>CP141130.1:26265000-27490000 GCA_035236585.1 Warburgia ugandensis | reverse complement strand
AGCAAAAAATGGGAATGGGTTGTTAGAGCATTCCCTATGAAGTGATGCTTTGCATTAGAACCTAGTTGCAGTGGAAAGTGGGCATGGGCCCATGTCACTGGGGTTGAAGAGGTGCATGAGTAAATAGGCTAACTCAGGATAATAAGATTTGTATTTCCATATAGAATATTAGCACATAGACAAGTAAGAGTCTAAAGTTAGTAGATAACATGAAATGTAGGAGAGTCAAGATCTCATGTATCCAAGAAACCAAGTGGAAAGGGGCTAAAATCAGAGAAATCAATAGGTATAAACTCTAATATGTAGGACTAGAAACAAGAAAAACTTTGATCAATATAAGAATGCTAGAAAGGTTTCTAAGAAAATAGTAGGTGAGGATAAACTTAAGGCATATGGTAATCTTTATAATAGTTTAGGATCAAGAGAAGGTGAGAAAGATGTATTTAAACTTGCAAAAATAAGAGAACAGAAGGGTAAGAACTTAGACCACATTAAGTGCATTAGAAGTAATATCTAAAGGATACTAGTCAAAGATGACAAATCAAATAAAGTTGGGAAAGTTACTTTCAAAATTGCCAAATGACATTTTCCCTAAGAATATAGGGTTTGAAAGTACTATAAATCCAAATAACATTGGACACTATGGATATGACCATAGGATTAGAATACCTAAAGTGAAAGAGGCCTTGAAAATGATGAAATCAAGAAAGGCTTGGGGCCCAATGGTATACTAATAGAGGTTTGGAAGCATATGGGAGATGTTGTAGCAGTTTGGTTGACAAAGTTATTTAATAAGAATGTAAAAAAAAAAATGCCAGATGAATGGAGGAAGAGCTCTATTGTACCAATTTATATGAATAAAGAAGACATAGAACTGCAATAATTATCGAGGGATGAAATTTATGAGCCACATTGTTAAAGTTTTTGAAAGAGTGATTGAGAAGAGGCTATGACATGAGATGAGTATATCAAAGAACCAGTTTGGTTTCATGCTTGGGAGGTCTACCATGGAAGCTATATTTCTACTTAGACAATTGATAGAGAAATGTAGGGAGAGAAGGAAGGAACTCGACATGGTCCTTATTGACTTAAAAAAAGCTTGTGATATGGTCCCTAGAGAGCTAATATGGTGGGTATTGGGCAAGAAAGGGGTTTCATAGGGAATATAGACATAATTAAAGATATGTATGAGGGAACGGTAACAAATGTTAGGACCATTAGCGGAGAGACTAATAATTTCTTTATCATTGTAGGATTGCACCAAGGATAGACGTTGAGCTTGTACATTGTTGGTGATTGTAATCGCATGTGTTGTCCATGCTTGAAATGCAAAAACTTGAAAAAGATAACTATAGGAGTTTTGAGAGAATATTTGTACTTCAATGGAGTATATGGAAGCTATAACCCATGGATTTAGCATGGAGGTGAATTTCCACATGGGCCCCTTGACAAGGGAGGGAAGATTTAGGACACTAGGGGAAGTGTCATAGATAGTACTAACAACTTGCATTTTTATGTTATAAAACATTGACAACAGAACTTAGTTAGCTCAACTGGTTACAGAGTAGATATGAATGCATTTGGTCTAGAGTTCTAATCATAGTGTCAGCAAATAAGTAGTTCTTTTGATAGAGTTTTTGGTTCACACACACTAGAGGACGTCAATGGATATCTAGAGATCAAGAAAGTCAACTTGTACTAGAAGGAGATTGGATCTAGAAGATCAAGATGAAGCATTAAGATTAAGATTTTAGGAATCAAAAGAGCGAATGATTATGGGAATGAAATCATAATCTTGAATAAGATAGGATAAGAAGGTGAAGCATGGGAAAGGATATGAGATCAAGGTTAATAGAAAAGGGAAAAGAAAAATAAAAGAAAATGTTATTGGCAACTAGCCATGACGTTCCCTAATAATGTAGTATGTCTTAGGTTAGGTGGAGAGAGAGAGAGAGAGGGGTGGGGAAGAAGCAGAGGAGAATCAACTATACCATGGATAACCATCCATTTTGTGTTTTTGGAGAATAAGACCATAGAATATTGGTGTTTTTCAAGAGGTAGGGGGTGTAGGAAACTACATAGTCCAGTTGAATTTTAAATGAAAGTCTTAACATTGTGTGATTGATCTTATGTTCTGAAATTATTACTCAACCACATTGTTATAGCCACATGATCTAGAGGTAAATAATATGTGATCGTTTGGAATTTTTTGTGGTTCAAATTGGGATGTGTAATCTAGGATTGCTTGCATGCCTTGTTTGATCCACCTCATGTCCATTTCATTAAGCATGTTGATTTTTATTAGAGTCTTAATCATGACTTCACATGGATAGATCTTACTCGTTTAATAGTGCTATTTGGTTTGGAGGAGTTGACTCATGTAATTATATTTATAGATACTCACATGAATAGTAATAGATATCTACGATTCTATGTTTTCATTTTATCCTCCATGGCATGGATACTTAAAAATTTCATGTTGATAGGTTGATCTATAGTTTGCAGACTTAAATGAATGGGTTATAGTGCACTCCAAATGAATGGGTGGATTGAAGCATAGTTTATTGCATGAACATAATCAAATAATGGTTTTCCATTGAATCAAGTATACATATTCATGATTCTATTTTAATTTGGTATACTACTATTATGTATAGTTAAATCTCATTTTCTTTTATTAGGGATTTAGAATGTTAATCTTTATTCTAGCCCAAAGACTAAATGGATGTTATTATATAGCCATAGAGGTAATCACATAGCATTACTCCATATGCTTTAAATCACTAAACCTTAGGATGATGCTTTTCTCACCAATCACATGCACCACATCAATATATATGTGGCATGATGACAACCTAGTGCATGATGTTTGCATAGCTCTTAGATAAAACCCATGTATGTAATCTAACATATTCAACATCCAATATATGAAAGTGTAGATTTCCAACTTGCATGGACCTTAGTTGAAGCACATGCATGCAATATGACATACTCAATAACTAATGCATGAAAGGGTAGCTTGCTAACTTGCATGACTCTTGGTTAGAGTGAGTGGTTGGCATCCCATGCATGGAATGGTGTTTAGGAATCAAAACATCCCACTCAGAGAAGGGATTGGTTTTACATCGTGGTGTGTATTAAACTTGGCACCTAGCACTTGTGTGGCATGCTTGGTGTGTAACACAAGACCATTACCTAGGAAACTACATACAAATAATGAGCAAAATATGCATTTCTATGGTTGGTGATCGGATACATCTTATATGACACATTGCATATTTATCCACTTTGAGTTTCAATTAGATTAACATCATGTGGTCTTTAGAAATTTGATCCATAAATGTGTGTAATGTGTGCTCATTATTTGATTTCTAATAGCCATTGATTACAATTATGATGATCGCTTACATGAATGATTTTGTATGATGTATTATGGAATGTGAAATGTGACTTAGTGAGAAATGTTTTAATGAATAAAAATTAGCTAACTTGGGAAAGTTTTGCCTAGCATAAAATTATGCTACTAACAATAATTGAGCCTAGCGTGGGTCAAATTGTAAGACCACTTTGGTTGCTATGCTATGAAGATTAGTTAGCCACTGGTTTCCTATACATATACTTACTCTAAGAGGCTTGTAGGTGTAGCCTATGTGGTATCCACAGCCAAATGTAGTTGGACGTAGTTCCTCTACATTCATTATATACCATATAATTATTAGATATGGATTGACATGTTGGTCATCCTCAAGGATATTGTGCATCACCAAATTAGTCAAGTGGTAGGACATTGTAACTGAGATATGATAGGATTATGGATTGATATGAGACAAGACAATGTAATTATTAGATGTCCTTTCTCATCCCTATCCTATAGAACTTCTATAATGTGTTTGTAAATATGCCACTTTAATAATGTTTTTTTTTTTAGCATATATTTGCATTATTTTATACATGTATGTTACTATGGTTTTCAAATGGATGGACTAGGCATTTTCCTATTACCCCCAGCACCATTTTAAGGTGAACTTTGAAGGTAATAAATAGGAATTGAGCAAGGAGGACTAAGAATGAGTGGATAAGTAAAGTATGATGATGATCAAAGTAGCTTTGTTGTATTTGTTTTAGTTATTGTTTGAACAATTATTGGCTCTTATGTAATGAAACAAGAAACATTCATTACATGGATCATAATTTATATGTGAAGATTTTAAGTTAATATTGGGCTAAAGGGTGGAAATAAAGAATACTTAGGTATTATGTGCTTCAAAAAATATTTTTTAAGAAAAAAATCCTTTAGAATTTCATTTCCAACTTTTATTTTGAAAAATTCATTTTTAAAAACTTGGGTTACCACAGTTGGCATCAGAGCACAGTTTATAAGTGCTCAAAGCCAAAACGACTAGGAAGCCATGAGAGTCAACAATATGAAAATGCATCATAAGTACACTTGAACATATAGAAATAGAGACATTAGATTCTTGTTATTGAAAATCCATATGGCACCCAAGAGATGTAGAGTTGCTAACTCTACGAAGACTTCTTTCTCTTGAGCTTAGGAAAGCACCAAAGTTCCCATTGGCATGGCTAATGGTGTTATAAAGCTTCTCCTGCAGTGGATGAAGCACCAGTTACAAACTCCTATGGGGGAAAGAGAGCTCAAGGTGGTAGTTGGAGGTGATGGATTACGAGCAAGGAGAGATATGTTGCTAGAGTGGTTTAAAACGATTACCCCCAAGTTTATAGGAGAAGAATGGCCATAGACTATAGAAACCTAGCTTTACAAGATAGAAACAATATTTAAGGTGATGAATGTATTAGAGGATAGATAGGTAGTAGTGGCTACTTTTGTGCTGAGAGGAGAGGAGAGGCTTTACACTAGTGGCCCACGACTGAGAGAACTTATTTTAGTGAGGTAGAAGTATTTGAGTGGAGGACTTTAAACATATATTCATTGACAAGTACTTCCCACAACATGTAAAAGAGTAGAAGGAACGTGAGTTTCTAGGCCTGGTGCAGGGTTCCATGACTATGAAACAATATGAGACAAAGCTTGTCAAACTAAGGCATTTTGCTCCCAAAGTGCCCCTATAGAATTAAGGTCTACCTAGAAGTTTGTTAGAGGATTAAATTTTCATATAGAAAGCAAGATACTGATTGCCCAACCCTCCTCACTATCACAGGCGGTGGAGTTGGCAGCTATCATTGAATGAGAGTACAAAGTTTCTAAAAAAGATCTTGTGAAGATTGGCTGGCAAAAGCCAGTCGAGAAGAAGGAGGAGGATGATACACAATGCCCAATTTGCCACAAATTATACTCAGGCAAGCGCTGTTATGTTTGAGAGCAACAATGCTTCAATTGTGACAAGGACCATTTCCTAATAGACTACCCACAGGAAGGAAAAGATGAACAACTACAATAAGGAGAAGTCCAGTAGAGCCACGGAGTTGCACTATACATCAATCCAAATTACATCTTCCTCTCTAAGACTATAAAAAGGTAGGGGCATTAAAAATTTCACACTGATAACCAAATAGGAACATACATCAAATGTTGGGGTTGAAGGTAATTTCAAAATTTTTAATAAACTTACTTTTGTACTAACTGATCCTGGTTACACACACCCATTTATATCATATGACTTTACATCATGGAAGGTATTATACAAATTTTAGGTGTCTATTTAGAAGCTAGTATTCTGATAAGAGAATCAGTAATGGTACACAAATTTATGTATCTTACTTCTAATCTATCCTCTTTAAGAGCAATGAACTTTGGCATCATCTTAAGCATGAATTAGCTAGTAAGCCATGGGGAGTTGTTCATAGAACAACCTCAAAAATTTTGAGGTCAAAATTTTTATCAAGGTAGAATGTAAAATTTGTAGTTTTATGATATAAATATTTATTTTATAAAGACTTGAATGTAGAACCTCCTTAGCTCAACTAGATACATAGTAGATATGAAGGCCTTTGATCCAGATTTAAAGTCTTATTTTTAGCAAATAAATAAATCTTTTAATAGAATCTTGGGCCCACATACATTAGGGAGTATCCAGATGCAATGAACTTTAGAAAAGAATGATTTTCCTTGATTGTGATCCTAGGAAAAATAATGATTTAGGAAAAGATAATTAAGTGTATGAATAGTAGATGAGAATCACAGAGATAAACAAATTTAGCTTATAATAGGAGATTGGGATATAGAAGATAAAGATGAAGGGTTAAGATTATGTAGACCAGAAGAGTGAATGATTGAGGGACTGAAATCATAATATGGAATAAGATAGGATAGGAAGATGCAGCATAGGAAAGGATCTGAGATTAAGCAAAATAGGAAAGGAAAATAAAAAATAAAAAATGGTATTGCCCCCTTATAATGTTGCACATCTTGGGCTATGTGGAGAAAGAGAGAGAGAGGGGGGGCGGGGTGGGGGAGAGGATTTGGGGAGGTGGAGAAGAAGCAAAGGAGAATCAACTCCACCAAGGACCACCAATGTAACGTAAATTTATGTAAGGTGTGCCTATTTATATGTTGCATCAAGAACTTAGTGCTAATTTGACCTCTTAAGTGCTATAAACTTTGATGTCATCTTAGGCATGGATTAGCTATCAAACCATGGGGACTTGTTCACAAAAATACTTCAAAATTTTGAGGTTAAAAATTTTATGAGGGTAAAATACGAAAAGTTGCATTTTTATGATGTAAATATTTATTTTATAAAGAATTGACTATAGAATCAATTAACTTAATTGGTTATAGAATAGATATGGATGCCTTTGATCTTGAGTTAAAGTCTCAGTGTTAGCAAATAAACAAATCTTCTGATAGAATTTTTGACTCACACACACTAGGGGCATCCAAATAAAATAAACTTCAAACATGGACAATTTTCCATGATTGTGATCCTAGAAGAAAATGCGATTTAGAAAAAGATAATTAAGTGTGTATGGATAGTAGATGAGAATCATAGGGATCTTTGGAGATGAAGAAATTTAACTTATAACAAAAGGAGATTGTGATTTAAAAGATCATGACGAAGGGTTAAGATTCTAAGGATTAGAAGAGTGAATGATTGAGGAAATGAAATCATAATCTGGAATAAGATAGTATAGGAAGGTGAGCCATGGGAAAGGATTTGGTTCAAGAAAAATATAAAAATATAAAATAAAATTAAAAGATGGTATTGTCAACTAGCCAAGACATCCCCTTATAATGTAGGATGTCTTGGGCTAGGGGGGGCAGGGACAAGGAGAAGCAGGAGAGAATCAATTGCACCAAGGATCACCATCCATTTTGTGTTTTGTAGAAGATTGGTGTTCTTCAAGAGGTAGGGGGTAGGAAACTATCTAATCCAATTGGATTTTAAATTCTTAGCATTTTGTGATATTGTTATGAATTTCTAGTCAACCTCCTTATTATAGGCATATGATCTTGAAGCAAATGATATGTGATTGTTTGGAATTTTATGCTATTTGATTTGGTAAGTTTAATCTAGGATTTCCCACATGCTTTATTTGATGCACTTCATGTCCCTTTCATTAAGCATGTTGATTTTTATTATAGGCTTAAGCATGACTTCACATGGATAGATCATACTCATTTAAAAGTGCCATTTGGTTTTGATGAGTTACACTCATGCTATTTTATTTTTCGAAACTCACATGTGTAATAATATATGTCTATGATTTTCTATTATCATTTTATCCTCCATGACATGCATACTTAAAAATTTCATGTTGATAGGTTGTTTGATAGTTTGCAGACTCAAATGAATGTGAAGCATAGTTTTTTTGCATTGACCTAATCAAATAATGGTTTTCCATTGAATCAAGTATACATATTCATGGTTCTATTTCAATTTGGCATTCTACTATTATGTATAGATAAATCTCATTTTCCTTTATTATGGATATGGGACGTTGATCTTTGTTCTAACCCAAAGACTAAATGCATGCTATTGTATAGCTATAGAACTAATCACGTGGCATTACTCCGTATGCTTTAAATCATGTAAACCTTAGGATGACCTTTTTCTCATCAATGACGTGCACCACATCAACATGTAGGGGGTGTGATTGCCACCTAGTCATGGAGTTTTCATAGCTCTTACATAAAGCTCGTGGCTTTAATCTAATGTATTCAACATCTAATATATGAAAGTGTAGATTTCCAACTTGCATGGCTTTTCATTGAGGCACATGCATGCAATATGATGTACTCAATATCTAATGCATCAATGGTAGCTTGCTAATTTGCATGACTCTTAGTTAAAGGGAGTAGTTGGCATCTAGTTTGTGGAATGGTGTCCAGGAACCAAAGCACCCCACTTAGTGAATGGACTAGTTTTACTTTGCATGGTCTGTATTAAAAATGGCTCCTAGCACTTGGGTTCATTGTTTTGGCACTGGCATTTACGCACCTGCATGGCACTTAGCACTTGGGTGGCATGCTTGGTGTTCAACACAAGACCACTAACCAGAAAACTGCATACAAATAATGAGCAAAGAACACACTTCTAAGGTGAGTGATCGGACACATCCTATATGACACATTGCATATTTAGTCACTTTGAGTTTCAATTAGATTAACGTCATGTGATTTTTAGAAATTTGATGTGTGTTATGTGTGCTCATATTTGATTTATAATTAGTAATGATTGCAAATGTGATGATCACTAATTTTTTATTTTGATAATTAGAATGAAGCAATTTTTTTCTTTGTGCTACTTAGTATGTCACAGTATATGGTTTTGGAGATGCTGAGCCACTGATATATGAGTACATGAGTTAAGACTAGAATAAGTTAATTTGATTTATATTACTTGAAATGTGGCTTGTGAAACAAAAGTTGCATTATTGATTTTGTAGGATGTATTATGAAACATTTCCTAGATTAAAATTAGGCAACTGATGATAGTTGAGCCTAACCTAATACAAATTGTAAGACCCCTTTGGTTGCTATACTAGGAAGATCATTTGGCCAGTAGCTTCCAATACATATACCCATTGTAAGAGGCTTACAGTTAGTAGTATATTTCATGGGGAGACTACTCTCGAATTGACCTAGTGCCCCCATGAGGACTAGTACAACCCTTATGATATCCATGACTGAAAGTAGTTGGATGGTGTCATCCACATGCATAGTATACCATATAGTTATTGGACATGGACATGGACTGACATGTCAGTCATCCTTGAGGATATTGACCATCATTGAATCAAGCAAGTGATAAGATGTTGTCAGTCTGATATGATAAGTTATGGATAGATATGATGTGGTACAATGTACTCATTAGATGCCCTTAATCATCCACAGCTTATGGAAATTCTCTAATGTTTTTATAAATATGTGATTTTAGTCATGTTTGTATTATTTTATACATGTATGTTATGTTGTTCTTTAAACAGTTGGATTAGGCATTTTCCTATCGAGTAGTTGTACTCACCCCCACCAACATTTTCAAGTGAAGCTTTAGGGAAATAAATAGAAATTGAGTAAGGAGGACTAAGAACAAGTGCATCAAAGAACTATGATGATGATCAAAGTAGCTTTGTAGTGTTTGTCTTAGTTATCATTTGATCAATTATTAGCTCTTATGTAATAAAACAAGCTAAATTAATTACATTGATCATAGTTTAATTTGCTTATTTGGGCTGTGACCATTAATTTTTGGCAGTGCATATGTTTTCATACTACTATTATATGTGAAGGTCTTAAGGCAACACTGGGCTAATCGGTGGAATTGGAAAATATGTATTACTTGTTTCAAAAATTAATTTTTAAAGAAAAAAGTGCCTTGGAAATTTCATTTCCAACTTTTATTTTTAAAAATTCATTTGTGAAAACATGGGTCACCAAAGATTCTTACTCATTTAATAGTGTTGTTTGGTTTGGAGGAGTTACACTCATGGTATTTTATTTATCAAAACTCACATGCCTAGTAATAGATATATGTGATTCTATATTTTCATTTTATCCTCCATTACACATATACTGAAAAAATTCATATTAATAAGTTGATCTATAATTTGTAGAATCAAATTAATATGTTATAGTGCATCCAAATGAATGTGTGGATTGAGGCATAGTTTTAATGCATGAGCATAGTCAAATAATGGTTTTCCACTAAACCAAGTATATGTACTCATGGTTATATTCGCATTTGGTGTGCTACTATTATGTATATTTAAAATTTGTTTTCTTTTATTATGGATCTATGACCTAGAAGGATTTTAATTTATAGGATGGTAGGTATTAGATGATCTTGAGAATTTACTCCCACATTGTTTAGGGAGAAGAAGTCTCGTCAAGTTGTAAGGCTTTAATATCCCTCTCAATACATAGATGTTTTCCTTATGAGGAAGAGCAAAACCATGAGGCTTTGGCCAAAGCATACAATATATATACTATTAGCAAAATCACACTAATACAGAGCATCAAAAGCTCGAAGATTATCTTGATGAATATGCACATCATCAATGAGGGCACCCTCACAGAAGTGTCATGAGTGTCTCATACACTCAAAGTTTTGGTCATGAGTACTCATACCATTGCTACATAGGAATCCATATATCCTAATGCACTCACAATGTTACATGAAAACACATAACAACCATATGGATTGTCATATTGCAGTGATACCCAACCCTTAAGTCTACCAATTGTTGCTTCTCGTTGATACCAGAAAATGAGACTAAATGTTGATCATGCATGGGGATCAATTGGATGTGTAATGTTGATTACCCATGATACTACTCTCTACAAGGTTTACCTGTCTTTGGGCCGGGTGTCTATCATCTTATAAAATCAGATGGCGGGTGGTTGGCCTAAACTACTCCTTGCATTGTGTCCATCAAGTAGAAAACACCATCAAAATTTTCCAAAATGGCCTACAAACTGTGGCACCAAAACCCTTCTTTTTCTCCTTGTCAGTGTGATGCGTCTTCTCCTTCGAGCAACGCTACTTTTTGATAAGAATGGCTGCTCCCCACTTCTCTCTTTCCTCCCTCTTCCTCTTCCCCTTTTCCTTCTTCTCCATTTTTCCTATTGAGTTTCCTCTTTCTATGGTGTGTCGGGTTGGGGGAGCTAATCATTTAACTAGGTGGGGTTGCCAAAATCAATTTAGCCCCCTCCTTAAGCATTTTTCTTGTTTTTATTTTTTCTTTAATTCAAATATCTTCCCTATTCATAGATCCATAACTTCTCCATCTAGACTCTAATTTTAGTGTTCTTTATATTATTGGATTTGTTTTTTCGAGTACAATCCAAATTTTAAGGGTTTTTGGGTTTGGTTAGGTATCTTTCAAGAGGTCAATGATGTGGAACGTAAACATAAAAAAATTTCAATTTATCAAAATTAATTCATAATCATTATTTAAAATGGAATTTAGAAATTAGGGTTATTATAATAACTAAGTTTCACATGCTTTAATTTTATTTAAAATTTAAGATAGTATATGTAAATAATCATTAGCATTAATTCATTCTTATCAAATCATAACAAATGTTTAGATTTCCAAATAGAAATTTGAATCCACCTACCTAATATTGACATTTCGATTTATCATTGTCTTTCAATTATTGATTTGAGTGTTGATCCATGATTTAAATCACTAAAACGATCTTCTAAACTATGAAAAAAAAATCAGATTTCTCAATTTAATATAAGATCAAAGATTACCATAACCTAATTTCTTAATTCAACTTTTCACAAGTCTATAGCTAACATTCTATATCTTAATTAAGGCTAATAGCTAACAAATTTTCACAAAAATTTCTGATTTATATATGCACAAAACATACATCAAAGTTTGAAGAAATTAGCTAGGTGAAGGGTTTACCTGCATTGCCCAATTCAATGTTAAATAGATTGCCCAATAGTTTATAGTGATCTAACCTAATATTATAAATTCTAATTTTATACTCTAAGTGTTTAGGTCTAAGCTTAAGATCATGATCAGACAATTTAAGATTTTGATGTGATAATTTCGTTCACGATCCATCAATTTTGAGTAATCAAATTTGTTATTCAGGGTCAAAACTCAATGATCAGAACTCTAAAAAGATTGTTGGAGTTTTGATCATTGACCAATCAATATGCATAATTATAGATCAATGATCCATGTTTAGTCTATTAGATTTTCCTAGTTTGGGTCTTTGAAAATTTTGATTCCTTCTATCAATTTAGGGATGAGGAATGTAATGTCAGATCATTGATTAGGTATTATCGGATACTATTTAACAGATCTAATGGCTAATATTGTCCATCGATTTTAAGCCACGATCTACAATCTTAGTCAAATTTGAGCCACGATCTACAATCTTAGTCAAATTTGATATATACTTGCTTAGACATAAAAAGAGTAGGTTAAGTATCTTATGAAATTAGGCATACATGAATTATAAGTATTTAAAATAAGCAAATTACAAGCATGCACACATGTGGAAATTTTCAATTAACAATGAAAAGGGAAGCAAAATATGATAGATAAATTTAGAAGAAATTTAAATTTAAAAATAAATTATAAGTATTTAAATAGTTGAGGATAGCTACAAATCATAATAGCAATTTTAAAGTTGTTTGGTATAAACGACTTTAAAAGTGGGTGACTTTTAAAGTCATTTGCTATAAGTGACTTTAAAAGTAGATAGCTTTTAAAGTCGTTTACACCAAATGACTTTATAAACTAATATATTTTTACTTCAAATTTACTTATTTGAAATTAGTACTTTAAAATATTTTACATAAATGCACAATGAAACCAATTTTTTTATAAGACTCAACATTGGTTCATGCATTCTTTACAAACACACACACACACACACACACACACGCACGAATAATTAAATCAAAGTATATTTTTTATTGGATCCAACGTTACATATATCAAATATTACATATTAGTAGATCTCATCAATACAGTGTCTGGTTTACTTACAGTATTTTTTATGTTACAAACTATCAAGATAACCATAATGCAAAGTAAGAAGGAAAAAATGACAAAAATACACAAGGACTAGAGTTGTAAGTTTAAAGTTTTTTGATGTAGACAACTTTAAAAGTGGGTATTTATAAAGTCATTTGCTATAAAAAAAACTTTAAAGTGGGTGACTTTTAAAGTTGTTTACACCAAATGACTTCAAAAGTATGATTTTTAATGTAATTTTTCTCAAACGACTTTAAAAACTAATACATTTTCACTTCAAACTTATATATTTAATGTTAGTACTTAACAATATCTTACGTAAATACACAATGAAATCAATTTTTTATGAGACAAAATATTGATTTATGCATTCTTCACAAACACACTGACATATATAAAAAAACACATGTACAATGAAATTAAAATATTTTTTTTATTAGATCCAATGTTACATATATCAAATATTACATATTTTAGATCTCATTAATACAATGTCATGGTTTTCTTACAGTGTTTTTCATGTCACAAACTATTAAAATATCCAAGATACATAGCAAGAAGGGAAAAAGGACAAAGAAAAACACAATGACTAGAGGAGGAGGCCGTCATGCCACCTGTGAGAAGACGAACATGAATACGGGAGAGTAAAAATTAAGACTACTTTAGCATTTTATAAACAAAAAAGGACTTTTGAAGTTATTTAGTACTAAATGACTTTAAAAGTCATTAACTTTTCAAGTCGTTTGAGTCAAACGACCTTATAAGTATATACTTTAGTTTGGCACGAAAGGACTTTTGAAGTTTTTTATTCCTATACGACTTGAAAAGTCAATGACTTTTGAATTTGTTTAGGAATGAGCGAATTGAAAAGTCCTTTCCTGCATACAATTTCTCTTCATACCAAACTAAAGTGTATATTTTTAAAGTTGTTTGACTCAAACAACTTGAAAAGTCAATGACTTTTGAAATCATTTATGACCAAATGAATTCAAAAGTCCATCACTTTTAAAGTCGCTTATAAATAAACAATAAATGTCCTTTCTCAAGAAAAAATTCCTCTTCGTGCTAAACTAAAGAAGTCATTTTTTATTAAATTACTTCTTATGTTTATACTTTTAAAGTTTTTTTTTTTCTAAAATGACTTGTAAAATATTTACGAAGTCGGTAGTCAAAATAACAACTTCCTTATACTAACTTAAAAGGCTCCTATGTAGTAGTCAAACTTTCCTCCTTCCTTTCTTTCATGTTTTCCCACTCTTCCCACCAACCAATCACCATTCTATTAGGATGGTGGAAAGCCACTATCCTTTCATGGAAAATGATGCCTCCCCCCTTCCAAAATTAGTAACTAGCAGCCCATCACCTCCTATCTCACTTATGTCATCTTTATGACATCATTCCTACCTAAATTTCCTCCACAACTCCTCCTAACTTTGCTCATTCATAACCCTAACCCTAGAAACACTTTCCTCAGGGATTCACCCTTTCTAAGTTAGGAACTCACTCATCTATATATCCTCCCATGGTTCAAATGAATTTTCCAAGTAGAGGTGCGTGAGAGACCTTGGAACATAGCTATCTTTTGGTGTTATTTGCTACTAGACTTTGGGACTTCTTTGATGCTTTTATTCCTTTGGATTTCTACTTATTATTATTATTTGATCTCCAATTTAGGTTAGTAGCTTACATGTTTTGATTTAGTTTCATTGCTCTAAGTTTTTCTTGTTTAGTTCCTTAGATTACATGCAACTTTCTAGCCTTCAATCCCCTTCATTTTTTAATTCAATTCTTTAGTTTTATTTATTATTCAACCAAGATTTAAGTTAGTTATTCTCTTGTAGAGGCAGCCAAGAGAATAACTAGCTTAGGACTTGGAAATCCCATATGGAATTCCATGTTTTTTTCCTAGTTCCCCACTTTAGTTTAGGGTCATTTTCCATTACCTACTTCACTCTTTTAGTCTTCTTTTCTCTCAAATTCCTTTCTTAGTTTTTATTGCATATTATTATACCTTGGATTGTAAAATTCAGAATGACGTTTTGTTGCAGTTTAGATATAGTTTTAAATTTTTGTGGGAATTCTTATTATGGAATGTTTCTTACATCAAATTACTTTAGATTTGGTTTGTTTCTATGTATTAAAGTTGTGGTTTCAATTGCTTTCTTTTACATGAATTGTTTGATGTTCTTAGGTAGTTGAAATCTATAATATTTTTTCCTTTACTTTGTGCTAGGATCCCATTTAGCTTATCATGATGTTTATTATATCTATTAATTAGTTTTCATAATATTTCACTTTAGATTCATCAATTCTGGTCACTTTGTACCCTAGAAATATGCGTACAATCTAAGGATCATGCACATGGTACTAGCTCACTTTTCATTTTTTTTTTTTCTTAGCGTAGTTGCATAATCTTGTTTTGGCTGTAGTTGATTATTTTTTGCATCTTACTTTAGGTTTATAAAGTTTCCCTTTTGAATTTTAGAAAGTTTCCTTTTTAAGAAGTTTTAGTTTTAGGAAAGTGTTAGATTATAAAAGTTTCCTTTTCAATAGTTTCCTTGAGTTAAGTTGCTTAGTTTGGTGCATTCTAAATTGGGATTAGTTTTCTTTAGTTGCTTGCTTGTTAGTTATGTAAGTTTCCATTCTAACTACTTAGCTTTATTTTTTAGAAAGTACTTTTAATTCTATTTTCTAATTCCATGCATGTTTCTTTCCTAGCTTATTTTAATTTCCTAGTTGAATCATATCTCTATAACTTTGCCTAAAGTTACTTTATCTAAATAGAATCCAATCCATTGCAAATCTGTAAGATTTCTTGTGGGGATAGGCCTTGCTTGCATGAAAATACTACAATTGATTTGTGCACTTTGAGTAACTCTAAAGCTACATCAAGGGCCAGTTGAGGAACATACTTGCCTAAAGAAAATTATACACTTTATAGAGAGGAGAAAAGAATAGTCTATAAAACCATATCCATGCTCAAAGTCCTAGTCGGCTGCGCAGTAAACTCTAAAAACATTGTCTCCTTGAAAGAGCTAAAAAATTATGGATGAAGTCACACGATTACCATGCATTGATGTAGCAACTCCTACTTGTAGCAACATGTTTGGTGCTACTAGAAAAGTTAAAGAATCTATTACAAAATTCTATTAATTCTTTGATGCTTTGTGCAAGAAGGTGGTGAATGTTTCAAAATTACAAGAAATCCAAGGATATCTAGTGACAACTTTATGTGAGCTTAAGATAATCTTTTCACCATCCTTCTTGGACATTGTGCTACATTTAATAGTGTACATCATTGATGAGGTCAGACTTTTTGGTCCATTTGCGTGCTATGGATTTTCTTATTTGAGAGGTGCATAAATTTTTTTAAAGGGTATGCAAGAAATCATAACCGGCCAAAGCGGTGTGTAGCTGAATGTTACATTACAAAGGAAGTGGTGGAGTTATCATGAGTGGATGTTGTTAGAATCCTGAGAAAGAAATGATCAGTTGGATTTCATGATCCCAAAGTTGTTGAAACTATGTTGAGTGGTTGTGTCGACTGTTGATTATAAAGAATGGGACCAAGCACACCTTTATGTGTTACAAAACAAAGTTGATGAAGTCTAGCCATACAGCAAGTAAGTTGACCATGCACATTGTAAAACTTAATTAATGGTTTATTTGATCCCTCCATTAATTTGTGTGTATGTAGTGAGCACATGGGTGTCCTCAAAGTGAAAATTTTAAGTTATGCAAAGATATAAAAGTGATTGCAATTTGAACACTACTAAATTTTCAGTACGTGGCTCTGTCAAAGGGCAAAATGAATTAATTCTCACTTCTAATAAATTGAATTATATATATGTATGTATTAATTATACTTACTTGCAACATCCATATCCCACTTAATATACATGTGTACACATGTTCAACATCAGTAAGACATTCTAGGCAATGATATATCCGAATCCTTGGACTTGATGGAAATGGGGTGGCAACCAAAAGTAATAAAATATGATGGATATACCATCAATGGTTATCACTTTTACACAAAAGACTATGATAACTCATGATCACAACAATAGCGGGGTCATCTTAGGTTCCAATTCTAGTTTCTTTTCTAGTTCAAAGGATAATAAGCCAACAGTGGTGAATGATACTTATTATGGGATTGTAAGAGAGATATGGTCCTTGGATTATACTTATAGAATTGTGGTCATGTTTAAGTGTGATTGGGTGGAGCATGACAAGTCATCATCATTGTCATTGTCATCATCATTATTATCAAGACCTTGTCCAGAGGTAATGACCCAAACTTTGAAGCCCTATTTTATTATATTTTTGAAAATTTGAATTGAATAGAAAGATGAAAATTTTAATATTTTGAATCCTAGAAGTGGAATTTTTATGAAAATCAAATTAAGTGAAAATACCATAATAATTGGATTCTACTTAAAAAGTGGAATCTAATGACACAAAAAACACTAAAAACGGAGTTTGGACAAGAAAGTTACATAATTTTTAAGTATAAGGGTATTTTAATAATTTTATAACCAACCCATTTATACTTTTTTTAAAAAGTAGGAAGGCCAGATTTAGAGGGGGCCATTTTTTACAATGGCACCCGCTGCAACCAATCTCCCATGTGACTACGTCGCCTACAAGTCTTTGACTCCCTTGCAAGAAAAATAGGCTATTGATCATGTGCTTACCAGTGGGAAGGATGGACCACTAATGATAAAGAGACCTCCCATTTCCCTCGCACAGTGCATTTCCCTCCTCTTTTCCCCCAAGTTCCATCTTCCCACTCCCTTTCCCTCTTCGGCATTCTCATTTCCCTTTGTTTTTCAACAAGCCAACTCATGGGAGAGCACATAATAGGTTTGTACCCATTGGGAATCAATGGTTCTCCCTCCTCCAGCTAATCTAGGTAATCTCCCGTCCTTCTCCCTTTCCATTTCCTTTTTTCAGCTTTCTTTCCCTCCTCCATCCAATGGAAATCGACCGGTGAAATAGATCTAGTGGACTCCTTTGAGAACCACCTCAAGGACACCTTAGATGGAAGATCTGAGTCATCCAATGAGTTTGGGTTACCTCAAAACCCCTAGATTTGTAAAAATAGAAAAAATAAAATGAATCCTATGCATTAATCAAAGGTTGGTGTTCTAACAGTCCAAATCAGGCCATCACAACAACATCTGGAATGTTGTGCATCTAAGACGCATTCTGGAATACACATTGGAGATGCATAGTCCTACTAAGTGACTGTGCATGCACAACATGTGTGGGATGGTCTTGTATGAATGGATGTTGATGTGTCCTAGGAACCGTGACGTACATAGGTGCATTCTGATCACTAAGATGCATCGAGCAATCTAGAACACATGTTCCCATTCTAATGCATCCTGGTGATAATCAATTATTTTTTTATTTAATTAGAATTAATCCTAACTATTTAAATGACTTGAAACATAAAATCCTTGATTTAGAGTGATATATAGTCTGATTTAAGATCGGAAAGATTTGTTGGATTCAACTTGACTACGAGAACCTAATAACACAAGAAAATTTAAGATCAAAGAGCATTTTAAACCAATCATGACGTAGAAACTATAAAAATTTCATAGATCTATAAGATCAAAGATGATCAGACCCTAAGAAGTGATCAATTAGATAATATGATAGATCTGTACATAGATCAACCTTGATTTAAGCATATCAACCCTTGGATCATAGATCTGGCCATTGATAATAAGATCAAAGTCTAGATCGATGATCTATGCCTTTGATCTATGAATCTAACTAATGATCTAAGGAGAATAGGTGATATTTGATTCGGGCACAATCCTTATTAAGCAAAGTTTGATCCATAGATTAGTTTTCAAGACAAATTCTACTAAAACCATGTAAACATTTGAATGACAAATAATAATTGGATTCTTACACAATAATTATGCCCAGGACCCAACAAAAACCCTAAAGGAGATCCAGGATTCAAACTAAAGAAAAACATGATGAATACCTAAGTAAAATCCTTTGAGGTAGGTAAGTTTTAATTGAATTTCAAAACTTAAACAGTTTCCTTGAAATCATTTTCATGTTTAGTATGTTTTTGATGTGATAGTGAGGGGTAGCTATGCATGCAATTTTGTATACATGATTTATATGGAGCTTAGGTTCAATTATTCTTTAAATAATTGAGCGTATGGTATTCTTACAATGAGCATGCAAATTTATTCCCATGATTCATACTCTTATTTGAAAATGCTATCACTTATATCTCTCGTGGTCAATTGTTATCCTTGAATAATAGGACAATTTCATATATGCATTAATTTCATGCTTTGAGATATGTTGCATAAATTGCATGATTTGAGTATATGTTAATTGTTATGTGACTCTATGATATTTGAATTATATATATATATGTATGTATGTATCTACATTGTTCGTGCCAATGAGGTTGGTGGGCATTATGTTAAGAGGTTGTATGGGTTTGACCTCTTGGCCTCTAACCACTAAAGTTAGTAGGTATTCATGCCCAAAGAGGCACCTATTTTTCACAACTGTTGTGGTAGGAAGATGACCAATAGAGGTGTTCACAACAACCTTTTCAATACATATTCATAGTCACCTGGTTAAGATCTAGTGATGGTCTTTAGACTAGTACTCATGACCAGTCTGTCGATGTGTTTGCTAAGATACCTATGTGTATAATAATTACTATAGGGTTGGGATTTCTAGCATTTGACTTAATCAATTACTAATCTTTAAAGAATTTAGTAATCTTTATGTTATCAATTATTTAATTATGTTAGCAATTCTCTTGCTTGAATATAGAATTGTGTAAATGATTTATACATGAATACTTGTGTTGAGTTTACATAAGATGGTCACATGGTTTTATCATCAGAGAAATCCTTTTTTAAATTATGTGTGTTGTGTGCGTGTTTTCAATTTTTGTAACATTGGATCACGTACTGGGTATGATAAATACTCAACCTAATAAATGTTTTATAGATCAGCTCAAGCCAGACTAAAAGAAGTATAAGGAAGTTTTATTGTCCCAGTCGAGTAAGGGAAAGTAAGGGTAAGGTGTTAATGCAGTTGTCCCAAAACTAGTAGTGATCATTTTGTCATGTGATGTAAATTAACTTTAAGTGACTCTTTTTATAACTTGGGCCATGATTAACAGTCTTAGGAATAGGATATTTTCATTTTTAGACATCTTTCAAATTATCAAATGCATGTTTCATAAATAAGTACATTAGATTTTTATTTAGGTGTTGAAATGAATAATGACACTCTAGATCTTTATAAATGAAGTTTATAGAAAAAGAATTTTCTGCTGCCATTATTTTGGAACTATTTTTAAATAGAGATTGATCTTGTAAGTGAAAGCTTCTTATTTGAAAAAAAAGAAATGCATTATAAAACCTAAGTTGTCACAATTGGTATCAAAGCCCAAGTTCAAGTTATTCTCAGCCAAGTTATGAAAAAAGAACTTATAATAAGTTTACATAAATAGAAAAAAAAAAGAGACTAACTTTATAAAATTTCTCAAAAGGAGCATGTTACTCTTGGAAAATAGATGCCGCCCATGAGAAGAGGAGTAGAAGCACATGACCTACCAATCCCTTTACTGGCTACTCTAGATCTGGAAATGTGATGACTTAAGCTTTTAAGTTCTTTATGGAACATATGAGGCAGTTTATGCAAAACCAACCACAAGAACCTACGTCTAGTTCTAAACATTCTTTTATATCATGTGAGTTTACTTCTTGTATTGGTGACTTGGTCCAAAACTTAGAATTTTATTTAGAATTCATGACACCCTTGGGTGAGTTTATTAGCACCCAAACATACTTTCAGGAGGTTCTGATTGTAATTGTGGGCAAACAAATGAACGTCAATTTAATCCACCTGGATATGGTAGACTTTGATGTCATACTTGGGATGGATTAGTTAGCCTTACACTATGCAACTGTTGACTGTCTAAAGAAGAATATTGTTTTTAATATTCCTAGAGAAGTGGTGGTATCATTGCAAGGAGGAGATTATTCAGGAGCATGTGTTATTCTCGCGATAAATGTGGCGAACCACAATGCTCAAGGATGTTAATTCTTTCTGGCTAAGATGGAAGCTGCTAAGGTCGTAAAGCCTAAATTGGAAGAAGTGCTATAGTTTGTGAATTTACAGATGTGTTTCCCGAAGATGTATTAAGGTTACCTCCAAAAAGGGAGATAGATCTCACTATTGACCTTGTACCTAGCACAGCCCATATCTCTAAGGCACCATACTAAATGGCTTCAATGGAATTGAGTTGAGGAGCCAACTACAAGTGTTGCTAGACAAAGGGTACATTAGATCCAGTGTATCTCCCTAGGGAGCACCAGTCCTTTTTGTTAAGAAGAAGGATGGATCAATGAGACTTTACATTGACTATCGAATGCTAAATAGGGTCACAATGAAAAATAATTATCATCAACCACATATTGATGGCCTATTATATCAACTCCAATCAACTCATGTCTTTTTAAGATTGATTTATGATCCAAATCCAATCAGCTCCAAGTTAAGGAAGAGGATGTTTCAAAGACAACATTCAGAACTAGGTATGGACACTATGATCTTAGGGTGATGTCATTTGAGTTGTTGAATGCCCTAGCTGCATTTATGGACCTCATGAACCGAGTATTCAAAGCTTATTTAGATAAATTTGTTATAGTGTTTGTGGATGTTATTTTAGTCCACTCAAAAAATTTTGAGGAACACTAAGAACATTTACAATTGGTGCTGGATACACTTAGGGCACACCAATTGTACGCAAAATTTAGCATGTGTGAATTTTGGTTGGAGGAAGTGAATTTTCTAGGTCATGTTATTTCTATCGACCTAACAAAAGTTGAAGCTGTAAAAAAATGGGATACACCTAGGACAGTGATAGAAATAAGAAGTTTTCTAGGCCTTGTGGGATATTATTGTAGGTTCATTAAAGGATTTTCATGCATTTCCTTACCCTTGACCAAATTGACAAGAACGGATATGAGGTTGGTATGGGATGATGCATGTGAAGAATGTTTCAAAGAATTAAAGAGCAAGCTAACCACTGCATGATTACTCACATTACCATTAGGCAGTGGAGGGTTTGTGATCTATAATAATGCGTCTAAGAAAGGGTCGGGATGTGTGTTTATGCAAAATGCAAAGGTGATCGCCTATGTCTCTCAACAATTGAAAAGACATGAGATCAACTACCCTACCTACAAATTGAACTTGCTTTTGGCCTTAAGGATCTAGAGACACTATTTGTAAGAAGAAAAGGCTGAAGTGTTCATAGACTATAAAAGTCTTAAGTACATCTTTTTGCAATAGGACTTAAATATGCGATATAGGCGGTGGATAGAGTATTTGAAAGATTATTACTTCTCTATTCAATACCATCTAGGGAAGGCTAGTGTAGTAGTGGATGCTTTAGTCCTAAAGATGCTAGGAATGTGTGTAAGCTTACCTTCCAAGAGATGGAAGTTGCTATAGGAGGTAATAGGGTACATACTCGAGGTAGGTCATGGGAGATCCTTCACAGTAAATTTGAATGTGAGATCCATTATCAGTGAGAAAGTTAGGTAGATGCAAAAGATAGATGATAGCATTTGCATGCGAGAGAGATTGGTAGTGTCAACAAATGATGAAATGAGGTAAGAAATTCTTCGAAAGGCACATCAATCTTTGTTGTTCATCCTAGTGGCATAAAGATATATCAAGACTTAAAGAGACATTTCTAGTGGAATGGTGTGAAAAAGGATGTGGGAGAATTTGTAGCATGAGGCTTGACTTCTCAATAAGTTAGGGCTGAACACCAAAGACTAGCTGGACTATTACAACTACTCGAACTTCCAGAATGGAAGTGAGACCATATTATGATGGACTTCATAGTTGGATTACCCAAGACATCAAGTGAACATGATATGATATGGGCAATTGTCGATTGGATAAACAAATTGGCACACTTACTTCCTTTTTAATAAAATCAATCCACTGATAGCTTGTCTAAGTTGTATATTAAGGAAGTGATGAGTTTACAAGGGATAACACTGAGTATCATTTCTGATAGGGATAGTCGTTTCACCTCACAATTATGGAAGTCAATGCAGAAGTCATTAGGATCTCCAGTAACTTTCAATAAGGTCTCTCACCCTTACCGATGGCCAATCTGAATAGAAAATTCAAACATTGGAGGACATGTTGAGGGCATGTTGCAATTGACTGGAAGGAGAGTTGTGACGAGAGCTTGCCATTAGTTGAATTTACATACAACAATGGTTTCCATTCAACCATCAGTATGGCTCCATATGAAGCACTTTGTGGGAGACCTTGTCATTCACCCATGTGCTGGAATGAAGTGTGTGAAAATAGAGTTATATAGTCAGAGTTGGTAGAACCATGTTCAACCAAGGTGAAACTTATTCGGAGACGAGTTCTCATAGCTCAAAGTCAATAGAAAAGTTACCCTAGTAAACGACGGAGACAGTTGGAATTTGAAGTTGGAGACCATGTGTTCTTGAAGATTTCTTCGACTAAGAGTGTTATGAGGTTTGTTATGAAGGAATAGTCAGTCCTCAGTTTATCAGCACATTTGAAGTTTCGGATAGGATTGGTTTGACTACATACAGACTAGCCTTGCCACCAGGTTATTAGAAGTTCACAATGTTTTTCATATATCTATGTTGGGGAAATATATACTGGATTACACACATGTAATTGAGCGAGTGCTGGTCAAGTTATAGTTAGACTTACCTTTGGAAACAAAACTAGTTCAAATTCTAGGTCAGAAGGTAAGAAGTTGCAAAATAAAGAAATTTCATTAATTAAGATTCTAAGGAGGAATGCATCTATCTAAGAGGAAACCTAGGACGCAGAATTGGAAATGACTGATGGATATCCCAAACTCTTTAGTGAGCAGTGATTTACTAAATTTTGAGGACGAAATTCATTGTAGGGGTAATGATCTAATGACCCAAATTTTAAAGCCCTGTTTTATTAAAATTTTGAATTGAACAGAGAGATGAAAGTTTTAAAATTTTGAATCCTAGAAATGGAATTTTTATCTAAATCAAATTAATTGAAAATACCTTAGTAATTCGATTCTACTCAAAAAATGAAATCCAATGACACTAAGATCACTGAAAACAGAGTTTGGACAAGATAGTTACATAATTTTTTAACTATAAGGGTATTTTAATAATTTTACAATTGGCCCATTTAATTATTTAAAAAAAAAAAAGGAAAGCCAAATTTAGTGAGGACAATTTTTATATTGGCACCCCTCTATAGTAGATCTTCCATGTAACCACATCCTCTACACGTCTTCAACTCCCTAATTGGAAAAACAGGCCGGTGATCATGCGCTACCAATAGGAAGGACGAACCACTCTCCCCACATAACGCGTTTCCCTCTTTCTCTTATCACCCCAGTTCCATCTTCCATTGCCTTTTTCCTCTTCGACATTCTCTTTTCCCTCTGTTTTGGGCAACCCAACTCACTGGCGGGCATAGAACATGTTTGCACCCACTAGGAAGCAATGGTTCTCCCTCCTCTAGTTGATCCAAGTAATCACCTCTCCTTCTCTCTTTCCATTCCCTTTTTTTGGCTCTCTTTCCCTCTTCCTCCATTCAATCTGGTCTCACCTTCGGGAACCACCTTAAGGATAGCTTAAATGGAAGATCTGAGCCATTTGATGAGGTTGTGGGACCCAAAACCATTGCATCTTTAAAAATAGAAAAAATAAAATGAATCATAGGCATTGATCTAGAGGTTGGTGATGTGATCGTCTAGATTAAACTGTCTCAACAACATCCAAAGTGTTCTACATCCAAGACACATCTTAAAGCACACCTTAGAGATGTGCAGTCCTGACAAGTGACCCCTCATGCACAACATGTGTGGGACGGTCTCAGTTCAACCGGGATGTTGATGTATCCTGAGAACTGTGACATGCACTGGTGTATTTTAGTCACCAAGATGCACCGAGCATTGTGGAATGTTCTTCCTATTCCTATGCATCCCGGTGACAGTCAATTACTATTTTATTTAAATAGAACTAATCTTGATTGTTTGAATGATCTAAAACATAAAATCCTTGATTTAGAGTGTTATATAAGTTTGATTTAAGATCAAAAAGGTTTATTGGATTTTTCTTCGTGATGCGAACCTAATAATACAAGAAAATTTAAGATCAAATAGCATTTTAAAATGATCATGAGCTAGAAACTATAAAAATTTCATAGATCTGTAAGATCAAAGATGATTAGACCCAAATAAGTAAGCAATTAGATAATGTGGTAGATTTGAATACAGATCAACCCTGATCTAAAGGCATTCGTCCTTGGATCACAAATCTGACCATTGATAATAGCATCATAGTGTAGATCAGTGATCTAAACCTTTGATATGTGAATCTGACTAATAATCTACTGAGAATAGATTTGGGCACAATATTAATTAAGCAAAACTCATTCCATAGATTAGTTTTCAAGACAAATTTTACTAAAAATCATGTAAACATGTGAATGGGAAATATTAATTAGATTCTTACACTTAAATTATTCCCATGACCCTAGAAAGACCCAGAAGGAGATCCAAGATTTGAACTAAAGAAAAACATGAACAAAACCTAAGTAACATCCTTTAGGGTAGGTATTATGATGTTAGTAAGTTTCAATTGAATTTCAAAACTTAAATAGTTTCCTTGAAATCATTTCCATGTTTAGTATGTTTTTTATGTGATAATGAGGGGTAGCTATGCATGCAATTTTGTATACATGATTTCTATGGAGCTTGGATTTGGTTATTTTTTAAATAATTGAGTGCATGGCATTCTTACAATGAGCATGCAAATTTATTCCCATAATTCATACTCTTATTTGAAAATGCTACTGCTTATATCTTTCATGGTCAATTGTTATTCTTGAATGATAGGACAATTTCATATAATGCATTAATTTCAAGCTTTGATATAAGTCGCATAAATTGGATGATTTGAGTATATGTTAATCATTATGCAACTCTATGATATTTGAATTTGAGATACATACATAGGTGTGTGTGTGTGTGTGTGTGTGTGTGTGTGTGTGTGTGTGTGTGTGTGTGTGTGTGTGTGTGTGTGTGTGTGTGTGTGTGTGTGTGTGTGTGTGTGTGTCTACCTTGTTAGGGCTAGTGAGCCTAATGAGCACTATGCTAAGAGGTTGTCCAGGTTTGGCCTCTAACCATCAAAGGTGGTAGGTATCCATGCCCAAAGAGGCACCTATTTTTCTCAACTATTGTGGTAGGGAAACAACCACTTGAGGTATTCACAGAACCCATTTTGAGACTAATTCATAGTCTTCATGGAGGCTGCAGTAACTAGTCTCTAGATACTTAAGACACATGATTCAGAGAGCTGGTTGTGAGCATAGTGGTCCCTATGATTTTTGTTTTTACATCTCCATATATAGTGCATTGTGATGTTATGTAGATGAGTACTTATGACCAGTTGGCCAATGTGTTTGCCAAGATGCCTACGTGCATAATAACTACCGTAGTGTTGGGATTTCTAACATTTGATTTGATCAATTACTACTTTAAGAATTTAGTAATCTTTATATTATGATTATTTAATTATGTTGGAAATTATCTTTCTCAAATTAAAAAATGTGTGAATGATTTATACATGAATGCATGTGTTGAGTTTGCATAAGATGGTCACACGGTTTTATCACTTGAGAAATCCTTCTTTAAATTATTCATGTTGTATGTTGTGGTTTTTATTTTTATAGCATTGGATCACCTATTGAGTATCATAAATACTCAAGCAAATAATTTTTTTAAAGATTATCTTAAGTTAGACTAGAAGAAGTAATTAGGAAGTTTTAGTGCCCCAATCGAGTAGGACAAAGTAAGGGTGAGGTGTTAATGAAGTGTTCCCAGAACTGGTAGTGATCACTTTGTCATTTGATGTAAATTGACTTTAAGTGACTCCTTTTATAACTTGGACTATGATTAACAATCTTGAGAACAAGATATATCCATTTTTAGACATCTTTCAAATTATCATATGCATGTTTCATTAATTAAGTACGTTAGATTTTTTATATGTGTGTTGAAATGAATAATGACACTAGGGATCTTTATAATGAAGTTTATAGAAAAAGAATTTTCTGCTGCAATTGTTTGCAAACTAATTTTAAATGGAGATTAATATTGTAAGTGAAAGCTTATTGTTTGAAAAAAATGCATTATAAAACCCTAAGTGTCACACTCAATTAGGGGTTGATTGGGGTAGCTTTAAAATTACTCGCACGTACATGAATCAATTGTAGTAGATATACAAGAGTGAGGTCAATCTCACAAGGAATCTCATAGTTTTTTATATTGATTGGATTTTATTCAAAACCACTTCTCCTAGCCAAGGAAAATTTGATATGTTTCACATGAGGAATTTAAATGACATCAAAAGTGAAACATGCTTGAAATTAGAAACATGGACTAAAGGAAACTTTTTTAAAATAAAGATATTCAATAGAATTAGAAACTTTCCTAACTAACATGTTTTCAACAAAAAAAATAATGCAAAACTAGAATGAATTAATCTAGGGAACTTAAACTAAGAAAAACTTTCTAGAAGTAAAACTTTCTAAACTTAGAAACATGCTATAACTAAAACTTCCAAAAACTTATACTTAGAAACTTTATAAACTAATATAAGATGCAAATAGCTAAACAAAGAATTCTAAACTATCATGGTCCATGGAGTTGTGCCATGGTTCATGAAGTGTAAAGATAACTATTTTTCATGGACCAAAGCTTGAATTCATTAAATCTAACCAAAGCACTACTAAACAACCTAATAAAATAAATGGTTTCCTAAGGATTGAATAACACTATGGAAATTATGCATGAACTTTGAATTGAAACTATGCTAAGAATGATGCACTTGATGCTAATAAACTTGAGGCATGAAAAGGGAAATAGTGTGCATCAGTCATGGATACTAACAATCAAAGTTAAAAGTGCTTTAACATGAGAATCAACCAACAATATTACTCATCAACCAATGGATTTCATTGAAGTGTAAAATAATAGGAGGAAGTTGTGCATGTACGTACATGGAAAGAAATATGAAATATGCTCACTTTTCATAAGCAAGTGCTGAACCTAAAACCAATACTTCAGTCTACTTCAATGCCATACAATGATCACAAACTAATCTCATATATCATGCATGTGAAACTCAAAAGAGAAATCAAGATGACAGAGAGAGAAAAAGATGGAAAATGAAATCACCCCTAACCCTAACTCATCAACTAATTCTTCAACACCATTCGGTTCAGACCTCCACTTAGTTTCATCAAAGCTTCATCCTAGTCATGGATAGGTCACCTAAACTCTGCTAAGTGATTTTTTTAGCAAGCGTGTCCAGACTCTCAATAACAAAATACTCACTCCTACTACGAAAGGGTTACATACTAAAGGTGCAAGCATAACCATGGAAAGGCGATGAATCAAAGAACTTCAAGGACAAGTAACATGATCCAAAGGCTACTATCTCTTGGTTGTCGCTACAAGAGATTTGTGGCTCATGAATACAAGGATCTAAAGTTTAAAACTAGAGGCAAATAATCAAGGAAAACAAGGAACCAAAGCAAGGAAAGTAATGCATGAAACAACGAATCAAAGAAACTAACCAAGGAAAGAAACAAGGAGTGAAGACAAACCTAGAAATTACTATGCAAAACAAGGAAGAAGGAGGCATGGAACTACAAGGAATAGCAACCAAAATAGGCAAGCATGGAGCACATTGAAGGAGCATCCAAGGTAAGTGTGTTGAAACCTTAGGAGAGCACCAAGGTGGGAGGCATGGAAGGCTGGCTAGGAGGAGGCATCTCCACCCTTTATGTATGGTGTGTGGATGCCCTAAATGCTTTTATATGTGAGTTGTACATTCTAACATTCTGGGACTCTATCTTCATAAAGATTGAAATAATAGAATAGGACTCTAGATAGGAAGCTGCGTGGAAGGTGGAAAGAAATAGATTTAGAAGGTGAGATAAGGTGGGATTTCTAAGGATAACAAAAGGGAGGGGGAGGTGCCACTTTTTAAGGGATTTGCAATGGAATCCCCTTCCTTAAGGTGCTTCACATGGAGGAGTAGAAAGAGGGAGAAAAAGAGGAAAGATAGGGAGATATAGAGAGAAGAAAGAAAGAAAGATAAAGTTCAGTGACTCTTGTCTCAATGGTCCACCTTAGCATGCATATCTTCCATGAAATAATTTCAACAATCCTTATTAATTATCCTTTAAAAATCACATTTTTAGCATGGATAATTGCAGGAAATCTTCATCCAATAGTGTGCTCCATGTGACATTGAATTAAGTGGCTTGGTGGCTCATATGGCTCATTGTTTGATGGCTTGATGGCTTAGTCCTTTGGCTACATGTCTTGAATGGCTTGTCATCCTCTAACATGACTTATTTGGCTTAGCTAACTTGCATGTATGGCTCTAAATTTCATGCAAAGGTAGTGAAATCGCATGGCTTTTGTTGGGGCCCATTCTAGTCACCTTTAAGTCTTCCAATTGTTTTCTTGCTTACCCTAGGCTGATCTTAAACCTTGATTAAGCTGTAAGTTGATGAAATATAGATCTTAGCTCTCTCTTTTGATCTTGATCTTCAATTCTCATCTTAATTGATATCAACCATTAGATCATGTTCTCAACAGCTATAAAAGAGTAAAGGCTCTAATTAAATCTTAGAAGATTATGATTATTCACATACTTACTTTAGACTAGCTTCTGAACTTGTCAAATATCAAACTTTTGGATTATAAGGTCAAAAAAGCATGTAGTATTTTTTTTATTTTTTAAATCCTACAATTTATAACACATGAGATACTAACTGGGTACTTTTTATACAAAATTGAACACTTAACACAACACTAACCAGCATTTTGCTAGTCATGAGAAAAAATTGTAAAATATCATGAAATAAAATGCCTGTTATTTTCATAAATACTCGTGATTGCATTTAACATTTGCAACAAAGCCCTTAAACCCCTACGTTATCCCTAGTGGACAAATTAAGCCTCATAAGGGTTTATAGTGAATATACACACAAATTTCAATAAAGTTAAGTTTTTTAATTTATCATAGAGAATTATCTTCCATTAATACCCTATTGGCTTTAACATTTTAAAAAATATGAATGAAAATTCTACAAGTTACCCAAATACCAAAGCCATTTTATTAAGTTATATCTCAGAGTGTTGCATGTGTATAGGCTATATAAGTTTGGACTTCTAAATCGATATACTTATACTCCATTGGAATAATGTTTTGACCTCATATTCTCACTAGTATACCACTGAAATGATGCTATCTATGAAAGGGGTCAAACAAATTTCTCTCACTATATGACTGATCCAACAAGATTGATGGTTCACATAATTTTAAAAGCATGAATGAGACAAGAAATGTGATATCTAAGAATGGATGCCATTCCAAAACTACTAGGGTTAGTTCACCTTAATTCCTTAGTATTTATATCATCATTAAGGCTATCATTTACCCTAAGATCAACAAGTCTTTAGATAGAATGAAACATAGGCTTGAGAATGATTCTAAAAGAAAGGATAAAAGGATTCAATAAGTTTCATATTTGAGTAGAGGTCTTCAATTATTGTTGGACACTTTAACACTTTTGAATGCACTGAAGTGAATATCTTTTCTATTTTTCCTTTCTCTCTTCATGACTTTTCTTATTCATGATATTTCTTTTTTACTTTCTTTTGTATTTCTTTTTTTCCTTGACAAAAGAATTTTTCTTTGTAAGCACTTTGATATTTTTTACTTCTTAGACTTTTATCCTTCTTTTGCTTTTCTAACATCTCTTCTCATTTTTGAATCATAGGAAATGGATACTTTATATTTGGGCTTTTGGGTCATGGTAAATGGGTTTTGAAAAGCAAAAGGCTTACTAAGAGGCTCAAAGGGTCAAAGTAGTAGTGTAATATACTGGGTAGGTTTTATGTCTCTAGGCTGAAACAAGGATGGCCTATATCATTTTATAGGTTTCTTAAAACCTATCAAATTCAATAAATGTTCAGTAAAAAAAGTTAGTACTCCTATTTTTTTTTAGTATTTTGACCAAAGAAAATACTAGGATCTTTCTAAGTAATGTATGTTGAAGAAAATATGGAATTATATATAACCCTTAAAAAATGACAGTTTCTAATACTCACTTGGGTATATATGTCTACACTAATTTCATTAGGGTTTCTAAATGATAACCATCTATTAGTCTAAACTATGTATTGTGTGTAGGTATGATTTAAGATTTAACTTTCATAAAACACTTAAGGACATGAATAATATGCATAATAAACCATATGCATTTCTATTAAGAAGTTAAAGTAGAAGAAATACTAACCTTGAAATAATCCAATTCACATCACAGTAAAGGAACTTTGACCTTAAAACTTTGAAAAGCTGAGACAACTCTCTTTTAATAAGGAAATTTAGAAATCTCATGGATATCTAACTCCCCCAACCTGAACTAAACATTGTCCTCAGTGTTTTGAAATATAGGACCCTACAAGATAAACCACAATATTGCAAAAAGAGAGTACCTTATAGTTTGCGGTTCTGATCCAAAATTAGGGTTTGATGAAGAGATATATATTTTCATTATGTTAGCCAAGGATGTTAACCTTTGAAGCTCTAGCATCTCTCTTCTAATTAGAGAGTGGCAAGAGTTTAATACTAAGAGGCTAGATCTTGACGAAATAGTTACAAATTAGTTCTTTAATCATGTGCTATTTTGTATTAATGAGATGTAATAATATGTAACATTTGAAATATGTAATAAAAGGATGATAAATGAGGAGTCATCTAAAACTTGATTTTCTTGTTCTTATGTGTGTGTGTGTGTGTGTGTGTGTGTGTGCATGCGTGCGCATGTGTGTGTGCGCAAAATCATAAATAAACATTGAATTTTTTGAAAAATCTATGTCATTCTAAGTAAGAGAGTTTAAAGTGAAATATATTATATATATAATTCTAAAGTAAAAAAAAAAAGACTTAGAAAGCATTTTTAAAGTTAAAAAATAAAAATTACTTTAAAAAATGTTTTTAAACATATTTTTTACTTTTAAAATGACTTTTAAAGTCAAAAGATAGAAAATTACTTTTAAATCATTTTTAAGGTCATTTTTTTTTTATTTTAAGAACTATTTTTAAAGTCATGTTTTTCAACTTTAAAGATTTGACTATATATGTATATAATTGCATGCATCCTACCATTGTTCCTTCTGTCTCTGCCATTCACTATTTGTTGTCTTTATGAATCGGTGCTACTTCCCATCAGAAAGTTGGTACATCTTCACTAGTGATAAGTAAATCTTTGCCATCTTTCTCTCTCTCGCTCGATCCCTCTCCGTGCTTTTAGGTCACTGGCCAGCCATGATTGCATCCCAACTCCATTTCTCTCTCTGTCCTCCTCGCTTGCTGTTGACCGTGCTCGCCTCTCCAACTACCTCCTCTCTCTTCGTGATCCTCATTCATTGCCCAGCCCTAGATGCATCATCAACACCCTCCCTCTCTCTCCATCCTCCTCAATCACCTAGCAACCCTACAAGCAAGCCTCTCCCCCCTCTCTCTTTATCCATCCTCCTCGGTCACGTGGTCGCTTGTGTGTGTCACCCCATCCTCCTCCCTCCCTCTCTCTACCTATCTCTCACTTCTCCTCAATTGCAGTTGACAATGCATGCATCACCGACCCCCTCCCTGCTCTCTCTTTAGTCTCTGCGGTCATCAACTGTCCTGGTTTGTGACTCCTACCGATCCTCTCTCTCTCTATATATATATATATATATTTCCATCAAGAAACCCACCAAACGCTATCAGAAGGGTCCCCTAATCACAGTCATCGGCATTATCTTTCCTTGTTTTTCCTTCAATCAGCAACTACGTTTTCTTTTCTTATTTTTATTTAGGCTTTATTTTTGATAATTTTGAGGGTTGTTTATTGTTGAAAAATCTAGGCCTATTCAATTTTGTATAATGATAAAATCAATAACAATTGTTGGTATTTGCTAGCATGTATTGTTTGCATTATTGATGAATGAGATTTTATATTTGAATATGCATACTTGAATAAGGATATATGAACTTGTATTTATATTCACCTATTTATGTGGAATTCATGCCAAGAGAATAGCACTTGCTTAATATTTGAGGTTTGTTATGTTTTTTAGAGAATTGGATGTGTCTTTGAGGAAAATGTTTGGCATTTAAAGTGGTTTGATAAGTGCTTTTAATTTTAAATTGCACGGTCTAGAGGGTGGTAAATGAATGTGTGGTTGAATGCATGAATGGCAGTAAGCATATATTACTTTGCTTAAACGTATAGAATGATTAAAGTTTCACTTTTATATATGAGATGGAGTGGGATGGTCATGGTTCTAACAAAAATATTAAAAATTAATCAAATAAGTGGATAGCCAAAAGGACAGCCAAAGAGGTGGGAAAAGAACTAATAAGACTTGGATCTAGGAAGAGGCTACACTTTTGGAGATGGTGGTTAACCTAACCAATAGTGTTATGCACCTCTCTATGTAATCAAAACTAAAATACTCTCTAAACTTCCTAGTCAACCCAAGAAAGAAAAAGCCATTACTAACTTTAATAATGATTTAAAAATCTTGAAGAAACATTATTGTGAGTTAAAAAGGATGTTAGGTGCATCTGGATGGTGCCACGTGGGACTAAAATAGACTCCATTGTGACTAGGTAGTGTGGTTCTCATATAAAAGTGTGAGTAGCTTTATGTTTTAGTAGACTTCATATATGAAAAATAAGCCTATGTTCATATATAACTTGAGTAATTGATATTTTCTTGTCCAAACTTATGAGAAAGCAATAAATATAAGAGTAGGACCTACCAATACTATGAAGCATTGTATCTAGTTCTTGAAGGTACATGAAATTCCCTCAAGCTACCTTTCCCACATTCTAGAACTGATACATATCATTTATGAATTAATTTATATTTATTTATGTATATTTAAAAAGTTTTGGGCTAAAACCTACTAAATATAGAGGTGTGTATGTAATGTTTCGATATGTGTGTGTGTACGTGTGTATATATATATATATATATATATATATATATATATATATATATATCAATAGACTAATGGATACCATTTCTATTCTTCTTCCCATGCTTTGGTGGGAAGTTGTTAAGTACCAGGTGGTTTAGTGTTATCATATTGTTAGAGACAAAAGTTAGATCCATGGAATTTCCTTGTTGAATGGAATTTTCATCTTGAATCATAAAGGAGCATGCTACTAATGGCTTATACATGTCTATAGACTTTGAGTGATAATATCTTATTGTAGATGGTCTTTACTGAATCCTCAAAGGTTTAAGATATTTTTAAAGGCTTTGGTGAGTTTTACCTTTACATTCTCTTGTATTATTTATTTTGCCTCTAGTTTCTATTATGAATTATTTTAATCATGTCATGAATTTGATTGAAGGTTTTAGGATATTGGAACAAATCCTTGTCATCAATCATCTACTACTTGATTTTGATTCATTTGTGTGGAAGAGGTAAAGTTACTAGTTTTTCATTCTATTGTAAGATTTTGCATTATATCCATAAGTTGTTTACATAAATAAATACATAGGAATTTTTTTTTAAATATATATACTCTATTTTTGTTAGATTAGAAAATTAAAATGAATAGTCTATGTCTATGTCATGGTTTCCATTTAGTTACCACTTTGAATTCATAGGCTAATGCAACCTTACTCAAAAAAGCATGTTTCTTATGTTTTGTTCTACTTTTATGTTCTTTAAATGCAATACATGAACTATTTGATTTCATTATTCTGATATCATTACGTTCTTGTTTGCAATAAAGATGGACCATGAATAACATCAACATGAACAACATGAACAAGAGGCCAACTTCAGAAGCACTCAAAAGAGAAGGGCAAAGGTTGAACAACAATGGAAAGGTTTTTAAGAGAAAGTCCAAGGAAACGAAAGAAACTATCTAACACAATGGGCCAAGAGATAGGTGACAATGCAGCATCTTATGTCAATTTTGTCTCCTCCACATTAAGAAGAAAGTGCCTATCACATTGATGATTAGAGATGTGTGCCACCAACAATAAAAGATTCAATATGGGAGATGGTGAAGGTATATAAAAATATTATGTATTTTATAATATATAGCATACCTTATCTTCTTATTTTCAAATATAGTTTGTACTTTATAAACTGTCTTTAAGGTACTTAAGCAAAAGAAGATGTGTGTTTTGCAAGGATCTAGTGAGCAATTGAGGAAATGGAAGAACTACCTGTTCACAATCACATAGCTCCATATGTCAATGATCTGTCGAGATTGTACATAGTGCTTTCATTCATGCCAATGTCACTAAACAATATGTGTGGAATGAATTTGTAAAGTTTTACAAATCCACTGAATTTGATGTGTGAGAACAATGTTTCATTTAATTAATTATATATAAAATATGATTATTGCACTTGAATATGTACATAGAAATGTGCAAGCAAAGAGTGCAAGAGGGAGAAAGGTGCATGAAACCAATATGGAATACCTCCTTTCCAAGTTAGCCTAGTCCTGTTTGGAAGAATGAGAAGTAAGTATCTATGATAGTTTATTCCTTTCAAATTATACTATAGTTATATATGTTTTATAAACTAACTATAGTGTCTTCCTTGAAAACAAAAGAAATATGGGACTATGAATCCCATTGACCGTGCCATCTTTTGGAGGATGGTGCATTCGGTTGGTTATAATGCCCACACTTTAACAAACAAAGCTACTATAGAAGTTGTTTCTCACATTGTAAATGGCTCCACCTATCTACCATTGACTATCTTCAATTTTATACAACTAATTAATTGAACTGATCATGAACTTGTAATTAAATTTTGTAGGATATACTTACCTAAGAAAGCATAAGTATAGGAACTCTAAGCATTAGTGCTGCCAATGATGACATCCTATAGAGGGCTGTGGACCAGAAGGACCATCCTAATTGAGTAAGGGACATAGCACGTGATCTTTTCCTTTCCAAGTTCTTTGGTCAAAAGTTACCTATAATTGAAGATGATAAGGCCTACAAGGAGAAGTGTGATAAGATAAAAACAGATGTACTGAGGTAGTTGATAACAGAGGTTTGGAGATGATTTCTCATTCTCCTAAACCTCATTCTTGTACTGCCTCTACACCTCTATCAAATGCTAGTAGTAATTCTCCTCTAGTAGAAGTTCATGAAGGACAACTTATCACCTTTGACAAAGAAGGATGTATATACAAAGACACCAAAACTTTTCCAATTTTCTTCTCTAATTCTCCTATCTCAACCGCTTTAATGTATGACATATTTCTAATTTATAGGTAGCATAATGCCTATTGGCCTTCAATACCTGTTAAAACATCGTTGTACTTGGTTCATGCTATAAACTTGAATCAAACATTTTGGATGGAATTAGTATGCCTCCACATACTAAGCACGTGTCTATTACCACATCTTTGTCTACAAATGCCCACCTACAATTTCCTTTAGAAATAGAAAATATTGCAACCGTTGGGAAAGTCATTGCATATCACATCTCTTGGCCACAAGAATTTGTCATTCCCATAGAGTTCGTGATATATATCTTTTCATACTACCTTCCTAAACAACATTTTTTACCTAGAGATCTTAATTTAATTGTTTATTAACTATATGTAAGATTAATCAATAAAAGAAAGCTCCACCAAGGCCGCCCATTCCTTTAGTCACCATTGTACCCTTAGAACTAGTACTAGTATTTATGTTTATTTTTCATCATAAAAATGAATTATTCATTGATCAATATTGACTAAAAACTTTTGCAACTTTTACAGCAAGTGCCTAAGAATCAACATGGAAGTCTAACCTAACATGCCTCAATTCCTAAGGTTACTCTATGGACTCATCAATGAAGATAGGGCAATTAACCCTTTATAGATCTAGGCCAAATTGCTTGCTGACGTCATTATTGAAGTGCCACTTATGGAAGAGCACCTATTACAAGCTTGCTAATGAGATCAACTCGAGCATTCTCACTTTATCTCTTATGTAGGTTATATACAAATGTCTAGGTATATAATACTTTACATTACATGTTATTTCTTCATGGTAATAATTATTTCTTTTATGTAGCTTCTTAGATGATGCAATGGGCCTTTTTGAGGTTGAGGATGTATTTACCAATTCCCTAACCCTGGCATCATTTGTGGAGGGGCAGAGCAATGGCTAATGGTGAGACTAGTTGATGATATGTTTCCAAGATTCTTCCAATGCTCTAAGGGTCATGGCTTAATGATTCCCTACAATAACAGATAAATCTTAATTTTTTTAATTTCTTGCCAACTTATTCAATACATAAGGATTGTAAACTTTAATTGTAATTCATATGATTGTGTATATAAGTCACATTAGGATGCTGCTCATGTTGGATGTGCATGGTACGCATGCTTTCTTTTTTCATTACTTTGGATCACACATTCATCCAGCCATCATCGAAATCATAAATAAATAAGCTTTTAATCTTTTCATGTGTTATGTGTAGATAAGTAACTTTTCATTCATATCTAATGCCCTTGAAATATAAATTTGAAGTGTGTTGTTAACATGGGCCAATGTAACCGAGACTTGCAACCACCAAAACTCACTTAGAAGAATGTCAAGGTTTAAAAAGTAGTTAGTTACACTATTTTATAACTAAACTTACAATATCATAATTGGTATTTATTGATTATTTCTATTTTCCTTCTTGCACAATGTCCTAAACAACAATCTGATTAGGTGTGCGAGTACTATGTGCTAAGATAAATGAGAATCCTAGTACTAGATGGTATTAGTGTCTCCAAATTGAAAAGCAGAAGACACTTTTTACTAATCATAATCTCATAGTTTTTCATAAATTTTTATGAATTTTATCTCAAAAGAATGTGCCAACTAAATTAATTATGTTGTATTATCGGCTTTTGTGCTTTCTAAATGAGCAAACACGAAGCAAAACTCAATCAAATACAAAGCAAATTGACTAAGGATTTAATGAGTTGCAATTAGAACAAATGGAGTAACTACATCAAGGTAAATTACCTTGTCCACTAATAAAATATTTTTTCCATTGGTATGCATGTATAATTCTAGTTTTTATTATTTTTATTTAAGTATATATATTTTATGGAATGAGTGAGGGGAACTTGGAGTGTGGAAGTAAATGGGTATGTGTGTATAGACTTATACTTGTAAATCAAGTGAACGTGAAAGTTGCAATTGGTGTAACTTTAGAATTATTTGCAAGAGCACGAATCAATGTAGTATTTTCATGCCAGCAAGATTGATCCCAAGGGGAATCTCATAGATTTGTAATGGATTGAATTTTGTTTAATTCAAATAAGGAAACTACCTAAAAAGGAAACTTTCCTAATTTAGAACTTTCCTAAACTAAAATTGACCAAAAATAGAACTTTCTAACATTCAAAAAGGAAACTTTATAAACCTAAAAAAGGATAAAAATAACTAAATTAACTACTGTAAGACAGGATCTAAGAACTAAATTAACCAAAGTTTAAAGGAGAATGGGACTTAGAACCATGGACATGGTTTTTGGACTGTGCACCTGATTTTGGAGCCCTAAAGATGATAAAAATTGCTGATTCTAATGCAAGCTAACATGGAAACTAACTATGAGATCTTATAAAAAATGTGCAAAATTAATGGGTACTTAAGGATTCAAGCAGAAACCATATTTAGATGGCTGAAATTAAATCACAAAGTTAAGGAAAAACCATTTTTCAGATTTTGATACTTAATAAAAGTCAATAATTCTTGCATTAGAAAGCTACTAAAACCATAACTTTTATGCAAGAAAACAACCCAAATCTCAAGTACTTTGATGAAATAAATAATCCATAACAAGAATTCCCAAAGAAATTTATTGAATCACCTCTAAATTTACATCAACATTATGTGCATAAAACTGTCTAAAATTTCTAGAATTTACACACTTTTCCAAAGCTTGAAATCCTATCTAAACTAAATTAACTAAAGTTCAAAGGATAATAGGACTTAGAACCATGCACATGGTTTTTGGACGGTACACATGATTTTGGAGCCCTAAAGATGATGAAAATTACTAATACTAATGTAAGCTAACATGGAAACTGATTATGTGATCTAATAAACAACATGAACATCTAAATGGGTACCTAAGGATTCAAGAAAAAAAAATATTTAGATGGCTAAAATTAAAGCATAAAGTTAAGAAAAAACCAATTTCCAGATATTAGTACTTAAGAATAATTAGTAAATCTCATATAAGATAGCTAATGAAACCATAACAAGAATTCCTGAAGAAATTTATTGAATCACATCCCAATTTACATCAACATTATATGCATAAAACTATCTAAATTTTTTGGAATTTGCACACTTTTCCAAAGATTGAAATCCTATCTAAACAACAACAAAATTCCAATATAATGATTACAATCCAAAGTATAATGATATGTAAAGAAAACTTATGAATGAATTTAAGAGAAACAAAGGCTAAGTGGGTGAACTCACTAAGGGAAAATTACCTAAAACTAAGGGGGAAAATCATGAACAAAACATGAATTTTAAGAGGAGAAATCAATGATTTGAGCTAGCTCTTCTCTTGGTTGTCACTGCTAGAGAACAACTAATTCGAATCTTAATTGAATAAAAAGAAAAACTAATGGGATGGAGTGAAGAAGAAAGTGATTAAGGGCTGGAAAGTGGAATCAATTCTAAGGAGCAAAACAATGAAAACTTAAGCAATGGAACTAAAGTAAAACAACTAAGTTACTAATCTTAATTAGAGAGAGAATAAGCAAGAGAATAACAAGAAGACTAAAGGAAGAAAAGTTTTTAAGAAATCCCAAAGTCCATCAACAAATAACACCAATGGAAAGCTTGATTTCAAGGTGTCTCACTCACCTCTACTTAGAAAATTCATATGGAACAATAGCCTATATGTAGATGATTGGCTTCCTAACTTAGTAAGATGTTGTCATAAACATGACATAAGAGAGAGAGAAAGCATGGCTAGCAGGTTTCTAATTTTGAAAAGGATATATGCATCTTTTTCCTAGAAGGAAAGTGGAGCTCTTCCCGTTCTAATTTTGTGATCTTTGGTTGATGAAAAGTCAAGGAATTAGGTAAGGAGTAAGGTTTCGGAAAGATGTGAAAAGATGCAGGGTTTTGAAGTTGCTTGAATGGAAGTAGATCAAGGTTTCCTATTTAGGAAACCTTTGATCACCAAACAGGGAAGTGGGTTGAGGTGGAAAGTGAGGAAAAAGTGGGTAAGACATCAAAAATAGAAGGGTCTCATTCTATTGTTTCACATACCAACTTATGCTAATAAGATTTCTCTTAAATTCCTTCAAAATATCCCTTAAAATCTCATGGATACTCCTCTTGATTTTCCTCCAATCCCACCCTTCCATTTAGCTTAGCTTAATGACTTTGATGGCTAACTTTGTGGGTTCCATTGGCTACACTTCATGACTAGTTTAGATGGCTCTCTTATCTTGGCTTCATGACTCCATCCCATGGCTTGAGTGGCTTAAATGGTTTGTCTTGACTTCCTCAACTAGTCACCTTTTCTCATGGCATATATGGCTAAGGTGGCTAAATGGCTCCCATGCAAAAGGTGGTGGAAATGCATGGCTTGCTTCATGGGTCCTTTGGCCACCTTTAACTCATTTTATTGTATCCACTTCTTGTCCTAAAGATGTTGTTGACCTTTAGCTCATGTTGGTGATGATTATGAGGCTTTGACTCAATCTTGATCTCCAATGTTCATCTCGATCAATCTTGGCCGTCAAAACACCATCTCACTTCCTACAAAAGTGAAAAATTCTAATTAAATCCTAAAGAAATATGCTTAACCGCATACTTACATCATATTAGCTTTTTAACCTATAAAATAACAAACTTTTGCCTCATTAGGTCAAAAATATAGGTGTTATGAATTTTGATCTAAAACCCTAATTTACCCTTATAAGTTCTAACACATGGGTAACTAATTGGGTGGTTTTTATGCAAAATCAGACACATTTCATAATTTATCATGAAAACGGTTGGGATATCTCATAGTCATTAAGAAACATATCCTTCTAAGATGTGCTCTTCCAATGTTAAGGTCTCAAACCTTCAATAAATGCATCAGATTAAGCATTTCAAACACTTTGCAAAAACCAATCAAAGAATTTTCCTTCCTTGATTTAAAAAAGTCTACAAAAATTTCAAAAAGAAGAAAAAGAGAGAGAGGATTATTCTCTTCTCTTGGATTTTTCAAAAAGAAAAAAATTATCTTCCCATCCCAAATTCTCAAATAAAAGAGAATTTCTCTTTCCTTTATTTTTCAAAATTCCATCCCCAAAGTACGAACTTTCGCCCTTTTTTTTTTTCCTTAGTGAAGTAGTCTCTTTCATTTCCATACCCAGAATTCCAGAGAAGGACAATTATGATTTTCTCTCACTCACTCTTCCACCAAAATGATCCCTAAAGAAATAAAGGAAGTTCTCTCTCTTTGGATCCTTGATTTCAAAGAAAAGAATTTTTCTCAAGCTCCAATTTTAGAGAGAGAGAGAGAGAGAGAGAGAGAGAGAGAGAGAGGGAAGAATTGATTCTTCTCCCCTTTGATTATTCAAAAAATTACCTTCAAAATTCATTCTCTCATACCCATGCATTTGTCTTTCAAATACATGAATTTTTTTCCTAGTTTCTTTTCCATGAATTTGAACTTTATTTTTATTTCTTTCCATTTTAGGTAAAAATTGCTTTGAAAAATAAAAAGCAAGTCCTTTCCATCCAAGTTTTTGCAAGAATCTAAGGTCTTACTCCATTAACTTTCTATAACCCAATAAAATGTCCTTTTTTTATCAGGCAAATCTTCTCACCAGAGTACATGGTAGACAAAAAGGTTGATGTTGAGCTCAATGTTCTGGAAGCCAATATTAATGATGCCCTTGCAAATTGACCAACTTGCCATAGAAAATGAACAATTGCATCTTTAAACTAACCCTATCCCAAATCTTGAGCTAAGAGTTACCTTTAAGTAGACAATCACTTTCAACCCTTCTCTGGGAATACTATTGTAGAAAAATTAGTAAAAGAACTTAGAGAGACTAAGTCCACAATCAAGAAGACTCAAAAAATGGCCCCCCATTACCTTCATCCCTAAAATCTTGAATTATTCCCTGAACTATTCATCCCAAAAGACTTCAAGGTACTTGATATGGTCCCCAATATAATAGTACAAAATGCCTGAAGCTACATGTTACCTTGTACATCTCCTACCTCTTAGCAATCAAGATTGGTAGTTCACAACTAGGCAATCTATTTCCTAGATCCCTTACCAATGAAGCCATAACATGGCTTATGGGTTAGAAAGGGAAGAGGTTTGCACTTGGAAAAAATTGGTTACTTCTTTTATTTATAAATTCCTTCACCTATTTGATTTAGAGATCACAACCCTTCACCTTGAGTTAGTTAAACAAGGCTCTGATGATACCTTTCCAAATTTAAGGCTAGGTGGAAACAAAGCTCATAGAAAATGAGGGCAATCCATCCTAGCTAAGTAAGAATAGATTAGCCACATCCTCTAAATTTTGAACTTTGACTATAAGTCCATCCTTTGTCACCATCCATTTCAAACTTTGATGAGTTTAAGAAGTAGGGAAGAGGGTTGAAAGCAACATCCACCATGGGTTTTTTACACTAGAAGCCAAGAAGGCTATGCCCAAAGCTAAGAAGGCTAAGCCCAAAGCCAAGAAACTCCCTGGGCTAATCAAGTGATTCATGTACAGCATGTCTTTGCCCAGCCCAATCAAATCTTTGCCCCTCCTATTGCTACACAACTCAAATTTCCTCCTCTTCTACAATAGTTTCTAACCTATTCTTAAGTCAATCCTCTGATGTCCTATCCATGTCAAACTTCTATCCAAAATCCACTTCCAAACCCAATGCATAATTGAAACAATAGAAGTCTAGTTGTCCACCCTCCAACACGTGTTGCACCTTCACCCATCTCAGGATGGCCATGTTGCAAGCCTATGAGTAGTTGAAACAAGCTATAACAACCACAAAAACAATCTAAATTACTAGTCAAAGATATTTTGTTTCCAATACTAATTAGATAAAAATACATGTCAAAATTGGATGAGATGCTATTAGAAAAAGAATCAGGGATTCAAATTTGATAAAAATAACCTAAGGGAATTTTCATCATATTGCCCACTTGTGCTAACTATTGTGCATCTCAAAAACCATCAAAGGTAATAATAAATTTTCATGAAAAAAAATATAGGACACTCAAAACCAACAATTATACATATAAATGCCAAAAATTAAGGGACATGGAAGTTACACAATCCTGTATTAAGATATTTAAATAGGTGTTATAATACATGATATTTATTTCATATTAAGGACTATTAAAAGCATTATAATATAAATGTAAATGTAAAAACCTTAAGTTATAACCTAAGACACCACAACAAAATGAAGGAAGAAGAGGAAATAGGAAACTGATATTATTTACAAATCATCGTTGATTCATTCAATGAATAGAATATATCAATCTACAACCAACACCATGGTTGATCATTGGCTTTCCCCTCTCCTTTTCTCATGTGATCTTATTCCTTTCCAAGCCAATGTGTTTATCTAACAACAAAAGAGATTTCATGGTTTTTTCCATTGAGATCTGGAGGAAATATTTTTCAATCATTCCTTTTGGGTTTTGATCATCAGTTTATGGATGGAAAATAGATCTGAGGTCCCCATCTTTCTCTGTTCTATTTGTTGGTCTATAATTGAAAGAACGAATTAGTGATTCCCAACTCTCGTGTCTTGATTTTGCTCATTGATTGTAGCTAAAGAAGAGGAAATAAATTTAAGCAATCCCTTTTGAGTTCGTTCATCAATATGTAGTCAAAAAATCAAACTGGTGCTTTCATTTACATCTTTCACTCTTTATTACATTTACATCTTTCACTCTTTATTATACTAGTTGATGAATTTTTTAAGATTGTGTAATGACCCGGGTTTTTTGTAACACATTTTGTAATGCATTTTTCAAAGGCAAGGCGCCCTTAGTAGTAAAACAAATTTTGCAAAACAAAGCAGCAAAAATTCTTTTCTTTAGAACTTATTTTGTAAAACCCAAGTCATCACTTCGTACATAACATAAGTAGAATTTTGTACAAGATAAAATTCCATTGAAGGACTATACTTTAATTAAATTCCAAAATCCATCCAGTGGTTCACAGTATAGCCCGAGTATAATACAATACTTGTCCAAATCACATAATCCAAATTTCAAACCTCACCATACATTAAAAACTCTTAATACAATACAATGCTCTCAAATAAAAATACATGTCTTCAAGGGACATACCCTGATTGATTATTCTTCCAAGTCTTCTTAAGTCTTAAGCTCCTAATTCTCCTTCTCTGTATCTAAGATATTCTATGCATTCAAACATTTACAATATCTTAGCAAGCTGTGCTTGGTAGGGTATTCAAGAAGCATAATAATATGATAGTATAATCCTAATACTTCATAATCCCATTATTCATACTCATGGATCAATCTCTTTACTCTGTCATATATGTACATCCTTACACATACATATTGTATATGTCGTATAGATATATATACGGTCAAAACCATGAAAAATAGTTAATATCTCAAACATCAATAGTCACACTCAGGCATACTGAGTTGATCAATCATCCAGACCCTAGTGGAAAATACTCCCTCATTTGGGTAGTATCATCACACTTAGCCATACTGAGTTGATAAAACATCCAAACTCTGCTAGGAAAATACTCCCTTATTTAGGCAGTATCGGCATCTCATTATGCCATGCATCATAATGCAAAATACTCAAAGGACTACTATGCTGCAGTCTGATCCTTATTAGGAAGCTCAGATAACTACTTTCCTACTCCACAGATACCAAATGTGGAAAATCATCTATGTCATGTCTATATGGGGAGACAGACCATTACAGTGGTGGCCTTCCCATAATTGCCCCACCCAACATTTTGCCTCTCTTTGGGCACAGTATCATCATATATATCACATTACAGAGAGCGGGTGACCAAACCCTCGTAACCCTCCTAGCATAGTATCCTTAGACATACGCTTGTTTAAAACAAAAATCACAAGCCTCCTTGCTTGTATATAAAGTATTCTTTTACTTGTCAAACATCTTATCTGTTTATATCATCATCCTCGTATTTTGGTATTCTTATACTGAGGATAGGATTTCACTTCAAACTCAAGGATCATCATTTACAATGAATAATACCCATGTTCATATAAGTTTAAGGATCACCATTCTATATGAATGATTCCCATGTATTGATTTTATACCTATTAGACAATTTGTTTGTTTATCTAGGGTTAGAATACCTTCTAGTTCCTTATTCACTTAGGATTTTCCTCAATTCTAACTTAACCATTTCATATATGTTTTGGTTGGATCATAAGGGTTTCAGTGGATTTAATACAAGTATTTACATTATACTTGTCAACATATCCAGACATAAGATCATGTATTCAACATGTATTTCTTAAGTAGATGCATTCATAAAATCCTCCTACCTTCAAGTAGTGATTCATCTCTTCAAATGTTCCATGATCCTGATTGACGTATGAAATCTGTAAATCCATACATACTGTCAATATTTATACAATATGAATAATCCTATATTTTTTATCCTATCTATCTTGTTTGTCTAATATTGTCCTTTGAAATAAAGGATCTAGATCTTGTGCTCTATCATGATCTATCTTCCACAAATAGTATTGATCAATAGATCTAACGATTAGAATGATCTTCTAATCTTTCATATCTAAGTATTTTCTATTCTAAGTCTTTGTGTATTCCTTTCTTTGATCTTGATCCTTCGTAGATCCTTTGATCAACAATTTATACTTGTTGATAAAGGTCAAGGGCTTAAGACTTCTATCATCTAGTTCTTCTTTGATCTACGTTCAGTTGTTCGATCATCCCTAAGGAGGATGATCTTAGTTTTCTTCCTTGAATCATATTTGATCAAGGGTTTGGATTCTCTATCTAGATTTTTCTAGAACATACATACATAGATACATAATAAAATATAACATTAGGATTCTTATTGTTCTTGATCATTCAAGATCCTATGGATCTTGTTTGATTATCCTTATCTTACTTACAATTTTTATTAGGATTAAATAATTTATTAACCTTTCATGCTCTTATTATTATTCAACCAATTAATGTTTTGCTGGTTGAAGATAGCTTATTTCATCCTAAGTCTAAACAGCTCCTTTGCTTCCAATTGACTAAGGTTTACTAACTGAATGGTTGAACACAAAGTGGTTACTTTAATCCTCATGTAAGGAGGCATTTAGACCTCACAAACATCAACGAAAGGTAGGGGAAAAGCGAGGCTCTATTAGAGAACCCCCTTAACCACCATATTTAGCATTCATTACAGTGACCTTAACTCAACCTTTCATAAGGTTCCTATGAGCATTTTAACCTTAAGTACCCTTTCTAATTGATTTTAATTAAATCCATTAATATTTAAAATGCCATTCATGGGGTTTATTATTCTTTTAGTTGGGCCAAGGATTTGTTAATCCTTATATTGTCCTGCTAACTATGGCCCTTACTAATATTAAGTCAAAGTCATTCACTCATCTTAATTGTCCATGAATCTCTATATTCCATTGGTTTACATGTTTTGTGATTTATGGTCATTATATCTTAAGAACTACTTAATAATTGAATCTACTAATAAAATTTGACAACAATTAGATCATAAACTTTAAAGCATAAATCTAATAAAGTTTAACAACCATTTATACTAACATGCTTCCTATGAATGTAACTTAACCTAATAAAATAAAACTATACTTAAACTAGCATGATCCTAAGTTATGAAATACATGAAATTTTACTACTAATCTAATGGAATCATGCTAAAATCTCAAATTTAAACTCACATGGCCCTAAGATAATTAAATCTTCCAACCTAGTAATAAACTAATAACATTTAGAGCATAGCATGCTAAAATTTAATAATTACACTATCATGCTTCCTAATTTATAACATAAATCACATTTACAATTCTATTATCAAATAAAATATAATTAAACTAATTAGATTAAGATTATTAGAAACTTTTACTTATGATCCAACCATTAGATTTTAGATCTTTTCCTTTAGATCAAGGGTTTTAATTACATTTAGGGCTTTTACTTCATTAAGGTCCAAAGATCATATCCATTTGTTTTTGTCATATTTAATCCATGATCTCACTAGATTCCATCATAATCCCTTTCATTCAATCCATCCCAAGGGTCTGATCATGCTTGATCTCATTGATCAAGTGGGTCCCTTTGTATTTTTAGGTTATTTCTACCATAAAGGGTAGATTCCTCATTTTATGTTAGATCTATCAAAATAAATCATGGATATTACTTGATTTCAACATTATATCATTATTGCATTAGATCCCCAATATCTGATCATCTCAAATCTTGAAGATCATAAAAATTAGAAGCTTAATTCCTAAAAACAGAAAGCTTCTTAAATATTTTTATCAATTTTATGATTTAAGAACAAAATAGACATTACAAACTTTCCATAGCTTCTTTACGATCTTAATTTGTAGTTTAGATGACTTCATAATTGAACTTTGAAGTTCACAGTCGTACTGAGGGTCCAAATTTGATCTGGGCCCGGCAGAACAGACGGTCCGGATTAGTCAAGCGGAGCAGTCGTCGTGGTCCCATCACTGGGACGCACGCGGTAACGCCCTCCCGGGACCTGTGCTATCTCGTAATCACTCCATTGGGATGGCATCACACATGGATATGCTCCCACAAGGCACATTTCAATGCAGCATCCTAGGAGCCCAATCTTATAAAGAAGATTAGACAGTCCGTTTTGGACCGTCTAATCAATTCCTCTTCAATCAAGGGCTCAAAACTTGATAAAATTTATTAAAAATTCTATCCTAGAGGTTTTAGACCCTTCTGGATAGATTAGATAGCTTAGATCCTCCATCATATAGAATTGAAGGGTTCTTATCCTTAATTTTTATAATTTTTAACCTAAACTTAATTTCAAAAAAATAAAAATTATATAAAATAACCTAAAATAAGTATGGGAAGAGCTTCCACATACCTGATTGAGAAAAACGTGTGTTTTAGCCCAATTTAAAATAAATATCCACTTGATGATAAGATCACCCAATAACCACTTGTTTTGTTATTTCCAATTGATTGCACTATTAGATCTTAAAATTTTGATTGGGGTTTTGTAGATAAGGTATTCTAGGACAATAGCAATGGTGGGATTTGTGAGATTTGTTTGGACAGAGTATCTAATTGAATTTAGGTCTCTTGTTCCAATCTAGAGAGAGAAGAGAGAAAGTGAAAGAAGAGAGATTTTTGAGAGTTTTAGAAATTTGGGAATGAATCTAGATCTGGTTTTTCAAGGGAAGCAAGATAATTTCATGGGAATTTTAATGAACATTTTTTAAGGATTTTTTGGCGTGTATTTATAGATGTTTTTGGGAATTTTATTTTACCCTTTTATTCATAATAATGGAGAAAATTAGGGGTTTTTCATTTTAACTCAGAATTGAATGTACTTAGTGTTATTTCGATCAGTTTTTTTAGTACATTCATAATTTTTAAGTTTTAAATCATGTTTTATCTCTATTAAAAAAAAAATTCCAATAACCTAATATTCCAGCCCAAAATTTCTAAAAATTCAAACTAAATTGATTTTCTCAATCAATTTACAAAAATTGGGGTTATTACAGATCGAATCTATTTGATTATAAGTGCACTAATGTCTAATATAATTCTATAAGTCTCACTAATTTTAGTATGATGCTAATTGATATGCTTAAAAATATGGCATGTAGTATCCATGGAATTACTTTAGATATGATTAATTAGGCTTTATTTTATATATTGTAGGATTAGGGCACAACTAAGAAATGTCATGGCCCACATGTTGCAAATCATGAAGTCCAAAGTTTAAAATGTTATGGGGTGTCTTTAACAAAGTCAGAGAAGTTAGAAACCCTAAGAGAAAGATAATCTTATCCAATGAAAAGAGGTATTCTTATCAAAAGTGAAGGTCACAGACTTCCCATGCATGCAAGCATTCCATTACCTTGAAAAGCTTCTAAGGGAAGCTCAAATCACATACTATGGATGCACATATAAGATATTTTGTTAAACAAAACAAGTCAAAGACTGAGGCCCACATGGATGCAGCTCAAATCACATGCAATGGATGCACATATAAGATATTTTGTTAAACAAAACAAGTCAAAGACTAAGGCCCACATGAAGACTCATTCCACTCTCTCTCTCTCTCTCTCTCTCTCTCTCTCTCTCTCTCTCTCTCTCTCTCTCTCTCTCTCTCTCTCTCTCTCTCTCTCTCTCTCTCTCTCTCTCTCTCTCTCTCTCTCTCTCTTAACCACAAGAGGGGATCACCAAAGGAGTACCATGATTTTGTCATGGAGTGGATGCATGAAACATATAAAAATATATTTTTACATGAGAAAATAAAGGATGAGAATAAGTGGAGAATAGAGAGATAATTTAGGGGAATTCTATGATTCAAATTGATTCTTGATTATGGATATTCTAAAGTAACTAATGAGAACTCACTTAAACAAAAATGGACCAATGAGATATAAGACTACAAGGAAGACCAAAATTGAACCCCATTGGTGGTAATTTTTTTGGTGGGTTGCCCACCTTTTAGGAGAAAAATGTCCTCCTTCTATGAAGGAGACATCCTCCACTCCTTAAATCCTATTGGCCAAAAGAAAAAAATGGTGGGCTGGGAAAGAATCAAGGAGAAGAAAATATCTAGATAATAAAATCCAATCCATTGACTCTAGGGTGTATAATTGATCCAATGGGTGAGAAGAAATGAGCCACAAAACATGGTCTATTGGACAAGGAAATTTCTAAGCAATCACATCCACTCAACCTAGGGTGAATGATAAGCCAATGGTAAGAAATGAGTAGTAGAAATCCATGAAGCCCTAACCACCATCTTACATTCAATACAAGGGAGATTCAATGTATTCCACATAAGCAACATATAGGAGGGGTCTTTTTCAAAAAGGAATTCCACTTAATTCTAAGATAAAATTTGAAGAAACTTTCCCAAGGAATACAATGATCTCATCCTCTCATCTCCACCATTCAAGAAAGAAGGACAATCTTCTAAACATCCATCCATCATAGCCCATCTAACCTTTCCCTAACTGTAGTTGATCCTCCCTTATCTCTTTTCATCCCCATTTATCCCCTTCATTCTTCCTTCCTATCCTTCCCCATCACTTTCCTTTCTTATTATCATATCTTTCCTTCCCATACTCATGAAGATCCATTGACCAATATCCTTCTAATTCTCTCCATCCAATGCAACCTCTATTCCATCCTTAATGCATTCCACACCCCATTCCGTACCCCCTTCCATTCTCCTTAACATCTCAACCCCTCTTTACTCCCTTCTCCTCATGATCTTAGCCATCCAACCCTTGTGGAATCCACTCTAGAAATCTATAAATATAAGGAAAAGAGAATGGAATCTCTTACTTTTTCCCAAAGCATTAAAGCCAAATTCTAGAGAGAGAGAGAGAGATCAACCTCACCATCTCTCCCATAGATCCACATGTCTAGATCCTTAGGAGAAAAGGTATATTCCATCCTTGAATCCATAACCATCCTTCATTCTTGTAATAAGGAATTACATAAAAGTTAGGAAGGTAATGCCCCATCTCCAAGTTCCAACTTCATTTCTTGTCTCCCTAGTTAAGAAGTTGTGTTCCTAATACAAGGTTTTCTGGTCTCCATTCTTTTCATATGCTAAATCATCACCTTAGTGGGGCAGCCAACCCAAGTGGCCTCCCCCAACTCAGGTTGATTTGTCATTTCTCTTATTTGCTCTCTTGTAAGAACGTCACCCTTTTTCTAAAGTTTCTAGCATAAGGAGAAGCATGTATTCTCTTTTCTTTTTATACTTCATCTTCTTCATTTTCCTCCCTTGTGGGTGGTAATCTTTTACAAAAAGGGCTAGGCACCTATCTCTATGGTGACCTAAGAATTTCATTCTTAAGGGTTATTTGGATTTGGGTTGAATAATATCTAAGAAAGTGGCATGTTGGTAGATTCCCTCTTTGCTTATAGACTACAAGTCATGTGCTTTAACAAGTAAAAGGAATCATATTGAGGATGTTAGCTCGGTTTTAATCTAGTGTGCTTTGGGTTGAAAAGATGTGTACGAGCTCCTGTTGAGTAACACAATAAGAAATCCCTACAATGGAGGTTCAAGCCCTAAAACAGGAAGTGGATGTGTAAAGTTTCTCATTGAGTGACACAACAAAGAAGTTGCGTAGTAGACACTCCAACCAATTATGGAAGCTTTCATTATTTGTGTTGCTTTATTTCTTTTTCCTTTATTTATGCACTCAGTTCCATTATGAGCAATTTACATTAATGAAAGTAGTTTTTTATTCAAGTTCTTAGTCAGTTTGCTTATTTCCTTGCTTTATTTCAATATTATTGATTATTAAAGTATTTTTATTCTTTAATCATTGGCTAGATTAAAGTAGATTAGCTTAGGTTTTAATTGAATTCCATTAATTATAGAGTCTTTATGGATCAACCCATATTTGCCAGTCTATTCTATAATAGACCCATGCATTTGCAAAAGTATACTATTTAAAACACATCACTGACTTTGTTTGCTTTGGTTGTTATAGAAACTAGGTTTTCAATTAAGTGTAGTTTCTGTATTCAAGGTATGGGTTTTGGGAAATTCAAACTTTAAGCTAGAAGTTTTTTCTTTTCTTGAATGATTTTGTGATGTATTAAGCATTTTTCTATGACAAGATCATGTGTGTTCCACTGCAGGCATGTGAATTCTACTTATGTTCTGGCATTTCAACGTAGATGGCATTTCTAGATTTAGATGTAAGAGAATGCATCATGCTTTTATTTGCTTTCTATTATTGTAAATAGCTTACATCATTCTTCCTTTGATTTAATTTTCTTTCTGACCTTTTTTTCTACAACATTTCTATGTATATATAGTGTTCAAATTAGTGATGTGTTTAGATTCTCATTACTAGTTGGTTGTTTTATGGATGTTTTTTGGTTTTTGGGGTTTGGTCTGGTTATGTGTTAGATGAAGCTTTTAATATACCTTTATTTGGTGCTTTTTCTTTTTTGCTTGGTTTGGAAACTGGATGTACATTTTCTATAGCCAATCATTACATTCTATTTGGTTTCTTACAGAGGTGTCGGTTTCTTTCTAGATTATGAACTATAATCATGATGCTCTAATAATTGTTTTTACAAGGTTTTTGGTTTAATTCTGGTTTCTTGGTTCATTTTAAGATGCACACATTCCACGGAGTTTCTCACATTTCTCATGTACTATATGGATGGGTTTCCTTCAAAAGATAAATGCTATTCTTGATACTTTTTAAACAAAGCCTAATACTATCATTTTTCTACTATAGGTGTAGCATCTTCTACTATGGAGCTAAGATTTTTAAGTACATCATTTCTACCTTAATAGGTTGTAGGAATTAATTTCATATGGTACATTCTATGAAATTAATCTTCTCTAGTTTCAGTATTTTAATGTGATAGTTTTGAGTTAGTTTTGTATCTAGATCAAAAACTTGTATTACTTTCCTTTCAATTGGATTCTTTTGGTTGAATTTGGGTTTCATGGTGTATTGATTGGACTGTTTGGTTGAATCTAGTTCTGGCCAAATTACAAGTATGATATTCATATTTTATGGATCTAGCTAGGGTGAGAGACAAACCTTAGCTCTTATACCAATTGATGCTATGAAAGGAAACAAATTACCTATTTATTCACTAATAGTTTTTGATGACTTGACTGTGGAAAGAGATTTCATAGATGGATTTTCCAAGTGAGTTTTCATATGTGAAAGTCATGTGGCTGTCTAAGAGATTGCATGCTTATTCGATTTCCATTATGACATTAAATTTTGGTTTTCTACATTTTCTAACATAAACAAATTTGATTTTAAAGTTATTTTCATCATATCCATGAATTTCAAAATTCTTCTATGAAAAGTTTCATAGTAAAATTGTTTTTAAGTGGATTACAAATTTTTAAAAGATTTGAAAGCAAGTGAACTATCAAGCTTTGATTGAAATTTGAAGTGATTATTACTATAAATGATATGTTTCAACTGAAATGTTTTCCATTGATAATAAAATAAAAGAAAAGAAAATTGAATTTTCCAAGTATCGATGTATTTCATTAGCTTTTGAGTGAAATTTGGCCAAGCAAATGTTAGATTGAATGGGCCCTGATGAGACATCATTACTGTAAGCGGTTCCATTAAAGGCATCGGAGGAGATATTTAGTGGAATCATCTGATCAAAGGTGGCTAAGTTGCCTCCATTGAGATGTTAGCAGGGATTTGTCTAGAAAATTGGCTTGGATCTAAATGGATCAAACTTGGTGGCATTAGTGGCTCCATCTGATCAACAGGGTAGTGAACTTGTCTAGAATGTAAGTTAATGTGTATCACTTCTACTGATACTGTTTGAACACATGAACCAAGCTTTATTGCTTTGAACTAAATTTATAGAATTCAATCAAATTATTTGATTTTATTGAATTTATCAAATTGGGTACGATGATATGGTATGAATTGTATTTATAAATCTTATGAACTATTTATTGAAAGTGACTAAACGAATAATAAGTGGACCACCATTGATTATGATGGATAGTGGCCTCTACTGATTTATCTATGAGTATGAGTAATTTGATATAAGCAGTCTGGCATTCATCACATTGGATAGTTGCCTTTATTGATTCGTAAGTGAAGATAATTGATTTTGTTTTATGAACTAGACTTATTTGTCTAAAGTGGATTTTTTAACTTTTTTGAATGATTTGCTAAACATGGGCTTTCAAATTTACATGATCATATATAAACTGAAATATAGTTCTATTTTTTAGGATTTTATGCTATGCTATCAAGTATAGAAAGTGTGAAATTGATTTCCAATGTATTAATATCTAATACAAATGAGTCATGTATTAGAAGTATCAAAATTAATTGGTTGTCAAGTTATAATCATCTGATACAAATGAATAATTTATTTAAAGTAACAAAGATATTTTGAATTGACTCATAGTGAAATTATATATATTCTTAAGAAATATGAAATCATGTGAATAGTGTACTTATCAAATGCACGTTCTTTAAGATTTTGTAAAATTATCTCATATTAAAGGAGTGGTCAAAGGAAACAAAGTAGTTCAACAAGCAGAGGATTAGTTTGCGGAAGTACCTATTGAAGCTGATCAAGTTTCAATTAATTCTTGCTTAGTGATTTGTATTTAATGTATATTTCTACTTAAGCATTATGTAAGAAGTTGCTCTGAGATATATGGAGTGTGGATGATTATTAGTAGAACCTTTTATTCTCTACTATATAATAAATGTTTATGGGAATTCAACGCTTTATGGGATTAGATTTATTTGGTCTTGAAATCAACTACCCTAGGAATCTATCACATTTCAAATGTAAAAATAAATAAACCCTGATCCGAAAGAAACTTCCATTGACCTAACAACTCTTGTGTATACCAATGTGCTCCCAACCATGCAAGAGACACTTGTTGGAATCTAAAGCATAAGATATAGGATGTAATTGTGAAAGTCCATGTGGGTGTTTCTAGGAAACCCAATGTCCACACAAAAACTTTTCCAAACTAACAACCCCAATTTTTATGAATATAATTGAATTATTAAAACTTAAAAGTTAAATTTTTAAAAGTGGAACTAGAACTTTGAGTTCCAGGAAAATTTATTTATTTTTAAATAAAATCAAACTTAAAACTTGGATAGTTGTAATGTACTCAAAAAATTGATTAGAATGACTACAAGTACGTCAAATTCTGAGTCCAAGTGAAAAATCCTTATTTTTCTCCATTTTTATGAATAAAAGGGTAAAATAGTAATTTTACTCATAACCTAGACCTAATACAATAATATTTAGAATGTACTCAAAATACAATTCCAACGGCACTAAGTACACTCAATTCTGAGTTTGGGAGAATAAAACAGATTTTTTCCATAAAAGGGCAAAATGGTCCTTTCACACCTTCGTGGGGCCCACAAGGGGCCCAAAAATGGATCCAATAGCCCAAAAATATGTAATCATGAGTCAAACCATTACTAGCTACTAGTGGAGAAGGAGGTTGTAGTGGGAATCCAATGACAATTTAATAATAAAAAGAAATCAAACATAATTATTACATATAATCATGAAAAATTCAACAATCCTTATAAATAGCTCATAAAATTCTCAAAAAAATTTCTAATGTTCTTCACAGGTCTCCTACCATGTCCCAAAATCTCAACTCTAGAATCCTCCCCCATCTCCCCTGTTTCCTCCTTCTTTCTCTCTTTCTCTCTGGGCGTGTCCCCAAACGCACCCGGGCAGACGACCCGGTGTCTACATTGGGAGATCCAGGGACACGACATCCCTGACTAACTAGGGTTTTCTCCCAAGAAACCCTAATTCAATTAAACATGGGATTCTAGCCCACAGATCTAGATCTCCGCCATTGGATCTATTTGGGCTAAGGAGATCTACAAAGGCCTAAGGTTATATGATGATCCACCTCTTGAATCGCCAGAAAACCCAAAACGAAGAACAACCTCAAGTAAGGTCATTGCCTTTGGTGATTATTCTAGGTTATTCCGACTAGTCTGGCCATTAAACGGTGATCTTACACCCTTAAAACAAATTTAAGGACGAGGGATCTATGTTTCCCCTCCTCCAGCAACAACATTAGAGATTTTGGCATTTCCAGCATCTAGGGTTTCTTATCTTTTTTCGATGAAATATCTCTCTCTCCAGTGAAGCTTTCTTCACCGGACCTGACCAAGTAAGTCACCCTCACCCTCTATTTTCATTTCTGGCACCTCCCTTAGGTTCTCCGACCTCCAGGTGGTCTCCCCGACTATTGATCCGTTGGGAGCGATGGATCTAGCAACAGGGTTGAGATCCCCATCTTGGATGGCTCAGATGAAACGTCTGAGCCATTGGATGGATTTCTGGGACCCAAAAACCCCAAGAGATAAAATCATGGGCATAGATCTGCTAAGATGCGGGAGATTGGATGATGGGCAATCCAAAGGTCCAAATCTGCACCATCTCACCTATCACTAGTCACCTCTCCCCTATGACAAGTAATCCCAGGTAACGCAATGCTGGCCGCACTCTTGTTTTGTCACGTTCTCTGGAGTTGATCTGAACCATTGAATTTTGATCTAAAATCTTATTTCTTAAATTAAGAGCTCATTTTAGATCTAATTTTAGATTTGAAAGCACTAATGAATTCCTTACATTATGTAGAATCTTATGGAAGCATGATAAATACTTTTTTAATTGTATTTATGTAAATTAAATGGTAAAATCCATAGTAACAACCTTGGATCATGATCAAGATGATCTCAAAATAGAGATCTGAACTGATGGATGGGTTCAGGAGGTCTTAAAACCCTAAGGAACATAATCATAGTAAAATTTTGGATCTCTAGATCAAATAATTTAATAAAAATAGTAAAGATCAATATTAGCCGTTAAAATTGGATGAAATCTTAAAATCCAAATTCTAATATAAATTTAACTACTCATTGAGATTGAAAAGTTGGGTTGGATTCCTCTTGATGAGGAGAACCCACTTAACCAACAAAATCATAAATTCAATACATGAAAATTTCTATTTTTAAGAGATAATCGCACTAACATCCATGATCAGTAAAATTTGAAATAATCAGACTTTATAATTCTGATCCAATAATGATCTCATGATTCTGGAACATGCAATCAATGGTTAGAAGTGACTAATCTATGTTTAATTAAGAAATCTAGCCTTGAAAGAAGAAAAATCATAAAAATGAGCATGGAGCTTCATGATCTAATTAATCAAGCATGATCAAACCTTTCAAAATAGTTTAGATGATGATCTAAATGAATAATTACAATAATTAAATGATTGGATGTAATTTATTTTCCAGATCTAAAGATCTTGACCCTAAAAAGTAGTAAAATCCATAAATGTGAAGGGAAAACTCCTTGATCTGTTATGATTGGATAGTATAGATATATTTGGATGATGATATAAAGTTAGGATCATATGGATTGATGGGCCTAATGAGGCTAATTTGGGATAGATTGAGATCTATGCCCATAATGTTGGAAAAATAACTTAAGATCTTGATCGGTTGGATCAAGAAGGATGAGATCATTTTATGTGATGCATTAATGATCTAATGATAAAATCACATTTAAGAAGATGTATTAGATCTAAATAAAATGAAAGATCAAGATCTAAATCCTAAATGGATGAAAAATGAATAGAAATCAACTATGACCGTTGGATCATGATGAACTGTTATGGCATATTAAACTTTCATTTGAATAATTGAATGTTATTATAATTGTATTTTATTTCTTAGTAGATTTAATTTTTAGATTTATTTATTTATGCTTTAATGCCTATGTTATGTAAATTACATAGAAAATATAATTAAATAAAAAATAGAGTTGAAGGACATTTACATGGAATGAATGACATGGACTTAATTATAATAAGGGATATAGTTAGTAGGAAAATATAAGGAATATTATTTCCTTGGCCCAAATTAGGAGAATAATAAAAATCCATGAATGACATTTTAAATATTCATGGACTTAATTAAAATTAATTAGAAATAGTACTTAGGGTTAAAATGCTCATAGGAACCTTATGAAAGGTTGAGCTAAGGTCACTCTAGTGAATGCTAAATATGGTGGTTAAGGGGGTTGTCTAATAGAGCCTCACTCTTCCCCTACCTTCCGTTGATGTATTTGAGGTGTAAATGCCTCCTTACATGAGGATTGAAGTAATCACTTTGTGTTCAACCATTCAAGTAGTAAGCCTTAGTCAACTAAAAATAAGAGCAGTCTAGACTTAGGATGAAATAAGCTATCTTCAACCAGTAAAACATTAACTGATTGAATAATAATAATAATATCATAAAAATTTAGTAAAATGTCTAATCTTAATAAAAATATTAAGTAAGATAATCAAGATCAAACAAGATCCATACGGAGATCTTGAATGATCAAGAACAATAAGAATCATAACATTGTATTGTATTTAATATGTATGCTTATTAGTATGCATATTGTAGATCAAATCTTGATCATTAGATTAGATAATCCAAACCCTTGATCAAATATGATTCAAGGAAGAGAACCAGGATCATCCTCCTAAGGGATGATCAAATAACTGAACTTAAATTAAAGAAGAACTAGATTAAAAAAAATCTAAGCCCTTGATCTTTATTAACAAGTATAGATTATTGATCAAAGGATCTATGAAAGATCAAGATCAAAGAGGGATACATAAAGATTAGAGATAGAAAATACTTAAGTTTTGAAAGATTAGAAGATCATTCTAACCATCAGATCTATTGATCATTAAGATAAAATATCATCTGAGGAAGATAGATTATATGGATGATAGGAACACAAGACAGATCTAGATCCTTTATATCAAAGGACAAGATTAGATAAGGAATATAAATAGGAGATTATCCAAAATTGTACAGATAATGACAGCATGTATGTATTTACATATTACATACATCAAACATGGAGGATTTGAAGGAATGGATCACTACATGAAGGTAGGTGGAACTTTAAGAATACAAGACCTATAGTCTATGGAATTATTGTTATACATAGACATTATATGCTTAAGGATGGTAATATGTTTAGTTACACTTGAATCATAATTCATGTATACGAGGTAGAGATAACTGTTGAAATTAGATGGAATACATTATAAATACACGGGTATCATTCATGATTACCCCTAAACTTAGATAAGAACATAATAATAATGGATATCATTTGTATCAAATAAGTATCCTTACACTTAATGACATTTGGTATATGAATTCCAAATTAAAGGAAATGGGGATCATTTACAATAAATGATTAATCCCTAAACATATATGAACATGGGTATCATTCATTGTAAATGAGGATCCCTAAATCTAGAAATAAAATTATATCCTTAGTATGAGGATATTAAATATGATGTTGATAATATAAACAGACAAATCATCTAAGATGTACAAGAAGTCTTTTAGATACAAACATGGAGGCTTATGGTTTTGTTTTAAATAGGAATTAGCTTGGGGATGCTATACTAGGAAAGTTATGAGGGTTTGGCCACCTGCTTCCCGAAATTTGATGATATTATAATACCTTGCCCAAAGAAAGGCTAAAATTCAGGTGAGGCAATTATGGGAAGGCCCCACTATGAAAGTTCTGTCTCCCCATACGGGCAATGACACAATATTTTCGACCATGGTATCAATGGTGAACAAGGCAGTTATCCAAGCACGCTAGTACGGATCAGACTGCAGCATGGTAGTCTTTGAGTATTTTGCATATGATGCATGGCATAGTGAGATGCCAATACTGCCTAATGAGGGAGTATTTTCCTAGCAAAATTCTAAATGATTTATCAACTCAGTATATCTGAGTATGGCTATTGATGTTTGAGATAATGACTATTTTTCATGATTTTTGACCGTATATGTGTGTGTGTGTGTGTGTGTGTGTGTGTGTGTGTGTGTGTGTGTGTGTGTGTGTGTGTGTGTGTGTGTGTGTGTGTGTGTGTGCATATGATATAGTGGTGAGTGGTTTAGACTTATCATAGTGGATGTTACATGATAAATTTTATGATTGAATGATCATATATCGTATGGTTCATGGAAATTGAAGTATGTGATTAATATGGAATATGAGGATTATGAATACTGTACTTTTAAATTATACAATTCCATATGTTATTGAATCCCCTACCAAGCATAGCTTGCTGAGATATTGTAAATATTTGAATGTTTACAATATCTCAGATACAAAAAGAAAAGAATGGAGGGATATGACATGGGAAGACGAAGACCATATTGTTGATCAAGACTGTACATTTGTGAAAGGATTGGATTATATCTTGATTTGCGTATTTTGAACATAAGATGTAATAAAGGGGTTGTGTATGTGAACCACTAGATCGATCTTGCAATTTTAATAAAATGAGTTTCTTTGGAAACATATGTTGTATACAAAATTATGTATGTATATGTGAGTGAAATGTGGAATTCGGGTTTTCTGAAAAGAATTTCAAAGAAAAAAATTTCCGTTGTTTAAGTTTTTAAAATGTTTGCAAAATTGGTCGACCACCATTTGAAAATTAATAACAAAAATGTATTTCAAAAACTCAGGTCGCTACACTTCCGATCCCTCCTCCTCCACAAAGCCAACCTTCCAAAAATTCAATGTGGTTGAAGTACATGATCAACCCAGACATATCATTCATATGATTGACTATGAAAATGACAAAATTGGTCTTGATGACCCATTCCCTTAGTTAGACTAGGAGCCTCCCACTATTTTTATAGTAACAAGTGCACCTAGTGGAAAAGCAAACTAAGGAGCCCAATAGTAATAGGATAAAATTAGACTCACCAAAAATTGGAACCATTTTGAGAAGATGCTTAGAAAACTACTAGTGCAAAATTCCATACCTTGGGAAGAATTTCAAACCACTAATGTTGTCTTCTTCAACCCAAAAAACATCTCATGTCATTTTGAGGCAAGAGTTACTCAAGGACCCATAGATTGTTTGAAGTCATAAGCTTCACTACTCATTAGGAGTTGAGAAATTAGAAACAAAAAGTGATGGATGTGTTCCACAAAGTCTCCCATCTTACCACAGTCACTAATACCGCATTACACCGTCTCTTTGATAAAGGATTATTCATGAAAAGCAATCATCTTATCTTTATTTCCAATACTGAATATTAGACCAAGTCCACAAATAAGTACATGGACCTTATCTACCCTCCCAATGTCACTCTCCAAATCTTCAAAGACTAAATTCAGCCGCTAAACACTGAAGTGTAGCCTTTACCCCAATTCACTCCTCAAAGTTTTTTATATGACCTCTTTAATGAATATCACAAAGCATTTTGTCATAAGACTAAAAATTGTTTTTCCTTGAGATATAAGCATTAGAAACTATACACAATGAAAGATTAGGCCGTACATAGGGGCAATCATGAGAAAGTCCTCAACATACCTGGAAGATCACCCTGCATTCAAGTACTATGACTACCACAAATATTATGACTCGAATTAGCCCAATGTTGGCTCTCTAAGTCCTGCAACCAAGAGAGTGTCCAACTGGTATACACACTCATGAAATTGTAGGAGTTGTTCGATTCGACCTAGAAGAGAATGGAAAAATGATTGCTCAAGGAAGTTTGTATTGTATTTACCACTAGATGTTTGGACATGATAGTGATAAGTGTTGGTTCTTCTTGTTTACAAATTGCCAATATGTTGAAGTCAAACACACCCATTAAAGAGATCTTTGAAAAGATTTCAAAATTTGTGCTTATCCCTTACATGAGTCACCCTCCCTCCACTGATCATGAATGAACCACTAGAATAGTTGGTCAAAGACTACATACGAGAATTGTAAAAAGAACCATTCATCCTTACCACGCTGAAGACTACCACATGAAATTAGTTTGGCTCCATGTCAGTTTTTTTCATATTGCTATTAGCATAGAAAAGAATGCTATGAAACTAAGAGATGTTATGGCATGATGATGCATTTATGGGAAATCATTATTGATAGCTTAAATAATGAAGGTGGTATTACTATTGTACCAGTTATAAACCCTGGGCTTTTGTTGAGCAGTTGCCTCTAGAAAAATTCACTAAGGCCTCCTCCAATTTATCAAAAGATGTGCAAATGCACTATTGAAATGAGCTTATACCATTCTCACAAGATGAGTGGCCATGATGTCGAGAATTGTTGGAACCTTAAGGCTCACATATGCAATTGCTATCAGAAGGTGTTGCCATGGAAGGAATTGTTGCCTATTTTTCTCTTTACAAGCATCTTCCATATACCTTCTATTAACCAAATGGCCAAACCTCATAATCTACTAATCTTGTCACCACATCTTCTACCCTAGAGCATGAATCCATATCTTATATATCTACCATGACACTTTTGTACATAAGGCAGAAGATAACCTAGCCATGAAAACACATATCAATGATCTTTTTCAAGATTTCATTGATGCTAGAGACCTTATTGCCTCATTCCATATTGTAAGATCCATTCCACACACCATAACACGCCACTTCACAACATTAATCCCCTGGGTGCTATTGTCAAGGCCTATATTCTTGTCCTTGCCTCTCCACCAAATGATATAAGTAATTTCCAACTCGGCATAGAAATATAGAATGATCCTAGTAATGGTACCCATTACTTTTTCTATCATGACATGACTGGGCATAGTACCTCTAGCTATCGGATTATGAAATCCACATCAGTGATCTCTAGAGAGAAGGTGTCACTCATGACATCACCAATGCTTGTTTTCCTTTTTATTAAACCATATCACTAGATTTTAGACCTCCTCCACTTCTTAATGAGCCACTAGCATGGCTCGTCAGATAGTGTGTCAAGACCCTATCCCTCAAAGTCAAACCTAACCAATTTTAAGCCATCAACATGGTTGAGATCTCCCCTCAATTAGACAAAGGAAAAGCTTCCATCATTTATTATATGCCAATTCCTCCGAATTCAACCCTCATGAGCTCAAATGCACCACTGTCCCCTATTCCATTCAATCTAATTTAGAGTCCACCATTGCAATAGGAACATAAGGTCACACCAAACCTTCATCCTGAAGTAAGCTTTCACCTTAATTCCAAGATTTGAATTGAGACCCTCCATATTTAAACCACCTTCACCACCAACTACTATCAATAATACCTTTGATTTTATCCTCACTCATTGCCAATTTACCAAAGAAATTTCTCATGTCCACACAAGGGGAAGACAATTTCGAACCATCCAACTTAACTCCACTTGTCAAGGAAAGAATGCTTGTCCAATCCACAAAAATGATAATGAGGTGATTAAACATTTGGAAAAAACCCAAGCTCAAAAATTGGTATAGGATCACTCATGGACTCATAGAAGTACATGCAAATGGTTTTGGAACAATTAAATCAAACCTAGGTTCCAACTCACACCTCACCTGAGCAGTTGGTTGTCGTTGTAGGGGCAATGTACATGTTGAAAGGCCTTACATTTAATGAGTTACACTTGCCTTCACAAGGGATCAATCATAATAAACCATTATTCATCACTTTTGAATGCCATGGGATAACAATACCAAGGGTGTTGTTGGAGAATGGCTTATCACTTAACATGTGTCTACTCCAAATAGCCTTAGGACAGTGCATTAATTTGGACTAGCTTAAACCAACTTCTCAAGGAATAGTAGCCAAGGACAATACCGAGAGGTAGATATATGGGGTCATAGACATGGAAGTCTTAATTGGACTATCTACATATATGGTCACCTTTTAGGTCATCATAGTAGTATCCTTCAAGCAATGCCTTTTAGGTCATCAATATACTAGCATTGTGACTATCTTAGGGATGATGGTGAACTAGAATTAGAAAAGTTCAATCCTAGGGTCAATTTAAGCCAAGATGAAGTTCAAGTTAGTGGTTTCATCGTTTTTGAGATATGCAGTGTTCACCTAAACTCATCTTAGGATGAATGCATCCATCATCCTTATGTAGAGAATAGACCAATATTAAAGATCATGTGAAAAATGGGGTAATTTCTAGGCACTACTCTCGGCAAAAGATTCAAAACCCAAGAACCTTCACTATACAAGAGAATAAGTAATGGCCTCATGGCTTGGGATATCATGATTTAGAGGAAGTAACAAAGTATGAGCACAAGGCAAAAGGCTTACATGAGAACTCATGGGTGATTCTACAAGGAGGGAGAATCACATTCGTTTTATAGCTTCCTAGAACTATGGTTTGATAAGGAGACTCAAACTATGATCCCAAGTTTTGAGATTTTCTTCAATGACCTAACTCTCAGCATAGAAAGCATGTTGAGTGATGTTAGTAAAGATATCATCTTAAAGGATTTCAAAGATGAAGAAATACAAATGTTTTTCAACTAAGAAGATATTGTAGTCCTATCAGTCATTGAAAATGCTTTTGCATCTCCCTTTGTTGATTTCTTTTCCAAGTGCACATACTATTGTAATATAGATTGTGCAAGTATGGGTAGATCCCATGGGAACTGGACGTAAAAAAATTAGAGTTTATATAAAATTTAATTTGCAACAAATTAAAATTTAAAAAAATGAAATAACAATGAATTGAACACTCAGATCAATTGATTTAATGAAAATTACACAATTCCATATTCAAAAGATAAAAAATAAAATAAAATAACAACTAAAATTAACTTTCCTAGATTGATCAGAGCAAAATTCTTCAAATCTAGCCACATCCAACTTAATCACCCTTTTCAATCCATCACTCAAGTCTCTTATTAATGATTCAATAATTGTATTATGCAAATCTTCAAAAAATCTGATGATTTAGATGTAAGAATTTAAGATTGGATTCTTAGATGGACTTTTTATAATTTATATTTGAGATTAAAACACTAGATTAACTAAGAATTGAACTAATATGAAGAACTAAAAATTGGTCAAAAATCTAAGGAGAAAAGGATCAGGAACTAAATTGGTCCTGGTGGTTAAAACTAAACCATTGATTTAGTTAGGCTTTGATCAAACATGGACTTATTCAATATTCTTTAGTTTTTGTTTGAGAACAGAACAAAACTTAGATAATGCAGAATAGGAATAAGAATAAGAAAAAATAGGAAAAATGATAAACTGAGACACAATTGGAATTAAAAAGAGGACAAGGGCAAAAACAAAATTTGCCCATTTTTTTTCTAATTTTACCCAAAACAAAGGAAAAGGCTGTGTAGGGAGGAAGATGATGACAACGAAGGCAAAAAAAAAAAAAGTAAAGTAGAAGAATTTTGGGGGGAATGGAGTTGGGTTTTCTTTGTGCAAGTGAAAAAGAAGGATTTTTATGAAATTTTTGAAGGAAAAAGACAGAAATAGTGAAGAGAAAATAGGTGGGAAGAAAACAACTAAACACTAAGGACAATGAATGGAGGAATGGTGAACAACTAAAAAGATTGGAAAGAGAAATAGGGGAAGAGGTGGAGAAGAAGGAATGGTGAAAAGAAATAGTGAAGAGGAAGATAGGGAAAGATGAAAAATAGTGAACTTTGAATTCTTTCTTTCCTTCAATCTATGGTGAAGAGCTTCTACTATGAAGAAATCCTATGGAGAAGAAATCTTCCTCTTATAGTCCTCTAGTGGAGAAGAAATCTTCCTGTTATAGTCCTCCTACTATGAAGAATGGCCTCCTACATTGGTTAAGAATAGTTCTTCAATGCCTTCATCCCTTTTTAAAGTTTCTCAGCCCTCCTCTTTTCTACGGGTATATTCCTTCTACGAGCTTTTTAACTTTGGCTCCCATTTCTTTTACAAGTTTTCCTTACAAGCACTTTATGATGCACATGTAGCCTTGTTACAAATTCTGTCTAATCTGATCCCACTTTCTTAAAAGCAAATCCAAGCCCCATGTTCAAGAGCTAAAAGATTTCTTTCTTATTCCCTTGAGCATTTCCTATCAACTTAATCTAACTCCTCCAATTCCTAATATGGTTGAACTGTAATATATAAAATTTAATTAGAATCATCTGGTCTGCTTGGATGATTATTCGACCATTAAATTTTGTAAATTAATGGTTGGATGATCAATTGGAGCTAAAATTAATATTTAATCTAAAAGTAGCAATATTAATCAGTCAGATGATCTAATTAGATGCAAATTTAAGGGTTTTTAAACTAAAATTAAGCACTCAACACATCCCCCCAACTAGTATTTTCCTAATCCTAAGGAAAACATGCAAAATATTAAATTTCAAAATTAATATAAATTTCCACTTTAGCATGTGCTCACAATTGCATTTAGCATCTGCAACAAGCCCTTACACCTTTGGGATACCCCTAGTGGACGAGTAAAGCCTTATGAGGTTTTGCAATGAATATACTCACAAAATTCTAAAAATCTTTTTAAATTAACTCGTATGTTTGTCTCAGAGAATTATCTTCAATAAATCTATCAACTTTAGTATGAAAAATTCAAAACCCTATCCATATGGTAAATATATTCCAATTAAGCTCAAATCTATATCTCTAAGTAGATTCTAACTTTTGAACTCCATCCGAAATATGTTTTGACCTACACTCAAAAATAAACTCTCAGATGAAGAGTTCAACTCATATCCCTCTTTTAAATATATAAGTAGAGTTAATAAAAGAAAATTTACCTCACATATACTCATGAAATAATAGAGTTACTAAGGAATTTTCTTTTGATCCTTTCAAAAAGGATAAGATGTCATTACCTTTGCACTTTTGGACATATTACTTTTTAAATGATATTCATTCATATCTTCATTAAGAATATATTTCTCCTAGAATCAATAAGTCTTATATTATGACAAAACATAGGCTTAGGACAGCGTAAAAAAGAAAGGGTATACAGGACACTCAAAATTCTTCAAAAATAAGTTTGTCTTCTACTAAAGTTGAAAATTCTTCTTTACTTTGTACCAAGTGAATATTGCTTCAAAAAAAATTTATTCATTTTTTTAGCTCTTTTTCTTTCTTTTTAGTACTTTTGAATCTCTTTGAAGAATTTTTTTCTTCATATTCACTTTTCTACTTTCATTACAACTAAAATGTATATCTTCATTCATCTCTAACTTATCTTTTGAAGAAAATAGGTTATGGATAATTTATACTAGATTACTATGGGTAAATGTATCATTTGGGTTTAAGAAAGAAAAGGCTTATAAGGCTCAATTTGGCTAAATATTGGTAAAAATTATTTTTAGGTAGGCTTTGTTTCTTTAAGTGAATAATAAAGATGGACTAAATTATTTTCTATATTTTATATAACTAATCAAATTTAATACACTTCAAGATTTTTAAAATTAATATTCTAATAATTTATGCAATTTGTCAAATTTAAGATTTAATGAGATCAAATTTAATTTAAGCATAATGAAGAAAATTTTGGAATCCATTTATAACCTCTCAAAATACTAAATGGATCCAAACTCACCTAGATTATAGGTGTCCACTAAATTTCTTCTGAATCTCTAAGTTATAACTACTTATCAATTTAGACTATATATATATTCAATTGTGTCTATAGATGTGATGTAAGATTTAGCCTTCATGGAATATTATAGAAAATGAATAAAATGGTGAACTAATCATATACAATTATATTAATAAGGTAAGGTTAGCTACACTATACTTCAAAAAAAATTATTTATCATCATAGTGTAGGAATTGACCTAAAATTTTGCATATTTAAAAAAAAAATTATGTTTTTTAAAAATTTTAAAGAAATCAAGGAAATCAACTAAAAGAATAGAACTTGCTAGAATTCTACACCTCCTAACCTAAGAGAAACATTGTCCCTAATGTTTAAAAACTAAAACCAAAAATAAATATGGGTGATGTAGAAAATAACTAATTTTAAATACAAAAATTGATACAGAGGGATCAGATCCACTCAATCCTGATAAACAGGCTCATCCAAAGTTGTAGACTAAAACTATGGATTCTCATAATCTAAGAAAGGCTTTAAACATTAACCAATCACTTTAAAAGTGTAGGTAGTCCTAGCATCTTAAATCTCGATGGTCCCATACGGAAACACTTCTCTACTAATATATGGACCGGTCCATTTGGATCTGTAATAACCCGGGTTCCAACAATCACAATATTATCTGCTTTGGGGTGCCCATACACCCCTCACAGCTTTGTTCTTCTCTGGTTTCTGAGGAGAAATGTATTGTGACTGTTAGAGTTCCTTGAATTCTTATAAACAGCCCAGTTTCCTCTCCCCAAGCAATGTGGGACTAACTCTCTATCCTTCACCCAGCCTAGAAGCCTACCAGCCTTCCCTTGGCCCGTCCTCATTGACCTAGGGTTTCACATCTTCTCCCCTTAGGGAACACGCATCCCCACATGATAGCCATGACTAGGCACCCAAGTGCAGATAGCCACCACACCACGAGGGGACTGATACCATTTGTAACACCTCGAGGTTCCAAAAGTCACAATATTGTTTGATTTGGGGCACCCGTACACCCCTCACGGCTTTATTCTTCTATAGTTTCCCAAGGAAAACATGATGTGACTATTACAGTTCTCTAAATTCTTATAAACATCCTAGTTTCCTTTCCTCAGGCAATATGGGACTAACTCTCTGTCCATCACCCTAACCTAAAAGCCTGCCAGCCTTCTCTTGGCCCACCCTCATCGGCCTAGGGCTTCACAGGATCTAAGCTTCCTTAGAAAGAGGTGAAGCCTAGAATTCTAAAGTAGAACCTTCTAGTATGGAGTAAAGGATTTTATCATTATGTTTTTATCATGAAAAACCTTCACTTTTTTTTTATAAATCTTATTACTTTCATAAGCTTCCTGCCTGATCTCTTCCAACTCATTGAGTTAAAGTTTTCTATATAAGCATGTTTTATCTATGTTGAAATTAAAAGTCTTTACTGCCCAATAGGCTTGATGTTCCAATTCCACTGGCAATTGGTAAGCCTTACAGTGTACAATATGATAGGGAGACATACCAATCAAGGTCAAGTGTGCAGTCCTATAAGCCCAGAATGGATTAGATAGTCTAAGAGGCCAATCCTTACAACGCAAAATTTTTTCTTATAGCCTAATTAGATACTTGAACTTGTCTACTTGTTTATGGGTGATATGGTGTTATAACTTTAAGAGTGATGTTACAATTTTTCATGAGTGCTAGAAATGTGTTATTATAAAATGGGTACTATTATCACTTATAATGGCTCGAGGGGTCCCAAATCTGGAAAAAATAATTTCTTTTAAGAATTTAAAAACTATTTAATGATCATTATGCCTACATGGGATAGTCTCAATCCATTTGGACACATAGTCTACAATTAAAAAGATATAAATGTAGCCAAAAGAAGGGGAAAGGTCCCATAAAATCAATGCCCCAGTAGTCAAAAACTTTGATGATAAGGATAGAGTTGAGGGGCATCATATTTCTTCTTGTTATTCATCCTACTTTTGGAATGGCTTACATGACTTGTAGAAAACATATGTATCTTTAACCAATGAACATCAATAGAAACCACACTATAAAATCTTTACATTAGTTTTTTGTGCAAAAAAAATCCACCACATGCTTCTAAACGATAGAAGGAGATGACATTATTTTACTCTATGTAAGGTATAAATATCCTAATTATTTGATCTGGGTAGTACTTATAGATCATCCCAACAATAATGCTTAACATTGGAAAAGAATTTTTCTTTTCTTGTTTATTCCAATGTTCAAGAATCTTCCCTGTGACTAAATAATTTACAATATAAGCAAACCATAGAGGATGGGAGACATGAAAAAGTTGTTCATAAAAAAAATTCCACCATGAACCCTAAACCCTCACCCAACAATTATATTAGTACTAAGTGAGACAAATGGTCAGCTACAACATTTTCTAATCTTTTATTTAACTTTTAATTCACTGTCAAACCCTTGAAGTAGTAGAATCCATCTAATTAGTCTGGATTTAGCATCCTTCTTGCAAAGAAGGTACTTAAGGGTCGAATGATTAGTGAATATGACTATTTTAAATCCAACTAAGTAAGACTTGAATTTATCCAAAGAAAGGACAACTACTAGGAGTTCTTTCTTCACAGTGGACTAGTTCACCTAAGTGCTATTAAGGGTCCTACTTACATAGTAAATGACATATGGCTTTTTCTCTTCTCTATCATGGTACTGCTCTTACAGCATAATCATTAGCATCACACATCATTTTAGAGGGTAGGCTCCAATCAGGTGGGTAGACGATAAGTGCAGTTATTAACTTATCTTTAAGCTTTGTAAAAGCTTCCTGACAATCATCAGTCCACTCAAAAGGGGTGTCCTTTGTGAGGAGGTAGCACAATAGTCTAGTTATTGCACTAAAGTCTTTAATAAACCTCCTACAAAGTCCTACATGACCTAAGAATGAATGAATATCCCTAATAGATTTATGGATGGGTAGATTGACAATGAGATCAACTTTGGCTTTATCTACCTCTATGCCTTTGGAGGATACTATGTGGCCAAGGACAATTCCCTTAGAAACCATGAAATGGCACTTCTCCTAATTACGCACTAAGCTCTTTTCTTTACAATGACTTAAAACTTTTCTTCAGTTATCAAGACATGTTTCAAATGGATCCTCAAACACAAAAAATTCATCCATAAAAACCTCTAAAATTCTCTCTGCCATATCATTGAAAATGCTAAGCATGCATCTCTAAAAAGTGGTGGGAGCATCACATAATCTAATTGGCATTCTTTTGTAAGAAAAAGTGTCAAAAGTCATGTAAAGGTGGTCTTTTGCTAATCCTCATATGCAATTTCTATCTAGTTATATCTAGAGCAACCATCTAGAAACAAGTAATACTGATGTCCTACAAACTTTCTCACATCTAATCAACAAAAGGCAAAGGAAAATGGTTTTTGCTAGTAACAACATTCAAATTTTTATAGTCAATGCACATATGCTGACTAGTGGTAACTTTAGTAGGAATTAATTCATTGTTGGGATTAGTGATCATTGTCACTTCAAAATTCTTTGGACCTACTTGAGTTGGACTCACCCAGTTGCATCCTCATAGAAATAGAACTAAAGAACAATTTCATGACACCATTTTTGCAATGAATTAAGGCATTGGACATAGCTAGGAATGGTCACCCCAAAATTACTAGTATTTCATTCTTCTCATTCACCACCAATTGTGTATCCAAAACTAGCAAATCTAAAGGAAAGCATAAGTGTTCTACATGGATAAGCACATCTTCTACTATCCCTCCTAGAATCTTTACAAAATGGTCATCTAGCTAGAGTGTAGTGGAAGTAGGTTTAAGTTCACCCAAACCTAAATGTTTATATATTGAGTACGTTAGTAGGTTAACACTAGATCCTATAAATTAGCTTAATTAATCTTATATTTTCTAATAATGCAAGTGAGAGTGGGGCAACCTAGATCCTTGTATTTTGGTTGTGTATGATATTGAAAAATGAAACTAACTTGTTCAATAAAAAATGCATTCCTTTGAATATTTAATCTTCTTTGTATGTTGCAAAGGTCTTTTAAAAGTTTGACATCTGATGGGATTTGTTTTATAGCATCCAAGATCTGTATGTTGATCATCATTAGAGGCAGAGAACTTGATGAAATCTTTGAGGAAATAGAATAGGGATAGACATGGTTCAACAAGTGGAGTAGGGTCCCTTTGTTTAGATTTTTCTTTATTGGATCTTTTTACCTGATTAGTCTTGGTGAGTGAAGATCACCTAGTATTGATCAACATGATCTAAGCCATCCAATTCCCAATCTAGTTTCTCTGCATGGTATAAAATTCAATTAGAATCATCTAATCAGCTCAAATGATTATCTAACTGTTAAATTTCATAAATGAATGGTCAAATGATCAATTAGATCTAAAATTAACATTTAATATAAAATTACAAAATTGACCATTAGATGATCTAATTAGATGCATATTTAGGGGTTTTTAAATTAAAATTGAATGCTCAACACCACCTCTGATTGTAGCCTCTATTGGACCTCTTAATAATCGGGTCATGGACTATTTCACTCCTACTAATCTTATTTTTCTTATTCATAAGAATTTTAATGTGCTTCTAACTTTTGAATTGATCAATTTCAATTCTGAGTATCCACATGTATCTTCTTTGGAACATCTTTATTTTGTTGTTAACTCAAAAGATAATGATGATGATCCTTTAGATGAGCTCTAAAAAATGAAAAAACAATAAAATAAATAAATCAAGCTAAACCTAATGATGATGAACCTAAAAACACTAATGTAGGGACACAAGACAACAAATAGGAGTTTTTAGTTGAGACTAACTTGCCCCAAGATGAAAAGGTAAAACTTGTGTCTCTACTCATTGATGAAAGATGTATTTAGCTAGTCCTATTAGGTTCCACCTAGAATCAACATGGATACTCTGCAACATGAGATTCCTACTTCCCCTAATGCTAAATAGGTTCAACAAAAAGCCCAAAGAATGGGAAGAACAAATCAATGAAATTCACAGAACTTGTTCACTACCCAAAATGGTTAAACAACATTGTCCTTGCCCTAAAGAAAGATGACTGAGTCCAAATCTATGTTGACTTTTGTGACCTAAAAAAAGCCATCCCCGAGGCAACTTTCAACTTCCACACATAGATCTCATGGTTGATCACATAGCTAGATGATAAGTAGTCACTTTTGCATAAAAAGTGCCCAGTTAGTAGTACATGTATTATAAATTATAGGGTATTATTCTAGAAATTTTTCAAAATTCATGACACGTGCATTTCTAATCAATGATCCAAAAATCTGATATTTTGATGGTTTGGGAGCTAATCTAGGGTAAGTATGTGATATATCATAATTTTCTAAGTACTAATTAGAGTTTTTTATCTTTTGGAGTTGTGAAAAGGATGATCCAATCATGGAGATCACTTCAAATGATAATCAATGATCAAGATCAACTTAGAGAGATGGGATCCATTTTCCATTATTTCAAATATCAAGCAAGGATCATGATCTTCAAGAGCAAGAAGATGAGTCATAGAAGCAATTAGAAGAATCCAAGGCGACTACAAATGGGCCCATGCAAAATCTACCACCTTTGCATGAGATTTTAAGAGCCACATGAGCCATGAATTAAGGGCTCAGAGAAGTCAAGTCATGAAGCCAAGGATGTAAGCCATGAAGCCACCAAGTTAGAAGCCATTAAAGAAGCCACATGAGCCATCTAAACCAAGGTACTTGGGACCACACAAATTGAGGAAAAACATGATTTTTGCTACCTGCAAAAATCATGTTCTAAAGAGATAAATAGAAAAAAAATAATAATAAGTGTTGATTATCAACATGGGTCAGTGGCATGCTAGGTAGACCAATACAAAAGAGATTCCAACTTCAACGTACCAACCTTCCCTCCATCTCTTCCTCTCTCCATTATCATATAATTAGAAGGGGAATCAAACACAAAAGATGGAGCAATCTCCCCCTTCTAACCCTTTCCAACATCCATATCCCCACTTTCTAATTCCTTGTCTAAGTTTCCTCCATAATCCCCCTCATAGTTTCCTAAGTTTCCCACATCCCATCCTATTCCCATCCACGATATTCCCTTCATAAGTTTGCCACAGTTTTTCACTTCCTAGTTCTCATTCTTATCCCATCTTATTCTCATCCCTATTCTTATCTTTCCTTCTTCCAAGGTATAGAATTCTAGTAAGTTGTTTCTCTTTAGAAAGTGCAAAACATATACAAAAGGGAACAAGGGTTTCCATTCACCATACATAGGGAGTTCCAAGCCTCTTTCAAAGGCAAGTTCTCCATGTTATTTCCTAGACCTTGTATGTGCTTCTATTGAATTATCTCCATGCCTCTCTCCATCCCAACCTTCCTTCCTATGCCTCTTTCCTCTAAGTTTTCATGCAACTTCCAAATTGGTTTCCTAGCATCTGTCCTTTCCTTTTTACGAAGTCTTGCTCTTTGGTTTCATGCACATAGTTCTAGGGTGTTTACCATGTTGATCTGCATCTAGTTTGCTTTGGTTCTCCATGATCAAAAGTTATCCATCCCTTGTAGTGATAGCAAAGAGAGTGGCCTTTAAATCATATTTGATCTTCTTTAGTGTTTGCTTTACTTAGACTTTGAAGAAGTGATTGTTTGAGTGGAGATTGAATTCAAGATATCTCACTTTCATGCTATGAATTTAATTTCTTATATTTTCAAGCCAATGAATCATGTGCACTTTTCTTGTTGGATATGAATGCAATAAACAAGTTTATTTTCATGAGGAATTGAAGATTGAATATTAATAGTGAATGTTGTGCATTCTCCCTTTGGATGTTTCAAGTGTACTTTTCCATTAAATCCTTCACACACTCCATGTAATGATTTCCATTCAATAAAATAACTAGTTCATGTTCCATGCACAATTTTCTTCTTCAGATCCATGTGCAATTATTTTTTGATCAAGGCTCAGTCTCCCATGTTCCATGCAAACACTTTTGATTCATATTTGTGTGCTTTCTTTCACTAATTATGTGTAGTGCATGTTTAGATTTCATATTCATTGCTTAATTTTAGATTAGTTTTTAATAAGTTCTAAGTTTAAATTTGGAAAGTTTTTATTTTTAGAAAGTTTCATTATGTTAAGTTTCTAATTTTATGCTTGTTTCTAATTTCAAGTTCTTTTAATTCCAAGATTAATCACAACCCTATATCTTTTGACTAGGATAGTAAATCTAAACAAGTTCCAATTGCATGCAAATCTATGAGATTCCTCATGGGATCGACCTCACTTGCATATATCATACTACTTTGATTCATGCCCTTGTCATCAATTTTAGAATACACCACTAATAATGCCCTACTCTCCTTCGTAGATGGATTCTCAAGGTATAGTCAAATTAAAACAACACACAAAGATAAGCCCAAGACATCGTTTGTCCCATTGTGGGAAATCTAGTATCAAAAAGTGATGTCTTTTAGCCTATAAAATGCAAGAGACACTTATCATAGAATGGTCACTATCCTATTGCCTGACCTAATGCACAAAGAAATGGAAGTGTATATTGATGCCATGATTATTAAATTTCCATGAGGGAAAGACATATCATAGCCTTGAAGAAGTTCCTCAATAGCCTCTACCAATATGAGTTAAGACTAAATCCTAACAAGTGTACTTTTAAAGTCATGTCAAGAAAGTTACTCGAGTTCATGAACGCACAAAGAGGCATTCAAGTGACACTTATAAGATCAAAGCCATTCAAGAAGTGCCTCTATCCAATTCTGAGAAGAAATCTAAGATTTCTTAGGTTGTGTCTAGTATCTAAGCAAATTCATCTCCCAACTCACCACCATTTGTGAACCCATAGTCAAGGCCTTCAAAACTATCAAGGATTATCTTTCTTCTTCACCAATCTGCATTCCTCCAATCACAGAGAAACCCTTACTATTATACTTATCATTCCATGGCATTACAATGGGTATCATGCTCGCATAGATTAATGAGAATGATAGAGAAAGAGCAAATTACTGTGTTAGCAAGAAGGTATTGGATTTTAATACTTGATGTCAACCAATTGAGAAGACATGTCTTACTACAGTTCAGGCCATCCAAAATATTTGACATTACATTCTAGCAAACAAATTCAAGGTTATTTCTCAATTAGACCCAATCAAATACCTCTTAAGCCAACATTGTCTAGAAGAGTAGCACGATGGTTACTTGTATTGTCTAAATTTGATCTCACGTATGTCTCCAAAAACCCATCAAAGACTAAGCCATCCATGGCAACCTAGTAGAACAACATATAGTTGACCCTTCCCATGTTTATGAAAATTTACTTGATGAAGAATGTCTCAGCAATGGAAAATCCATACCCACTATTTCCTAGAAAACTTCACCTAAAAGGCCTCCTCAAAAGCCAATCATCAATCCTACTTAATTACCATTCATCTTATCCTCACTAACCCTTTTAACTCTAAAATCCCTTGATCCAAACACATGGAGACTTCACTTTGATGGAGCATCCAAGATTGCTAGACATGGAGCAGAAGCATTATTCATTTCTCCCCAAGGGATGTATCATACAGTTGCTAGTAAGTTACTGTACTTTTGCACCAACAACATGGCTAAGAAGCAAATAAGATCACAGTATATGGAGACTCGGTCTTAATTGCCAATTGAGCAATAGGATAGTGGCAAACTAAGGAGAAGAAGTTCATTCCATATAGAGATAATTTATAGCTATTACAACCAAAGATTTAAGTAAATCTTATTTTCAGTATATCTTGAGGAAACTCAACCAATATTCAGACTTGTTGGCATTAATTGTATCTCTCATTCCTCCAAGGACAATTGTTGATCCTATCACCATAAAGTCGATTGAGGAGCCAACCTTTATCCATTATACCGAAGTTGATTGCATTTCTCTAATTGGACTTGGATGTAAGACACTAGACCATGGTTTGAGGATGCTTTCTAATAGATAATTAAGGGCATCTATCCCCAAGGATCCACTAGGAAATATAGGAAGCATCTTAGGCAATATGCCACTAAATTTATTATATGTGAAGAGGATCTCTATGAAATATCAATTATGGGATGAATCTCTAATGTTTCGCAATTGTTGAGGGCAAAAGCATTCTTCTAGAGGATCCACACTAGAGTATGTGTCCACACATGAAGGGGATTGCATTAGCAAAGATGATCCTTAGGCATGGATATTATCGGTGATCTTTACAAAGAGGCAGTTGTGAATATGTGAAGAGGATTCACCAATGCTAGACACATGACAATTTAATACATACACCTCCAACTGAGTTGTACCAGTAGACGTCTCCTTAACCATTCTCCACATGGAGCATAGATATAATTAGCAAAGTATCACTTATTTAGGGCATAAATTCACACTAATGGCTGCTAACTATTTAACTACATGGTTTAAAGCTACATCATAAGTCACTATCTCATCTAAGCTTGTAGCCAAGTTCATCAGATTTAACGCCATCTCAAGATATGGAGTGCCTAAAAAACTCATCTTGGAGGACATTTTTACATGGAAGTTAAGAAATTGAGAGATGAATTCAACATCATGAGTCATCTTTTCTCTCCTTATAGATTAGAAACCAATGGTTCAATCAAAGCAACAAACAAGAACCTCAATGCCATAATCAGAAAAATGATTAAGAAGAATAAGGATTAGTTTAACAAGCTCTTTGAAGCATTAAGGGGATATACCCAAAGGACCTCAACGGTTGCCACAACTTACAATCTAGTTTATGGAATGGAAGTTGTCTTACCAATAGGGGTTGAGATTCTATCATTAAGAGTTGTCTTCGAGGCAACCATCTAAAAGAAGAATTGGTCAAGGTCCACTATGATCAGTAGCACCTACTTTATGAAACCAAATTGAAAGTACTCTACCACACCTAGGGATATCAAATTTGAGTCTCTAATGCATTCAATAAGATGTTCAAACCTAAGAAGAAACAAGTTGGAGATCTAGTTCTCAAACAAGAAAGAACCTCATCATAAGGCCCTATGGGAAAATTTTGGCCTAAATGGAAAGGATCATACATCATCAAAGAAGTTTACTATATGAATGCAATCAAGCTTCAAGACATAGATGGCACAGGCATCAAAGAAATCACCAACATGGATCAATTTAAGAGATATCATGATTAGACCTCTCAAGGACCCTACTTATTTGCCTATATCTCTTTTGTGCCTTTAGATTCTGAGAGCTACATTGAAAATAAAAACAAAGTTGTAGTCTAGTAGTAGCTCATGAGACCTCAAATTCCCACATTCCAATGAGCATTATGCCAATATACATATTGAAAAATTATGAAAATTTCTTATTATTATCATTATTATTATTATTGAAAAGAATTGGACTATTTTTTAGCTCTTTCTCTAGTGGACAATTTCTAATGTAGGAGGAGCTAAAGAAATGGTGTCTACTTCATTACTGGCTGAAAGTCAAGTTGCACCTCTTCTTTTAGTTGGAGCCTGATCATGAATCACTATATTAACAATGACTGTGTGAATGAGAAGAAAGGGAGTAAATTTTGTAAAAATAAAAATGAAATGAAATGATAAAAGGAAGAAATGAAAGAATGATAATAAGATTAGCATAAAAACATAGAGAGCATCAACTATCCAAAGCATGAACAATCCTAAATAAGACACAAGTATAATGGCTAGAATTTAAGGGTTTAAGAAAACATGCCAAATTAAAAGAAAATGTTCAAAGTCTTAAATTCCTACTTAATGTGATCTAGTCAATCACATAACCTCTTTCAGAGGAGTTATCATCCTCATCACTTCCTACAGGTCTATCAATTGTTTTGAGTCTATCAATTGTTCCCCATGGATCTTGTGTCCTAAACCAGGAAAGTAATACTCTCCTCAAGACCTCATGTCAGTCACTCTCCAAGCATTTCTAATCATCCTCACAATTTTGGTACCATGTTCCATCAAGGAATGGAAGTTTTCCAAGTCCAAAATACATCCTTGCTCATTCTTGAATTGTCTCATAAGGCATGCCAGATGATAGAAGGAAATGTAATCATATTTACTAGGGGCACAAATTTGGTATTTTTGCAACCATAAAGAAACTCCTCTCCATTGCAAGGAGCCTAGGGTTCCCTAGGTGAATAAAAGCAAAATAGAATGAGTAGAGAACAAAATCAACAATAGTTTATCCACTATTTCCTCCTAAGGTTCCATCCTCGATCTCTTAACAATATATTAGTGGCAATGAGTATACCAAGTCCACCATTCTCTAGAGGCACATACATGTTCCTTTCTACTTTATTCAATTGTAAAATCCCACAAAACAATAAAAATTTAGTCTCACTTGTTGCTAGTTGAAGGAAGCCAGATATCATCCTAACAAACTCGCATCAAGTTCCTAAAATCCCCAACACTTAAGTAAATCTCCCCATCTAAAAACCTAACAACATGATCCTCATGATCCTAGAAACCTATACAAGCCTTAATCAAACCAAAAAAAAATCCAAGATAAAACGGACCACTAGCTATCGCAAGGAAATAAGAATCAAGTTCAAGAATTTATAAAAGCATTGCACATATTTTCAAAAGCATGAATGAATTCAAAAGAAAAGAAAGCATTTTGCAAAAAGATTACCATCCCTAATGGTTTCCTCAAAGTTTATGTCCTCTTTTCCTTCTCCAAGACTACAAAAATGTCTTAGTAGAAGTCCCAGTTTGGATTTGAATGATGAAAACCACAAAAAGATTGAAGTTCATTATTGAACTCCAAAACCACCTACTCTTTGTGATTTTATAGTTCATACCACATGGACTATACGATTGCAAACTTAGGTGGCATGTACTAAAAACTACTTGGCCTCTACACCGTATTCCTCGATCTTTTAGATCTTTTGTGTTTGTTTTGACAATATTTCAAAGTGTTAACTTCTAGGGTATGTCATAATATATCCTATTCATTTACAATTTCTCAAATAAACATTTACAAAAATCAAGAAAGAAATTTTCATGTTTTGTTTTCCAAATTTACTCCATATTTAAAATAATAATAATAATAATAATAAAATATATTATATACATATATATACACCATCCATCCATCTAAATTTGAATATAAATTTTTTAAAGAAAAATGAATACAAAATATTTTTTCACTCTCTCAATCTCTGTAGTGCCTCCATGCCCTACTCAAACTCTCATGGGGCCTCATCTGAACATCCACCACTCCACAATGGGTCTCCTCCTCATCCTATGTACCCTCCTCAAGTAGGCCTCAAAGGTGGCTAAGGTTGGGGCATGTCACTTATGAACTGCATCCAACCAAGTTAGTGTCTCTAAATCCTCTTGTGGAAATTGTAGGTACAAAAAACTCCAAAGGTTATGACTCAGTCAAGATAGAAAATCCAAAAGAGAAAATAGTGATGAAAATGCACCAACTACTAGTCTTAAAGAAATACAAGGCAACAATCCTCAAGGCAAGGCCTAGGGAACCCAACCTTTTGGTAATCCTCAAGGGTGATTGATAAGTAGTCAACTATGCATAAAAAGTGCCTAGTTAACAGTGCATGTGTTATAGATTATAAGGTATTATTCTACGATTTTCCAAAATTCATGACATATGCATTTCTAAACTAATAATTCAAATGTTTGATAATTTTCAGGTTCAGAAGCTAATCTAGAGAAAGTATTGTGATTTATCATATTTATTTAGGCATTAATTAGGGTTTTTTTTTTATCTTTTGTAGGTATTGAAAGAGTAATCCAATGGCCAAGATCACTTCAGATGGGAATCGATGATCCAATGCAACCCAGAGAGACTGGACCATTTTCCATCATTTCAAAGTTCAAGCAGAGGCCAAGATTGATTCAAAGCAATTAGATGAATCCCAGAAACAATTGTTAGAGTTCAATGTGACTACAGTGGGCCCATGCAATATCCACCACCTTTGCATGAGATATCAAGCCATGCAAGCCACTTGAGAGCCACATGAGCCGTGAACTAATGGCTAGGAGAGATTACACCAAGCAAGCCATGAAGCCACCAAGTCAAAGCCATAAAAAATAAGGGAGCCATTTAAGCCATCCACATGGGACTACACATTTAGAGCTACAAAAAAAAAAAACATATTTTTCAAATGGATAATTAGTGATCTCCAATATGTTGAAACTTAAAAGCTATACTAATAGAATCCTCTGGGACTAGGAGAAGGCTTGATAAAATTTCATCAGCCCCAATCTCTAAAATCAAAAGAAAAGACTAGAAATTCAAAGAACAAACTACCATAAAACCATTAAAGAGATTGGAAACCACACCTCCCCAATCAATCGGCTCATGGTCTTAGTTTGGTAGAACTCTCTAATGTCTCCCTTAAAGAGTGTGGTCGAGTTCACCTCCTCAACCCTTGGAAGTTGGCCAAAGGAGAAGGGTATGATAATGCTAGGCTGGCTATAGAATGAGGTGACACTGGAGCCCAATCTCTATGATAAAGAACACTTGGGTCTACTTATAGATTCTCTCTGAAAGTAGGAGATGACCTTCAAATCAAAGGCCATTGAGAATTATGTGAATCCACATCCACACCCTTTGATTAAGGTACCAAGTTTCAATCTACTAGGTTACCTACATAATCATTAAAGCCAAACACACAAGAAGAAAAATACTCAAGTTTAGGGGAAGATCCCTTACCTCATCCATGAATGGCTCATCTAAATATAGTTTGCAAACCTCTATACTCCTTGGGGGATCCAAGGCTATATATAGGTTTGCTAATAAGATAAGAACAAAGGGTCCATCAATCTTTCTCTTTTCTTCCACTTTTGTTAGAACTTAAGTGGAGAAAAGACCAAATCTATGAAACATCATTGAGGCAACCAAATAAGTTCTTAAGAAACTCACCTCCAACAAAAACCACATATTGGTCATCAAAAGATCGACAATGATAGCATGTGAAAGCCCCCCAAGAAGCACTATCAAGCATGATCTACCTAATCCATCCTGAGAAAGGTCTCGAGATCCTCTAGTAGGCTCATATGCTGCAAGTGACACCTTGTTCCCTAGTTGCTCAAGGAAAGCAAATCAGCTAGCACCAACAAGCAACCTTATCCTGCTATGTCGCCACCTCTAGGCCTTATCATCCAGCTCCTCAAGAATCTCCTCCCTTGGATGGTCTCAAACAAATTTCAAGTAATTGCCCCTCCACATGTGCCCTATGAAATGCCTCAACAGTGTCCATAGAGGCCAAAGAGTAATGGAACACCCCATGGAGATTGGATGGGGAATGCATCCTGAAGCATGTCTCCTAGACACCATACTCCAACCTACAATCACTACCAAAATCATGGTCCCACCGAATTTGAGCCCACTTAGATAAACAAACTCAAAAGGAGGAACCCAACTCGAAACTGTGCAAATGGCATATCTCAGTCTCTAACTAGTTGCAATCAATCAATACATAACCCAGTGCATGTATACTTAACATTGCACAATGTAAAAGAACTTAAGGAACATCGAGGCATCTAGGATAGCATGGACCTCAAGTGTACATAGACCACAAATGATACTAGCTCTACATTAGGACAACCAACTATGGGTCATCGTCCAGGGAGTTTGAAGGGTTTTTAGGGGGGGGGGAATTCAAAATAAGAGTTTCAATAAACAAAAAATTTCAAGAATTTGAAAAAGTTCCAAATTTCCTATGTTTCTCATGATTTCTAACATGCACCTAGAGTTTAAGCATAAAAAAAGAAACCCTCTAATGATTTCTAGAAGAAAACCTAGTCATGATTCCTAAAATTAATCCTAATCATTATTTCCAAAAGCAAGCACAGACATGATTCCAAAAAAATAAACATAATTTTTTTCCTAAGCATGATCTCTAACATGGGAATTTTCTAACAAAACCATGATTTAAGTTTAAAAAAACAATGAAGGAAAGATTGCTTAATTCTCCTTTACAACCCAATTTAAGATGTGACTCTCATAATCTGATAGAAGGTTGGTAGCTAAGTACCTCTCAATGTCAAGGGAAGCTCCATTGTGGATCTAACAAAGCTGCTTCTTCCCCAACAATCTCTCACCCTCTGAGCCCACTCCTTCCCCACTACTCTCTCACCCTATGCGTAATAATCCAAATTTTTAAGTCCTATTTTGGAATATTAAAACTGATATTTGTAGATATTTAATTTGGTATCAATATCTCTAAAATCAGATTCTACTCGAAAATTGGAATCCAATGACATAAAGAACGCTGGAAACGGAGATCAAATGACAAAGTATGGACGTTTAAAGATTGAGGACATTTTTGTAATTTAAATTCAAAAAGGAAAACAATCGAAAAACGCAGGGGGTCGATTTGATGACGACACCCCCCATCATCTTCTCCATGTAACCGACCTCCTTCCCCGTGTCTACACCGACTTCTCCGATCAACCTTTGCAGTGCCAAAAAAAATGTCAGCACTGCCTCCCTTCCCTATAAATTTCTTCTCCCCCTCCTCCCAACACATCTTCCTCATCTTCTTCCCTGTGTTTTCTAGCGTTTAGGGTTTGGGTGACACAGAGAAAGCTCAGATCTCTTCCTCTTCCACCACCCAAGTACCCTTCTTTTCTTCCCTCTCTTCTCTCCTCTCTTTTTCCAGCATTTCCCCCTTAAATCCAAGCTGGATCTAGTCTCACCGGCTGACAAATTGCCGGTGGAACCAGAAACGGCTAATCTACTTCAGATCCACCATGTGGACAGCTCAGATGGGAGATCTGAGCTGTCCAATGAGTCGGTGGGACCCCAAAAACCTAGAATACCTAGGACAGTGGGTGCCTTGCGGCATCCTGGGCATTGATCAGGGACCAGGATGGTTAGACGGTCCAAATCGAATGGCCCCATCCGATTGACCTGCGCACGCGCATGGCGCACAACTAGAATGCACGCCCTAGAACGTCCTTTGAGCGTGCACGGGTGCGGTCTCGATTCGACCGGGACGCACACACATCCTGGGAACAGTGATGCACGTACCCTGTGTTGTCAGATCTGGTTTGTCTATTTGCCATACAACACTAAATTTGCAATTAAGAAGGCTACACAACTCCGATCTATGATCCGAAAGGACCATTATGTTCATATTTATGATGTAGATCTATTTATACAATAAAATTTAGGATCATAAGATTGTTCAAGGGAATTATAGCCTAAAAACCATAGACATTTCATGGATATACAAGATCAACTATGATCAGATCTCATTAATTGATCTATTAGATACCTTAGGACATCATTAGCCCAAGATCAACCCCAAAATCACATAAATTGACTGCTATGGACCCACAAATGTATAGATCTAGTCGTTGATTTGTGAATCAAGAAATAATACTTGGATTGTATATCCAAATAACATCCAGGACCTCACAAAGGTGTTATATGACTCGAATTGAAAAGAAACGCTATCTAAGTGACGACGATCGAGGTAGGTAGTCTGATACTGCTAAGTTTTCAAATGCATTTACAAACTTTAATTGATTTATTTAATCCTGATGACCGTGTTTAGTATGCTTTTTGCAATATAATATTCTCATAATGTGTATGTAAATTTTCCTTATGATCTTGCATGCAATTGCTTGCATATTTGGTAAATAGTCCTTATATAAGTACTGCATATATGTTTTGGAATTGGTTGCATAAATTGCACGATTTGCGATGATTGAGATTCGGAATATATGCATATTTATATGCATTATATTTTTTGGGCTAATGAGCCTAGTGAGCAGATTGCCAAATGAGGCAGCCTACGGAGGGAACAAAACCTTGAGTTCCAAGTGGGTAGATTGTCGAATGAGGCAGCCTACAGTGGGAACAAAACCTTGAGTTCCAAGTGGGTAGATCGATGAATGAGGCAGCCTGTAGTGGGAACAAAACCTTGAGTTCCAAGTAAGCAGATCGCCGAATGAGGCAGCCTACAGAGGGAACAAAACCTTGAGTTCCAAGTGGGTAAATCGCCGAATGAGGCAGCCTGCAATGGGAACAAAACCTTGAGTTCCAAGTAGGTAGATTGCCAAATGAGGCAGCCTGCAATGGGAACAAAACCTTGAGTTCCAAGTGGGCAGATTGCCAAATGAGGTAGCCTGCGGAGGAGCATAGTTGACTCTATGATTTCAGTTTTATCGATATGCATACAGCATTGAGATGGTCATATACAAGTACTCATGACTAATTGGCTTTATGTGTTCGCCAACCCATTGGCTTGATGTGTTCGTCGAGAGACCCATATGCAAGATATCTATAGTGATGCTATCATCTATTTTGACTTACTACTATTTTAAGAATTTCATAATTAATGATTAGTTTATGATTTATTGACAAATCAGCTTGATGATTTTACTGAGATCTTAGTACATGGATTGAGTAATCACTATTCTATGATTTTCGTAATATTTATATTGTTGATTACTGGATTTCGATAAAAGATTCCATGGTTGATAATGTGTACATGAGTGTATAGTTTTATACATGTTTACACAAAAAGGGAATTGCATGATGTTTCATATGGAAAGTTTCTTTTGAAACCATGCATGTTGCATGCCATGTTTTCAAAATAGTGGTATCAGATCACCTACTGAGTATGAGGAATACTCACCCAAATACCTTATTTTACAAATTAGCTCCAATAAGATTAAAAGAAGTATAAGGAAATGTTAGTACTACAATCAAGTGAAATCTATCCTTTGAACATATATATGTAATTATTACAGTTGGGCTGTGAGCTGTGACTAGATAGACCTGGGACATACATATATGATTGTTCTAATTTTTAAAATTATCTCGTTCATTTTGAAAGAAAATGACACTCAGGGTTTTCAAAATGAATTCAAAATAAAAGATTTTTCCGCTACATTGCATTGATTTTATAAAAGTGTTTTCAAATAGGGATCGATCTCGCATTAGGAATTAGTTTTGCATTTAAAAATGTATGTGAAAACCCAGGTCGTCACACTATGGGCCCCACTAACTCTCTGTAGGCCCAGGTCCATGGTCTGCTATAAGGGCCTACCAATAAACCCAAATCATCCTATGGGCCCACCTCCACCTCCATAACCTCTACAGAGGCCACCTTAGCCTTCATCCTGACCAGTGGATCCGCTGCTTTTGAACCGTTTGTTATGCCTCATCTCTCAATTGCATTTGCAATCACACAAGTTGAGCAAGAAACAAGTGAAAAACCTCAAAAACCTTACAAGACGACACAAAATACCTTTTCCTCTAACGTTACAAAGTTCAAATGTGAAAAGTGAAACAGAATGGCCACTTTTATAACTTTTTAAAAATAATTGCCCTCTAACATCAACAATTTAGGAGAACAAAAAAGCAAGTCAATTTAAGTGACCCCCATCATTTTGTCCCTTTGTGATTGTAAAGTGCAGCCTCCCCAAACTTTACCATCATAAACTAGATGGATTTACAATTACGAGGCGCATTGATGAGCCCTATAGTTGTTTCTCACTCAATCATAAGAAACAATCCATCATTTTCAATCATCAGATCCCATGAATTTTCTTCAAATCAATGAATCTTATCAATTTGAACATTAATTTTAATGAATTAATCAGATTTCATCAATCCAACTATTGGTTTTTTGAATCACCAGTCTTATTGATCCAACCACTATTTTTGTTGAACAACTAGATCTCATTGATTTGATAATTAATTTTCACCAAATCAATGAATCTCAATGCTCAAACCTTCAATTTTCATCAAATTATTAGATCTCGTGGATGCAACTGTCATTTTTCACTCAATCATTAAATTGTGTTGATTTGATCATTAATTTTTACCAATTCATCGAATCTTATCAATTCAACTATTAATTTATATTAAATATTATATCTCATTCATTTGACCATCAATTTTCATCAAATCATTGGATCTTATCTACCTAACCATTGATTTTCATTGAATCATTAGATCTCATTGATGAACCATCAATCTTTATCAAATCTCATTGATTTGACCAATAATTTTCATTGAAGTATAAGATCTTATGGATTTGGCCATCAATTTTCATCAAATAATTGAATCTCAATGATCCAATATCTGTTTTCATCAAAATAAGGCTGTATGGTCCTTATCCTTTAACCTCCACGATCTTTCACTCAAGGAAGGGCAAACCAGCAAACACCAAATTTTAGACTACTTTAATGGTCTCTAAGGGCCCATACTTGTTTTCACATCAAGAATGGATGCTACTTTGTTTTGCATAGCCTCATTTTAATCAAGATCCAAAATAGCCCAACAATCACTAAAATTTTAGTCAAAAATCAATTTTTTTAGAAAAATATACCTGAGACTTTATGATTGGAAAGTCTGACTTTACAATCATAAAGTGACACTTGATAACCACAAAGTGCCACTTAAAAATGATCTCAGCCCTCCATTTCTTACCAAATCTAACATGTCAATTGCTTTCTTTCAAATAAAAGGGCAGCCCTAGTGCACGAAGCTCCTGCGTATGCGGGGTCTGGGGAAGGGGTAGACCATAAGGGTCTACAGTACATAGCCTTACCTTGCATCTTTGCAAGAGGCGGTTTCCATACCTTGAACCCATGACCTCAAGGTCACATGATGACAACTTTGCCATTGCAACAAGGCTCCCCTTTCAATTGCTTTCTTTCAGATGCTTTCAAAAATATGACACCTTTACTTTACAATTATAAAATATTGATGGTAAAAAGTTTGCAATCATAAAATATTAATCCTCTGTGTAGTGGTTATGCAAGGCCACTTCATAGAAGAGTTAGATGTGAAGTTGAGCTAGTGAGCAATATATGGCACTAACAATTTATTTTAAGTAAGAGTGGAGGGACCCAGATGTCCTATTTCTCAGTCTCACATGCTAGCCCACAACTTCCTACTAAATTAATGTGAATGTAAAGTTCAAGCCCTCTAGATTTTGTGATCATAAACTTAGAGCCTAAAAGACTTAAAAACTCAATATTTAGACTTGCCTTGGTTGTGCTTGAAATTACTATTTTTGTCCCCCTAAATTTATATAAACAAAATGTCCCTTTCCTCATTTAAATTATGGAAAAATTGATAAAAGTTTTTTTAGGTAGAGTTGATTCATATTACTACATCTCTCTCTCTCTCTCTCTCTCTCTCTCTCTCTCTCTCTCTCTCTCTCTCTCTCTCTCTCTCTCTCTCTCTCTCTCTCTCTCTCTCTCTCTCTCTCTCTCTCTCTCTCTCTCACACACACACACACACACACACACACATTTTGGGTTTTCTCTTGCACGTAGTGTAAACATTAAGGCCTTCTTCTTAGGGTAAACTCTAGTAGAATTTCTAATGGATCTCTTGAGAGAAGACTCCAAATTTTCATACTAGATAAGGTACAAGAATTAAATTTTATAAAAGATAGTTAAGTCTCTATCCAAGGAATTTCAATTCTCAATCCTAGAAGAGAAGACCCATTTTCATTTTTTTACTCTATTTTTCATCCTTTCCCTTAATTTAGAAGAAAGAATAAGATTTCTAATTACATTTTTCTCTGATAAATTTTCTACAAAGGTTTTTAAACAAAATTGGTACAATGTTTTCTAAATTGAGCATACGAAGGCTCTCTTTCCTTCAAGGAAAGAGAATTAGTGGAATCTCTAGTCTCTCTTAATGTGAAATATGGATTCTTATCCTTAAAAGAGAGTTAGTTTTTTACCAAATAATTTTCATAGAACACTTTCTTCAATTTCCTTCTCTTTATTTTTATTATTTTTGCACTCTATTTCAATCATAAGATGAAGTCCTAAGGTCCTTAACAGAGAAATTTAGGCTTCTAAGTTGCTACCTTAGTGGGTTTGTCTTATGAAAATTGAAATTCAAGGATGAAAATTCTTGAAATGATGGTACATTCCTTAGAACTTCCCAATTTACTTAAATTTATCATTTTTTAAAAAGTGTAGCACTAATGAAGTATCCATTCATATGAACTCTTCTTTGAAAGAGCCACTCTAAAAGAAAATTACTTCTTAGTGGGGAGTCTAATGTGATATATATATATATATATATATATATATATATTCATTAGAAGAAGACAATTTGATTTTACAAGGTTTTCTTTTGAGTAAATTTCAATGTAGAAAGAATTTTTTTCCATCACATTTGATGATAAGCACTTACTTTTAAGAACAAATAAAGAAATCATTCACTTCTCTTCTTAAGCATCCTATCATATCTAAAATAGCTTTTAGGGTTGATCCCCACACTAGAAAAATACAATTTGATTTTAAAAGTTTTCTTTTTTATATTTTCTTTTGAATAAATTTCAAGGAAGAAATAATTTATTTCCATGACATTTGATGAGAAACACTTTAAAGAAATCCTTCTCCTTCTCTTGTTAAGTATCTTATAATATTTAGAATGATTAAAATGCATATTTCAATTCGCTTGCATGTTTCAATTTCCTAACATCATTCATGATTCCAACTATTATGTTTCTAGTTCTTAGTTAGTTGTAGTCAAGTTTCCAATTCTAGAATTTTATTATTTTTTAATACATTATGGCAGTCATTATGTCCACCTCTTGCTGTTTAATTTCCACTATCTAAAATGTTTTTGCTTTATGTTCTAATTCAAAGCATGTAGCCTGATACTTTCATTATGATTGATTCATGTATATATTATGTTGTGTTTCTTTAGTGTTGTGTTTCCTTCTATCTTTCACATTTCTAGTTCTTGATTTCATGCTTTTCAAAAGGAGCTTCCTTTCATTCCACTTAAAATTAGTTCCTCTTTACTCTTTGATCACACAAATGTTTCTAAATCTTAGTGTTTCACTTTTAATTTTATGCATGTCTTTGAATGCATGCATTACATGTTTCTTTAGGTATATGGATCTTATCTTGTTACTGCCCACCTTATCATATATCTTCTTCATTTATCATGTTGGTGTCTTTGCATAATAGTTGCTTCCTTATCTACCATTAGGATTCTTTATCACTCCATAGTTTCCTTACATTGTATGTCTTCATTTCTATGTTAATTCATGTCCTTAGCATGTTAGATCACATGTTTAATTCATTTCATATATTTCCTATCATGATTAGTCTTTTCCATGATGTGTATATGTGCTTTTAATTTGAATAACCTACACTAGGCATTCTTTTTTATATTTTATATACTCATTCTAGGTTGTCAATTTAATTAAATGCAAACTCAAAGAAATTAAACTTTTAGTCCTAGAAGAATAATGAGATTTGATTTGCTTGCACTCCTTACTACTTTCATTCTTGGAGATGATGAACTTAGATCTCTAGTTTAGTAAGCTCATTTGAGTCATTAGGGGCCCATGGCTTTCTTTCACCTAAGGTGTTGACTCATCCTCATAATCAACTAATGTTCACATGAATCAAGGTGAAAATTTTAAATAAAACTACTAGAAAGATCATGAGAATTCGATTATACTTTTTTGAAAAATTAGAAGCTTAATCCAAGTTAAAAGAAACACATGAACTATATAAGCTATTATTAATTAATATGAAATTGCCAATTCTAACCTAGAGTAAGGGCAGCCCTAGTGCCTGAAGCTCATGCGTATGCAGGGTCCGAGGAAAGGGGTGGACTACAAGGGTCATTAGTACGTAGACTTACCTTGCATTTTGCAAGAGGCTATTTCCATGCCTTGAACCTGTGACCTCAAGGTCACACGATGACAACTCTACCATTGCACCAAGGCTCTCCTTCACAATTCTAACCTAGAGTAAAATAATAAAATCCTTTTAAGCATTTAGACACCTAAAATATGCCTACAGCTTTAGCACCTACTTCCACTCTCTCAAAGTAACACTTGTTTTTAATTCTACTATCACTTTGCATGATTATGCAACACCATTTGACAGTGTTTTGGCATCATTCTAAGGACTAGAGCACATGCATTAAGCTTATCATTCTTACAAATACTTGGATAACTATCCAAGAACCAAATAGCTACACCACTTTTTTAAATGCAAAAAAGAAGTTTTGAAGAAGATGATTTCTCTTTGTGAAGTTAATACACAACTTGAAAAGATTAGAGTGAGAAGAGTTTTGCAATAAAAGATTAACAGAATTAAAACAGTAAGCTTGGAGAGTTTTGCTTAAGATGTGGCTTTGATTTGCTTGCTTAGTGTTCAAAAGTTTCTCCAATGGTTGTTTTAAGTCTTCTATTTATAGTCTTGAAGCCAATAAACCCACTAAGTGAATTTCCAGCCGTTGAAGTGAGGATCTACCCATTTGAAATCAAATTTAACAAATATGGTAAACAGCTAGCAGAAATAGATAGATTCAGTCAGCTTGTTTTTCAAAGCATCCCGTTGTCCTTGAGGAAACCAAGCATCTGAAATTCAAACCTTCATGTGCTAGCTGACTTGATCCTTCTTTCCAATCAGACTGTCTTCAACCCAAATGGTCAAAACCTATTGGGACTCTGGGGCTGCTGGCTGGAAAGGCCAGAATAGCCGGCTGGAATTAATCCTTATGTGATTCATTCTTTTATTTTTCCTTTTTCTAATTATCTTTGAAGAAGCCAACTTAAATGATGACAACAGCCGGCCGGAGAACATTGATCTTCAAAATGTACAAGTTCAGGAAAAGAACAGACAGCCGGCTAAGATTTGCTTCAATGACCAGAGAATGGTTTCCTCATGTATAAGTGACCCCCCAACGGCATCTAGCTGGAATGGACTCAATAGCCAGCTGGAGTGTTATCAGACTGAATCGAGTGTCAAGTTTGTGATGAGACTGCTGATGCATAATCACAACTATACGCATAATTATAGCCCCTTGTTATGAAAGACTTCTCCACAATCGGCTTTGAACTTCCTAACCTCGCCCATTTTACAAGGCACATAAATAATTACTACATTACAAGAAAGAAGCATCTTTAAGGCATGAGCATTAAGGGAAGAGACCCAGAGGGAATGTGGTTTAGAATCCTTAGAGTATCAAATTTGTGGACTCTACATTAAGAGCAGGCCCGGACACTATTTCTTGACTAACATCGAATCATCATAAAAATATGATCCGGCATCAATACGAGTACCCAATCTCTTCAATGATCCCAGCCCTCTGTCTAGTAGGCAGTGTTACGAATGTGCTGAGACAAAAGCATCAGAGCCATCTAATGGTTTTGATGCTGTGATTTGTGATCGTTAGATGGACAGTCAGAAAGTAGTCATCAGGTAACCAACAACTAAAAGAAGGCTCTTAAAATTATCTATCGATGGCGATGTCTCATGCGTCACTCGAGGGGAGAATTGGGGAGTTCATTTTGGTACGAGGGAGAACTTGTGAAAGGGAAAGGGAATGGAATCAGAGAGAGGGAGAGGGAGACCCTTTTGCATCTTCAAATCAAGGATAGACTTGCCATTTTAAATAATTTACAAACTATTACGAAAATCACAGACTAGGGTGTTTTTAGTAATGTCTTTCCCACACCTTAAATTCTAGGTGTAAACCAGTTTTTAATGGCTTATTAGTTTAAACAATTTAGGTTAAGGTCTTTTGTTTTTGCAAAAAATCTAAAGGAAAAAAAAAAGAAGCATACTAGAAGATAAGAGACATTAAGAGTCCAAAGCTCAAACTCAACCTTAAAATTTTGATACATTAGATAAAATTATCCAACAAGTCATTCATCTGCCTGCCTCATCTTTAGTCCATGAGTTCAAGAATCCCTTATATTTGATGCCTAACCTCGCATTGTCATTTTCGAAATTTCTAAGGTGTTGGAGCGTAGCCTAAGCCTCCCGAAGCCGAAGAAAATATGTATGAGCAAATATATGGATGGTTTTAGATAATAAACGATCCAATAGTCTGCATCCATCTAGGAAACCACAGAATCCAAGTGTTAGAATCATACAGAAGCAGAATTTCGGGTTATGGCTTATAAACATCAAGTCCTAGTAAATGTTTGAGGCGCTGTTATGTTTATTGAACTCAATCGATAGAATCAAGTGCGATATTTCAAACAGATGGATGTAGATATGTTGTCACATATATCTTAAATCAAGGAACATGACCCCATGAAGCAAAATTTCGCTGTCCGTGGATCTTATCATATCTAATCAAGATTTATAACCAGGACGGCAGACTCCTTATCACCATCTGTCTTGATCCGGTGACGGCTATTGTGAAAGATTTTAACTTCGGTAGTGGAGTCTTGATCAACCTTCTCATCAATCCAGCTGGAGGGCGATACGAAGAGGGACCATATGAAGATCTTCCTAATCTAAACCTTTTTGTCCAGATCAGGAAGATTGAAAAAGTCGAATTTGAGGGCTGTGGTTGTGACTGGCAAAGGCCCTAGCTAAGCGATTGCTTGAGACAAACACAGGTTAGAGATGCTTGTTGAGATGGAGATAGAAATTTTGACGTGCAGAATTCCAAAGCCTGGATGATTCTGACCCAGTCTTACAAGGAAATCGTACGTGTATTTTAAGACGGAGTTTACTTAGTCAAATTTCCTCTTAATACGTCGGAGAAAGGAAAATATCGTACATGCGGGTCACGCAGGGCTGGTGATGGACCACTTCTAGATGATCCCAGACCCCGAAATACTCTCCACCGGATGTTCAGATGTGTGGTTTAGATTTAATCACAGTTGTTGTTGTTTTCTACTAAAATATAGCTTTGTACTACCTCTCTACGTCATATAGATGGGGCTATGCGGGTGCATGAGTGCTGATTTACACTCGCACATGTATAAATAAAGCTATCAATTAAATGAGTAGTAGCTTTGTAGGAAGGAAGTGCTGATATCGTTTTCTAATATAAAAATTTGTAAGAATACTCGTTTGCGTAGTCAACTGGCCTTCCATTCTGGATATAAAACTCGAAATCTGGCGCGTTGACACGATTGGGCCAGCAGAGAACCCAAGTTGACTTGGCCAGTCGTAATTGGACCACAAAAGATGCCCTTAACTCATTATTTTCTATCTTCTATAGGAGCAATTGTTAAAAGGAGATCTTTTGCGTGTTGCTGATGGTTTCTAGGTGTATGATTCAACGATTTACTGATCCAAACCGCTGAGATCTATTTGAACAGTACTAAATGGTGCCAATCCTCCGATTCTTCAACGATTTTAGTACCGTTGTCTTCCATGTGTTTGATCAATCTATGAAATGGGCCGAAAGAGGAACGGTTTTGATCTCATATATCTGAGCCCCATCTTTGGATCTTACACACCAAGAACTGTATAAATTTCTGAACGAAAGTGATAGAAATACTGGAAAATGTTGTTCTCAGATATGCTTCATGTAGGTCGTAAGTCCCACGTATGATGGTTAGAATCATGGCGACAGCAGTGGGAGGCTTCTATACGAAACCACGCGGTGGTCAGGTTCATCCAATGGAGAAAATTTTATATAGACAACGACCCATCTGAGGTACGACCCAGATGTGCTCCAAATATAGTGACGTGCAGCGTCAGATGATTCGAAACCTAAACCAGTGTCACAAGGAACTTGGTCGGCAGTTTTTAAGGCAATCTGTCATGCCCAAGCACTTATAACACAGCCAACGTAGTCAAAAACTCTTTCAATACAGTTGGTTTAGTTTTAATACTTGAGACGAAGTTTACTGGGAATTTCAAATTGGGGGAATGCTAAACGGATGTGCGTCACATTTGAACCATCCCATTTGCTTCATCTGGATCTCTAGCTTTGAATGTGCAGCATGCATAACTAAAGAAACACGGTTTCTTCTGTTGAATGGTAGAATCATCAAATTATTCTTCGTTACAAGATATCCAAAGCTGGAGCGGTAAGATTAAGGGTTCCAATCATCCAAAAACGGAGGCCTCTTTTATGTAAAACTGACACTCTTAAGAATGGGGAGCCCTATGGCATTCCTCTTGAAATAATTAGAGTACTGGTTTACGTGGTCAAATTAGCCATTCCATCCAGGTTAAAATACTCTCCGTCGGTGGAGGCCTCTTTTATGTAAAACTGACACTCTTAAGAATGGGGAGCCCTATGGCATTCCTCTTGAAATAATTAGAGTACTGGTTTACGTGGTCAAATTAGCCATTCCATCCAGGTTAAAATACTCTCCGTCGGTGTTCTTCCTGTTCTGGGACCACCAAGAATGACATCTGTTTCTACCAAGAAAAACCAAGGATAAAATGAAAAGCAAAAATCATGAGAAATTGTTATTGTGAGAAGTTCCTTAGTGTATGATGTGAACTCAGTAGGGACTCAACCCGATATAGACCCTTAGTCTTTGGGGCTTTGATATGATTTAACTCAAAAACCGCTTGAACTGAGCTATCATAGAGAATGTGGATCATCACTCTAGTTTCCCTCTTTGATATGATTAGCAGTTCTCTCATATTAACCTTTTGGCCTTATCTCTTTGAAGCAAGATATTCTTGTGGTGGTCCTAGAGATTGCAAGCATTGAATCAGGCTGATATTTTTTATAGACTTGAACATGAAGTCTCTCACATTATGCTCCTCCTTAAGTAGAAATATCCTAAAAGGAAAGAGATGAAAACTACAAGAAATGCAATCCTCATCTAAGTCTCAACAAATCTCTAGTTGAACCACAGATATTGTACCACTCTTCGGAGTCAAGATTTTTGCCACAAGTGTCCCAACTTGGCCGCTCCCAAGAACTTGGAAGATGTTCTAGTGCTTGTTTCAACTCGTGTTTAAGCAATAGTGCTCGGCATTTGAATTTGTTGGTGCATATGTCATACGCGACTCCTCAAAATGGGATGACAGAAATGCGAAAAGTTGCATATCCGTAGACAATATATATATTTCCATAATGCATGAGACGAGAATTTCTTTCATCCACCATTTATAGTTATCTTAACTTTCATAGTTGGTGGCAGACAACATTGCTCCTCTCCCCTTATGCTCGGTTGGAGGTTTGAGGTGATACTTTTCCATTGTTGGGAAAATTCCAAGTATATTAGGGAATTAAGATACCAGATTTTAGGTAGTTTGCTTCATTTTGATTTGCATTTTTGTCGTTGTTTAGTACAAGAAGCAAGGCGTATGTGTAAGAATATATGTGAGAATAAGTCATTGTTATATTGAAGCCTGCAGTCTGTTTCGCAACTGCACTTGTTAACCCGTTAGCTGGCCATTCAAGTCCTGTTCTACAAACATTTTGCACAGTTTAAAGAAAGAGGCATTTGGGGCACCGAAGCTTTTGCAGTATAATCCATTTGAACATCGTTTGGACCTGGAATTCCATTTTCGGATTTCACCTTTACCATATTCGACTAAGCTGTGTTTGTTATATTGATAGAACATATCATTGTTATAATTGGAAGCCTGCAGTCTGCTCTGAGCTCCTTGACCCTTTGGCCCGCCAGTTAACTCAATTTTAGTCCTGACTATGCCTAGATGTTCTCCGAGACAATAGAAACTCAGTTGGGTCTTTATTCACTCTGTTCCCGGAGTGAGTTTCAAGACTAAGTCCAGTTCTGCAGACATTCTGCATGCAGTAGTTAAAGATGGAGGCATTTGGAAAAAGGTGTGGCTGTAAGGGACTAAAGCTTTTGCAGATATAATCCATTAGAGCATCGTTTCGACCGGCTTTTCCATGGAATTCACCTTTACCTTATTCGACTAAAGTGGTGTTCATCATGTGAGCAGATGCCATTGATTCGATTCCCGTTCAACTTGTAGTTCTTGTGCACGAGGGGAAGGCATCTCCTTTGGACAAGTTTTACAGACTTGGGTAAAATATATGCCAATCTTTCTTTCTTGCTTTTCCTTTCCTCCTCTCTTTCTTTCACTCTTTCTTCTCCTTCCTTTGCCCTTCTGATAAGAAAGTTCTTAGATACAGCGCACCAAGTCTTACCTCTCTCTCTCTCTCTCTCTCTGTACTCAGAAACTGTGATTCTCCTTTTTTGAAGTGCGTATGGAGAAACATGTTTGGATGCATGAATGGAAAGGTCAATACTTTTATAAAATTTTGGGTCTGTCTACAAAAAACAGGACTCAGTTCCCCAATCTCTCCATTTCCAGATCTCGTTAATTTTCTCCGAATTTATAAGCTGTAACACTGACAGGAGGATTCACAAGAAAAACTAGTATCAGTAATAAGAGTTAACAAGATGATGATGAGTTCCCCAATCTCTCCATTTCCAGATCTCGTTAATTTTCTCCGAATTTATAAGCTGTAACACTGACATGAGGATTCACAAGAAAAACTAGTATCAGTAATATGAGTTAACAAGTGATGGTTATTCTTCTTGGGTTTCCAAAGCCCAACTTCTGGTACAATCTTATGCAGGTGAAGAAAAGCTACTACAAGTGCTGGTTTCTTCATTATGAGATTCGACTGAAGAAAGATCCGTGATACCACTCAAATCCGAAGAGGGTGAAGAACCCGAATCGGCTTTCATGCAATCGATGGAACCAGTTCTCGCTAACAGAGGCTTTGAAATTCTGTTCTCGTTGCTGGAAGCAGTGATGTCTACATCATTTTTGGCACTTCTTCTCTTCAGAAATATTCGACAAAGAACCCAATCCTCTATTTGCATCATGGAATTCTACAGAAAAAGAGAACAGCAAATTAAGATATGATAAGATACCCAATCTGGCCGACCCCTAATTGGGATAAGGTCTTGACGATGATGACCCAATCTGTAAATAGGTGTTCCGAGTTCCGAAAGAGTAATCACAGAAATTACTAGGAACGATTTAGAGATAGACTCAATTAGGCAGTATATTTCTGTATAAACTTTGGAAAGAGACAACACTTTTTTGATCAACAAAGGCTACTTTTTCCTTATCAAATGGAAAACTACACGAGAAAATCATAATCAGAAACTCACTTGGGTTGAGTTTTTCCTCTGAGGAAAAATGCAGGCTCTGGTTCCGGCATCAGAAAGCCGATATTCGTGCATGATCCACTCAGTTCTAGTCACTTTTGGAGGCTTTCCAGTGTAGAAAACCAGAACTTTCTTCATTCCAACTACCTGGTTACCCCTAGAAGCTACAATTTGCTTGTCTGCACCAGTAGCTTTCCAATAACCTGAACCAGTTGCTCTGTTAGGTCGATTCCCATTCGGATATTTTGCTTCTCTAGCACTAAAGAAATACCTCACTCTCTCTGAATCGCCTAATCAATGAAAAACTCAATTATCAGAACAAGTTGCAGCAAAGGATTACTCAAACAAAGAGAACACATTCAGCTACATAGATCAAATTCCAGAAAAAACCACCAACTAACAATTCTCCAAGGAATTTGTTTCAAGTCGATAACTTAATTACCCAGTTATCATAAAGATAACTTTGCAGTAATACACAAGGAAATTAGCATTTCAATATACTTCCATGCAACGAAACCCATCATATCATGGACATCCAAAAGCATCCCCTTTCTATTATTTGATGTATTTCTAGAACTAAGCACACCAGAAGTTTCAAACTAGGGCATCATAACATGACGGTACTGAACTTCATCATAATTGATCAATCTCATAATGCGAAAGGGAAGAAGAAGCATCATCAGAATTGCAAAGAAGAGGAGCATGAATAAGAACTGACCAGGCAAATCCCAAGGATCAAACTTGCAAACATCAACTTCAGGAATGATTGAAGCGGGCAAAGGGCACGAGTAGACCTTCCTCTTCAGGTACTGAACAACAAGCTCCTCATCAGTAGGATGAAACCTGAAACCAGGAGGTAATCTAACAACACCATTCCTGACAAAGTTGAGCTTGTCCATATCAAAGCCCAAGTGAACACAACTCCCTCCCCCCTTCACCTCAATTCATCAAAAGTGAAAGAAGCCATGGTGCATTAAATAAAAGATCAAGAACAAGGTGAAGAAGTGGGTTGGGGTGGGAAAAGGCAAGGGCGTCTTTATAGTAATGTGGTTGCCAGAATAGGACGAGCGATTTGGCGTAAACGAGACTCCAAGGCCTTTTTCTTTGACGCATTTTAACAAATGTTTTAAAGAAATGTTTAGGGGGTTAACAAAGGGTTAGATTGAGAGCAGTCCAAAGGCATCTATCCAACAAAGAAGTGTTGTTGGTTTTTTGCATTCGCGTTTGCCGCTTCCATGGACGCCAATGGCAAAACCGAAGACTAAAAGCCAACCTAAAGTGGGGGGACAAGAGTCCAAACATCGCTTAGTTATTATTTGGTGCATGTTTGATTACCTAAATGCCCTAAAGTTTAGACAGTATTTACTGCACCCGGCTGAGAGCCTTGGGGGCACAAGGGTATTTAGGTTATTTACTATACTTGAGAATAACTGGTCTCTGATTATTGTAGGTGTGAAATCAGACTTATGTCATGCTCACATGAGCGCTGGTTCACCAAAAGACCAAAATACCCTCAAGTTTAGTTATCCTTGAGTTGAGGAAAATGAAAAATAGCTATGTAGAATAGAGGCCCACTTGTTCAATGATTCAAATAAGAGTTCTTCTACCCAAGCACTGTAAAAACAATAACGAAAAGGACGCAACTAACAGAGGCCCCAAATTTGGACATGATTTAAAAACAAAGCAAGGCATGGCGAAAATCATCTAATAGTTACGGAATTTTATAGCTACTCAATATAAGGCAGGACGAACAGGATTAATGAATCCGATCATCCAAACAAGGGACCAGATAAGTAATATTCTTTCTTCCTGTTCTAAATAAGTAACACGGATTTAAAGGCAACTAAAAGTGCATGCTAGCTAGTAATGATCCAAACAATTCATCCTTTGGATCGCCGCTTAAATAGTCCTTGGACATTGGACCATCCTCACCACTACTATCCCTCTATCAAGGGTTTATGATCATCTTATGAAGCTCAGAAGATGAAACAGCTTCGATCCCCAACCACCATATGTATAATTTCTCATTATAAAGATGGGTCTAGTCCATTATTTGATCTATCAATCATCTCATCGATGTCAGCCACAGACGTATCTTAGTAAGAAGGAATCCAAGTCAATACATGATAGATAGAGCACGTCAGCTTATGAGATGTGAAATGTTCCTATATGAACGATACAAATCACATGGGACCACAAGATGTATTGATCCAACAAATTTTGTCTCGAGCACGTCAGCTATGAGATGTGAATTTTTCCTAGATGAACGATACAAATAACATGGGACCACAAGATGTAAGGCAGATAACCCGTTAAACAACAGACTGATTATGATAAAATGTCCTTGAAAATGAGGCCCTTGCAAGTTGAAATAGACAAAATGAACTCTTGAGGCATTTTGGTGAAGAGACACGGGTAGTCTTGTCATACTAATTGTTTTGGACGGGTCTGGGAATAAGACCGAGGGGCCCATTTGTTCACAAAACAAGGAACACCACGTCGGATTTGAGGTAAGTGACAAAAATGCCAACTTCACGGGTACCCATTCAAAGATTTCCTTAGATCTTCTTATATTAAAATGACTAAAATGCCCTCCAGCAAGAGTACCGGCTGAAGAGAAGAATACGGAGAGAATCACTTAATGAGTTCGGTACATGATAAAAAAAAAAAATTTAGATCTAAGCCGTTCAATATTCCAGGAGTACTAAAAGTAGGTAAAGTATGAGAAATTAATATATTTAGATGTTTAAAAATATTAATGAAAATATGTGGTCATGAATTTTCAAGATACAAAACATAGGATATACACATCTAATGGGCATGAAATTTTAATATCTAACGTATCAAACCCATTCCTCACATGCTGAACAGTTTTGATCTGCAAAAAGTTTTGCCGTGTATAGGAAAAGGGACGTGTACTTCTTACCCTCCTCTTGAACATGTACTCTTATCGGGACTAAGCTTATTACAAGCAAATCATCTGGTAAAAGTCCTGCGTCTACCATCTCTTATAAAGACCAAATGATTTTATAAACGCAGGGATCAAATGATCCTAAATATTGGATCTGCAAACTTTCGAGTTGATGTAAGATGTTTCTACGAAACACCGCCTACGTCAAAGCAAGACAGAGATCAATTGTGAGTATGAGATAAAGGGAAAGAGACTAGACATTGACGTTCATCTGCATCCAGGATGGGTACAGATCTAAGATCCTTATTTCGATACAGCAGAAGAGCAGAAATTCACTAATACCTTCTTAGGGATCAGTTTAGTTCTATTATTATCCATCAAGATAGATCACCAGACATCTGACACTCTAAGCATGCATAAGTCAGGTGATTGTAAACTTATGATCAGGCTTTTCTTCGATCATGAAGATTAGATTAGTTGGCCTTTGGGCGATATTCATCCAAGAGATGGAGGATAAATGGATGGTCTAGATCAACAACTATATGCACCAATTTGGCGAGTTTCTTTGCCTAATTCCGGTAAATCAAGAAGCTGCTAGTTGCTAGTACTTGTCTACTCCTGCTTGAAATCAATGGCATCTGCGTAAAATTTATAATCTATAGGGATAGTTGGGGAAAACAAAATGTGAGTGCCGGTAACGTGGGACAGTTGAGTTTTAGTTAAACTCAGAGCCTCAAACATTGACATTGAAGACGGATTCCGTATATGGAAGGGTAATCCTAGAAAAACGAGAGAGAGAGAGAGAGAGAGAGAGAGAGAGAGAGAGAGAGAGAGATGGGGTCCACCTGATTTGATGATAGAAAAATAAAAAATGGAAAAAGAAGTGCAATCCACCACTTGAGGTATGGAAAGGAGGGTTGGCTCTCGTAAGCCAAAGTGCGGCTGATTTTTTCTTTCCAAATTTAATTATATTTCTTTTTACGATTTTTTATGGTCAAACTAGTTTGCGTGTTGGTGTCGAAGAAGGCTGTGTAGGGAATAGAGAATCGTCAAAAGCTACAATTATTGCGTTTTGATAAAATGTTTTGGTTTTCCTTTTATCCTTCCCCTTTTACTTTCTTTCAAGTATCATTTTCCAATTAAAATCTAAATCTTTTTTCTTCGTGGTTTTTCATTTTTTCAGTTTGCTTATTACTGAATTTTATGTGGTAATAGGCCAACCAAAAGCACAAGGTTAAGTGGACTCAATTTTGGGGAGATCTAGGCCATCATAGTTACAGTCTCAGTCTAGGATCTATTTGATGATAATAAGAATGAGAGAAAGATCCTCCAATTGCAAACTTGAGAATTGGATCATGCTTTTCCTTCTTCCTCTCCACAAAACTTAGAGAAATTAATTGATCGATTCATCGAATACTAGAAGGGGCTGGAACCTGCATCACCCCTTGGGAGGTTGTCACTATTCCAACGGACTGACATACAACTCCATGATATTCTTTTGAACAATTGAAATGTGAGAACCATAATTTAAAATTTCAAAATCTTGACTCGACTCGACTCGACTCAAAAATGAGATGAGTTGGTTAACTCAAAGTGACTCGTGAGTGATTCGAAGATATTCAAGTGAGACTCTTTATAATATCAATTTGTTTTTATATTTGACAATTTCACTTTTAGGCAAGTTGGCTAAGACCTTATATCATTGTTAGGGGAGGTTTTGAAGGTCGAATTATGGCATAATTGAAATGCCTATTAGTGTCACAGACTTGCTTTGCAAGGCTAGTGACCAATACCTGTAGACTCCAAACAAGGCCTACTTAGCTCATGGACTTAACTTAAAAGACTTTGGTCCATTAATTTGTGGAGGAAGATCCATAATCTAGAAGGCCCGGATTCTAGAAATGTCTTTAGAAATATCTAGAATCTAGAATGTTGTAGACTTAAGATATTTTATAGGAATATTCTAGAGAATAATCTCAACTATACACATGCAATAATCTTCATCATTCATTGAGGAGGTGGAAAAGGGGTGAACTCTTATAAATAGAGGAGCTCCCTCATTTGTAAGATATCTTGTAAGGAAGCATTAAGCTTAGAAGCTAATGCTATTACGGTGTAAGCTATTTTGAGTCATAAGAGTAAATTGTTATCAGCCTCTAGTTCTCTTCCTTTATTTCCTCCTAATCTTTTCGTATTTTCTCTTAAGCTTCTACAATTCAAGCTAAACATAGCCTTGGTGCCTTGAGTGCATTTCAAGACTAAGTACCGCATGGGAGTTTGAAAAGTTTAAGCCTGTGGCATTAGGCAAGAAATCAATTTAATGATAACTCAATTTGCTGTCGAGTTGATTAATTGGGGCAAGTATTTTGAGTTGACCCATGAGTTTTAGAACTATGGTTAAAACAACCTGATGTATGAGATTTGTGAGAAGCAATCCATCTAAGATTTCAATAGTTGATTGAATGGTTTGGATCACTAAAATCTAGTGCCCTTTGCACTTTAAGATCAACCTAGACATTGCTCTTTCAATCAATCCACCACCATATAGCTCTAGCTTATTTGGGTTTCCTAGACTTTACTCTTTATGGAAGCCTTTTGAGTGTTCGGGTAAGTCATTCTTCTCACTTGCTTTTGCTATGAGTGGTTTTAGAGGTCGAAAAGGGTTCTCAGGGAGAAACCAAGTTATCCCTTGTGAAATTTTTTTTCCAATATTCCAAAAGAGGGACAAACACATTCTTGTACAAAAGAATCCCCTGTAGTTGTATTTGTGCAATATTGAGCAATACTAATCATTCACCAATATTAGAAAATAAAGTTATCTCATATAAAATAAATATGATGAACCTTAGCTTAGAGGCACACTTCAAAATGCCTTCTTGAAGATAATTGAAGCCACCCAATAAGTGCAAGGAATATGTTAGCTTTATCTCTGTGATTCAACCAAACCAAATTCAATTTGTACCTCAACTAATTTGCACAATAGAATTGGTCTGAATTTTAATTTCCAAGATGAATGTAGTAAAAACCCGATTGGGCATCCTAGACCTTATCCAATAGGCGTGGGTTGAATCACTCCTAAATCAAAAGAGAAAACAGCTGGATCAACATTTCAAGAGTGTGTTCTTAAAAGCAATCTGAGGAAATGAGAAAGTCATTATAATTAGAAGTATCATCTTCAAACTTCCAATGTAGGATTAAACATTTGTCATGTTTTTAAAAGTCAAGCAAAAAAGATAAGAGAGTTCAAATTCAAATGAAATTTGGATTTTCCTCCAAAAGTAGAGAGACTCCAAATCTTGAAAATACCCTTAGTTTTCAATGAAATCCCACACATTTGTTTTTGGAAGTTGTTTCTATTTATAACAATTTCAACAATCAATAAACTAATTTGTAGAAGCTAGCTACTTGTAATCTTGTTCATCCTTATCAGCGATTTGAAACGTTCAAGTAAAGCTATTTTTCATTGTGAAACATGGCATGTTAATCGAACTTTATGGATAGATCAATATGTACATCATTAATGAGTAGAAATAGCTTATGCACTTACATCACAAGTCTAAATGTCTTTCTATACACATTTGTAAGAGAGAGAACGCATCCTCAATATCAGGAGAGAAGGATTTTTTTTCTTGGTGGTGTATAGGTAGAAAGAGAGAAGTGGTTTCTTCTTCTTCTTAATGACCAAATAGAAAGAGAGAAGAAAACGGGTTTTTCCTTAGTTGAGTATTGGAGACCCTTTCTTCTAGCAGTGGCATGGGAGATTGCCAACAAACAGTTCATGTTCATTAACGTGTCATGATTCTCAAGCACAAAGGTGAAAAAAGTTTCTCACGATAAGTGCTCAACTCAGAAGGGAAAAAGAAAGTGTAGGTCTTAAAACACATGAGGTCTCTACACCAGTGAAAGAAATATGATTTGAGCTAAGGCCTTTAACTTTAGGGGCGCTACTGTGCTTAGGTCACGGGTTCTAGCCACTCACGTTAATTATCCATAAAAATAGGGCTTACCTATCAAAAGAAATATGGTTCTTGAGAAGAAATATGCTTTTTTAATTTTTAATAAATAATTTTATAGAATGCTGTAGTAGAGCATAACAACACCACAACAGTTATGTAACTCCTCCACCTTTTTATTTGTTGGGCTTCACTCATCATTTATCTATGTCATTCATTTTACTCACCTTACTTTGGATATCTCATGGCATATAAATCATGCCAAAAAGGGCTACTGTAGCATCCAAAATGATGCTTTACTGTTGCTAGACACATGCAGGCAAAAGCTCTAAAAAAGCGAGTGTAATTAACGAATCAAAAACCATTTCTTAAATGTTAGAGGTTCCCTTTTGACGTGATCCAGTCAAATGAACAGTATGGATCGATGATTTGTTGGGCCGACCTATACAAAGATGGAGGGAATGCACATATGTTGTGGTGTTGTCGCGCTCTTCAACAGCATCCCTCGTCAATCGTTTTTACATTCATCCACACCATCTACACTCATGCACCGATCTACTGTAGCCGTCTCATCCTCTTTAGGTCAATCATTTAAATATTATGTTTCCTTTATTTTGGTTTGCCATATCATGTCTTTGAGGTTAGCAAGAACCAACAACAGAAGGATATGGAAAATTAGATGAGCACACAAGCAATTAGTTATGTTTGAATATTAAATTCCCAGAAAAGGCAAGTGATAATGGAAGAACCACCTCCATTAGGTAGGCTCCCAATTTAGAACTTCTAAATTGGATGACCTTAACCAATTATTCTACTTATTATTATTATTATTATTATTATTATTATTATTATTATTATTCATCATCATCATAAATGACAGAAAGTTTACAACCAAAACAAATTCTTCATGTAATGAAAGGTTTGTAATATTTCATTCCCCTGATTAGATGGTGAGCTAAGTGCTTATACTTACAGCCCTTGCTCTCAAAAAGCAGCTAGGCCCGCTGTTTAATTTGATAATTGTTACACATGACAAATGAACGGTTGGATCATCAATTCATGAGCTCCATCTATATGGTTCGCTCATCTGAGCAACAACCTTTCTCTCTATATAAATGGATACAACAATTTGAATATCATCAAGACAGTAAACGGAGGTTCGCATACTGCTATTACTATCCTGGTCACAACCTATATGGGCTGCTTGCCCCGGGGATAAAAAAACATTGCATTTAGTTAAGCATCGCCACTGATTTACTTGATCCCTTGCTGTTTGCAGCCTTCAACATATTTAAACTTATTCAGATATAAAACTTGGCTTGTTTTTTCTCAAGTAATTCTATCTTGATATTTAAGATTGTAACTAGTAGGTGACAAAATTACCAAACCATGGATAACTTAATAAGCAGATTGTTATTCCCATGCCAAACCGCAAAACAGCCAAACAAACTCTCCCTGATCATGAATATATAGTGAGGACTATACATGAATTGTGTAATAGTTTGCTAACTTAGATAACATTTGAAAACAGTAAATTGAGTTTTAATATGGGATAATAACAAAAAAACAAGGTTATCTAAAAATTCCCAATATATTATGTTAAAGTGGCTGAAGAGCTAGCATCTTATATTATTATAAGTGGCGATATGGACAAATAAACATATGAAATTATCTTAACCTAAATAATTCTTTCACAAAGATAATATATATATATATATATATATATATGAAATCATCTTTTATATGATTAGAGTCATATTCAGGTGTATGTCACCACTTAACCAAAAAAAAAAAGTGTTCGGGTGCACGTCGTGATACACAGCCAAATATAACAACCTTATGATTTTCGCAACATGTCGTCCATGAGATAGGTATTATGCCTCCAAAGCTACCATATTTTCTTCTTTTTTTGGAATGTAACCATAAATACTTGTTAATTACATAAGTCCCAGTGGAGAGGAGCTCATACTACGATGTCAAGGTTCATATTTTTCAAGGAAAATTATAAGTTGGACGCAGCCAGGACCTACCTACTTAATGATCCAAACCATTCATCACCTAAGGTAGGGATGATCCATGAACCAAAAGTCAACTGTGTTGTAAAGAAGCTTCTAATTTCTAAGTTCTGAATCGACTGGTTAGAAAATGTCATCTAAACAATTCCCATCAATTAAAAGCTTAGAATATCCAAGTGACGGAGAATTTGCTTAGAGATAAGTAGAACAATCTGTGAATAAGGCTTTGATACCTTTCCTGTTTGCCCCCAGCAAGAGCATGGTCTGGGAAATCAATGGTTTTGATGATTAAATAATACACACCCAGCATTTGAAGATGAGCGATAGAGATTCCAAGATGCTTAGAGATAAGTAGAATAATGCATAAAATAAGGTTGACAATTTACAAACTTGGGAATGCTAACATTTGATCTCTGTTGATGTGGTATCAAAATCTGCTGGTTCTCCTCTTGATTGCCACAAGATCAGCGGTCTCGATTACACTTGTATGTCCAGTGCAAGCATGATATTCAATCTATTACACCAACTCGACCCTCCTTGTTGTCGGTCTCAAAAGGGCTGATAATTTGTGGATTATACATCCATAATTGCAATTTAATGAGTTTAGATACTATCAGGATCATTATTTACCAGAAGAACCACAAATTTCCAATCCTGTGAATTGTGTGTGTTTGAGCAAAACCCTTCTTGGGCCTCCCTTTTGGCAGCGTAGCAAAGTAGATGTGGAAGTGGGTTAGTCTAGCTTCGGCTGGCTTGACTTGGACCATCTCAAAGTAGGTCGGTCTAGCTTGAGATTATGTGAGCTCCCATATTTTCATCTCATCTCATCGGTAGCCTAACTTAAGATATGCTTGTGATGCCATCTCGAGGAATGTCACCATGAGTAGTGCTTGAGATGAGATGAAAAATTAGCATCTGAAGCAATCTCACCGTCAAGCAATCTCAAACTTTTAAGATACAAGGTGGCTGACTACACTGTAAGAAACCATCAATTTTTAATTTTGCATATTCTTTCGTAGAGGGCGACGTGACCGAGTGACCAAGCCATCCCATCTCACTCTATCTCAAGCCATTTCATCTCATACTTTTTGCTCATCTCACCGGCCATCCCAAGACAGCTCAATTTAGCTATACCAACATTAAATCTCAGCATCTCATGCAAAACTAGCCCATAAAAAGTGGATGTGATCATTTTATTTTTTACGGAAAGGAATTATAAAACAAATTATTTAGAATCTATTGTCTTAAAATTTAAATTCACTTAAAATTTCTTCCCCAGTAAAAAAGTGGCAGTTCGAATCTCCAAACAAGTATAATAAAGAAAAGCACCTAATTAGCCGCGACGAATAACAGTTTTGCAGGCGATTAGAAATTATTAGTGTCAGAAAAATTAAGGTAAGGATTACTCTTTTGGATATGTGCACCCTCTTATTTTGATAATGACACCACCTAGATACTTGATTGACGCTTTTCTCGTCGTGGTCTACCCCATTCCCGGATCCCACATAGGCAGGAGCTTATACCAGTGCCATTATCAAACCCAAGAATGTAGTTATCAATAACATTCCGAGGCGCTTCCAAATGCAACCCTAGGTGGTCTTTGTTTTGGTCTCTAAAATGACCCACCAAATTAAAAAATATGTAATAAAAATATTTTAAAAGGCCAAAAAATCTTCACAAGATATCGAAGCCGTTGAAACTGCAGGATATGTGACATAATTATAAGAAACCCATGAACAAACAAAAGGACCTGTATGAAGATGATATGTGTTTCCCAGGCTCCAAAGTCAAAATGGTACCCTTTTTGGCCGAAAAAACCCTTATGAAGGTATGACTTTGGTACCTAGAATGTTCAAGCTGCTTTCCTTCATTTCAAAGGCAGCTTTTGTCAATGTTGGGATGTTGAATAATGTAATCACTTGCCCGAAAAGCAAGAAATGAGATCGACATGTGGAAATGGATCCATCAAATGACTGGAAGCACGAAAACAATGGCTGCCTTTCACATCCAATCAAACCAGAGGGGCAAGCAAAGCGTGTAATTTGTGATTTGCAGTTAAACATAAATGTCCTGATCATCTTTGTGATCATCCAAACCATCGGTCTGCTGAAATCTTTCTCAGGTAAGCCATAGTTCAAGAATCTTCTCAACCGGCTAATCCTAACCACTTTCCTACCTAAGGTGCACAATGGACGGGTTGGAAAGTCCAAGAATATAACTGATAAAATCTTGACCAATTGGATGCGTTGGCGAGTTATGTACCATGCCAGCTTGATTTCGGAAGCTTGACCTATCTAATAATGTTTCATATTGGGAGACATCATAGGCTTTTTCATAATAATTTAATATCACTAGGGATATTAATTGGCATGTTGTTAGGTCACCAAGAATACATTAGATGGGCATTTTAAATTAGTGGTGGTGGACAATTTGTTCACTTATCCGAACCATCTGGCTTTCTAAATGATGAAGTGGATGAATTATTCGCCAAATCCAACCCCTCGTCTGATGATTCTAAATCCTAGTTTTATAGACGGTCAAGAAAAAATTCATCAATACAGCTTTCAAGTATCAAAAACATGCATATGCCTCACGTATCGGTCCTCCTAATTATGTAATTTAAATAATTATTGAATTATCAACTTCATACGCTGTCATTATTTTCATGATGGTGAAGATCAACCATAGATCGCGCCATTGTATGGCGTGTTACCACCAGGCGCAATAATTTTGTGATCACAGGTCCCACCTGCTGGAAATATACATGCATGCAATACTTGCATTGTAATGAATTCGCTAAATCTTAGCTTAGAGAAGCACTTAAAAAAGACGGCTTCTTAAGGATAGTCGAAGCCTTCCACAGCAAGCACTTACTAGCAAGTCTCTCTTTAGGACTCAATCTTATGCCTCAACTTATCTGCAATCTCAGCATAGGCTAAAGTTTTATCTGTAACGCCCTGGATTTTTACAAACATTTAATAAAGCTGGGATCCCTGATTTGAAAATTTACTTTTGAAAAACAAACATTAGAAACATTTTTCTTTAAAGAAAAGAAATATGAATTTGAAGGCAAAATGGTCATTTCATTTTTGCTGAAATCCACAAGTCTCCTCTGTTTTCTTAACATATGCATTTAATGCATGCTATGCGACAAACCTGATAATCATATAGATAGCCATCAAAATATATTTGGAGAGTCTGTCTCTATATCAAGATATTCAAAGACTTGAGACAATTTAAAAGGGACAACATTTTCTAGACAAATAATTTAAAATTGGTTTCACTATTTGCATCAAGATTTTCTCCACTCATAGTCTATAGTTCAATATATACAAAATATGTATACAAGTCCAAGTTAGACTGACAAAATCAACATTAAATGGTCATACAATCTAGAGACCAACTACTAAACAAAATGCTTTATAAAATATACATATATACCACTGGCTTAAATTGTTGCAACTCATGTCTAAAATCCTCCAACTGCAAATTGCCTTACTCTTGAGTCTTTACTTTAGATCTAAGACATTGTAAACAATTATAATATCTTAGCAAACTATACTTGTGTATGTGTTTAATAGTTCTTATGATATTAAATGAAAATGAGATTTCATACGAGAATATAATTACAAGATCATAGGTTAAAAAAAAAAAATCATCTCTAAAAGGTATGATGCTTTCATGAGGTTATAAACAAGCAGGTAAATCAATATAATCAAGTCTTATGAAGAAATAGATATATCCAAATATGATTTAAGTGAAAAATTACAACAAATTCATGCAAGTTTTATATACGCTCTTTGCAAAACCATCTCAAATATGTAATGATGCATCCAAGAAGTCAAAATCTCATAAATATCAATACTATCTATGCTCTTTATGTTGATTGTTTAACCGCAAGTGCACGGGCTATTGTAGTATAGCTATGCAAATACGGGTCGATCCCACGAGGACTTGATTTAAAATTATGGAGTTTTAAATAAAATTTAACTAAAAAATAAAATCCAGATTTATTCAAATGTTCCAATGTTCACAAATATTTATTCTAAGGAAGACAGAAAATAAAAATAAAATGCTTCTTGGATAAGCTTGTCCTTGGATGGCACTATCTCTGGATTAGTCTGTCCTTGAATAGTCTGTCCTGGATTGCACTGTCTCTGGATTAGTCTGTCCTGGATTGCACTGTCCCTGAATAGTCAGAATGAAGATAAGTTAAAACCAGAATAGCATAGGGACACAGTTGGAATTTCTGAAATAGGACAGAATTGTAATTTCTGAGATCTTCAGGTGCAGATTTGTAATTTCTGAGATCTTCAGGTGCAGATTTGTAATTTCTGAGATCTACAGGTGCAGATTTGTAATTTCTAAGATCTGCAGGTGCAGATTTGTAATTTCTGAGATCTTCCAGGGGCAATTTTGGAATTCTGAGGGTTTCTGGTTTTTAACGAAAAAAACCAGGAAAACGATGAAACCCGGAAGAGAAGGAGGAAGAAGAGGGGAAGGGAAGAGGAAGGAGAAGGAGAAGAAGAAGAAGAAGGAGGAAGAGAAGAGGAACGCGGGTGAGAAAACCCGTTCTGGGTTTTCTAGGGAAGAAAACCCAGAATGCAGAGAAAGAGGATCGCGGGAGAAAAGATTGAGGAAAACCCAATCTGGGTTTTTCCTCACTGGGTCGTCCGGTGAAGAGAAGAAGGGAGATTGAGAAGAAGGGAGGATCTAGGGAAAAACCCGTTCTGGGTTTTCTTCCCCAGAGCTGTGCGGTGAAGTTCTGGGCAGTCCAGTGCGTTGAGATCAATGACTGGGTTTGAGCATGGAGGAGAAATTTGGTTTGTCTGGGACTGGCTAGATAGTGTCACCGGACTCAATCTGTTGATCGTGACAGAGCTCTAGTTGCTAGTGATGAAGGGCCAGACCAAGAGGAGACACCAGAGAAAAGGGTTAGAGATGGTGAAGAATAAGGTGCCGTCTAGGTGGAGCAAATGGCATGGGTAAGAAAAACACGACAAAGAGATATAGATGGGAAGATCAAAGAGAGAAGGGTGAGGAGAGCTGTGATGGGGTGAAACAGAAGGAGTAGAGAGTAGAGGAGGATCCGTGGAAGACAAGATGGGGGAGAACAAAGCAGGGCTGGTGAAGGCAGAGGGAGAGGAAAGGGAGCGTGCATAAAGAGGGAGAGCAGGTGTATACTAGTGCATAGAGATGGAGATGGGGAGATCACGAGAGAGAGAGAGAGAGAGAGAGAGAGAGAGAGAGAGAGAGAGAGAGAGAGAGAGAGAGAGAGAGAGAGAGAGAGAGAGAGAGAGAGAGAGAGAGAGAGAGAGAGAGAGAGAGAGAGAGAGAGAAAAGCAGCCCAGCCCAGCCTCCCAAAGAAGGAAAAAAGCCATCCCCCTTTGGAGAAGAAAGAAGGGTCTTTTAAAAGAGAGATAGGGAGAAACGTGTGAAAGAGAAGGAGAAAAAGAGATAGAAGAGAGAGAGAAAAGAAAGGAGAGGGATAAGAGAAAAAGAGAAAAGAGAGGAGAAAGAGAAGGAAGAGGAGATAGGTGGGGTCCACGAGCTTTCCTAGTTTTGCTAGAACTCTGCAAGTCTTCAAAGTCTTCAGTCTCTTTCCATGATTCAATCTAGAGCGTCCATGCCTGAGTTGACTGATCTGCAATGCACAAGACTCAATTAGCGAAATCTAAACCGTCCATTAGCTTTAATAGTCATTTAACCACTAAATTTTACAATTCAACGATTGGATGACCAATTAAAGCTAAAATGAAATATTTGATTTAAAATCTTAAAATTAATGGTCTAGATGCTCCAATCAAATACTAAATTAGGGATATTTTGACCAAAATTGAACACTTAACACACCCCCCAACCAGCATTTTGCTAGTCCCTAACAAAAGATGCGAAGAATCGGCTCCAATTTTTATTTTTCAGGTCATCTCCATTTTTTCTGAGAGAATTATTTTAAATAAATCTTTCCACTTTAGCAAACTAATAAAGATGACTGAGGAATTCAAAACCCTACTCATATGCTAAAAATATTCCACTTAAGCTCAGATCTCAGAGTGAGTGTGTGCGTACAGTTTACACATAGAATAATCTTTATGTCTAAGTAGACTTTTAACTTTTGAACTCCATCTGAAATATGTTTTGACCTCAATCCTTACTAATGGCATATGCTCAGAAATAAAATCTCTCTGATAGAGGGTTCAAATCATATCTCTCTTGTAATTATGTGAGCAGAGTCAATAAAAACAAATTTAGCTCACATATACTCATGAAGAACGGGAGTTACTAAGGAATTTACTTGTATTGATCCCTTTGGAATGGATGCCATTACCTTTGAATATTTAGAAATACCATTCTTTTAATCCTATCCATTCATTTCCTCATCAAGACTATATTCATCCTAGAATCAATAGGTCTTTAATTGGGACGAAACATAAGCTTAGGACAGGGTACCAAAGAAAGGGTATAAAGGTATTCAAAGTTTCTTCAAAAAAATAAGTAGAGGTCTTCTACTAAAGTTGACAATTCTTCTTTTCTTTGCTTAAGTGAATATTCTTTTTCCATTTTTCTTTGTATTCTTCAAAATATATATATTTTTTTTTCACTTTTCTTTCTTTTCATATTTTTGACTCACTTTGAAGAATATTTCTTTTCTTGATATCCACTTTTCTACTTTTGTTGCAACTAAAAGATATTTTTTTCCTTCTTCTCTAACTTATTTTTCAAAGAAAAATGGGTAATGGATAATTTATACTGGGTTAATATGGGTAAATGGTAATTTGGGTGACAAAAGAAAATGGCTTTATATTCAAGGCTCAACTTGGCTAACTAGTGGTAAAAATACTTCTGGGTAGGCTTTATGTCTTTAGGTTAATAACAAGGATGGCCTAAATCATTTTCTAGGTTTCATATAATCTATCAAATTCAATGAACTTTCAGAATTTTAAAGGTAGTATTCTAATTATTCAGGTAATTAGCCAAATTTAAGAGTTTGGGATCAATTTTCTTTAAGCACGCTGAAGAAAATTATGAACATTTATAATCTCTCAGAAAGGATGAATGGCTCTAAAACTCACTTGTGTTATAGGTCTCCACTGAATTTCTTCAGAATTTCTAAGTTATAGCCACTTATCAATCTAGATTATCTATATGCAACTGCGTGTACAAATGTGATATGAGAATTTGCTTTTATGGAATACTTTAGAAAATGAGTAAAATGATGAATTAATCATATGCAATTCTATTAATAAGCTAAAGTTATCCAAATTATACTTTAGACAATCCAATTCTCATCATGGTATAGGAAATGACCTAAAATTTTTCTTTCTTTTTTTTTTTTTTTTTTTTTGAAAAAAACCAAGGAAAACACCTAAAAACTAAAAGAAAACTAGAATTTGCTAGAATTCGACACCCCCCAACCTGACGGAAACATTGTCCTCAATGTTTAAAAAGTAGGACCGAAAATGAATATGGGTGATGGAGAAAACAACAAAAATGAAAAACTCTGGGTTGCCTCCTAGTGAGCGCTAAGTTTAACGTCTTCAGCCAGACATATATCCTCATTTATCTTTGAGTGTTCCTGATTCCAATAATGAAATGGCAAGATTCCTCACACCACTTCAAAATCTCACGATAGTCTATATAGTTCATCCACCCTGAAATTTTTGGTGATGGTATAATTATAACACAGTAGACTACCATGAATGTCCATTGAATAAGACCACTTTGATGATCTCCTATCTTCAAAATTTCACGGTAATCAATATAACTCCTCCACTTTGAAAATTTAGGTGGTGGAATCTCTATAACAATATGAACTATCGCGAATTCTTTTAAACCATGTGGAGGGTCCTCCTTTTCCCTTACATTTTCCTGACATTGAGAGATAAGCTGACTCTGCCCTTCCTTAAAAGATTGTTTTGATATTAACAGAGGAGGAAGCATGGTTTTGCTTACATCCTGATCATCTTCTAGTGTGTACCTTAGAGTTAGTTGATGTATGGACAGTAGATCAATGGACTCTTTCTTGTCCTGTTCTATTGGCACATGCAATACTTCAGGTGGGCCTAATTTATTTAATGATTTTTCAAACAAAGGCTGTAGGTCCCAATCAGGTACATATCCTACGTTAAAAGACTTATTTGGAATTTCAGGCTCTACAAGTGGTTCTACTGATGATAGGAGGGAAGTGATCTCACTTAATGGAAGCTCCTCAAAATGAGGTTTCCATTTACCTGTATCCATGATAGGAACAAAATCAAGGAGGGCATTAACTTCCTCTATTAATGCATCCTCATTAAACTCATTAAAATGGGCCAAACAGGCCTCTATTGGGTCTGACAAGGAAGACGACTGAAACTGATCTTGCACAACTGAATTGATCATGTTAACACAGTGCAAATCATCAGTAGTTTCACCAGGTTGCTTACAGATATTGAAAATGTTAAGTTCTATTGTCATATTGCCAAAGGACAATTTCATCACACCATTTCTACAGTTGATTAAGGCATTGGACGTAGCCAAAAATGGTCGTCCCAGGATGACTGGTATTTCATTCTTCTCATTCACCACCGGTTGTGTATCTAGAACCAGAAAATCGACAGGGAAGCAAAATTGTTCTACCTGGACTAACACATCCTCTATTACCCCTCTCGGCATTTTTACAGAACGATCAGCTAGCTGGAGCGTAGTAAATGTAGGTTTCAATTCACCCAGACCTAACTGTTCGTATACCGAGTATGGTAATAAGTTTACACTAGATCCTAAATCAAGAAGAGCTTGGTTAATTTTGTAGTTGCCAATAATGCAAGTAAGAGTGGGGCAACCAGGATCCTTGTACTTTGGTGGTGTATGATGTTGAAGAATAGAACTAACCTGTTCAGTCAAAAATGCCTTCTTTTGGACATTTAATTTTCTCTTGATGGTGCATAAGTCTTTTAAGAATTTGGCATATGATGGGATTTGTTTTATAGCATCTAAGATCGGTATGTTGATCTTGACTTGTTTGAAAATCTCTAAAATCTCATCATTAGATGCAGACTTTGGGGCTTGGCGCAACCTTTGAGGGAATGGAGCAGGGACTGGACATGGCTCAACAGGTGAAACATGGTCCTTTTCTTTAGATTTTTCTTTAGGTTTTTCTACCTTTTCAATCTTTTTAGGCTCATCTTTCTCAATTATTTTACCATTCCTAAGAATAGTAATGACTTTAGTCTGTTCCATGGTAGAGCTAGATGTTTCATCGGATGCATTAGTGCTAACCGCATGCACTCCCTTAGGGTTTGCTTGAGGTTGAGCCAGAATTTTTCTTTTTCCATATTTTGCATCATTTGACTCATCATGTTTTTTAGTTCATTCACAAACTTTTCTAATTGAGAAATTTTCCTTTCCTGATTTTGATTAACTTGATTATCCTCTACATGCCTTTTAGGTGGGGGCAAGTAAAGTCCAGGAGAATGAGGTTGATGAGTTTGGTATGGTGGTGGAGCAAGTAGTCCTTGGTTTGGTTGTTGATGACTCGGTATGGGCACGATTGTGAGACATTTGCATTAGGTCCATTTCTCCAATTGAAATTTGGATGGTTTCTCCAGTTGGGATTATATGTCTCAGAATATGGGGAGAAAGGTCTTTTATAATTATTAAGTGCATTAGCCTGATCATGAAGTACATCTTGAAATGCAGGGATGGTAGGACATTCCTGAGTAAGATGTGATGTACTTTCACAAATGCTACACACTTGTTCATCATTAGTTAAGGTTTTCGTTCCCATTTCCATGGCTTCTACTTTTCTAGCTAGGGTTGCTACTTTGGCACTGATTTCATTTTTTTTAGTCATGGCATACATGCCTCCCCTAGTAGATGTGGTAGTGGGCTTAGGTCTATCTGAATGTTCTACTCTTTCTGAGTCAGCCCAGGTCTGTGCACTTTCAGCTAGCCATTCCAAATACTCCTCCGCCTCATCTAGTTGTTTATTCAAAAAGTTACCATTGCACATCATCTCTACAAACTGGCACATGTCAGAATTAAGTCCTTCATAAAAGAAGCTGATAATGCGCCATGGTTCATAGCCATGATGTGGGCAAGTAAGCAATAGATCTTTGAACCTTTCCCAAAGATTGGTAGAATGATTCTTTATCTTTTTGGGTAAAGTTCATTATCTTACGACGGAGTGTATTTGTTTTATGTGTAGGGAAAAACTTTTTCAAGAATTCCTTAGTCATTTCATTCCAAGTCCTTATGGAACCTGATGGCAGTGCATTAAACCACATTTTTGCTTTTTCCTTTAAAGAGAAAGGAAATAGCTTAAGCCTGACAGTGTCTAGACCTATATTTTGGGTTCTTTGGGTACTACATACCTCATCAAATTCTTTAAGGTGCAAATAAGGACTCTCACTATCTAGCCCATGAAATTTGGGAAGTAATTGAATTACTCCCGTTTTTAATTCTAACGCACCAGCATTTTGAGGAAGAATGACACAAGAGGGTGTACTGGTGCGTGTAGGTTGAAGGTAGTCTCTTAAGGTTCGTCCATGAGGATTCTGATAAACATCATTTTCTCCATGGTCACTCTGTTGGTCCCATTCCCTATTTTCATTCCTTCTCCAATTTCTTTGTTGATGATTATTCCTCCTTGGTGGAGGTTGATATTCATCATCAATTAGAGGTGGTGGGTCCTCATTCATGATGAGTGGAGCTTGATCACCTCTAATTCTACCATGGGGTGAGTTACCCCTTGATCGTTGATCAGCCATTGTTGGTCTGTCTATTTGGTCGTACGAGACTAACCTACCGGTTTCGTCGCGTATCCAAAAGGGCATACAATGAAAGATTTTTGGTTTTTTTTTTTTTTTTTTTTTTTTTTTTTTTATCTATCCTAAATGATGCAACCTAAATGCCTAAAATGATGCACAAAACAGGACACAATCAAGCAATCCCCTTAGGCTAGCAAGCATAGATATTTTGATTTTCTTGATTTTCTGTGGGGACAACGCTTTTAATTAGCCTACTCTAACGCTCCTACTCTCTTTAGGAGTTGACTACTGCTTACCAGTTAGGTTCTAACCAAAGCGGTTAATACAACCCTCGTGTAAGGAGGCGTTTAGACCTCAACAAACGTCAACAGGAGGTAGGGGAAGAGCGAGGCTCTATTAGACAACCCCCAATAACCACAGTGATCAAAAGCAACCAGAGTAACAGTAATTCGTGTCCTATTAAGAGGGTCCTACGAGCATGTGATAACCCTATAGGTCTCTTCTGATTGATTTTAAATTAATGTGAAAGGAGAGGTTGCGCGCTTGAGATGATTATCCTAGGTGGGCCAAGGAGTGGTGATGAAATCCACCCTTGATCTTGTGGGGTAGGGTGCCCTTACTAATTAAATTTCACACACCATGGCAATTCGATCAACATATAATCCACCTTAAAGCGTTAGACGTGTCCTAAAATGCAATTGAAAGCAATAAACTAATGCAAAACCCTAAGATGCAACAATTATAACATATGCTTTCTATATGCAATTAAGTACCAAACAATGCAAATTATTCTAAATGCAAACCCTAATCTAGAAAATTAAATGAGTGAGAAGACTTACAGTGAGGTTTCTGATGAAGATCAAGTGTGGGCCACCATGTCCCACACTTGCCCTGTATTATTACAACCCTTTAAAAATTGAAATTGAAAATGCAAATTACAAGGGGCCTCACTACAAGATTCACTCAAAAATAAAATTTCTAATCTAGGAAAGCAAGAAAAATCTATCAATTGATGATGCTCCACTCCAATTTCCTGAAAAAGAAAAATAACAATTAGTACCAAATTCAGGAAATAAAGTGATTATGCACTAAAAATGCCTAAAGATGCACCTAAGAATGCCTAAAATGCAATTCCTAATTTTTTGTATTTTTTTGGATTTTTTTCTGATTTTTTTTTGGATTTTTAATTAAATTTTATAAAAACTCCATTTCAAGTCCTCAAGAATCCAAGGCCAAAAACTTGTTGATTGTTTAACCGCAAGTGCACGGGCTATTGTAGTATAGCTATGCAAATACGGGTCAATCCCACGAGGACTTGATTTAAAATTATGGAGTTTTAAATAAAATTTAACTAAAAAATAAAATCCAGATTTATTCAAATGTTCCAATGTTCACAAATATTTATTCTAAGGAAGACAGAAAATAAAAATAAAATGCTTCTTGGATAAGCTTGTCCTTGGATGGCACTATCTCTGGATTAGTCTGTCCTTGAATAGTCTGTCCTGGATTGCACTGTCTCTGGATTAGTCTGTCCTGGATTGCACTGTCCCTGAATAGTCAGAATGAAGATAAGTTAAAACCAGAATAGCATAGGGACACAGTTGGAATTTCTGAAATAGGACAGAATTGTAATTTCTGAGATCTTCAGGTGCAGATTTGTAATTTCTGAGATCTGCAGGTGCATATTTGTAATTTCTAAGATCTTCAGGTGCAGATTTGTAATTTCTGAGATCTGCAGGTGCAGATTTGTAATTTCTGAGATCTTCCAGGGGCAATTTTGGAATTCTGAGGGTTTCTGGTTTTTAACGAAAAAAACCAGGAAAACGATGAAACCCGGAAGAGAAGGAGGAAGAAGAGGGGAAGGGAAGAGGAAGGAGAAGAAGAAGAAGAAGGAGGAAGAGAAGAGGAACGCGGGTGAGAAAACCCGTTCTGGGTTTTCTGGGGAAGAAAACCCAGAATGCAGAGAAAGAGGATCGCGGGAGAAAAGATTGAGGAAAACCCAATCTGGGTTTTTCCTCACTGGGTCGTCCGGTGAAGAGAAGAAGGGAGATTGAGAAGAAGGGAGGATCTGGGGAAAAACTCGTTCTGGGTTTTCTTCCCCAGAGCTGTGCGGTGAAGTTCTGGGCAGTCCAGTGCGTTGAGATCAATGACTGGGTTTGAGCATGGAGGAGAAATTTGGTTTGTCTGGGACTGGCTAGATAGTGTCACCGGACTCAATCTGTTGATCGTGACAGAGCTCTAGTTGCTAGTGATGAAGGGCCAGACCAAGAGGAGACACCAGAGAAAAGGGTTAGAGATGGTGAAGAATAAGGTGCCGTCTAGGTGGAGCAAATGGCATGGGTAAGAAAAACACGACAAAGAGATATAGATGGGAAGATCAAAGAGAGAAGGGTGAGGAGAGCTGTGATGGGGTGAAACAGAAGGAGTAGAGAGCAGAGGAGGATCCGTGGAAGACAAGATGGGGGAGAACAAAGCAGGGCTGGTGAAGGCAGAGGGAGAGGAAAGGGAGCGTGCATAAAGAGGGAGAGCAGGTGTATACTAGTGCATATAGAGAGAGAGAGAGAGAGAGAGAGAGAGAGAGAGAGAGAGAGAGAGAGAGAGAGAGAGAGAGAGAGAGAGAGAGAGAGTACCAAATTTCTCCCAAAGAAGGAAAAAAGCCATCCCCTTTGGAGAAGAAAGAAGGGTCTTTTAAAAGAGAGATAGGGAGAGACGTGTGAAAGAGAAGGAGAAAAAGAGATAGAAGAGAGAGAGAAAAGAAAGGAGAGGGATAAGAGAAAAAGAGAAAAGAGAGGAGAAAGAGAAGGAAGAGGAGATAGGTGGGGTCCACGAGCTTTCCTAGTTTTGTTAGAACTCTGCAAGTCTTCAAAGTCTTCAGTCTCTTTCCATGATTCAATCTAGAGCGTCCATGCACGAGTTGATCGACCGCAATGCACAAGACTCAATTAGCGAAATCTAAACCGTCCATTAGCTTTAATAGTCATTTAACCACTAAATTTTACAATTCAACGATTGGATGACCAATTAAAGCTAAAATGAAATATTTGATTTAAAATCTTAAAATTAATGGTCTAGATGCTCCAATCAAATACTAAATTAGGGATATTTTGACCAAAATTGAACACTTAACACTTTATAAAACTATCTCTGATAAGATATTATGCATCCAAGAAGTCAAAATCTTATAAAACAGATAAATAAGTGTAAAATCCAATCATCGGCTGGGAACCCTATATCATAAGATCCCATGAGTGTCTCAACCACTCATAATCAAGTCATGAGTGTTCATACCAACATTCAGGCATCATCATGTTATATTAGCATAGTTGTTATCACTGGTTGTGATCGTAACACTGTGCCTCCTCAAAATCAACACAAGTGTTATCACTTGGTTGTGATTGTAGCACCATGTTGAAATCATAACAAAAACACATGTAACACTATGCATTTGTAACTAGGACTTAGTCTATTCTATGCTTAATTGACAATACCATAGTGGGGAGACTTTGGTCCACCTCCATGGGAGAGTGCAAACCCCCAAAGTGTGTCATTCTCATGTTGCCCACATTGAGATAAGCCTATCATGGCATCATTAGATATCTAATCTCGGAAGGCAGGTGGCTCACCCTATAACCCTCTTAGCATAGTATCTATCCAGCAAAAGTACCCATCTAAAACTAATTTAGGAAAACAAAAGCAATAAAACCAGTACACTGATTGCCTGTGAAATCAAATAGTAGATAATAAAATCAATGATGTGTAGGAGCATCATTTGAAATCAATCAATATTTTTAGATTTTGTAATTGGCTATAACATAGATCAAGTCGAAACCATGGATCAAGTAGAGACAATCATTTCGATGTAATTCAAATGTTTTCAACAAATAATTATTCATTGGTATTTTATCACGATAAAACAAATAAGATAATCATCATAATCAATTTGAAATTAAATCTAAATAAACTATGATTCTTTCAAATTTTGATTATGCAGAAAACAATAATGATGTTAGAAACACCTTCCTAGAACCCGCAGTCCCAAAAACTCCTAGAATCAATAAAAGCATTCGATCTCAACCTTTATCAGGCAAATCTAGAGAAACATATACTCAACTTCATCAATTAACTTTAATTAATTTATTAAATTTTAAATTTAATAGTTGGATGGCTCTTGATACATCATCCAATCTGTGAATTGTTCTAAATTGTGCATCTATTGCATCTAAGTCTTAGAAATCCATGTTTGAGCCCTTGATCAATGTCAGAACCTTCAATCTAATGATCCAATCATTAATCTTGTGGATCGGTGCTCTAATGAAGCCATCCAATCACAAATCTTTACTGATCTCAATATGAACTCTAAGAGTAAGCTTTTGCAACTATAATTCACTATGGATCTATTATCTATGATCATTCCATTCATCGACAATATAACTAATAAATCAATCTCACTGATCGTGCCTATGATAAAAATAATAATAATAATTAAGAATGGACAACTCAAATCAAATGTCTCGGTCAATAATTGGGGAGATGACTGCCGATCGCACAAATCTGAGTTTCTAAGATCAGACCGATAGGAAGTCGGATGGTCTAGCTCTAGATCTACAGCTAGATATAAATGAAAGCTCAATTGATCATTGATCTCCGTGCTATATGTCAGATCAAGAGCCAAATCAGTCACGGATTAAGTTAGCAGTGATCGATCTGATGATTAGATTTGGATCAGTGGTCAGATCTGTGCATATTGCTACAGATCAGACATAGAGAGGAAATCAAGGGCCTAGGATGGTCGATGGTAACGGGTCCACCCGTGAAGACTAGCAGGAGAGAGGGTTGGTGGCAGATGGTGGCCGGAGAAAGGAGGGAGTGGCGCACAGTGACCATCAATGCTTTAGGTCACTATCGGCGCTCTCTGCCATAATCGCCTTTGTTCTTATTGCCAGCAAGGAAGATAAAATGGGGGTTGGTTTTAGTACTTCTTGCCAAAGGGGAGATAAGGGTCTTGGGTTTTGGGGTTAGCGGCCGAAGAAAAGAGAGAAGAGGAAGGGGAGGTGCGCAGGTGAGAACGAAGGGGAAGAGGAAGATCCGATCGTTTCTTGCTGGAAAAGAAGAGAAAAGGAAGGGGAAGGGAGATGGGTCTGATATGGCCGGCCTGCTCAGTCCGGTGTGTCAGGTCGGCTGTGCCAGCGGCAGGCAAATATTGGGGGATTTAGCCAGAGGGCGTTTAAGTGATCTGAGAGAGGGTTTTGTAGCCCTAACAGTTGTAGCGCGATGATGGGTTAGTCAGTTTCCTTTGCCACCGAAGGGCGTTTAAGTGGTCAGAGAGGATTTTCTAGCCCTCACAGTCGCTTGCTATGATGGGTTTAGTGGGTTTCCTTTGCCAATGATACGTGTGCCCCATATCCAACTAGAAATCTCGTCACATAGGTGGATGCAAAAGAAAATTAAGACAGGGAGCTACGCCGGTCGGAGATCGGAGGTGAGGGCTGCACCACTGCCTGCTTAGGTAGTCGGGTTGAGCAGTCATTCCCCACATCCCCAGAGAAAATAGGGAGCCATGCCAGTGGGAGATTGGAGTGAAAGGGGGTTTGGGTCACCAAATTTTTCTTCCATCCGGGACCCCCTTATTTCAAAACATCACCCGACGTAGGAAAGCCGGCTAACACGGGGTGGCTGACCCTTTCGCATGTTGAGTCTGACTCCTACATGTCTCAGGTGGAAACTCAGTTGGGGAGGGGGGTCGTTATCAATTTTGACCCTCTTCCAATTTTGTGAAATTTTAGTGTTTTTCTCATCTTGATAGCTCTTTTGTGCAAGCTTAATGTTATTGGAATCATCTTGTTTTGTATATGCCAGATTTTGATATTTGGAAGTAAATTTTTGAGTTTTAGAAGAGGTTATTTCTACAAAATTTAATTTCTTATTCAATTTCAAATAAAAAAAGTAATATAAATACATGAAAAGAACCCAAAATCTCTTGAGAATAGAAAATTAAGCCTATCTTAAAAATAAAATTTTCATTCCAAATTTTTTTAGAAAACCAACTTTGCGTATTCAATTGGTGCAATAATTCTCTTAGAGAAATAAGCATATTCTCAAGTGTCAAAGAATATGATGATATAAGAAACACAAGTTATCAGTATCAATGAGCAAGTACATAAACTTATCTTCATATTTCAAGTCCCATAAAGCAAGATAGTTTGGTACTAATAAATTTGAGTCTCAAAGAGTGCAAAAGCTTATCTTTAATTTTCAAGTCCTAAAAGATATGATAATTTAGATAGCACAAACATTAGACCTAAAAGAACCTTAGGAACTTAAAGAATCATCAAGTTTTGAAGCAACTTAGATTGAACTGTAATTAAAAAGTTTGAATTAGTTCAAAAACTCATTCAAGGTAATTCGACAGTAAATAGCCCTACGAACGAATGGATAGGATAGAATTGGGCCTGCCTCATCTCTCCCCTTTCCATGGCCAAATGCATGTAAAACTGATTCTCTTTCAAAGGTTGGTATCAAACCAATAGTAATTCATACGAGCTAAATCTTCTAATCGATACTTGAGCAAAAGAAACAATTTGAATTAGCAACCATTTTTAGTTTTTGTTCCCCTACCCAAATTTGAGGTGACTCATCAAACAATTGGAGTTCTTTTTTTATTTTGTCCAAGTAATCAACCTGATTCGTTCAAGTCAGTTTAAATCGATTGGGTTAATGAGTTGCTTTTGTGTGTAGGTTTGTAGATTTTTTATTTTATTAAGCACTGTAAACCATGAAATCTCTTCCTTCTATTTTCGTCTCCAAGATTACCCATAATAAGTTGAATAGCAAAACAAACACTCCAACCTAAAATTCTAAAAGATTTTACATAACTTGCAACACCCCAATCTCATCAATGAGTAGAACTCCGATATTTCATATATTGAAACAAAGACCACTATAAATGATAGAACCAAACATTCAGCACCAATCCAAATCCAAGAGAAACTTATTAAAAATCACACTGTAAATCCTAAGTGTTCAACCTAAACCTATTTCATGAGAGTATTGTAAACCCAAACATTGAAAAAACCCCAATAAATTGAAGCAGAAATATCCTGCTAGAATTTCTATCATCTATAGTTCAATAAGCTCGATTTAGATTCCTCCTCTTTTTTCTTTTTCAATTCTTCTTTCTACCTTTTTTTATTTTTGGGTTTTTTACAGATTTGCCATTATTTTATGGCATTTTTGCAAAAAAAACCTAAACCTTTTTATTTTTTTTCTAGATTTTCCCTAAAGTTTTCAAAAACTTTGCAGATTTGCCACTCCACCTAACAAAATAGATAGATAAATCTATCTCTCTGTGCTTGCGTGCTCATAACGGGAATGCAGACTCCACCGATCGTCAATGAATGGTGACGAGCGACAGATCGTTGCCCTTGAAACCTAGCAGCGCATGGTTGGTAGATTGCACTCGACCTATCCACTCCCATTTGTCATGCACGCTTGGCAAACCCCCACTCCCGCTTGGCAGAGGTAATCTCTTTGCCTCTGTGTGTGTGTGTGTGTGTGTGTGTGTGTGTGTGTGTGTGTGTGTGTGTGTGTGTGTGTGTGTGTGTGTACTTCTCTATTTATCTTTCTATAGATGTATGTCTCATGTTTGATGGTATGATTCAAAGAGATGTTTATATGTTTTGTTGTTTTGTTGGTTGGTTGGTTGTTTGTCTCATTTTCGGTTGGTTGTTTTGTTGTTTGTTTCTACATATACACAGATTGTGCTTCTATTCTTTTGTTTTTTGGATTTTCAAATCAGTTTAATCCTCTTTAATAACCTTTAATTTGGAAATGCAGTTGCTTCTATTGAACATCTCTTCAGGATATGGCCTAGTTTCATGTATCAAATATTATCTCCATGCCAAACTTTCCATCGGGCAAGTTAGCATCACCAAATTCAAACTCCATAAACTCTTTTCGCCACTCAGTCTAAACAATGTCAAGCATCTAAAATAATACAACACATATATGAAATCTGAAATCTAATCTACACCTCAAACATATGGAATTCTTGTGCTTCACCAACATATGGATAACCCAACCTTATGAGATGGCTTCCAGATTCCAAAGAAGCCTTACATGTTTCTTTATTTCCATCATATCCTCTAATAGAACAGTGAGTGTAGAAACTCCTTATCAACTATGGAGAAAATGTCTTTTTGCGAGAACAATTCAATCTGGTTAAAAACCAAAAAAGGATAGAAGAAAAGAACCAAAAAGAAAGAAATGAAAGCAAGAAAAGATATAATACAGATGCTAGCTTCTTAGAGTAATGGATTACTAAAGCACAAGCGATAGCTAAATTATATGTAAATTTTAGGATTAAACTTTAATAGTTTAATATGAAAATAGTTCATTTATTTCATGATTATAACATAACCATTCATATCAATGTGCTAGGACCTAAGCAGTGGGGTGTATGGACTGGCAATGCTTGTTGGTGTCTAAGTTTTGGCATCTTCTTGTATACTTTCTTGTCTCTACTATTGAATGATTTTTGCTAATAGTTTATTATTTGTTTTATGTGTAGATGGAAGGAGACGATAATATGGAATTTTGGAATGCTTTGGATGGGCAAATAACATAGGAAAGCCAACAGAATACTAGAATGGATGTTTTTGATGATTGGATATGTTAGGGAGAGGAAGGACTGCAAACAAGTAATGGAGACATCAATTTTACTAATTAAGAAGATATGGATGAGGACATGCCAACCGATATAGTGCCATATGAAGATTTCCCTGAGGATGAAGAAGGTGATGACATGGAAAGATGTGACTCAAGTTACAATTATGTGTCATTGAGTGATGATACATGTAATGAAATATACTTCAATGAAAGTGAGAGTATTATTAAGGAAGGAATGGTGTTTGACAATGTTGGAGACTGTAGGCTTGCCATTTGGTCTTATGCTGTGAAGTTTGTATGCAACCTTAAAAATGTTAAGTTTGATCAAAGGCGAGTTATTGTTGAATGTGGATCAGATGAATCTACTTGGAGGTGTCATTATTCAAGAACAAGTGACGGTGTAACCTTCCAAGTTAAGAAAATTATTGGTTAGCATACTTGTATGAGCAGTAGTGTTAGCCAGTCAGCATCTGCCAAATGACTTTCAAAATGGGTATATAATGTTATGAAGCATGATATGGATAAGTCAGTTCACACTTTTATTGAAAGAGTTGCAATCAATGCATGGATTAAATTTGAAATATTATAAAGTTTGGCGTTCTCGTGAGTTGGCATTAGGCAAAATACAAGGATCACATGAGTTTTCCTTCACCATTATACCAAGATACTGTCATGTAGTCCTTCAGTTTAATCCTGGAAGTACAACAACATATCGATTACAAGGAGAACAACATTGTTTCAAGAGGGTATTTATATCCTTTCATGCTTCAAGGGTGGGATTTATTGATGATTGTTGACCTTTTCTAGGTTTAGATGGTTGCCACTTAAAAGGAAGGTACAAAGGAACACTTTTAATAGCCATTGGGTTGGATGGGAACAATGGACTTTTTCCTTTTGCTATATCGGTTGTGGAAGATGAGACTAAGGAGAGTTGAACTTGGTTCCTTCAGCATATTTATGTCATTCTTGGAGATTACTGTAATGAGGTTACTTTTATGTTAGATAGGCAAAAAGGATTAGTAAATGCTATAAGCTATGTTTTTCCCAACTCCGAACATCCTTTTTGTGCCAGACATTTATATGTAAACTTCAAGAAGCTCCACTTTGGTATACACTTCAAGCAATTATTCTAGCAAGTAGCACAGGCTTACAAAGGAGAAGATTTTATTGACGCTATAAGACAAATTAAGGAAGCATCAAGTGAGGCATATCAGTGGCTATCCACAATTCCTCCAAGTTGTGGGTCGAGATCACATTTCTAGACTAATTCAAAGTGTGACATTTTAACCAACAACTTAGTAGAATCTTTTAATGCACTCATTGCAAGTGTGAGGGAGCTTCCCATAGTACAATTGCTTGAACATATTTGGCAGAAAATGATGGTGTTCTTTAGTAAGAGGTTGCAAGATGCAGATGAGCTGCAAGATGGTTTGGTGTCATATGTCTTGAAGGAAATACAATGTTTGGTAACACAAGAAAGAAATTACACACCTTTGAGATCTTCTTATTTTCAATGGGAAGTTATTGAGCATAATTTGTAGCTGACATCAAGACATGTAGTAACTCTCAACCAATTTAAATGTACGTGTCGTTGATGGGATGTATCTGGCATTCCTTGTATACATGCCCTTATTTGCATAAGTAACCTGAGCTTGAGTGTTGTCAACTATTGTAGTCCTTGCTTCTACTTTAGCATGTTGAGGAAGGCCTATTGTACACCTATATCAGGGATACTAGACATTTCAATGTAGCCTGCTATTGATCTACCTCTGCCGCTACCCCCTCATTCTCGTAGACCACCTGGTCTATCGAAAAAGAACAAAACGCGAGGTGAAGACGAATGTAGTGGAAGTAGTCAAGGAAATAGAGGAACTAAAAAATGTACAAGATGTGGTTAATATGGATACAACTGAAGATCATGCAAGGCTCCTTTGCAAGGTATAATCAGTAACTGATAAGCTACATGCATAGTTACAATTTATCATTATGTTGTAATTATTGCTGACAATGTATGTAGGTGGATCTGAGACTGCATAACCAATTAGGAGTAGAGGATGTATCACTCGTAGAGGAGGTGGTGGAAGATTTTCTTCACAGTAAAGGTAAATATGTTTGTTGCTTCTTATTTGTTTTTTTCGTTTGCCCTCTATACCTTCGACATTACGTTAATAAGACTCATTTTGTATTTTTTTTATTCTATGTTGCAGGTGAATGAAGGTTGCAGGAGGTTGTTTATCACATGTAATGCCATGAAGTTATGATGAGGAGATGATTGTAACAAAAGTGCTTATGCAAGTCAATGGGAAATGTCTTGAGCAATGTTTTGTAACTATGTTTTTTATGAAAATGAATTAGAAAACAAGAAAAAGTCAAGTTTTCATATGTTTATGTCTTTTGCAACCATTATGTTTCAATTCACATATGCTAGAGCTAAAAAAGGATGATCATATAGCTTAGACTAATGTGTTCTGGAGAGATCCTCACAGCAATCCGCATGAAGTGAATCCAGTCCATGAGCTTGTACTGAAACAATGCATGAGCCAAGATCTCTAGAAAAACAAATAAAAAGACAGTTCAGTTCATGATAATTTAGTCAAGTATATAGGGTTGCCTCTGGTGCAAGCTGCATATTTCTAAAACTATTGGCCATGGTACACGGCATGAGGAGATTCAGACATTATTGTCTCACTTGTGCAGAAGATATTTTCTGAGTGCGGAATGATGGAATATATTTTTTAGTACAAGTAAGATAAAAAAGGACTCGATCTGATATATTGTTGTTGCAGTTGACTCTGCAGTCACTCCTCAGGCCAAACAAGTCAACTTTGAAGGACTAGTAACAAAGAGCAAAGGAAAGCACATTTGAGAAAGAACTTATGGAATGAAGTAATGTTTTTTGTTAGTTCATAGGTGATGATTCTGGTTGGAGATTCTGTTAGCTCCAATCCCTAACTGAAAGTAGAAAGTACAAGTATGATAATCATTTCCAAACGCTCTCTAGCAGCACCTAACTAAAGCTAAAGAGTGAAGGATCAACATTAACAAGTGAGAGTAGAGCAGTATTAGTTTGAGAAGAGTCAAGCACTGCAGACTATATCTGAAACTTGTGTGCATATACAAAAATACTAATACAGATTTGCATGAGAGCATTATGAAATTAGAGAGGCAAAACTATGCAAGAAACTATCCAGATAGTTTAAAAAGATATTCATTGCTAGAAAATAAAAGAACTCAAGAAATTCATCAATAAATAGGTCTTGGCGGATTTGAACCACCATCATTGGGAGGTGAATTTCCAAGCACTCACTACATTTGAGCTAAAGACCCATACACACTCACACTTAAGGTGAGTTCATTGACTTCATTACAGAAAATCTTCACTACATATCACAATCCCAAAAAAATATGCAGAAATATGTTGATAATAAGCAGAATCTTTATCACTTGAAGATCAGCCTTTAGTAAATATAGCCCAGGATTCCTCTCCAAGTTTAACGATCTTGCACTTGATGATGAAGATCTCACTCCTGATGAAGACAATCGTGCTGGATGGTAAGTGTTGGTGAAGATAACGAGTGATATTCTTCATACCAAGCAAAGTAGTCACACCTCCTTGTTGGACAACGATAGTAATACTTGCTAGGATTTCTTTTTTACCTTAATTTTTGTGCCATGGGTTCAAATCCACAAGAACATCTTTGCATGTTTAAAGAACTTCTTGTAGAATGCATCTTTTACTTGTATAGATTTTACTACAATAGGAGATCAAATGGGTTACTCAAAAGACAAATGGCAAACATCTGCAATCCAAGATGGTAAGCAATATGACATTAATTTATAGAACATAATATATAGTAGAGATGTACAATAGGTCTATTTGATGTATAGTAGAGATGCCTAACATAATATACTACAGCCTCTATGGTGTTTGCTGTAACAAAAAATGAAGGTTTATTCTACCTGGCAATGTAGAAGGAAAGTGGGAGAGCTTCATTCAAGAGCTTAATGAATCCAGTAAACCAAGTATTATCTAAGAGTGCCAGAAATAACTAAGGAAAAGAACACAAACAATGACAATCCTTTGGTCGACTATCAAAGGTTACCATTAGAAACTCTATTATCCAAAAAGACAACTATAACATTTAGAAGGTATCTAAGAGTAGCAACCAGATCATTAAAAAAAAATTGCAAAACCTTTGACAATTCATCATCATCAAGACCTTATCCCGATTTGGGGTTAGTAACCTTGACAATTATTCACTCCAAAAAATGAAAGCATTAGACTATGAGTTTGATGTCTAAATACAACGTTAGATCCGAAAGCATATACACAAAAACATTTTGCTGAAATAAATAACCAAGTTGGATCTTGGCTGTAAACGGAATTATGAACACCTAAGATATACTTAACCAAGAATATCACCAACAATCCTGTGAGGAAGAGATCTGATATCATTTTGCAAAGTTTACCATTAAACAAAAGCAAACACCACATAATAGGAAACAGAAAGGACTCTGTTAAGAGCCAAGATCAATCACTAGAAACAAATTCTAGAAAGAAGCTGCTATCACATGAAGTCTGACACTACACCAGTAAGTCTTCTTTTAAATGGCCTCGCTTTGTCACCACCCTTAATGTGAATTATGATACACCCAATACAATTTACCCTATTTAAGAGAGATTCCAGCATGATTGTCAAACCACTTTCATCTGAGGATACAAACATATAATGTCTTACACAAACCAAAACTAGTGACACTAGATAAGTAATTACTATGGAAAACTCAATAAGCAACCTTTACCCATCTTTCTAAGTGCAAAGCCTGAGGGCCCATGAAAGGACAATTGTTAAGAGATCACCGAACCATCAAATTGAACTTTACAAATACAAAACACACTTATTATTTTATACATTTTTTAAAAGAAAAAAAAAAGGAATAATCCAAGCATACAATCATGATTCTTTTCCGTATAACCAAGATATGCATTTTGGGATGTATATAAGAGCTGTGGATTTGGAACTACAATTGCATTTTCTGTATTTTGGAAATTTGTACTTGTGTTGTAGCCTATAAAGTACTTATAAATGCATCCAAAATTGACACATCTATTAAATTGGACTACAGACAAGAGATTGCTCAAATTACAATTTTCATCCTAAACCCAAAGAAAAAATTACCCCTTCCACCATTATACTATCAATAGTACTTTGTTATTCCTTTGAACTAGGACAGTCATATGCTTATTCAAGCATCTTACAGTCGACCAAAGGAAGAATTACGAAGTCTTATACACCTAGAGAGAAAGAGAGAGAGAGAGAGATTAGCTTTGCTGAGTGGGAGTGGGGGTTTACCAGACGTGCACGACAAATGGGAGTGGGCAGCTTGGGCACAGTCTGCCAGCTGTGCGCTGCGACGTTTCAAGGGCAATGATCTGTCGCTCTTCGCCGTTCGTTGACGGTCATCGGTGATCAGTGGAGTCTATGTTCCCGTTACAAGCACGCAAGAACAGAGAGACAGATCTATCGATCTGTTTTGTTACTCACGCGCAGAGAGAAGGAATAACAGGGCGTACGATTGGAATTTTAAAAAAAATTGCCGGAAAATGCAGCGGGAAATCAGGTGGAATGGCAAATCTACAAAGTTTTTAAAAATTTTAGGGCAAATTTACAAAAAGCTGAAAATGTTAGGTTTTTTTGCAAAATTGCCATAAAATAATGGCAAATATGCAAAAACCCTTTATTTTTTCACGGTCTGTGTTTATTTTGGCAGAAGTGATATTCCCACCACAACAGGAAAAAGGTTTTACCGGCTGTGAACTTTGCTGGTAAAGATTATAAACTGCCACAAAAAATTTACTCAGAGCCCTCCGAAGTGCTAGGTACTCCATCAGTGCAAGTCCCATCGAAAAATCTTTACCGCCAGGCAAAGCTAACGTCTGCATAGGCCCTTTATCTACAGCAGTGATTTCTTTTCTCTGATACAGAGATTGCTGGGAAAGATATATAATCTCAAAATTGGTTTACGGTGGCGTAATAAATTGCGGAAAATGGTAAATACTTAAAAGGGCTGGCCCGGTGGATGAATCTCTCGCCTATGCAGGGTTCAGGGAAGGGGCGGATCACACGGGCCTATAGTAGGCAGTCTTATCTTGCATTTTGCAAGAGGCTAATTCCACGCCTTGAACCCGTGACTTTAAAGTCACATGACGACAACTTTTACCGTTGCGCCAAGGCTCCCCTTCAAAACAGTATTAGCGTTGTTGACTGCCTGTCTTTTCGCCGGTAGCTGGTTCATTTTTTACATTTATATTCCACCTATTCTGGTGGAATTCTGCCTCTCTCCAGACACTTGTGGCATTACATCAAAGCGATAATAATAAATTGAAGGTTAAAATGACATATATAATAATATTCAACTATGAATATGAACCAATGAGCTTATCTATGATAGAAGTACTTCTATGAGGGCAAGTAGCAGCAAACAAAATAGGAAAAACACAAATGCTAAACCAAGCTGCAGATTTCTTTGGTAGCATCAAGAACTACCGTCTGTGCCACAATGCCACTTTAAACGTGCATGTTTCAGACAAGGTACATCTCCATGTCTGTTTCTTGTATCAAAGTCTAGGAATACCAAGAACAAACCCATATAAAGCATATAAGAGCATCGTATCATTATATCCATGAAATGGATAAGTTCTGTATTAACATTGAATTAGGCCCCCAATTGTCGTTGCTTCTATAGAAATGATGAACTAGATTCCTAATTTCCACATTATCAAAAAATAAAAAAGGGAAATATTCCTTACTTTGTCAATAAATGCAGCAAAGTTGGAGACAATTACCTGTAGGACATAAAAGCTTAGATTAGCATAAGCACTGTGGATCTACGTACTACTTCAAACAGAAAACATTACTAAATTATATTAACAGCTTTCTCATTAAGACCGAAAGCTAATAACAGACTGCCAATGCATGCCTAGAAAGTGGTAACCAGCCTTGGAGGCTTTCTTGCAACTCCTTCGGTTCAAATTGCAACATTAAACATGGTCAAAACCAAAGGAAATGCCCATAGAGGCTGGGTCTTCTTTGCAGACAACTAAATAAAACCCAAAGATGGATTCATTATAACTTGATCTTACGGAAGGTAAAATGAATTGGCATTTTGTGAAACCTACAATAAGCAAAGACAAGAAAATAGAGCTTCTAGAATAACTAACTGTCGGAAAATATCATCCTATAGTTGATCCCTTGACTGAGCAACAGAATATCCAGTTGACCTAGACGTGTAGAGAATTAGTCTCATTATTTTTGTCAAGGACCTGCAAACCTAATATATCCTTAAACACCATTTTCCTACAAATGATAATAGAATCTGTAATAAATTAAACAGAATCTACAATGATTGCCTCATTACTGATGGAGTGGATAGTAGTCACGGTCCATAAATGACACCAAAGTTGCCTGAATAAGTTGAAATATATAAAAAATGATTTAGCATTTCCATTGCAGAAAGATAGAGACTTCTAATGTTTGATAAAGAAAAGCAATGAACCTTGGCCAAAGGAGCTAGGCAGTTAGTTGTGCAACTATCATTGGAAACAATGTCAATGTCTAGCTTGTAATCGGTTTCATTCACGCCCATGACAATCGTGGCAGCATCTTTTCTTAGACCTGAGATTATATCTTTCTTAACACCACCATTTTCATTATAGAGCAATCATTAAGTCATAGACAGCAAAACCTAGACATACAAAATGGGAAGTATATATGAGTTCACCACGAGAAATCTCTAATTAGTTCTCCATGTGTTCACACTGTTTTTATATTAATATAAGTTTGAAACCCCTAGGAAGCAGTACTCATTTAAACAGCACAAAGTTAATCTTGCCAACCCATAATGTTAATGTTGGAATGTACAAGAATATTTAGCTGACGATCAGGTGGCATTGTTACCTGACTTTGAGGAAATCACCACATTTTATCAACTTTCAAGTCATTAGGTTAAGATCTAAATGGCACCGACACCAATTTAGTATCTGGAGTCTCATCTACCTGATTCCATCATAGAAAGAAACGGCTACGAGGAGAAGCATCAGGAAAAATATGAAAACCTCGCCCTTGGAAACTCTAGAATATAACAACGTCGTAACAGATGATAAAGGTGGAATAGACGATATACAGAGGAAGCAGGTGTGAAGCGTGTTTGAAAGATGTAGAAGGGACTCCAAATATGTGTTCAACATATAAAAATAGACTATTAGCCATGTTGAAATGGTATTCATGTTTGATGAAGATTACTTCTGAAGACGAGAATTATATTATCGCTTTAAGCTTGAAGATTTATGATTTTATTCCTTCATGGGCAACATCAAGGAAGGAGTCATGGGCTTTTCTTTTGATATTCAGTGAATGAGAATTCGTCTTGTCCATATAGTGGATAAGTCCCGAAGCAGAGTTGGCCCACCTTTGGTTCTTTCAAGTTGATCTTTGATGGAGCTTCTTTTGGTAACCCTAGTCTGTGGAGACAGGAGAAGAGGTTTGTGATCATGATCTAGTAGTCGTTCGGCCATTCCATGGGCCACTAGGTATTGAGGATTCAAATGAAGCAGAGTTCAAACTTTAACTTACTGGCTTGAGATTCGCGGCTGCCAAATCAGTCGATAATTTGGTTGTTGAAGATTGATCCGTCAAATGTCATAGTTTGGGCAAATAAATTTTCCTCGTATTTGGTTGAATTACAGATGAAGTCTCGTACTATTTGCTATGATTTTACGTTCAATCATGTTTCTAGATCTGCTAATGAAGTTGCCTATGCTCTTGCTAAATGATCAGCTCAAGTTCTCAATTGCATTCTGTTTTTTATCTAATATTCTTACACATCTTCAACTCAGTAATGAAGAAGATGACATTAAAACTTATAGTAATGAATGAAGGCAACGTACATGCATCATTCTCTATTTGGTTCCCATCCTTCATCAAGTATCATTCTTTTCTCTTTCAGGATTCTTTTTGAGTGAGTCCATTGTTTTCTTAATATTTTGAGAAGCTTTGTTTGCATCTGTTGCAATAATTTAGGAGTTGTTGTTACTTTTGTTATTCATCGATATTTATTGTTTGTGCATGTTATGTTACAGTTTTGGAAACTGAACAAGTACAGCTCGGCAACGAATAACACCTGGAGGAACTGCAGTAATGTAATGAACAACAATGAATAATAAGCTTTTCTTTCATTCTTCAGTCTCGGCTAGCGTGCATTGTTTTTGAATGCAAGTGTGCATGGTGGCTTGTGAGATGTGTTTGGATAGGAGGAATTTATATATGAGGATTGAGCTAAAATGACCATTCAAAGGTAGTTCTGTTATCTAGCTTTCTGCATGTTTTTCTTTAGAAAAAAACCTCATAATTTCCACCAGGAAAATGAAGCACTCACAGTATGCACTTAACATTATAATCAATAAAATTCAGACTGTATTAGCATTATACTAATTGAATTACGAGAAGGCACCTAGTTTAACTGGCTCGTACTTTTTTGGACTAATTTCTATTGATTTATTAGATTCTTCTGCTAGTCACACAGTGATTTCTTATGGTGTATTTTGCTTATTCTTATATGTATTGTTCTCTTTCGTTTTACATCAGCACAAACGAGAGTGTTATTATTATTTTAGTCTATAACTCATAAACATACAAACTCATTCAAATGCCCATACATGAGTCCTTCAGAATTTAGCAGAACTTATAGCTCCTGATAGACACCCCATACTGACATCCAACATTTATTTTAGCCACATGCTTATTTTTGTTTATTATTTTACGATAAGAAAGGTTTTCGTCCTTGTTTGGTTTCCTTGCTCTTTTTCCTTGCACATAGTAACAAATGGTCAGATATGGTTTTACTGCAGATCTCTGTTACCTTGTTGAAAACTTCAATGACATCAATGACTTATGTTTATAGTTGCATACCTTATGGAAACGAAGGAAAGGTGCATATCATTGTCACTATTGAAAGTTCGTGGAAGGTGAAACTAGTGAAGGTATTGAATACAAACTCATGGAACACTGAGAAAAGGGTCTACCAGCATATAACACATTCTTCTGCCAAACACAATCAGAGGGATATATCTCAGATAGTACTTATAGATCCAAACCAGCTGTCTAGATCAGTTGGACAACTTGTAACAGAAATTCTCATCGAGAAGAAAGCAAGTTCACGAATTAATCGGAGTAAATATATAAGCCTACCTTGGACCAAGAAATTGAGAGAGGCAATTAACAGGAACTGATCCCTCTTATGCACAAAGTTCGGTGGACTACTAGCAGATTTTAAATTTGAATATTTTGCCTTACCCAGTCGATCTTGCCTCGTAGATTCTTCCTACGGATATTGATTTAAACAAAATGTTTGTAATGACACTGAACTCTCATGAGTTGATTTTACGTCTTGCATCGAGGCGACTATAGGGACGTGCTAGGCCTTTGGCATCCAAAATTTGCAGTCTGCTGTGGAACTTTGAATTTCAAAAGTTTTTATAGGCAGTATGCTGCAATAGACCAGAATCAAGAGTGACTTGACGGATGAATTACCAGTGGCCTCAAGAGAACCTACATAAAAGTTCTACACATCTCTGACAGGAAATTGGAAACAGAGGACTTCTTTAGGAGATTGGTTGAAATGCTACAAGGAGTTTTGGCAATTTCGGCACAAAAGTTCTATCTTAACGGCCGTACTATTTCTGCCTAATAAATATACCGGTATAGATCACTTCTCTTGTAGTACACACTCTTTTGGACTAATGCCATACCCTCATTTGGGTTTTATAGTAAATGTACAAGGAGGTTCCATCCTTTTGAATAATCTAAACTATTAATCATAGCCATCCAGCTGTGGACGGGCAATGTCATAAAATTACTTACTCTGTAAGATCTTGGCCCTAATTTTTTTGAGCTACTTGGACTAAAGTCGGTTTTACTACCATTCATTTCAAAACTCAAAATATTTGAGAAAAACAATGCTAAGAGCATGGGTGAAAATAATAATAAAACCCCAAATGAGGGTGTGTTTTCTGGCAGTAGTGCTAAAGGGTGTTAGAACATTATTTCCCTTGGAAAGTAGGAGCAATGAATACAAATAGGCCACACTCTTTTTAGTAATCTTATCCATCTATGTAGTATTTTGTGTTATGCATGACCAATAATGAAAAACTGAACCCACTTGACAAATCTAAGGATCAACCAGCCACAATTTTTAGGAAAAAAGGCAACGTATTAATTTTTGAAGAAACCCTACATAACTCACACTTAGCAAAGGTACTTGTATTTGTGGATAAGCATAGCATTGTCCATGCTAATGTCCATGGACATTGGACATCTAGTTCAAAAGTGGATGTCCATGGATAAATTTTTTTGTCTTTTGTTGACATCCACCTATGTTCATAGACATTCAGCTTTGTCTCTATTTGGATATTTGGACCATTATTTTGGCACTGTGCTATCTATATTTTGAAATAAATTATGATTTTTATTATTACTAAAATAATATTTTCATCAATGATATTAGACATGGCTTACATAATAAATTAACAAAATATTAATATCCATTGTGGGCAATTCCATTGTGTCTAATTATTAAAAAAACATTCTAACCGAACTTGCTGCTGAATTGATAGAACATCTCTACAAACCCTTCCTTTAGGCTAGACCTTATGAATCACCCTTCATATAATTATAGAGTAACTAAAAAATATAACATTTATATGCATTGGTTCAATGCTTTCTTGGACCATTGGTTCCCCTTGATCCACTACTACTCCTTGCCCCTAATTCATTACCCTTCTCTAGCTTAGACTCACTAAATGAGGTTTCTTGCTTACCCTTTAGTCTCCTTGACATCTAAGAATAAGGTGTCAAAAGCAATCATTCAAATAACATGCCTATCCAACAAGTATTATTTTCTTATGTTCATTCAAGTACTTCACATGCCTACCAGGAGCATAATGAAAAAGATCTAATTGGTTAAAAACTCAAGAATACATAGATAAAGGAATACAAAGGTCCAATTGGTTGTACTCTTATCCAACCTATTTTTTCTTTACATGAAATAACATATAATCATAACCAACATGTTAATAGTACCATTTGCACCCAAAAAAGTTTCATTCACTACATTAGCATATCATTTTAACACATCAAGCTATTCTCTACTAGATTTCAGTCACTCTCAAATAGCATACAGCCATATCATTGTCCTTTGATACATATCTTGGTATTGATTGTGCATCTGATGACAAAATAAGAAAGGTCATGAGTAAAAGGTTGCACACTTTCTTACACTCGTTCTGTTCAACCATTCTCATATAATACATAGGTCCTCTATGTTGATCTAGTGGTTAACATTTAGAACCAACACTAAAAGTTAATGGTCTGGATCATGGAATAGACATTTCATTTAGTGATAACAAGCGTAAAAATACAAGTTCTCGAATGTGGGTACAATTCTTTTCTGATTTCAAAGTGGTAAAAGTTACAAAAATAGTGTACATGCAAAGGGCCAAATATGTATTCCATCGATGGTCCTAACCAATACCTTCTCTGGAGCAAGAAATGAAGGTTAACAACTCAATGGAGATGAAATTGTAAGATATATATAAGATAGTGTACCTAGATATGGTGTTTGGATGTTTGAAATAGACCCTATTAGGTAAATGTATACATGGGATCCAAAATTTTGGTGAGATTTAATAGAAATGGCACAAAAAAATAAAATAAAATAATAATAATAATAATTTTGAGAGCACTAACAAAAAAGTGAAAATGGAGAGAGAGATGGAACTTAGAGAGGAGATCTCATTTGGGTTTCTCCAAGAGTAGGGCTAACAAAGTGATGTGTTGGAGAAGAACATTTGAAGGTTTTTGTTGCTAGGAAGAAAGAAAAGAGAAACCATATAGAAGAAAGAATTTTTATGAGAAAGAGAGAAAATAATGGAAAGGTGGAAATTTGAAAAACAACCTTTTCCAAATGAACACTGTGATGACCGAAATTGGCCTCAATTTGCACACTATTGATAGATTTCATTAGGTTGTGGCTTTCCTGATGCCTATGCACTTAATTCACAAACATGGACTTCCCACGGCCAAACACAATATCCTTATCCATACACATGGATGTTTGACTTGATATTGCAACATCTTGGTTCGCAAACATGGATGTTGTGGATGTCCACTGACATCAACTTGGACAATGATATATCTTCATCCACTAACACCCTATTATAGAAACCAAATTTTGAACTAGTTCAATGATTTTTGAAGTCCCACACTTTGCTTTCACACCATGAATTGATATCATGTTGTCTTACAAAAAGAACACCTAAAAAAGGATTCAAAAATAGTCCAAAAATCACCAAATGATTCACTAAAATAATAAAAAAAGGGTTTTCAAAAAATTCATCTATGGACTTTATGATTATGAAGTCCTAGTTTATAGTCATGAAGTGACACTTTACAATAAAATGATTTCAATCTCCATTTCATTCCAAATATGGTACATCAATTGCTTTCTTTTAGATGTTTTAAAAAAGAGAGCCCCTATACTTTATGGTGTGTAAATAAGCTAAAAAGTTCACAATCATGATGTATGAAGCTTTTACACTATGGCTATGCAAGTGAACTTCATGATCATATAGGCCCTCTAGACTTTATGAGCATGAAGAGAGCTAAAACCTTAAAAAATGAAGTTTTTAACTTGCCCTTGCTTATTCTTGAGACTACCACTTATACCATTATTTATATGTAAGAGGTCCCATGCCTCATTTTCAGCAATTAAAAATTAGAGAATAGCTTATTTTAGGTAGATTTGATTTTCATTCTTGCATTTCATTCTCTCATTCTTAGTTAGTTTTAGAGTTATAATGGACACAAGAATTGAATTTCATATAGTAGGATATCTATCTCTAGGAATTCAATTTTCACTCTTAGAAGAGGAAACATGTTTTACTCTATTTTCCATTCTCTTTCTTGCATTTAGAGAATGCAATAGAATTTCTAATTAGAGTCCTCTAGTGAAATTTCTAGATTAGTTTTCAAATAGAATTTCCATTTCATTTTCTAAATTGGGGACAAGTTTGCTTTCTTTCCTTCAAAGCTCAGTGGTTTAGTGGAATCTCTAGTTCCCTTTGAAGTGATAAAGAAGCATTCAAATTCTAACAAAGTAGCTTCTTCAATTTCTATTCCATATGTGTCATTTTCTCTCTCTCTCTCTCTCTCTCTCTCTCTCTCTCTCTCTCTCTCTCTCTCTCTCTCTCTCTCTCTCTCTCTCTCTCTCTCTCTCTCTCTCTCTCTCTCCTTATTTAAACCTTTGAATGAAACTCTAAGTATCCTAATGGAGAAATTTGGGTTTATATGATTTTAGCTAAGTGGGTTTGTTTAATAAAAATTAAAGTTCAAGGATGGAAAATCTTGAATTCCTAGATAGATCTTCTAGAACTTTCTACAACTCGATTTACTTGAATTAATATTATCCAACAGTGAAGCATCAAGGAAACACCCTTTCAACCATGGTCTTTTCTTTTAGATCAAAGCACATATAAGGGAAAAATCTAGCATGATATAAGTGATAATTTTCCTCCAAATTAGAAGAAAACTTGATTTTTATAAGTTTTATTTCCTCTTGATTTTCCTTTGAAAGGTTCATGGAAGAAAGATTTGGTTTCTGTTGCATTTTACGAGAAATATCTTCGTTTAAGAACACATAAGACACTACATATCTATCTCTCCTCTTAAGTATCCTATATTATAATTTGGGGCAAATAAAATGCACATTTCAATGCATACTTTAATTCCCTTGCATGTTTTATCCAATTATCATGAAATTCTCTCCAATTCTTGCATTCATAGTGTTTTGTCTTTCTAATTCTTATTGTCTAATTCATTATTTAGTTCCTAGCAAGGCATTCTCATGTGTTTTAAGTGTTTGATGTTCATGTTTTCATCATAGTTGATTCATTCCATGTTTAATCCATCCATACTTCCAATTCATCTACATGTAGCACTTTAGTAGTTTAATATATACTTAGTGCTTGTTTTCAACTCATTTGTGTTTTAGCTCTTTGATCGTGTTTAATTCATGGCCTCCCATGTTTGTTGTATGTTCTAGCCTATAACATGTTTCCAATTTATGTTTTATTTTAATTCCTAGCTTCATCATTCTAGCCTCAGAGAGCATTTGTCATTCTATGTTTCTACTCCTAGATTCATCATTCTAGCCTTAGAAAGCTCTTGTCATTCTATGTTTCCTAAGTAGTTTAGTCATTCTACTTAGCTTTTAGTTCTCATGATTAGGAATAGATTATATTTATAGTTTCTTTCATGTTTCATAGGCCATGGATTTTTTATCTCCTGTGTAGCCTCATGATATCTTTATAAGCATGTTTCCCATCCTTATTTTTGATGCATTGTTTTCCTAGATTAGTCAATGCTTCTTCCTATATTCATCATGATAGTGGGAATGTGTGTGCTATCTCTCTCTTTCAATTACTTAATTTAGATGTTCTTGCTCACCTTGTGCACTTACTCTAAGTTACCCATTTAGTGAAAGCTAAGTCCAAACTAACTAGGTTCTCAACTTAGAAAAACTAAAGGATTTGGTTTGCTTGCACTTCTTATTGCAGTAGCTCCTGGAGATGTCCTAACTTTTATCTCTTGTTTAGAGGACTCATTTGAGTCATTAGAGACCTAGAGCCCTCATTACATTAGGTGGCAATTCCTTTAAAAAAACTACTTCGGTTCCAATGAATATCAGATAAAGACTGTAAATAAAATCTGTAGAGAAGGTTAAGCTCATTCTGTTGTCTCTCTTGAGAAAATAGAAAGTTAATACAGATTAAAAGGAATTTATGAATTTCATAAACTATCTCTAATCAACATGAAAGTACAAATTTTGAACTATGGTAAGATAATAAAAACCTTTTCGAACTTGTGTGGCACTTAAAGAATGCCTACACCTATAGAGTTGTCCAAATGGAAAATATTATTGCCTAGACCATCCATAACATGCCTTACCATTTAGGCAATTTGATCATTAAAATAGTAGGCTCCACCTAAACTCTTGCCTAACATATTTGCGGAGTGAAAATAACCACATCTATCATATACAATAGCTTGACCTACATCAATCAAGTAGAAAAGGTGAGTTAATTGTCCTTAAAAACTTTTCATTTCCTTAATTGATAATTAAAAATTTAAATATAAAAAATCCATCATTATTTTGAGTTTGTCCTTCAAATATTTGTGAGTTTTTGTTGATTCTTAGATTTGACTCTACTTGAAGCACTTTTAAGTGGAGTTGACTTTTCAAAATTTTAAATTATGAACTAAATATAGAAAGAAAAATATCTCAAATATTCTCAACTTCTAAAATCTAGAGAGAACCAAGTCTTGAGCACCATTTATACCTAGAAAGCCAAAACTTGACCATTAGGAAACCAGCAAGAGTGGACTGGGAGCTTGCAAAGAAAGATTAATAGTTTGGATCAAGGGTACCAAAAGAATGATCAAAGCATTGGAAACTCAAAACAAAAGGCGATATAGACAGTGGAGATGCAATTAATGCAATTTTTAAAAGTTTAGAGAATATATGTAGTGCTAAAATTACAATAAGTATTGGGGAAACTCAATCAAGATACCATCATTCTCTAAAAGTGTACAAATCCTCCACCTACAAATAGAGTGCAAAAAGTATTCAAAAGGGTGGACAGGATCTAGCTAAAAATAGAGGATTTTTGAACCAACTCCCACCACAACTATGGTTATCGAAGTGCCAGAAAAGATAAAATCTTTCATAAGGCTTTTGTAATATCCTCAATTTTAATTTTAAATTAGTGATAAAATAAATAAATTGAATTAAAAAATTTATGCATAGAATTTGGCACTGAAAACTTGAAAACTAGGAAGTACACATCGATGGAATTCCAATGACATAAAGAACGAAGAAAACGGAGCTCAAATAAAGAAGTCATGGGCCATTGAACATGTAAGGGCAGTTTGGTAATTTGGAGGGGCTCGAAATATAGGGGCAGTTTTGATAACAGCACCCCTTTCCATCTTCCCTTATCAGATCCTATGATTTGGCTGGAAAAATCATCGGAGGGAAGGCATATAAGGGAAGAGTTTTCCTTCCTCTTTCCCAAGCACGATCTCTCTCCCCTAGTCTGCTCCTCTCATCATCTTCTCCATTGCACCCTTTCCTTAAACCCTAACCTCTGTAAAAATCATGTTTTTCCTACAACTAGGGATCCAGTAGTGTCAACAACCACCCAGCTAATTGAGGTAAGCCCCAACCCTTTAATCCCCCTTTGCATGTGTAGTGTATACAGCAGTAACGTGCATGAAAGTTGGGAAAAACGATGAGGGCTCGTTGTTTTTCCTAGAAATATGTATACGCTTCTTTTGGAATGCAAATAGGTTGATAAAACATCACTAAAACAGAGATCAGACCGTCCATCTAGTGCATAAGGTACATAAGAACAAACCATTTAAGTTTGAGGGAAATCCGACGGTGTACGAAGCCGAAAATCACAAAGAACAGTATGTAGGAAAATTTTAGGAATATGAGAAAAATCAAGTAAAAACCTTATTTTTGGAAAAATCAAGCCAAAGGAGTGTTGAAAATGAAAAATACATGAAATTTTGAGCAAAAGGGTGCAAAAATCACTAAATTTGGGCACCTATGGGGTCACTAGCGACGACGGGACTCCGGTCGTCTTCCTCGGCGTCGGTTCCCGCCTCGTGCCAGTGTAAATTGGGGTTGTCGGTGTAAACCGGTGCAAATGCACCGCCCAACCCCCTATAAATTAATAATATTGATTTATGAAGTATTTTCACAAAAAACTTGATTTTGAGAGCTATAGAGGTCCAAATCACAATCGGAAACATCTGTTGCTATCTTCTTGATGACGTGGATCTAGATTTAACTTAAAAACTTACCATTGACCACTTTTAATTTAGAAAAATTATAAAATAGTATCTAATAACTTAGATCCAGCCGATCAAGCCCTATAACTTGAACAAGTAGAAAATATATGATACTAAAGAAGGGCAAAAGGAGTAAATTAGATGTAATTATGCTATAAATTGATCTAGACCATTGATCTAACTAAGATCTTGAAAATTTGTTGATCTGAGGATGATCTGACTGTCAGATTTAGGAATAAACGTTAGATACATACAAAAACAAACAGATGAAGATGAGATGGGACTAAAGTTAATAACCAAATCATAATTAAAGATCTTAAAGGATGATCCAATGGTTGGACAACCATCGATTCCCTTATGATGAAATAAATAACATAAAATAGTATTGTGGTATTGACAGGTACGTCGGAACGTACAAGATAAGGGGATTATACATTTGAGTTCAGTGATCTCACATTAGGGTAGGTGACGACATTTAATATTTTGTTTTGATTTTAAAACCTTGCATCATCATAGCATCATGATTGATCGTGATTTAAATTGCATTGTTTAAATTAGTCAAAAAATTGTAAAACTCTGAATTATATATATTATGATTGATATTTGATTTCGACAATATATTGAATGGATTATGATTGATGATTTCATGAGATCGATATTACATATTTATGTATAATTGAAAATTTTCTTTCCTTATTGCATCATTGAAACTGATGAGGCTTGGTGGCTGGTCCTTTTTAGAGGCTAACCCTGGGATGAGGGGCGTGCCTTGGGGATTGCGAGCCACGAGTGCTCTTGGTTTTTGAGATACGTGTTTTGCGTATTTTGGGTTTTATGACGGGTGCTTTCACCCAGTGGATGTCATGCTCGGAGGGAGTAGGGCCGGCCACCCATCCTCTGAGATTTGTGATGTGATTGTGATATGATAAACACCTGCCCATAGATGGCTTTCGGTAGGGGTTTGGTAACATGGATAGTCCACACTATCGGTTCGGGCCTTTCCATGGGGACAAACGTTAAGTCTCCTGTTGTGGTGTCGACGGGGAGCGGTGGTGGTTGAGACCCTGGAGGGTTGCCACTGCAGCATGACGATCTATACTCTTGTTCTGTATGCTTGCATGATGAGCATGGAGATATAGTTGTATCTTGGGTGTGACGATACTTAGAGGAGTGATATGAGTACTCGTGATCTATTTATACGAGTGTATGGGACACTCATGGGACCCATGTACCTTAGTGTGCGCTGTTATTATTGTATGCTGACATTAGCTCATATCATGTTTTAAATCCATGAGATGCATGTTTTATCATACATGATGTTTGAGATTATGTTGGTATTGATTATAATGATTTTATTTTCATAGAGGATAGATCTTCTCATTATATTAGCATAGTTATTCGCATTGTTCTATCTTTATTACATTAAATGTTTATGTATCTACACAAGCAATAGCTTGCTGAGGCATTGCTTTGTTTTGCAATGCCTTATATCTGGAATGCGACAGTAGGAAGGGCAAGACCGTTGAGAGACCGTGATAGCAATTAGAGATTTCTTTACTTTGATTGATAGATAGTGACGTGAGTTAATAAACGGAGTACCATGTGATTTCTTTATGGATTGTATACTTTTATTTTATGGATTTGATTATGATAGTTATATATATGATGGACATTTAGGTGAGATGTTATGATGGATAGACCCTGGGCCACATTATTATTATTTGGATATTTTTGTTTTGAAAATAAATGCACTGATGATTTTGACGTTGGTTTAACATGTGTATTGTTTTAATTGTGTCATAAAAATAAAAATAATTATGTTTTAAACTATAACTGTGATGTTTTGGAAAAAGAAAATAACACCCAAAGGTTTCAATAAATGTTTCAATAAAATAATTAATAGAATCTTTTTAACATGGGATCCCGACTACGACTATTATTATTATATTAAAAAAAAATTGTTATAAAAATCTAGGGTGTCATAGCTTTAGTGGATATTTTGAAGCAAAATAATATTAGCATAGAAAATGGAATCAAATGGGTAAAAGAATGTTTGGAAATGAAATATAAGGTATTTGCAATTCAAACTTGAAATAGATAGGTTTTAGTAATTCTTGAATAAAAAAACAATGGCAAATTAAATTTTGTCAAACAAGTGTTCTATATAGATGGATTCATTTTGGAATTTGAGAGAATGGCCTCATAAGGCCACATGAAATGCCAATTTATTTTGGGTATTAGTTAGAGGGGTGCCATTGGATGGATGCGATTTGGCAATGTTCCAAAGGATTATGGAGAAATTTGGGGGCTTCGTGGGTTTTGTTAACTCTCCATTCTTAGAGGAAGAGATTAAGGTTTGTTTGGATGCTAATAAGGGAGAAAGGACAACCCCCTCCTTTTTTTATGGCCAATTACATTGTTGAAGCTGAAAGGTGTCTAGCATAGTTGGTCCTAGATGTCATGGCACTTCTCCTCATTACACTTGGTTCAAGGTTTGAGGTAGCACTTCCCTTTTATTGGGAGATTTTGAGTAGATTTATGAATTATGATATGTTTCTTGGTGGTTTTCTTTGAAATCCTTTACTTTAAAAAAATAATAATCAAAGGGGAACAAATGTGGCAAAAGTAGGAAATTCTTGAGAAATAGTTATCAATGACCTCAAAAATTAGGGTTTTAGGATCACAAATAGGGAAACAGTAGTCAACAAAGGAGGAAGATAAGAGTTTTTAGGGATCAAACCCAAGCTCATGAAAGGCTCCATCATGAGCAGGCCTAACAAATAGAGGGTGAAGGGAAAATTTATAATTCAAATTTTGAAAATAAAAAAATTGTCACCAAATCCATTTGATTAGAGAAAACAAATAGAACTACAAATGTTTGGTTCTACTGACTTTGAAGAAAAGTTGGAAGCTAAGGTGGCACCTAAACTAGGTAAAATGATGGGCAAGGCTCAAGAGGGAGGTTGAGTTAATTCATCTCACTCCTCTAAATCAAATAGCTCTAAGCAAAGAGTCCAATAGTTGACTTCTCTTTCCTATTCACCTGGGTTTGATAGATTGCAAAACATCACCAATGAGCACTCAAGAAACAAAAGGATATTCATCAACTAAAGTTGAAGGAAATTTAGTAATGTGTTGGGTATTTGGTTCTGGGGCAAAGAGAAGAAAGAAAGAACCTTTTTTACTTTATTTAGTATAAAGCTTCATCTTTCAGGTTACAAAAGAATCTACACTAGTACCTGGTGAAGAATGTTGAACCATATGCATTTGTTAGGTTCCAACTAGTTCAAAAAATGTTTATCTTGCCCTAGGTTATAAGTTGTTGTTTATTTGTTTGAAATGAGAATTGGCAATGATTTATTGAATTCATGTGTTTCTTAAAACTTGGATTAATTTTCTAATGGGGAAACTATAGTTAGTTTGTTTTTTTTCTAATGAGTTTGGTTAATTTTCTACCCTAGATTCATATGAAGGTAAATAGAGTATGAGGGGAGAGTTGCCACCTAAGGTAAAAGGGCCTTAGGTCCACAATAACTCGAATGAGTCCACTAGTCAAAGATCTAAGTTTGAAATCTCCAAGGATTCAAGTGAAGGAGTGCAAGCAATCCAAATCTCCTTGTCCTTCCAAGTTTAAAAGTCTACTTAGTTTAAAATTGTTGTTCACTAATTTAAGAAAATAGGATTAATAGTCAAAAAATAAACAAGAAAAATCAAAAGTAAGTCATTCATGGAAATCAAACAAATGAAGACCAAATACATAGACATAGACATAGATGCATCAATCATACTTCATTCAAAATGGTGTTCAAAGAAACATATCATGCAAGATTACAACATTCTTCAAAGTAAGAAAGGTGTTCTAATGCATACCATTAATCATGAATGAAAACTGACATATAAGGACCTAAAGACATGAATGATATATGGAATTAGAGACAAAATAAAGCATATCAAGTTTGCAAATATACATTACAAATCATGCTAGCAACCAAATATAGATTGAAAAACTATGATTATTCATGTATAATGGGAGACTATCAACATAACATGACTAGTATTGTAGTACAAGGAAATCATACCATGGGATGCTAGAAACATGCCATAAAAATGAAATAATAATTGGAAACATGCCATAGATTGAAACATGCATTGAAAACTACTTTGTATGCATTAGATATGTGATATTCTACTAAGTAGAATGTTCAAGAAAGAGGGGGAGATTTATGGATTGAGTTTGTTCTCATAAGAAGGCACTTCTTATTAATTTGGATGGAAGATTCCTTTCACCATTGAACATTCAAAGAAAGGAGAAAAGAAAATTGTGGAAACAAAAACCAAATTATCTTCTTCAATAGGAAGTCATGACATATGTCATGCTAGACTCGCCTTTTAAATGTCTTTATTCTTAAACTACTTTCTCTAAAGAAATGATCATGAGATGCATCTTTATATGTTGTTCTCCTCTTGAAAATTGTTAAGTCAAAGTAAATGGGAAAGTTGGGGGAAATCCTAACGGACCTACCAAATCAAGGTTGTACATCCTCAGTTCTTGTCTTTCTTAAAGCTAACCCACTAATAAGATTCTAAAAATCATTTTTCTCCCATATGGATACTAAGAATCTTGACAATGATGATGATGATGATGATGATGATGATGATGAGGGATACTAAGAGTCTTTATCCTTGTATTTATCCTTCAAGAAGACGAGTGGGAAAAATGGTAAATCAAAAGTTTGCTAAAATAAAGACAAAAATAATCTTTCTCTTATAGGGTTTGAGAAAGTCTCCCTTCTTGACAAAGTATGAATTCCACTAACCTTTCTTTGGGAATTCATTTTATCCTCAATTTATAAAAGATAATGGAAGATTCATTGGCAACTTGCCCCAAAAATTCCACAATGGGGGAGCTCTATTTGAGATCTCCAATTGTCTCCCTCTAAATGCAAAAGAGAGAATGATAAAGAAAAAACAAAAAGGGTTCTCCTTTCTATGGTTGGTAATTGAATCCCAAAGACTAGAGATTCCATTAGAATTCCTTGGAATTTTTTTTCTTCCAAATATTGGAAAGAGGCTAAGATTCTCCATTTGGAATAGAATCTAAAATTTCTTTGGAAATTTTCACAAAATAAAGGTACTAACCAAAACCCTATGCACAAAAGGATACCTAAAACTAGTGAAGAAAGAGGGAGAGTGAGGGAATGATGCAACAAAAAGGAATAAAGAAAAAATGAAAAGAATGTAGCTATAAATATTCTTTGAGTGAATTATTCAATAAATCATCAAATTCCATTTTCCAAATGAGGTAAGAAAACCTCTATTAATAGAGGTCAAATATGGAACACTCGGTAATTCCATGCACATCCAATGGTAAATGTAAAATCTAATTTTTTATGGTTCCTACTCATAGGGTTTAGGATTGTGTAGTTCCAAGGCTCTGAACTTCATTATTGTGAATGGTTATTGTATTGCTGCCACACAAATACTTCAAACTTCATGATCCCATGGTTTTTTATCTTTGGAGTTCATGATGGGAATGCATTTGTGGAAAACTTTCTAGACTAATCGATGAGAAATTTTAATAGCTAAGATTTAGCAATGAATGGATGATCTAGATCATTCATGAAAGTTGATGTAGGCTTCTTCATGATTGTGTGGTATAGTATGCCTAAATGTCACTATCATGTGGTCTATGGGTATTTTCTTTGAAAACTATGAAAATTGTTGGTTTGATGCAAAATTTAAAAATCTTAGGCCATTTTGAAATCTATTTGAATGATGCTTTTGCATGATTGTGCCAGTCTTATCATTGATGTGTCAATTAAAGTATGGGCCCTCAAAAATCATTTATGTGGGTCAAAATTTAGTGTTTGTAGAGCAGGGTGATCAAGTGGGGATAGGTGCACAAATAAAGTTTATTTCTTGGAATCTCAAATGAGAAAACTATTCTAGAAAAGGGTCGTCAATTTATGGTTTCGTCAACTATTTGACACCAAATTTGGTGCTCTTTCAACAACCTAAATCATCACAAGAATCTTTCGGGGTGTGGAACTCTTTGCGGTTGCATAAACATTAATAGGTGTGTTTGATGCTTGTTGAGGGCTCTTATCAATCTAATAATCAATCTTGATAATTTGACCATCCAATTTCATTCAATTCATTTGATCCCATTGATCCAAACACCCATGGCTATTGTCAAATGGACATCAGTCCCCATATCTAGACAATTTGGTCATTGAAAAGACCTTATCAATCCTCACACCTTACTAATCCAAAAACTTGACTCTAGAGGATGCTGTTGGCCAATCAATTCTCAAAGGATTATCAACCCTCATAGCCCATTAGTCAACATTAAATTCATTTTAGTGATGATCCTCAAACACCATTAATCCAACATCTCAAACCTAAGAGGATCCCATCAATCCTCCAACTTTGTCAGTCTAGGAATTCAAATCATATTCACTTCATACTATCTTACCTTTTTAAGGCTATTCACAAAGATATAACGTGGAGTTGTAGTAATTGAATTAACTAAATGTTATCTTATAAAGATGAGTAATGATAGGTGATTTTCAATCAATATTCTAGGCACTTTATCAAGTGAAAATCCATTAATTACTTTATTAAAAACCATGGCTAAGTGACCACTTGCAGATTTGGCTATAGGACCTAGCCTTCCTAAGGAAAAACACTGAAAGATTTGAGTTCTAGTCTTCTAGGATGGATTAATTAAGTCCTCCACTAGAGCCACAGAACAAGCTATGAAGATTACTTGTAAAAATTTGAGAAAACTTATAAAAGAACTATTTTTTGGACCTAGATATATTAGTGCAGTGCTAATTCTCTCCTTAGAGAATTGCATAGCAATAATATCAGCCTAGACTCCGAAAATCAAACATGTGGATAGTGTAGAAAACATGAAATTGAAATTAACTAAAGACAATGGCACTTGAAAGTAAACTAAAGTCCAACTAAACTACATAAACTACATTAAAAAATAAAATAAAAGAGACACAAAACCAGTTAAATTGAATTGAATTAAAATGAATTAGACTAAATAAAAAAAACTAAACAAACTTGGACTAAATTAAACAAACCTAAAGTAAAAAAATTAATTGAACTAAACAAGCTGGACTAAACTAAACAAGAACTAAAATAAAATGATACTTTAGAGGTTTCTAATGAACCCCTACATCAAAATAAATCTTCACTCATTCCCCAAGGTCCAGATAATTTCAAAATGCTTTGAATACTTAACTAGACAATTAAAAACTTAAATTAAAAGTCAACTCACTTTTACAAAGTAGTTAAACTAACTCCCTTGATTTAATGTACTTGATCTTAAGTGTATTAGTTCTACTTGTTATCAAGTGCATTTGCTCTTCTTCTTTTTTTTGGCCAGGTACCTTCCTTTTATGGCATTAAAAACTAGGATGTTCTAAGTCTCAAGTTAATGATGGACTAAAGTTTCTAGGTAGAGAAGGGTACAACTAACCAAAACAATTTATACTAATATCATTAGAGTGAAATGTTATGTTACTATAGCTAAAGAAGCACAAAGTTCAAAAATGGCAACAAAAATACAAATTTGCTAAAGTCATCAGAGTGAAATGTTGCTTTTTGCTAACCAAAGTAGCGTAGAGCTAATGCAAGGCAATAGAATCATAATTTGGGTAATTCATGTCATTGATACATTGGAAGGGTTATTATGAAGTATTTAACGTTCCTTCAAGTCTTTTATTATCTAGAAGTATTCAAAGGATGTTCATCATTAGGCAAAAGGTTCTAAAACAAGGCAAAAGATGTAGAAATAAAGTAAAACAAATTTGAAATATTGAAAGCAATGTAAAACAAGATTAGACCTCATTTGGTTGTTATTAGGACTAATTTGGGTGTCTGACATACTTAAGGATCCCGCCATTCCACTCTTAACCCCTTCAATGTTTGAACCATTCCTGAACCCATCAAGACTCACCCATTCTTTAGGGACCATGATATTCATGCTAGGGCATTCAATTGCACATCCTTCTCATCTTCAAGTGCATTTTATTATTTGATTGTCCAAAAAAGATAGGATAACTTGGGATTGTAAGGATTTTGGATTTGATCTTCACACATAATGTGTGCTTGATCAAAGAGGGGCATTCATGCCCCCCCACAGTTATCCTACTATGAAAATTAGACTATATATAATCCTTGACCTTCAACCACTACAATCTTTTGGTCAAGGAAGGTCAAATGTAGCACTTAATTTTGTAGTGGATGGTGATTTTTGAGGTCTCACTATAACAACCTCAAATTTTATGTTTTGCATTTTATATAATTTTTGGCATTAATTTTGAAGGAAATGAAAAATTGGATTTTTATGTTTTAAAATTCACATAATTGACTTTTTAAAGGACAACTAGTTAACTCGTAAACCTTAATAATTTGATTATACCCTAAAAAATGACTCCAATGACACTATGAAAGCTAAAATTGGAATCCAAATGAGAAAGTTATGTGGTTTACAAGCAAGGGCTAATATGGTAATTTTCCTTAGTGGGCCCCATTAAAAAAATTCTAAAACTAATCATTTTAGAAAAGGAAGGGGCAGTTTTGAGAATGTCACCCCCCTTTCTGAAATAAAACCTGAAAACCCCCTCGTGCCCTATCTTCTCTCTCTCTCTCTCTCTCTCTCTCTCTCTCTCTCTCTCTCTCTCTCTCTCTCTCTCTCTCTCTCTCTCTCTCTCTCTCTCTCTCTCCCCCCTTTCACTAGTTGATTGTTGAAGCTCCACTGCTGGCTAGAAGGAAGAGCCAAAACTGATTGCACATGCACGCTAAAATGCATCCTTTGTTTTCTCCCCTCCAGCCCGATCAAGCAAAAATGCGTTGTCCCTTTCCCTCATTTCCTTTTCTTTGTCTGTCTGTCTGTCTGTCTGTTTGTCTCTCTCTCTCTCTCTTGATTTTGATGATAGATGGTTGACAGTCACCACCATCTTCCCCTCCACACACTAACAAAACCACCTTCCCCTTTCTTCTTCACTGAACTCCATGTGAGTTGGGTTACTCGGAATTACTAACTTGCCCCTCAGCGTAGCTCAAGTTTGACCTCCAATGCACCTCACCCTCCATTCCACCTTCTCCCATCATCCCTCTTCTTCCTCCCTTGTTCCCTGCATCCTCTTCTCTATCACCAACACTGGCTCTGCAATGGTGAACAGAGCCATTGGGTACTGTACACACAGAGGCAAAAATGACTTAGGTTGAAGATTCGAGCCATTCATTGCGTTCCTCTAGATGTCACAAACAACGCCCCTAAAGAAAATCAATGATAGGGGTTGATCTGATAGAGATGCAGATGTAACAGTATTGTATGGCCACATTTGGATTGATTAGGGATCATCCAGCCTTGATCCAACACTCTTAATGATTGGTTAGATGAGGATTCAGGCAATTGTGGGTAAGATTATAACCAATCTTCTCTAATTTATTTCATATCTCAATTTTAGCATAATAAGCACTGTGTATCTTATAATTTGTATAAATTTTATGGATAATTGAATAAAATTAATATCTTATAGGTTAAATCTAGTGCCTTAAATTATATGATAACCAAATTAGACTTATAACCTTAGATCTAATGCTCAATTAATCACATAGAGATCACTAGGACTGTGGACCATCTAAATTCCATTAGATACACATATATTGAATATGTTAATCACCATTATCATGCTATAAAACTTGATCCAATGGTTGGATTGATTGGAAACATGAAAGTTAAATATTTATGACTATCAGGAGTGCATGGACACGAGATCCAACCAGCCAAGATTGGATCTAGTTGTGGATCAAGAGTTTATGGCCCCTAATCTGTGAAGGTAACTTGCAATCTTGTAGGTTAGAACCTTCAGGTGCTTAAAAAGAGATGTGGATAGCAATCAATGATCTATGGTGTGGATTTGGTGATCTGACAACTATTAATCATTCAATCAACAATAAATAATTAATGAAACATGATCAGCATTGTGGATAAGCATGATCACATTGCTCTATGTTGATTAGTGACATGGACTAACTTAGAGAAAATTCTAGAATGTGGATAATATCATAAAACCTAGATTACAGATAATGAAGAATTGTAATAGGAAGTGTGTTTCATGAATTTGTAAGTAATTAAGGATAAAATCTCAAACAGTCAATTATAACCTTTGATCAATAAGCGGGTTTGATGGTTTTGAAGCTAGTGGAATGGATAAACATCACACTAGGTAGGTGGCATTAAGATTGTTATGCTTTTAGTATATTTTGAATTTTCTTTTTTATGATGTTTTTTAGAGTGTATGTTAGATGAAGTAATTATGTATGCTCTGTTTTGAAAAATGATTAAATTGTTTATGAAAAAGTACATGTTATTCATTGTGAGTTTAGCAAGAAATGTGATCCATGTTATGACTCTTAATAAGACACCTCTATGTTGAGATTGGAAGAGGCTATGTATGTGTATACAATATGTTTTGAATTCTCTCAATAAGTTGATAATTTGATATAGATTGCTATTTGATTATTTAAATGAAATGTATTAACATTGACGCATTAAGGTTTTATACCTTCATTTTTCATATTGAAAACCAATCATGATTCAATATTATTATATGAACATGTTTCACAAGTTGATGACTATTCGAGATTGATTTATGAGCATACGAGAATGTGAAAGACAAGAGGTTTTAGACATGTATTGTCAAAATTGTGTTTCATATTTGTATTATGTAAGTTGAGAATTTAATAGTTTCAACATGAGTACATGATTTATAAATTGATTGAATTAACAATTATATCATGTTTATATATATATATATATATATATATATATAGATTTTGATCATATATGGCATATTATTAAAAGCATTAATTCCTAGTTAATCATAAACTATGTTTCATTATTTATGCATCTTGTTCCACCTACACAAGCATAAGCTTGTCGAGATATTGTATTTGTTTACAATATCTTAGATTTGGTGAAATAGAACAGAAGAAAGAGAGCGAAAGATAGAACAAAGAGTGCAAAAGAGATTAGCAGCAATGATGTTAAAGTAAGTATAAGAATATATGATTGTTCCTTACAAAATTGATGTATTAGACCATCACATCATGACTTATATTTTCTTGGACATGTGGATATGTATGAGAAATGTATCAAGTGATGGCTGTGACTGGATGGATTCTGGATGTGATAAAATTTATTTTCAAAATATCCCCTTCAAAGAAAAAGTGTTATGTTTTCCAAATTAATGATGTGCATGGGAATGGAGTGTAGGCAGAGTCTCGTTAGTTGTTTATATATATATATATATATATATATATATATATGTATGTAAGTATATATATTGATATCTATCAGTGATAGTGCATTACATGTGAAAATTGAGAAATATCCAAGAAATAGAGAAAAATTTACCAAACTTTTAGTAAAAATGAAATGATAATTTTACCATTAGATCCTTATTTATAAAGTAATAATGATACTTGGGGTTTTTGTAAAAGTATTTTCCCTGAAAATTATTTTTGTTGTTTGTTTTCTAAAAATAAATTTTAATTGCAGGCCTTGCTTGTCAAAATAATTGAGAAAAAAATCATTTAAAACCCTAGCTCATCATAAGTGGTATTAGAGCTCAGTTTTGTCCATTCACAGCCAGTCCTACATTTCCAAAAGTCATATATATATATATATATATATCTAAAAAGTGAGAGTTGGTTAACCAAATATGAGTTATACAAATGACTCATAAAGAGATGGTTACTGAAATTGAATGGTAAGTTGTTGAAGGGGATATGCTTAGATCTATCAATCTTTCCACTGAGATCTTAGGAGGAGCCTGAACATTTGGGAAATCATTTGAGTTTTGAGAAAAACAAGGATAACATGAGGAGTTTGAATGAATGAATATGAATTTGTAGGGTTCCTAGATAGAGACCCAATTCAATAATTAGTATATGTATACTATGACAATGAAAAGAAAATTCAGATTTTTGATCTTTGGTGATGGTTATTGGACCTAATTTAGTCATGAATTGTTGACCATAATTATATGACATAATATGTAAGAGGAGTTCTATTGAGAAGAAACAATCTTTTTCAAGAATGTGATGAGAAAGAAAACGTCTCCGTCAAATAGGAGTGATCTTGAAAATGAATAGTGTTTGACTATGATTTTGGTCAAGAGTTTGGCTACTGATGTGATATTGTGCTTTGTAAAAAGAACTTCAAATTTTTAACTTTGGATAGCCATTTACCATTGTTATTATATCTAAATGTTCATGAAAGTTAAGCCAATTGTATTTAAAAGGTTAAAGATTCTCAAGTTGATGGAAATAAAACAGAGGCATAGATCATATTTTGAAATAGGAAGTGATGGAATATCAAGATCAAATGAAACTATCCACATCAATTGGTGTGGATCTTAAGACAAATAATGAGAGTATAAGTTTACTCAAATTAGAATCCCCAATCGATAACTTGTCACACGAAAGGGTATCTATTGACATGATGGATCACTTGAGGGTTCAAACCCTAAGTTTGATGATGTGTATAGAGCTTTATGAAGCATGATAATTATTATGCATTAATAGTCTAAGGATGATGAGAAAGGAAAAATAGGTTTCAGATAACTGAGAGGATAATGCTTCGAAGGATGATATTTCGATGACATTCTATAATCTACTTAAGCTAAATGACTAAGAAAAAGGATCTAAAGACAGATGATTATTGTCCTTTAGCAAAAGAACAAAGTTTCTTCACCCAAACAAGATGTCTAATTTGGATTTAACATGGGTGAAAATGATGGTAATAGGGAAGATATGATGCATAACTCTATAAAATAGAGAGCATGTGAATGCAGGCAATTGAGGTCCCCATGTGGGCCACTAGAGAACAAACAGAAAAGAGTAAGAACTGAGGATAACAATGCACTTTTGAAGACCAATTCCTCACATAATAAGATAGTTCCTACAAGTTGGAAGGTAGACCATTTGAAACACTTGTGTTCCTCTAGAAGGAGAAAGTATTTGAGTCTGAATTAGTGGAAAACTAGAAATGCTTGAAGTTACTTTGACTTTCAAATTGCATATGGTAGACCATGAGCAAGTGTGCATGATGAAAATTTAGATGACATTACAAGAAACTACTACTTGAATAAGGAAGATAAATTTCTAAGTGGCATCCATAGATGGTTAGCTGGTGATTATTTTGGTAGGAGATTCAGATCCTTACATAGGAAGAACACTTTCTAAGGTATGTAAAAGATAACAATATTGATAGTTATGTTTAGAAGGCTTATTTTGATAAGTCACTATTGAGGTCTAGAGTGTGAGAGGTTAATGTTCTTGGGAAAGTTTGGTTGTATGCTCAACAAGAGGATGACTTTGCTCAAAGGTAATGTGAGTAAGTCAACATCTTGGATTGATTAAGTGAGGCTTATTTTCAAAATTTCCCTTTTGGATTATTAGTTTTAGTAGCAAATTCATCATGATTGAGTTCATTGGTAACCTAAAGATGTGCTTTCTGCCCTAATGAAGTGAACTATGGTAGGTCAAATACTTTTGTATCGAGATTGCCATTATGAATGGTATTGTTGACAATACTCTGGATCCATTATGAGGTTCACTATAAGATTTACTGCTAACATGTTGAGCTTTGCACATAGCCTTTCATAGCTATTATTAGACCATGGTTCATCTGAGTGACTGATAACACTTTGTACCTCTTTTGAAGAGAGTTTGTTTAGAAGTACAGTTCTGATGAATATATGAAAAGAAAGATCCCAATGAATGACTGCATTTAAAATGCCATTTCATGAATCAGAGGATGTCATTTCATGAATCATAAGAAATAAAAAATAATGATGAAGACCATTATATAAGTACAAAGCTATAGCTTGAGTACAAACTAAGTAGTGTTTGAATCCATGTGATTTGTTGTGATGTTGTAAGGATATGATGAAAACGTTGTTAACGAAAGACTGATTTCTACTCCAAGTAAGAGTATCTAATATATGATTCTTATTGATCCCTAGGCCATGAACTTGGCTAATTATGAATGATTTGGAATATAGTCCCTACAAAGATATGAGCTATGATTAAATGAGTATAATTACAAGTTTGATTATTCATTGAGTTCTTTTCATATGTATGAAATTATCTGAGCATAGATTGGAAGGTATGATGACAAATAGTGAGAATTTGTGAAATAGTGTTGATATATCAACAAGTTAAGGATGAGTAACAAAGTGTGCACCTAAAGCGGCTCTTTACAGCTCAAGTTGACAAAAAAACAATATTAGTAAGTGATGAGTTTAAAGTTGGAATCATAAATTTTGAGAAATGATGTGAAAAGAATTTTGGGGACGAAATTTCTTTAAGGGGGCAAGAATCTAACAATTTCCTTTAAATTTGCATTTGATATAATTTTTTATGTTATTTTTGAAGGAAATGCAAAATTGGATCTCCATGTTTTAAGATTCCTAGAGTTGACTTTTTGAAGGACACCTAATTGACCATTGAAACCTCAATAATTTGATTATACCTAGAAAAAAAATTTCAACAACACTAAGAAAGCTGAGATCGGAGTCTGAATGAGAAATTTTGTGGTTTACAAGGGGCAATATGATAATTTTGTTAGGGGGTCCCATTAAAAAAAAAAATCTAAACCTAATCATTTAAGAAAAGGGGTGGAAATGTATGGTAATGGCACCTCCTTTCTGAAACAAAACTAGAAAACTCCCGCTTGCCCTCTTCTTGTTCTCTCTCCCTTCTCCCCTTTCATTAGCCAATTGTTGAAGCTCCACTATTGGACAAAAACAAAGTGCTAGAGTCAATCAAGCATGCACACCCAAACCCACCGTCCCTTTTCTCCCCATCAGCTTGATCATGCAAAAATGCATCGTCACTTTCTTCCATTTCTCTTCTCTTCTCTTCTCTTCTCTCTCTCTCTCTCTCTCTCTCTCTCTCTCTCTCTCTCTCTCTCTCTCTCTCTCTCTCTCTCTCTCTCTCTCTCTCTCTCTCTCTCTCTCTCTCTCTCTCTCTCTCTCTCTCTCTCTCTCTCTCTCTCTCATCTGACAATAGACGGTGACCCTAGTGCACCATTCCCTCCATCGACAAACAAAACCCCCTTCCCAATTCTTCTTCCTGGAGCTCCACGTGAGTTGGCCCACTTGCGATTACTACCTTATCACTTTGCGCAGCTTGGATTCAACCTTCGGTGTTTCCTTGCCCTCCATCCCATCATCTCCCATCATCGCCCTTCTCCCTCCCTTGCTCCTCATGTCCCCTTGTCCCTCACCAATGATAGCTTTGCAATGGTGAACAAATCCATTAGGTATTGTACACACAGAGGCAAAATGACTCAAATTAAAGGTTCAAACCATTTATTGCATTCCTCTTGACATCATGGACAAAACCCCTAAAGTAAATTAGCGATTGGGGTTGATCTGATGTAGATCTAAATGCAAATGTACTGCACTGTCATGATCGCGTCGATTTGTGATCATCCATCCTTGTATCAACACTCTTAATGGTCAGTTAGATGAGGATTAATGTAATTGCAAGTAAGTTCATTACTGATCTTCTCTAATTTATTGCAAATCTTAATTTTAGCATAACACGCACTATATACAATATAATTTCTATTGGACATAATTAATATCTTATGGGTGAAATCTAGTGCCTTAGATTGTTTAATAAACCAAATTAGACCCGTAACCTTAGATCAATAGTTTATTCATCACACAAACATCTCAAAGCTGTCGACCATTGGATTTGTATTAGATACACATACATTGAATTTGTTAATCACCATTATCATGCTTTAAAACTCAATCCAATAGTTGGATCAACTAAAAACCTAAAATTTAAACACCTATGACTATTAAGAGTGCATGGACGCTAGATTCGGCTGTCCAAGATTGGATCTAGTCGTGGATCAAGAGTTTATAGCCACTAATTAGTGACAGTAACTCATAAAGTCATGGGTTAGAAGCTCTAGGGGTTTGAGAAGAGATATGGATAATCAGTCAATGATCAATAGTGTGAATTTGGTAATCTTGTACAATTGATCATTCAATTAACAATCAATAGTTAATGAAACATGATCAATGCCATGGATGAGAGTAGTCACGTTGCCCTGTGTCGATCAATTCCAGGGACTAACTAACAGAAAATTCTTGTCTGTGGACAATCTTATAAAGCTTGGACTACATACAATGAAGAATTTTAATAGGAATGTGTGTGTTTCACAGATTTATAAGTAATTAACGATAAAAGCTAGAACGGTCAATTGTAACACTAATCAATAAATATATTTGATGGTTTTGAAGCTAGTGGAACAAGTAAATGTCACACCAGGTAGTTGGAATTAAGATTGCTATGTTTTCAGTATATTTTAAAATTTGATTTTATGATGTGTTTCAGAGTGTGAAGGGGAGCCTTGGCGCAATGGTAGAGTTGTCGTCATGTGACCTTGAGGTCACGAGTTTGAGGCATGGAAATAGCCTCTTGCAAAATGCAAGGTAAGGCTACTTACTATTGACCCTTGTGGTCCACCCCTTCCTCAGACCCCACATACACGGGAACTTTGTGCACTAGTGCTGCCCTTTATGTGTTTTAGAGTGTATGTTAGTTGAAGTAATTATGTATGCTATGTTTTTAATAATGATTAAACTACTTGTGCAAAAGTGCATGTTATTCATTGTGAGTTTAGTAAGAAATGTTAAAGAATGTGATCCATGTGATCATAGATACAGTTAAAATCAGGCGACTCACATGAATTGGTTTTGGCCCATGTACAAACTATGTTATGTTGATATAGTTAAAATCAGGCAACTCATAAGAGTTGGTCTTGGGCTATTTAAAGACTGTGAACTATATGGTCAAAGATGCATTTAAAATCATGAGACTTGCAAGAGTTGGTCTTGGCCCATGTACAGACTCCGTTATGTTGATATGGTTAAAATTAGGAGACTTGTAAGAGTCTGTCTTGCCCCATTTAAAGACTATTATCTATATGATCATATATAGTTAAAATTAGGTGACTCGTAAGATTTGGAGTTGGCCCCATGTATAGACTATGTTATGTTAACATGGTGAAAATTAGGTGACTCGTAAGATTTAATCCTGGCCCATCTAAAAACTGTGATCTATGTGATCATGTATACAATTAAAATTAGATGACTTATATGAGTTGTTCTAGCTTGTGTTCTATATTATATTGACATGACTAAAATCAAGCTACTAGTGAGAGGTGGTTTGTTTAGTCTATAGACTGTGTTTCATAGATACGGTTAAAATCAGGTGACTCGTGGGCATTGATCCTTGCTTGTTTACATACTTTGTTCTAGTGGGAATTACTCCTAGTCCCTTGTACAGATTATGTTATGTTGACATGGTAAAAATTAGGCAGCTCGTAAGATTTACTGCTGGCCCATCTAAGGACTGTGATCTTTGTGATCATAGATATGATTAAAATGAGACAACTTATGTGAGTTGGTTTGGCCTGTGTTCTATATTATATTGACATGAATAAAATCAAGCAACAAGTGAGAGTTGGTCTATCTAGTCTATAGATTGTGTTTCATAGATACAGTTAAAATCAAGTGTATATTGATCTTGCCATTTACATACTTTGTCTAGTGATATGGTTAAAATCATATGACTTGAGAGGGTTGGTCTGGCCCATCTATAGACTGTGATTCACCGATATGGTTATAATTAGGTGACCTATGAGAGTTAGTCCCAATCCTTCATTGACTGTGTTTTGTTATGACTCTCAATAAGACACCTCTACGTCGGGATTGGAAGAGGCTATGTATGTGTATACAATATGTTATGAATTCTCTCACCAAGTTGATAATTTGATATATATTACTATTTGATTATTTAAATGAAATGTATTGACACTCATGCATTAAGGTTTTATTCCTTCATTTTTCATACTGAAAACTAATTGTGATTCAATATTATTATGTGAACATGTTTAAGTTGATGACTATTCGAGATTCATTTATGACCATATGAGAGTCTTAGATATGTATTGTCAAAATTGTGTTTCATATTTGTATTATGATTGTATGATATTGAATTTGATTGTTACTAAATGTGTAAAATGAGAATTTAATAGTTTCAACATGAATACATGATTTATAGTTTGATTGAATTGACATTTATTCATGTTTTGAGGTATATAAATTTTGATCATATATGATATATTGTTAAAAGCATTGATTTTAAGTAAATCATAAACTATGTTTCATTATTTACACATCGTATTCCACCTATATAAGCATAAGCTTGATGCGATATTGTATTTGTTTACAATATCTCAGAATTGATGAAATAGAATTGAAGAAAGAGAGTGAAAGATAGAACGAAGAATTGCAAAAGAGATTAGCAGCAATGATTTCAAAGTCGATATAAGAATATATGATTTTTGCTTGTAGAATCGATGTATTGGACCATTACATCATGACCTATAATTTGTGGATATGTGGACATGTATGAAAAATGTATGGAATGATGGCTGCAACTTGATGGATTCTGGCTAAAATAAAATTAGTTTTCAAAATATTTCCTAAAAATAAAAGTGTTTAATTTTTCAAATTAATGATGTACTTGGGAATGGAATGGAGACAAAGTCTCGTTTGTCATTTATATAAACAAATATATATATATATATATCATCATCATCATCATTAAGACATTATCCCTATTAGGGGTCGGCCACATGAATCTTATTCCTCCATTCCTCTCTATTAAGTACCATGGCTTCATTTAGTCCCACAGTTTTTAAATCTTTCCTCACCACTTCTTTCCATGTTCTTTTCGGCCTTCCCATTGCCCTTTGAAACCTTCTACTTGCATTGCCTCACTCCTAACCATGCCATTTTCGGTCTCCTTTGGACATGTCCAAACCATCTAAGTCTAATCTCTCTCATCTTGTTACCTATTGGTGCTATCCCTAGATTTTCTCTAATATTTTCATTCCTAATTTTATCCTTTTTTGTCTTACCACTCATCCGTCTCAACATCCTTATTTCTACGACACTCATCCTATGAGCATGATGTTCCTTAACTACCTAACATTCTGATCCATAAAGCATGGCTGGCCTAATGGCTATCTTATAAAATTTTTCTTTTAGTTTGAGGGGCACTCGCCGATCACACAAAACTCCAGATGCACATCTCCATTTGTTCCAACCCACTTGGATTCTCTAGGTACCATCCCTCTCAATCTCTACACTCTCATGAATCATTGATCCTATGTACCGAAAGTGGTCTTTTACAGGGACTTCTTGGTTATCAATCTTAACTGGTGTTCCACTCCTACTCTGCTTGCTAAAATTGCATTCCATCTATTCTATCTTAGTTCTGCTGATTTTAAATCCTTTAGATTCTAATGCTTCTCTCCATAACTCTAACTTTGTGTTTACACCCTCCCTTGTCCCATCAATTAAGACTATATCATTTGCAAATAGCATGCACCAAGGAATATCCTCATGCAGATGTTTTGATAACTCATCCATAACCAATGTGAAAAGGTATGGACTCAATGAGATCCTTGGTGCAATCCTACGGTAACAGGAAAATCATTGGTCTCACCACTAGTGGTCTTAACATTTGTTACTGCTCCCTCATACATATCTTTAATTACATCTATATAATCTTGTGGAACCCCTTTCTCAACCAACACCCTCCATATTAACTCTCTATGGACTCTATTATAAGCTTTCCCTAAGTCGATGAAGACCATGTGGAGGTATTTCCTCCTCTCTCTATATTTCTCTACCAATTGTTTTAGTAAGAAAATAGCTTCTATGGTAGATCTCCTAGGCATAAAACCAAACTGATTCTCTAATACACTTGTCTCATGTCATAGCCTTTTCTCAATCATTCTTTCAAAAAGTTTCATAGTGTGGCTCATAAGTTTGACCCCTCGATAATTAGTGTAACTCTGTATGTCTCATTTATTCTTATAAATTGGTATAATAGAGATTTTCCTCCACTCATCAGGCATTTTCTTTGATTTTATAATCTTGTTAAACAACTTGGTCAGCCAAACTACCCTAATATCTCCCATATGCTTCCAAACCTCTATTGGTATGCCATCGGGCCTCATGGCCTTTCCTAATTTCATCTTTTTCAAGTCTTCTTTCACTTTAGGTATTCTAATCCTACGTTCATATCTATAATATCCAATGTTATTTATGTTTATAGTATTTTCAATCCATATATTCTCAGAGCCATTGTCATTTAACAATTTTTGAAAGTACGTATCCCACCTTTGTTTAATCTCATTATCTTTTACTAATACCCTTGATCATCACTTCTAATGCACCTAACATGATCTAAGTCCTTACCCTTCTGTTTTCTTACTCTTGCAATTTTAAACACATCTTTCTCACCTTCTCTTGTTCCTAGTCTATTATATAACTCATCATACCCCTTAAGTTTAGCCTCACTTACTATTCTCTTAGCAACCTTTTTAGCATTCTTATATTGTTCATAGTTTTCATTATTTCTAGTCTTTTTCCATGCCTTAAAATAAATACATTTTTCTTTAATAACTTTTTGCACTATTTCACTCCACCACCATGTTTCCTTTACAAATAGCATTTTACCTTTAGATACTCCTAGACATCTTTTGCCACTTTCTTAATGGACTCAGCCATATTAGTTCATATGGTATTTACTTCTATTTCATAGTTCCAGTTTCCTTCTACCATCAACTTATTTTTGAATGAGATTATTTTCTCTCCTTTTAAGTTTCACCACTTAGTTTTTGGATGCATATTACGTTCATTTCTTTTCCTCCATTTTTTGATATATATATATATATTGATGTCTATAAAGAATATAGTACTGCATGCGAAAATGTGCATATCCGAGAAACAAAGGAAATTCTGTTGAATTTTTGATAAAAATGAAATGATCATTTTACCATTAGATCCCTATTTGTAAATTAGTAGTGATACTTGGGGTTTTTGAAAAAAACTTTGCATTGAAAGATGTTTTTGCTATTTGTTTTCTTAAAAGAATTTTAACTAGAGGCCTTGCTTTTGATAATGAATTGAGAAAAAGTCATTTAAAAACCTAGGTAATAACACTCGCACTTTGAAATGGTGAAGAGAAGATGGAATGTATGCACACACTATGCATAATTGAAGAGGTTTTCTAAAAGTCCCTTAGAAAAGCAAATTTTACCTCCCAATATTCCAAAGTGCAAATTCAAATTTCTAACCTCTTTTTTGTACAATTATATACTTTTAGAATAATAAAGCATACAATCATGTACTACAAAGCACTTCTAAAGATGATATAAACCACATGTTGGAAAAATCTATGTAGTATATTGCTTTCCAAAGATTTAAAAAAAAAAAAAAAACATTGCTAAAGAGGTTGAGAATCAACTATATACTTTGGAATGAAAATGAATACAATCATGTGAAATCTTGAAATGCATGGTGACCACACAACTTTTTCCACCCAATTGTATACTTTAGATGCATGGTGACCACTAATGCATGCAGATGTAGTTGTGCATGTGCATGACTCGATGCACATTATGAATGTGGGAGGTGGTTTGCTTTGATACTCTCGATCTCATTTGTCTAGATTTTAGTGAGATATACATCTGACTAGTGATTCACCAATTTTTTACTTATGAGGGATATTAATTTCAGGGTACTCGTCTATGCATTCCTACCTCATCTTTGAGAGATTTTCTTATTCGGGAATCACTTGCAGGTGGAGTAGTTGGTCATTTTGGCCGCAACAAAACCAATCATATGGTTGAGAATAGGTTTTATAGCTCTATCTATTCCACGTACTCATTTACTAATTCTTATTATGGACTTTGTGTTAGGATTATTGTGGAAAATGAAAGGACATGTTCCACTTTTGTAGTTGTAAATTTTCTCTAAGATGTTATATTTCATCCCACCTAGAAAAACAACCTATGCATCACACATTTCAAAGTTGTTCTTTAATGAGGTTGTCAGCTTGCATGATCTTTCTACTACATATCACCCTCAAATTAATGGTAAGAGTGGCATAGTGAATTGGAGTTTGGGTGACGTCATCTGTTGTTTAATTGGTGACTATGCCTTTAGTTCGGGTAGGATTTTACTAATGGTTGATTTTGCATATAGTAGTTGAGCAATAGGTATATAGGTTTCAATCCATTTCAATGTGTCACTGGTGATTTGATAAAATTTATTTTAAGTTAAATATTTTGATGGGACCCATCTTAGCCCTGGGAAAACTAGATCTATGTGAAATGGAAAACTAGAATTAGTATCTTACATGAAAAGGAAATCAGATCTATGTGAATGGGAAACAAGAATTAGTATCCTCTATGAAGTGGAAACTAGATCTAAGTGAATGGGAAACAAGAATTGGAATCATATAAAGAAAAAAAATAGATCTAATACAAACAAGAATTTGGCATTATAAGGAGATCAGATCTATGTACTCACCAGAATTCATTTCTGTTGAGATTCAACAACTTGCCAACTAATTAGGCCTAGAGAAATTTAAGAGCAAGATAGGTTGCTTGGTTGTCAAGCAAGGGTCCCCTATATAAAGGGCAACCCTAGGTGGTTTCTCAAACCCTACTTCATTCTCTCTTCTCTCTTTTTGGTTTTATTAATTGCTCTGCAAAGATCTCTTTTCTTGTCAAGTTTTAAGACCTCTAAATATTGTCTTAACTATTTGATGAAGATCTCTTTTCTTATTAACTTTTAAGACTTCTGAATATTGTCTTGATTGTCTCATGGAGATCTTGTCTTGTCCATTTCAAGACCGTTGAATATTGCCTTGAATGTTTGACAGAGATCCCCTTTCTTTTCAACTTTTAAGACCTTTGAATATTCTTTTGACTCTCTGGTATGTATCTTCTTTCTTGTCCACTCTCAAGACCTCTAAATATCATCTTGATTATCTAATACGTATTTCTAAAGGTAAAGTAATTATTATTTTTTTTGAAAAAAGTTTTAAGGCCTTCATTTAGAGAGACAATACAAATTGATTTTGGTTGGGCAAGTCCACTAAGTTATAGATTGAGTCTTGTTTGGTTGAATCCTAGAGATGGAGATGCCATATCCCTTGCACTATTTATGAAGGCTTCATCAATCTTTAAGAATTGTATTATGAACCATGGCTCTATGCTAAGGTTCATCAAATTCATTCTTAGGCAAGATATCTAATAATTTGACAATATATTTTCTCCATAAATTCGGTCAACTTAGTAGTGAATTGAATATCTACAAACCTAATTTGTCACAACCAAGGACAAGCATGATTTAGAAACTTGATGAGAATTTAAAAAAAAAATAAAGAAGCGCATTAACATTACAATGGTGTGATATAAGAAGTTGAAGAGAAGATATCACCATTACAATAGGGTTTTGCATCAAGTGCCAACCAACAAGTAAAACCATTTTGTAGAACTGGAAGATGATTTTGTTATTTTCTATTCTTACTCACAAATGAATATGCATATGCATATTAGTTTGTAAGTAATAAGAGGAGATAATGAAAATCATCTTCAACTTCTTCAAAAGTATGGAAACCTTAATATGACATGAGTCAATCACTTAAGGTGTCCCCACGTAAGTGATGCGCTGCATTGGATCCCCGTGTAGTAATAAATGGGCAAGGGTTACAAGAGCATTTCCCTAGAAGTGACGGGTTAATCAGATCTCGGGTGTAGTGGAAAATGGTCATGGGTTGCTAGAGCGTTCCCTCGAAAATGATGCGTTGCTTCAAAACTCAAGTGTAGCAGAAAGTAGGCAAGGGTTCATGTCATGGGGATTGAGAATTGTGTGGGTAAATAGGCTATCTCAAGAGCATAAGATTTGTATTTTCACATGGAATACATTAGCATTCATAGGTAAGAGTCTATAGTTAGTAGATATGATGAAACATAGGAGTGTCACAATCACTCGTATTCAAGAAAGCAAGTGGGAAGGGTCTACAACTAGAGAAATCAATGGGTATAAGCTCTGCTACGTAGCGAAGGATAATAACAAAAATGGTGTAGAAATAGTGGTGGATAAAGAATTAAATGATAAACTTGTAATAATTAAAGGAACTAGTGATAGAATTATAATAATAAAACTTGTCTAGGAGAGTGAATCTAAATGTTATAAGAGCATATGCACCACAAGTAGGGAGGAAAATACAATCAAGAGACAATTTTGGGAAGATATGGAGTCATGCAAGAAATTCCCAACACAGAGGAGATATTTGTAGGAGTAGACTTAAATGGCTATGGAGGAAAAGAAAAGGAAGTGTATGATAGGGTACATGGAGGGTTTGGTATCAGAGAATGAAATGAAATGGGGGAAGCTATCCTAGATTTTGTTTTGGCATATAACTAGGCCCTTGCAAACACATTCTTTAAGAAGATCCATAAACACTTAAAAACCTTAAAAGGTGGGCTCCATAAAATCCAAATAGATTTTTTTTACTTAGGAATATTGAAAGATCAATGTGTATGGATTTTAAGGTGAACCCCGATGAGAGTTTAATCTCCCAACATAGATTAATGGTTATGGATTTCTACATTAAAAGATGAAAAAAGGAAATAAACTTAATAGGTATCCAAAAACTAAGTGGTGGAACTTAAAAGGGAAGAAAATAACCTCACTCACAAATAAGTTGATAGTAGAAGGAAATTAGAACAATGAAAAAGAAGTAAACACCATGTGGATTAATATGGCCAAGTCCATTAAGAAGGTGGCAAAAGTTGTTCTAGGAGTATCTAAAGGTAAAAGGCAATTAGTAAAGGAAACTTGATGGTGAAGTGAAATAGTGTAAAAAGTTATTAAAGAAAAATGAGTGTGTTTTATAGTATGGCAGAAGATTAGAATTAATGAAAACTATGAATAATATAAGAATTCTAAAAAGGTTGCGAAGAGAATAGCAAGTGAGTCTAAAGTTAAGGCATATGATGATATCTATAATAGACTAAAATCATGAGAAGGTGAGAAAGATGTGTTTAAACTTGCAAAAATAAGATAACAAAAGGGTAAGGACTTAGACCACATTAAGTGCATTAGAAGTGATGATCAAAGGGTATTAGTCAAAGATGACGAGATCAAGCAAAGGTAGGAAAATTACTTTAAAAAATTGTTAAAAGACAATTTCCTAAGAATGTAGGGATTGAAAGTACTGTAAACCTAAATTACATTGGACATTATAGATATGATCATAGGATGCGAATACCTAAAGTGAAAGAGAGCTTGAAAAAAATGAAATTAGGAAAGGACCTGGGTCCTGATGGTACACCAATCGAGGTTTGGAAGCATATGGGAGATATTGGAGTTGTTTGGTTGATGCAGTTGTTTAATAAGATTATAAAATCAAAGAAAATGCTAAACAAATGAAGGAAGAGCTCTATGGTACCAATTTGTAAGAATAAAGGAGACATATAGAGCTACTCTAATTATTGGGGGATCAAACTTATGAGTCACACTATGAAACTTTTTAAAAGAGTGATTGAGAAGAGGTTATGACATGAGACAAATCTATCGGAGAACTAGTTTGGTTTCATGCTTGGGAGGTTTACCATCGAAGCTATTTTCTTACTAAGACAATTGATAGAGAAGTATAGGGGAGGAAAACTTAGAAGTTGCAGGCAATTCAACAAGGTAAACAACAAGGGAAACAAGGGATAATCAACAAAGAAAACAAGGAAGTTTAAGGGAAAAGGGCTTTGATCTAATAGCTAACTCTTTTGGTTGTCACTACCAAAGAGTTATTGCTTTTAATATAATGGATTATGAAACTAAACTCAAAGATAACAAGCAAGGAAATCAAACTAACAACTAAGTATTGAATCAAAAGCAAACAAGGTAACAATGGACAAGCTAAGAGAAGAAAGGTTAATAGGAATCAACCAACCTTTCAAAGGAGATTACCATTCCAATCCTAGGCATGGAACATATGGATGAGTAGCAGACCACCTTGGATAGAGTATCAATCACCCAAAAAGAGAATAAAATTCAAGAAAAAGTGAAAGGAGAGTTGGGGAGGAAGTGGGCGCTCTCCACCAAGTGGAGGAGGCGCCTTTTTCCTTTTAGTGAAAAGATGCTTCTACTCTAATTTTTGTTGTCTTTTATATTTTGTCTCCTATATTTTCTAGGGTTAACTAATAATAAGGTGTGGTGTGGATGAAAAAATCTTAATTTGGATTTCTATGATGGTGGCAATCTAGGATTTTCGAAAGAGCAAACAAGGTAGATGGTGGTTGCATTTTGGTTGATTTATGTAGGGAGGCCCCATTTTTCTAGGAGTTTGGGTAATGGGACAAGGTAAGGAAAGAGAAAGGAAATTGGGAGTAAAGAGATGAGTGAGAAAAATATTTGAAAGTGAGGTGTAGTGGGAAAATTTTAATTGGCTAAGTGATTTTCTAAGAAATGGGGATTAGTTGGTTGGTTGGTTGGGACGGGAGTTTAGAAAGGTGAAGTCTTAGAATGGTAGGACTCTTGAATGGAAACTCAAATTGATGGTGCTATCTGGTGATGTGGTGGAAAGTGATAAAAACATAAAAAATGAAGGGGTCTCTTCCTATTGGTCCACATGCCAACTTATCCTAAAAAAATTTCCTTTAATTTCCATCAAAATATTTAGTAAACTCTCATAAGTAATCCTCTTGATTTTCCTCCAATCTTAGCCTTCCATTTACCTTAGTATAATGGCTTTGATGACTAACATTGAGGGCTTCATTGGCTATAATAACCCCAATTTTTGTAATTGATTGAGAAAAATCAATAAAGTTTGAGTTTTAGATATTTCGGGTTGAAATATTAGGGTTATTTAAAATATACTTTTTATAAAAGTATAATCAAATCATAAGACATGTAAAATTAAAATTAAACTTAGCAAACCCTTCAAAATGACTGTAAGCACGACAAATTTCAAATTCGGATGAGAAATCCTTAAGTTTCTTCATTTCTTGGACAAAAGGGGTAAAATAGTAATTTTACCCAAAAATCAAAATATCCCAAAAATCAAAATATGAGACATCAAAATTTATAATTTATTGAGAAATACGAATCCAACGCCACTAAGTACACTCAAATCCGAGATCATGGGAATAAAACCCAAAATTTTATGCATAAATGGCAAAACAGTCTTTTTACACCATGTGGGGCCCACATGGGGCCCATAAGGGACCCAACAACCAATTTTATCAGTAGCCCATATGAATCATGGGTCAACAAACATCAGCTAGTCTTGGGGAAGAAAAATTAGGCATGGGGAAAAAAAAATGGAGCATGGAAGACTTTCATGCCATTTAATAATAAAAAATAAAATATTATAATCATGAAAAAAGACCCAAAATGCCTATAAATACAACCCCAAAAATAATCTAAAAATCCTCATAAAATCCCCACAAAATTCTCTTCACTCTTCTTGAAAAATTAGATCTAGATCCCTCCCTAAAGACCCAAAATTTCCAAGAGATAGATCTCTTTTCAACTTGTTTTTCTTTTTAGATTGAAACAAGAGACCTAAAATCAATTAGGCACTTTGTTCCAGATCTAAGTTGTTCAATTCCACCGTCCAAAACTTCCCAACATATCTATTCTACAAAACCCCCAAAGAAATTTCATGATCCAACGGTTCAAACAATGGATATTTGCAAGAAAGGTGGATCTTAGGCCATATCTTCATCAACAAAGTATTTTTTAAAATTGGGCATATAACCAAGGTTTTATCTCCAATCAGGTAGGTGAAAATCCTTTTCATAGATGTTTAGTACTGTTTTATGTAATTTTTATTTTACTGTAATTTATTTTGGTAATAAAAAGGTCAAAAATAAAGTAAACAACAGAACCCTTAATTATGGATGGTAGAGTGCTCAGATGAAAAATCTAACTACACCAATCAATCCAGAAGGGTCCAAAACCCCTAGGGTAGAAGTTTCACAAATATCAGAGACGTTTTGGGCCTTCAATTGAGAGAGGATTGATTGGACAGTCCAGAATGGACTGTTCGATCTCCGGATCAAACGACGCCCAAGACGCACACGTGACGCACCGTCGGAACGGCACGTGTGCTACGCATGGAGCGTCATTCCAAGCAACACGATAGCACGTCCATCAAATCCACGAGCGGACGCGTTAGACGAAAACCCCGTTCGTGGGCGCGCGGACGACAAGCGTTCCGCTCGTCCCGTCCGCGTCTGTGGATGCTCCTCATAGGCGCTTTCCCCATTCATCACAGCGGATGCACCCAACGAACTGAACGCTTCTGCCCGGTTTGGTTTGTTCCGCCCAACTAATCTGGGCTGTTCGTTCCAGCTTCAATTCCAGAGCTTCAAGCCCAAAGCTTCAATTCCAGAGCTTCAAGCCCTAGGAAGGACTGTGAACTTCCAGCTTCAATTCCAGAGCCATCTGAACTCCAAATTGAGATTGGAAAGAAGCTATGGAAAGCTTGAAACCTCTATTTTCTTATGAAATGATAAAATAGACATGTTATTCAGTAAAAAATTTCTGTATTAAAGAAATAAGTTTCCAATTAGCTAGATTTTCAAGATCTGAGATGATCAGATCTTAAAAACATGTTTTAATAATAACATACTATTGAAATAAAGTGAGATCTATGGTTTAATTGGATATATATGAGATATATTAAGGGATCTACCCATTATGGTAGAAAAACCCTAAAAATACAAAGGGACCCACTTGATCAATGAGATCAAGTGTGATCAGACCCTTGGGATGGAAAGAATAAATGTTGATATGATGAAATCTAAGGAAATCATGAATGGATTATGACAAAAATAGATCAATATGATCTTTTGACCTTAATAGAGAAAATTCCCTAAATATAACTAAAAATCCTTAATCAAAGGAAAAGATCTAAGATCAAATGGTTGGATCATAAGTAAAGGTTTCTAAAAATGTTAATGTAATTAGTTTCATAGCCTTTTAAATATGATTATGTTATAAAGCATGCTAGTATAACATTTAGACTTAGCATGATATGTGATTTCATTGTTATCGTAAGGTGTTAGATTTAATTTAAGTACCTTGCCTCATTATCATAGAATGTTAAATTATGTAGTTTTATGCTTTGAATTTATAATTCATTTATGGTTGAATGTTATTAGTAGATTTACTTATTATGAGATAAAGAGCATAAAACATCAAAAATGTATTCTAATGAGAAAGTAGAGTTTCATTACACAAATAAGAATGGAGTACTTTGGACTTAATTAGTAAGGGCTATAGTTAGTAGGACAATATAAGGATTATCAAATCCTTGGCCCAAATTAGGAAAAGAATAATAAACCCCATGAATGACATTATAAATATTAATGGACTTAATTAAAATCCATTAGAAAGAGTACTTAGGGTAAACATGCTTATAGGAACCTTGTGAAAGGTTGAGCTATGGTCATTCTAGTAAATGATGAACATAGTGGTTAAGGGGGTTACCTAATAGAGCCTCGCTCTTCCCCTACCTTCCATTGACGTTTGTGAGTCTAAACGCCTCCTTACATGAGGATTGAAGTAACCACTTTGTGTTCACCCATTCAGCTAGTAAGCCTCAGCTAATTGGAAACAAGAGGAGCAGTCTAGATTTAGACTTGAATAAGCTACCTTCAACCAGCACATTAACTGGTTGAATAATAATAATAAGAGCATAAAAGGTTAGTAAATTACCTAACCCTAATAAAAACAGTAAGTAAGATAAGGATAATCAAACAAGATCGATTAAATCTTGGATGATCAAGAACAATAAGAATAAGAACACTATATTGTACTTAGTATGCATATTTATTAGTATACTTGTTATAGTTCATTAGATTAGATAATTCAAACCCTTGATCAAAGATGATTTAAGGAAGAAAACCAAGATCATCTTCCATAGGGATGATCCATTAACTGAACTTAGATCAAAGAAGAACTAGATGATAGAAGATCTAGGACCTTGATCTTTATCAACATGTGTAGATTGTCAATCAATGGATCTATGAAAGATCAAGATCAAGGAGATGGACATACAAAGACTTAGAGATAGAAGAAAAAAAAAAACTTAGATATGAATGATCTAAAGATCATTCTAATCATCAGATCTAGTGATCAATAGGATTGTTCATAATTTATATATTGACAATATGTATGGATGTACAGATTACATACATCAGTCAGGATAATGGAAGATTGGGGAAAAGAGATCAATCCTTAAAGGTAGGAGGATTTGATGAATGCATTTACATGAGATATACATGATTGTACTCATGATCTTATGTTGACAAGAGTAATGATAATACTTATACTAAATCTCTTGAAAACCTTATGATCCAACCAAACACATATAAGATGGTTAAGGCTTGGAGGCTTGTGAGTTTGTTTTATTAGGCATAAGCTTAGGGGAATGCTATTGCTAGAGGAGTTATGAGGGTTTGGCCACCCGCTCCTTGAAATTTGATGATATGATGATACCTTGCCCTATGAGAGGTTAAAAGTCGCGTGGTGGCAATTATGGGAAGGCCACCACTATGAAAGTCTTGCCCCCCATACGGGCAGTGACATAATATTTTCCACCGTGGTATTAGTAGTGAACAGGACAGTTATTCGAGCGCGCTAGTATAGATCAGACTATAGCATAGCAACCTTTCTGATTATTTTGCACTATGATGCATATGAGAATAGGCATAGTGAAATGCCTTATGTTATAAGCATAATGAAATGCTAGGTAATTGTATATTAGCAATATTTTCCAAGAAGGGAAATTCCCATTATAAGATTAGGTGAAATACTCAATTCTCAAAATGAAGAGAATTGATCAGCTTAGTTGGGAATGATATTTGACTACTTTCACAAATTTAACTGGTTTACCCATGAAGGGTATGTATGTATATAGATATACATAGCTTACAAAGTAAAGAGTATGTTTAAGGATAATGAGATTGTGAAGAATTGGAATTACATTGTCAATGTTATGTTTCTTGAATCCCCTACCAAGCATTGCTTGCTGAGATATTGTAATTGTTGCAATATCTCAGATACAAGGAAGGAGAGTTAGGAGCTGAAGACTATAGAAGACTTGAAGAGAATAATCTTTAAGGTATACCCTTGAATACATATATTTTTCTTTGTTGAGAGTTTTATTGTATGGTGAGCTTGAGTTTTGGATTATGTAATTTGGACAAGTATTGTACTAGATTTGGCTGTACTGTGAACCACTGGATGGATCCTGGAGTTTAATAAAAGTATATTCCTTCAATGGAAATTTATTTTGTACACAAATTGTACTTATGTTATGTATGAAGTGGTGACTTGGGTTTTCAAAACAAGTTCTAAAGAAAAGAATTTTCGCTGCTTTGTTTTGTGAAATTTTTTTACACTCTTAAGGGCCTTGCCTTTCAAAATACTTTACAAATCATGTTTCAAAAACCCGGGTCATCACATTGGCTAAGCGTCATGGCTGGTTTAGATAACTCTCTTAGCTTAGCTTCCAGTTTGGCTTGAATTCTTTAGCTTGTCACCTTCTTTCATGGCTTATATGGCTAAGGTGGTGAAAATGCATGGCTTGCTTCTTGGGCCCACTTTGGCCACCTTTAGCTCCTTTGATTTCATCCATTGTCGGTTATAAAGATAATCTTCACCTTGATCTCATGTTGGATTGATGATTCTTAGCTTTTGAATTGATCTTTTTATCTTGATCTTCAATGTTCATCTTGATTGATCTTAGCTGTCGGATCTCCATATCATTTCCTACAAAAAGTAAAAAATCTAACTAAACCTAGAAAAATATGATTTATCGCATACTTATTTTAGATTAACCTCTGGACCTATAAACTATCAAAATTTTAAGTCATTAGGTCAAAAATGCATGTGTTATGAATTTTGGTCTAAAAATCCCTATAAGTAATAACACATGAGTAATTAATTGGGTATTTTTTATGCAAAATTAAACACTTATCACATTCCCCAACCATCATTTTTCTAGTCTAGAGAAAAACATGTAAAAAATTATACAAGGTGCCACTTTTGTAGGTACTCACGATTGCATTTAGCAAATGCGATAAGCCTTTGAACCCCTATATTACACTTTTGTAGGTACTCACGATTGCATTTAGCAAATGCGATAAGCCTTTGAACCCCTATATTACACCTTGTGGACAAGTTATGCCTCATGATGGTTTGCAGTGAATATACCCATGAAATTCTCAAAATTTTTATGAAAATAATTTGTTCATCTAATTTTTTTTATTTTTATTATTCAAGTTAATTTAGTACCTAACTTTAGCATGCTAATAAAGATACACAAAAAGGATCAAAATCCTACCCTTAAGCTAAAGATATCCCATTATTTCATTAAACTTCGGAAGGCAAGTGTGTGCTATAGCTGATATATAATGATAGTCTCCATGACAAATATTACCTAAATTACCATCCAAATGTATGCTTTGACTTCAATTCTCATTGGATATACTCGTCACTTAGAAAGAAGTCACTCAAAAAGGTATACTCTCTCTTTAATATGTGAGTAGAATGTTGTTCATCAAGTTCAAAAATCTCACATATTTCATACAAGAGAATGATAAATTAGAAAGAATAGTAATGATCTCACGAAAGGATATCAACTACTAAGAATGTTACACTCTACCAAACTCCTATTTATTTACAATCATATCCAAGCCATACTTATCTTAATCTTAAGTTAGGACTTCTATTAGGACTAAATATAAGCTTAGGTAAGGGTTATCATAAGAATGGGTATAAAGGTAAACAAAGGTTGTCTAGAAAATATGTAAAGGTCTTCTATCAGTATATTCACAGCCTTTTCATTTATACTTGCAAGAGTGAACAATTTTCTTTTCATTGGCTATTTTTTATTTTCCTTTTCACTTGACTTTATATACAGCCTTTTTGAACTTTTTCTTCTTTTTCACCTTTTTAATGTTCAACTCTTGAATTGTATTGTTTATACTTTTTCCAAGATATTCTTCAACATTCTGTACATATTTTCAAAACAAATGGGTAATTGATATATTATAGGGGTTTAATATAGGTAAAGGTTGTTTGGCTAACAAAAAAACAAAAGGTTGATATTCTAAAGGCTCAATGGGCTAACTACAGATAAATAATATAGGGAAGGATAAAGGATTTGGGTTTGCCAAAGATGGCCTCTATCATTTCCTAGGTTTCATATGACTTAAAAATTGGTCATAAACTTAAGAGATATACGATATAATCTTTGGTGTTTTCTCAATAGTTTACCAATATGGAGAATAATGAGATCAACTAAGAATTAATGTACACTGAAGAAGATTTGGAATTTATGTATAACCCTTAGAAAAGGAAGAATCACTCAAAACTTGCTTGTGTTATAAGTCTCCACAAATCTTCTTCAGGATCTCTAAGTTATATTTTTCTCTTCAACTTAAACCATATATAGCTATTTTTTTCAATTAATGTTCTGAGTTTAATTTTTAATGTAATAATTTAAAAAAAGAATAAAATAGTGAACTAATTGTATGCAACTCTATTAATAAGCTAATGTTCAAAATTTTAGCTAAATATTCAAAAAATCTAACTTCCCATCTTTATAAAGGACTTAATTTTTTTTTTAAAGTTTCAAAACTATAAGAAAATTTAGAAATCTCATGTATGTCTATATCCCCAATTTGAACTAAACATTATCCTCAATGTTTTGAAATATAGGACATCTAAATGATGAGCGGTTAATGCAGGATAATGATACTTTCTAAAAGATCCTAGGTTGCCTCCAAGTAAGCCCTAAGTTTAATATCTTTAGTCGGACATGCTCTTTAACTAATCTTATCATTTAAACCTAGGCCTAATTAGTTAAACTAAGTTTTTCTAATCATAATCCTAAGAATGAAAAGGCAAGATTTCTCATGCCACTTCAAAACCTTGTGGTAATCTATATATTTCCTCCATATTGAAATTTTAGTTGGTGGTAATATGACATAGTATACCACCACGATTTTGATTGTTGTGGGACCATATTGATGATCCCCACTTTTTAGTATTTCATGCTAATCAATATAATTTCTCCACCTCAAAAATTGAGGTGGTGGTAATTCAATAACAATGTGAACTACTGTGAAATTGCAACGTGTTGGACCATATAGAAGTGAATGGTTGTCTTCTTGACCAAATTGAGGGATAACATTGACCATTGTATTCAATTTATCTTTTTTCTCTATTTCCCTTACATTATCTAAAATAGGGGTATAAGCTGACTCTACCCTTCCCTAAAAGGTGGTTGTTGTCTTACTAGAGGTGGGGACATGGTTTTGCTTAAATCTTGAGTATCTTCTAATGTATACCCTAGAGTAGGTTGATGTAGGGTTAATACATCAACTGACACTTTTTCTTCCTATTTTACTAGCACGGATAAGGTGTCAGGTGGACCTATTTTACTATCTTGTGATTGTTCAAATAAGGCTTGTAAGTTTCAATCAGGTACATCTTCTACATTGCAAGGCTTAATTAGTATTTCAGGCTCTATAGGAGGATCTACTCTAGCTTGCCATTGAGAAGTGTTCATCAACAACTCATTCACATCCTCAATGGATGTATCTTCATCAAAGTCATAAAAATAAGCAGGACATGATTCAAGAGGATCTAGTTTGGATGTTTCTATGGCTTCATTTTCTTCATCAATGGAAGTCTCTTCATCATAATCATAACAAGGAGCAGGACATGACTCAAGTAGATATAAGTTCGAGGTTTCTATGGATCGTTGTGGGCTTTGTGTCATAGAACAATCATAAGAGATTTTCATCCTATTATCAGTAATAAATGGCTCTTTATTATCCTTAATTTTTTTGAATTCTTTAGTCCTTTTTATAAATGCAGCAATGTTTCTTTCAGTAGATTTTCTTATTGGTTTCATTTTCTCTTACCATTCCTCCCTCTCGTATTTCATTTCCTTAATCTCCTTTTAATGGAAGCCAATGTTCGATCTATTCTCTCATAAATTTTTAAAATTTTCTCTTCTAATGATGGATTTTCATGCTGTAGAGGACATGACTCATAGGGTTGGTATTGTTGTGTCATTGGGATACTGAAAAAGGGATAAGCAAGTTGAATCCATGATGGTTGACCTTGATATTTATGATAATCATGGTAGTGTTGACTCATGGGGGGCCATCGTGGTTCTTACTAATATTGGTAATCCTGAGACCATGGATGTTCATGATGCCTAGCACATCCATTATAATTTGTCTTGGGATAATAATCATTGCTAGGGTGTGTGAATGCAGTAGGTGCATCCACTGGCTCTTGATAGTATTCATTATAGTTGGAGCTCGTTGGACATGAAGAAGGGGGATATTTTGGGTCAGAATAGGTTTAGTCAATATTGTATTGAGGGTGGTAATATGACTCAATATTACGATTCTCATATTGGGGTTGTTCATATAACTCCCTATAGGAATTATCATACTAGGGTTGTTGATATGCCCTAGTATTTTGCTTAAGGAACATATCCATTTAACTATCCATTCCGTCCATCCTAGCAATCATCTTATCCCACTTGTCAATTATATTATCCAATTTATTGGACAGATTAGGAGTCTATCTTACTTCGGTATCATTTCTATCCTCATGAGGTACTGGCTTAGGACTAAAATAGTATCATAATGGTTTTTTATCCCCTTCTTGATAGGCCATTATACTCAACTTTATATACTATGAAACTAATCATTATATCCAACAAATGAGTACTTTTTATTTTTATTTTTTTTAAGTATGAATTGAAAAACCCTAACTATATGAAACCTAAATGCTAGTCCTAAGCTAAATGATGCATAATCAAATCCTAGTACCCACTAATCAAGTAGTATCTTGATTATCTTTTCTTACTACATAGGTGTTAACTTCTTAGACCTAAATCTAGAGAGCTCCTCCATTTATCCATATTTGACTACTACTTACTAGTTGGATTCAGCTCAAAAGTGGTAATACAATCTTACTTTAGGAGGTGCTTGGACCTGAGCTAACTTTAGTGGAAGGCATAGAAAAATCACTTAAATTTTAAGACACCCACTATAAGCATAGTGCTCAGAAGCCATTGGAGTGATAATAGATTGCTTCCTTCTCAAAGGGTCGTATGAGCTCGATACCCTAAGGCTCTTTCTACTTGATTTTACATTAACATTCAAGGGTTGGGATCTCAACATACAAGGATGTTGATTGATTCCTAGGTGGGCCAAGGAGCTGGTGATGAAATCTAGCCCTTACTTATAAGTTTTCTTGTGGGGTCTTTACTAACACTAATTTAATTCCATCATAAAGCAATAAATATGCAATGCAAAATAAAAGCAAACCAATGCCTACCTATAAGCTACATAACAAAGTGTTAGGTACCTTAACATACGGGACATTATAACCATGTAGCCTATACTTTGGTTATATCCGAGCTCAGGTTAGCCTTTGTTAAATAGTTTCACAATTAATGCAATAATCCTAAGTATTATGCAATAATTATCAATGTATGACCCTAATCTATATAATTTATCTGAAGTGTTTAATTTTGGCTAAAAGACCCTTAGTTTAGCATTCAATTAGATCATTTAACTGTTTAAATTTGCAAAATTTGGCTTGATATTAAATTTAGTTAAATTGACCATCCAAGCCTTAAAATTTCAAAATCAACAGTCAAATGATCATTAGAGCTTATTAGATGATTAATGTGCAGTTCAGATGATTCTAATTTAGTCTTTTATTTTGCAGATAGACTGAAAGAGATTAGATGACTTAGATTTCATCTCAATGGTGTAGATCAAGTGAAGATCAATAAGGCAAGAGTCCTAATTGGAAGAGGAGTCCTAAAGGAAGGAGAGTCCTAAATGGGAAGAAGAGGAGTTTCCTAATAGGAATCTGCCTCTTCAGGAAGAGTTAGAGGAATATTAGGAAACGGTAAACCTTATAAAGAGGGAGAACGTATGGAGCTGGAGGAGTTTTGTTTTTAGTTTGTTTTGCCTTCCCCAATTGCATTCTTTTTCTCATTCGTGCAACTTCCTCTTCCTGGTTTCTTTTAGAGTTTTCCTAGTTTACTATCTCTCTTTCACGTTACCAACTTTTCCTTCTTAACGCATCAACTCCAGCCTCACATCTCACATCCCAACCTACCCTTTTCTTCTTTTGCTGTTGTTCAACGCACCACCTAGTCCAGCTTTTCTCCACTGTCTTCACTCTTGTTTCCATTCATCGTTATTGCCCAAAGTTTCTCCTTTCTCATCTCAACTTGATGTCTAGAAGTCAGGTGTCCTTCTCAGCACGTCCTTCTCCTCTACCACCCATCGGCCCTCCACTCTTCCCAACCTTCACTAATACCCTGCATCCATTGCAGCCCCATCTCTTTTTCTCTTCCCTTCATCCTATGTTTCTCATCGTTTCTCCAGCCATCTCCTTTTCACTATCTCTCCTATACCCTCTCTTATTTGCATCCTCTGTTCCAGATGACGCCCAGACTAAAGGCATCATTTTTTTCATCTCTATCTCTCCATTGCTCATCTCCTCCATGCACTAGGCATCGTTTTTCTTTGTTTCATCTTTGCTTTTCATCATCTTCACTAGCCTACTGCATCTCTCTACTAACCCCTGCCAAACGCATCTACTACAGACTACGTCCAACCCGATCGTGCGACACACCATCTCTCCACCCCCTAGGTGATTCAAGGACGTTTGAACCAGATGATGCCCTACCTCCATTGAGCCCGCACACCAGGTTCCTCTACTCTGAACGATACCAAAAGATCCAACGTCTACACATCTCTAGCCAAAGTCATCTTCTTCGGCGCTCTCCTCTGGTTTTACGGGAGTTTTTGGGAAATTTTAAGAAACATTCCAATTTTGCCTCTGCTAGAATAACTGAATTAACATTTACTATCCTTTACTATGCTTATTCTAGTTTTATGTTATTCTCATTCTGCTAATCCCTGTTATGTCTTATTTCATTATTGTTTAATGCAATTAACAGTTCTGGTCTAACAATGAATAATCTTCAATTTCTTGTCTATTTTACTTCTGAAATTTAATTAAATTTTCTAGCATGTTTTTAGGATCGTGTCTAGTGTAATTACTATTCCTGATCTTCATTTTGGATTCTGAAATTTGATCTAAGCCGTTAAATCTTAATTTCTTTAATTAGATTATATCTCTATCAATTTGATGAATCAGAAAAATTCCTCTCTCAGATCACTAATCTAGGATATGTTGAGTATAGTTAAGGAGTCTAATTAAGGTTTCTTATACTCGATGTGAAGAAATTGGATAGTACTTAAGCTATGGAATTAGATTTTCTTAATTTTTCTAGTTTTAGTTTTAATTAAGGTTTTATTGGTTCTTTTTCTGTTCTTTTTGGAAGTAGAATTCTAGAATTTCATGGGTAAAATAAATCTGAAGTTTAATTTTTCTGTTAATTTTTATCCATTAAATTGAATTTTAAATAATTAAATTTTGTTAAAAACTCCAAAATTTTAAAGCGTGTCCCTGTGGGATCAACCCGCATTTGCATAGCTATACTACAATAGCCCGTGCACTTGCAGAAAACATTAACAAGTTTTTGGCGCAATTGTCGAGGACTTGCAAAGGAGTTTTTATAAAATTTAATTAAAAAATCCAAAAAATAAAAAATAAAACATAAAAAACTAGAAAAATAAAAATTTGTAGGAATTGCAGAGTTCAACATTTTAGGCAATTTTAGGTACATTTTTTAATTTTTTTTAGTGCATAACCACCTAATTTCCTAAAACTAGCACTTGTTTCTAATTTTCTTTTTCAGGAAAACAAGAAAGTGGAGGAATTTGGCAAGTAAATCTTCATCAACATGGAAATTTCTCTAATTTCCTAGATTAGGAATTTTTTTTCCTTTTGAGTGAAGCTTGTAGTGAGGATCCTTGTAAATTGCAATTTCTATTTTCATTTTAAAGGGTTGTATTATACAGGACAAGTGTGGGATAAGGTGGCCCACACTTGATCTTCATCAGAAACCCCACTGTAAGTTTCCTCACTCAATTAATTTCTAGTTTAGGGTTTACATTTAAAGTAAATTTGCATTGTTTGGTAGTGGAACTCACATAGAAAGCATCCTTTTATAATTGTTGCATTTTTAGGATTTTGCATTAGTTTATTGTTTTTAATTGCATCATAGGACACAGTTAATGCTTTAAGGTGATATATATGCTGATTGAACTACCATGGACTGTGGAATTAATTAGTAAGGGCACCCTACCCCCATAAGATCAAGGGTGGATTTCATCACCACTCCTTGGCCCACCTAGGATAATCACCTCAAGCGTGCTACCATAACCTTCAAATCAAATTAAAATAAATTAAAAGAGACCTATAGGGCCATCACATGCTCATAGGACCCACTTACTAAGATGCAATTTATTGTCACTCTAGTGGCTTTTGAACACTGTGGTTATTGAGGGTTGTCTAATAGAGTCTCGTTCTTCCCTCGCCTCCTATTGACGTTTGTGAGGTCTAAATGTGTCCTTACATGAAGGTTGTATTAACCACCTTGCATAGAACCTAATTGGTAAGCAATAATCAAATCTAAAAGAGAGAAAGAGCACTATATTAGGCTAATTAAAAGCATTGTCCCCACACAAATTCAAGAAAATCAATATGCTGCTTATTAGCCTCAAGGATTATATTGTCTCCTTTGTTTGTTCATCTTTCTAGGAAGTTAGGTTGCATCATGTAGGCTAGTTTTCATCTTAAAAAAAGAAAGAAAAAGAAAAGAAAATAAGAGAGCCTCTCAAGAAGGGGATAGACTTCATGGATTAGATGCATAGATGGATCGGTTAGATCTTATGGAAAGTCAATTGCTTAGGCTAATAGCTTCTAGGCAAGTTGCGCCACAACCTCAATACCATAATGACTATACCTATTTTGAGCATCCCTATTCCACTCCTTCCTGGCCCTTATCACGCTTCACATACAATGGATACTATCAGGAGCTAGTGGATGCACTTAATGCATTCACATGCCCTAGTAATTTTTATTCTAAGAGAAATTATCAAGACTCTAATGGATGGGCTAGACATCATGAACAACCATGGTCTTAGGATTACCAATAACAGGAAGAACCACAATGGTCTCACATTAGTCAGTACTACCATGATTATTCAAAATATCAAGGTCAACCATCATGTGTTTAGCCTGCTCAGTCCTTTTTCAGCACCCCATTGCCACAGCAATACCAACCCTATGAGTCATTTCCTCTCCAGGAAGAACCACTATTAGGAGCAAATATGCAGCATAGGTGTGAAAAAATAGAACAAGTCATGGCTGCTAGGAATACAAAATTAAAACAAATGATGGAAGATTTCACTACGGAAATAAAATGAGGGAGGGAGGAATTTAAGGAGTTACTAAAAAAAATTAGGGGGAATAAAGAGCCATTTATTCTTGATAATAGGATGGAAATTTCCTATGATCCTTATGAGCCACAAAGTCTACAACCATCCTTCGAAATATCCAACTTAGATATACTTGAGCCATGTCCTGATTTTGATAATGAAGAGACTTCCATTGATGAAGAGAATAAAACTTTAGAAAAATTCAACCGTAATCCCCTAGATGCGTGTCCCACCTATTTGTATGAATCTAATGAAGACACATCTATTGAGGAGATAAATAAGTTGATGGATACTGTGCCTCTAATGGACACTTCTCAATGGCAAGCTAGAGTATATCCTCCTATAAAGCATGAAATTCAAATTGCACCTTTCTATGTAGAAGATGTACCTAATTGGGACCTAGCAACCTTATTTGAACAAACATCAGATGATAATATAGGCTCAATTGATAACATACTTGTGCTTATCAAATAGGAAGAAGCAGAGTCAGTTGATATGCATCAACCTACTCTAGGACACACATCAGAAGATAACCAGGGTTTAAGCCAAACCTTGTCATCACCTCTAGTAATATAAGAACAACCTATTAGAGAAGGGCAGAGTTAGGTTATTACCTTAGTTCAGGACAATGATAGGGACACAGAGGAAAAAGATAAACTGAATAGAATGGTCATTATTATCCCTCAATTTGGTCAAGACAAGGACTGTTTGTCACCATATGGTCCAAGGAAATACACAGTAGTTCATGCAGTGATTGTGTTACCCTCACCTCAATTTTCGAGTTGGAGCAATTATATTGACTACCGTGAAATAATGAAGATGGAGGATCAACAATATGGTCCCACTACCTTCACAATTGCGGTAATCTACTGTATTATATTCATTTTACCACCGAAAATTTCAAGGTGGAGGCAATATATAGATTATCGCAAAATTCTGAAGTGGCATGAGAAATCTCGCCATTTCATCTTAGGGTTAGGATTAGGACACATAAGTTGACCCAGTTAGCTCTAGGTTTAGAAAGTTAGGTTAGGTATTGTTTGGATGAAGACATTAAACTTAACGCTTATTGGGAGGCAACCCAATGGTTTATAGTCTACATCACTCAACTTCCATATAGAATCCTATGTTTTCAAACATTGGGGACAATGTTTCATTTAGGTTGGGGATGTAGATGCACTAGAGATTTTGAGTTTTCTCGAGAAAAAAAATTTGAAAATTTTTGAAAAACAATTTTTTTTTATAAATTTTTTGAAGAAAAAGGTTTTTAAAGAAGAGTTCCCTTACTGTGATGAGAACTGGATGTTCAGAACTTAGTAAATATACTATTTTCACCTCTTAATGGGAATGCATATGATTAGTTTTGCATGTCATTCATGTGTTGAAGCATTTTATGAAAGTTAATTCTCAAAAACCAATTACACACAGCACATAATCAAGACTAATATAGAGATATGACTTAGAGACCCTGAGGAAAACCAGTGGAGACTTATAACCTAGTGAGAGTTTGAGACTATCTTGTTCTAGAGAGTTATAAGTAATTCCACACTTTATTCAGCGTACATACATTAGTGTGATCCTGTTATCTTTGTTTTGGTTAAACATCAAGAATAAAGAGGAGTAATATCTTTAATTCCAGAACTTTATTGAATCTGATAGGCTTTAAGAAACCTAGAAAATGATATAGGCCATCCTAGCTCAGCCCAGAGGCATAAAGCCTACGCAATATAGTATACCACCAATTAGCCTCTTAAGCCTGTTATTAAGCCTTTTCTTTCTTAAACCCATTCACCTTAACCCAGAATAACCTAGTAAAATAAATAACCACTACCCATCTTCAGAATGAGTTGAGTAGAAAAAATTCAAAAATAGGACAAAAGTCAATGAAGTGAGAAAAAATAGTTGTCTTTCTCCAAAGAAGAAAAAAAGAAAAGAAAAAGAAAGACCAAAATCTAAAAGAGAAATTCACTTCAAGTACAAAACCCAAAAGAAAAGTTGTCTTAGCAGATATTTATTGAAGACATCTACTCAATTTTGAACCTTTGAAATCTTTATAGTTTTTTTTTCTAAACATGTCCTAAGCTTATATTTCATCCTAGTTAAAGACCTATTGATCTTAGGTGGACATAGCCTTAAAGAGGAGATAAAATGAAAGAATTATGGTAAAAGACACCTAATATTCTTGGTGATAACATCTACTCTTAGGGATCACTTTCCTTTGTGTCATGAGCATTGAAAAGAATTATGTGAACCATCAACTTGTTGGATTCGGTCACATAATGAGAGAAATATGTTAAAACCCCTTATCTGAGAGTTTTATTTCTGAGTGTATACCTATGAGGATTTGAGGTCAAGGCATATTTCCAATGGAATGTAAGCATATCCAATTAGAAGTCAAGATTTATGTAGCTATATACACACATATGCACTCTAAGAAATAGCTCAAATAAGATGTTGATAATATGTGGATGGTGTGTAAAATTGTCAAATCCTCTTCATTAAGTTGTGAAAAAATAGTCAATTTGTTAATGAATGAAGATTCTTTGAGATAAATAGGGGACTCAACCTTATGAAATTTTGTGGGTATATTCACTGCAAACCCTCACGAGGCATAACTCGTCCACTAGGGGTAACCTAGCGGTTCAAGGGCTTGTTGCATGTGCTAAATGCAATTGTGAGTACCTACGAAAGTGGCACATTGTACTAGTTTTGTGAGAAAAAAAAAGGTTGTCTACATATTTTGCTTGGGACTAGCAAAATACTAGTTGGGGGGTGTGTTAAGTGTTTAATTTTGGCTAAAAGACTCCTAGTTTAGCATTCAATTAGATCATCTAACTGGTCAAATTTGCAAAATTTGGCTTGATTTTAAATTTAGCTCAAATTGACCATCCAAACCTTAATTTCTCAAAATCAACGATTAGATGATCATTAGAGCTTATTAGATGATTAATGTGTGGTTCAGATGATTTTAATTTAGTCTTTTTCTGTTGCAGATCAACTAAAAGAGATTGGATGGCTTATATTTCATCTCAATGGTGTAGATCAAGTGAAGATCAATTAGCAAGAGTCCTAATTGGAAGAGGAGTCCTAAAGGAAGAAGAGTCCTAAATGGGAAGAAGAGGAGTTTCCTAATAGGAATCTACCTCTTCATGAAGAGTTAGAGGAAGATTAGGAAAGGGTAAACCATATAAAGAGGGAGAACAAATGGAGTTGGAGGAGTTTTGTTTTTAGTTTATTTTGCCTTCCCCAATTGCATTCTTTTTCTCATTCGTGCAGCTTCCTCTTCCTAGTTTCTTTTAGAGTTTTCCTGGTTTACTATCTCTCTTTCACGTTACCAACTTTTCCTTCTTAACGCATCAACTCCAGACTCACATCTCACATCCCAACCTACCCTTTTCTTCTTTTGTTGTTGTTCCACAAATCACCCAGTCCAGCTTTTCTCCACCGTCTTCACCCTTGTTTCCATTCATCGTCACTACCCAAAGTTTTTACTTTCTCATCTCAACTTGATGTCTAGAAGTCAGGTGTCCTTCTTAGCATGTCCTTCTCCTCTACCACGCATCGGCCCTCCACTCTTCCCAGCCTTCACCAATGCCCTGCATCCATCGCAACCCCATCTCTTTTTCTCTTCCCTTCATCCTTTGTTTCTCCAGCCATCTCTTTTTCACTCTCTCTCCCGTATCCTCTCTTATTTGCATCCTCTGTTCTAGACGACGCCCAGACTAAAGGCACCGTTTTTTTCATCTCCATCTCTCCATTGCTCATCTCCTCGATGCACCAAGTGTTGTTTTTCTTCATTTCATCTTTACTTTTCATCATATTCACGGACCTGCAGCATCTCTCTACTGACCCCTGCCAGACGCATTTGCTACAGACTATGTCCAACTCGACTGTGAGACGCACCATCTCTCCACTGGCCAGGCGATTCAGGGACGTCTGAACCAAACAATGCCCTGCCTCCATTGAGCCTGCATGCCTGGTTCCTTTACTCTGAATGGTACCAAAATATCCAGCGTCTCCAGCAGCCCAGGAGATTGCACATCTTTGGCCAAAGTCATCTTCTCCGGCGCTCTCCTTTGGTTTTACGGGAGTTTATGGAATATTTTGGGAAACATTTCAATTTTGCCCGTGCTTGACTAATTGAATTAACATTTACTATCCTTTACTGTGCTTATTCTCATTTTATGTTATTTTTGTTCTGGTAATCCATGTTTTGTCTTATTTCATTACTGTTTAATGCAATTAACGATTTTGGTTTAACGATGAATAATCTTCAATTTCTTGTCTATTTTACTTCTGAAATTTAATTAAATTTTTTGGCATGTTTTCAGGATCGTGTCTAGTGTAATTACTATTCCTGATCTTCATTTTGGATTCTGAAATTTGATCTAAGCCGTTAAATCTTAATTTCTTTAATTAGATTATATCTCTATCAATTTGATGAATCAGACAAATTCCTCTATCAGATCACTAATCTAGGATATGTTGAATATAGTTAAGGAGTTTGATCAAGGTTTCTTATACTCGAAGTGAAGAAATTGGATAGTACTTAAGCTAGGGAATTAGATTTTCTTAATTTTTTTAGTTTTAGTTTTAATTAAGGTTTTATTGGTTCTTTTTCTGTTCTTTTTGGAAGTAGAATTCTGGAATTTCATGGGTAAAATAAATCTAAAGTTTGAATTTTTTTTGTTAATTTTTGTCCATTAGATTGAATTTTAAATAATTAAATTTTATTAAAAACTCCAAAATTTTGAAGCGAGTCCCTGTGGGATTGACCCGTATTTGCATAGCTATACTATAATAGCTCATGCACTTGCAAAAGCGTCAATAATTTATACTACCATCCATATTCAAAATTATACTAAATATAATTTATATTAGAAAATTAAAATTTGTGTGAGGATTGCTCATAGTGAGGGGTCCAATGATGATCAAGTGTAGACCACCATACCCCACACTTTCCCTATATTATTACAAACCATTTAAAATTGAATAATGAACAAATAAAAATTACAAATGGGCCTCACTACAAGTTTCACTAAAATCCCAATCTAGGAAAGCAATAAACCCTAATCTATGTTGATGAAATTAGGGTCCATAGGATTTTTGCCACTCCTTTGCCAATTTTCCTCACACAAAAATCAAGAAATAATGGTCTATATGTGGAAAATAGAAAATAAATGAAAAAATAATACAAAACCCTAAACTAATTCACCCTAAGCCTAGATTGAAAGTAAATAATCTAAGGTATGGTCCACTACACAAAATGTTGTGACTCTTAAACTTGCAAGTGCACAAATTATTTGTAGTATTCTCACGTGAGGAGGTTGATCCCACGAAGAATTTAATGATTTTGATACTAGTGGTCCCTTTTTTAAATTACTTAACCTGGGCAAAGATCATGAGATTTTAAACCTGAACTAATGATGGAAACTAAATATTGCATGAAATTAGAAACTTTCTAAATTTAAAATTTTCTAAACCTAAACATGGAGACTTTCTCAACTAACCTAACATGTAAACTAAACCTAAACAATGATCTCACTAGAAAAGAAAAAAAAAATGTAATACTTATGGAAACAATTAAACAAGTGGTATGCATGAAATAAAACTAGAAAGAATGCGTGAAACAAAGTCGCAATTTGCATAAATGATCATGACAATATTCATGAATTATGATGCAAAACTAATCTAATATGGAATGCATGAATGGAACTTGAATTTGATCATGAGAATCTAATCTAAATTAAGCAATTTTTCTAAGGGACAACACCTTGAAATCATGCACATGAACCATGGGTTTAAGCGCATGATTTATGGGGTAAACATAGACTAAAATGAATGGACCTCTAAGTAACTATCATGCAATCTAATGTAAGAACTAAACTCACAAGTTAAAATTTTAATTAATTTTTTAAAGAATAACTTAGACTAGTAGTAAATAATGTGAAGAATTAAGCATAAACAAGGTGATATTTCTATGTTGCGGGAAATTCCAGCGCCACACTATTTCCAATTTCCAAGTAATCAACACATAAAAGCATGACTTTATATGCATTAAAACATTCAATTCAATAGTTTCTCACTACTAGAAACAAGTGTAAACAAGAACTTCAAGTGATTTCATTGAAACAGTACCAATTACATCCAAAAAGTTGAATGCATAAAACATATACATAATGCTGGAAATTGTGTTCAGTTCAAGATACGAAACTTAATTCAAATCAATTCTAAAACACCTTCCATAACCCTCAAACTGATCTCCTCTGATATGCATGTGGTTTCCAAGAGAGTAATAAAAGAAAAAATGGCTGAACTAATGAAGGACCTTAAGAAAAGGAACACCTAAAACTATGTCTATCTCTAAGAAGAAAGCATGGAATGCAAAGAGGGAAATTAAAGACTCAAGTCACTTCTTCTCCTAGCTGTCACTACTATGGAAGAATTAACTTGTTTCTTTGAGGAATAAGTAAGGAAAACTTAGAAGTTAAAAGCAATTCAACAAGGCAAACAACAAATGAAACAAGGAACAATCAACAAAGAAAGCAAGGAAGTTCAAGGAAAAAGGGCTTTGATCTAATAACTAACTCTTTTGTTTGTCACTACCAAAGCATTATAGATTTTAAATCAATGGATTATGAAACTAAACTCAAATTTAATAAGAAAGGAAATCAAATTAACAACTAAGCATGGAATCAAAAGCAAACAATATAACAATGGAAAAGCCAAGAGAAGAAAGGTCAAGGGGAATCAACCAAACCTTCAAAGGAGATTACCATTCTAATCCTAGGCTTTATTCTTGCTAAGCTTTAAAGTTTTCAACCATCCTTACCCATTATTACCAATATTAGGATGGACATATCTTCTAATCATTTTGAGCCACAAAGTCCACAACCATCCTTGCAAACCTCTAACTTATATCCACTCGACTCATGTCCTACTCATGTCCTAATCCTTTTTAAGATTATGACAAAGAGCTTGAATATTTAAGCACTAAGCCTTCAGTAGACACTTCTTATTGGTAAGATTGAGTAGTACCACTTATAGAGCTTGAAAAAAAATTTAGCCTGGCAGTGTAAAAGAAGTACCTAGTTGAGACCTACATACCTTATCTAATCAAACTCTATATAACATTATAAATCCACTTGAAACCTTACCTATGTTTGACGAATAGGAAGAAGATAAGTCCATTGATGTACTGACCCTATATAATACAACTCTAGGGAACACATTAAAAGACATTAAGGGTTTAAGCCCCACCTTCCTTTTAGGGGAGTATAGAGTCAACTTATACCCCACTTTCAGGAAAATGTAAGGAGGAGGAAGAAAAACATATACTCATTGTTACAGGGCCCATTATCCCTCAATTTGTTGAACAAGGGGACCATTTATTTCAATATGGTCCAACAAAATTCATAGTGGTCTTTTATGCTATCAAGTTACCACAATCGCATATGTAAAGGTAGAGGATATTTATCAACTATTGTGAAATTCTAAAAAAGGGAGATCATCAATTTTCAATGTGGTCCCACCAAATCTAAAATTATAGTGGTCTACAGTGTCATATTGTTACCACCACCAAAATTTTCAAGATGGAAATTATATATAGACTGTTGAGAGATTTTGAAGAGGCATGAGAAATTTTCCTTTTCATTGTTAGGTTTAGACAATTACTTTGGTATAGTCTATGCCTGGACTGAAGACGTTAAACTTAGTACACATTGGGAGGTAACCCAGGGTTTTTAGAGTCTCAATGTTCTACATTACCCACTTATCATTTAAGGTCCTATGTTTTCAAAACATTAAGGACAATGTTTAATTTAGGTTGGGGGGGTAGACATGCATGAGATTTCTGAGTTTTTCTTCATATTTTATTAAAAAAATTGAATTTTTCTCTATTTTTAAAGCAAAGTTCCTTTACCATGATGATAATTGGATTGTCTAAAGTTTAGTATTTCTCCTACTTTAACTTCTTAATAGAAATGCATACGGTCAATTCTACATTTATTCATACTGTAAAGTGTTTTATGAAAGTTAAAACTCAGAACACACTTATACACAATGCATAAGTCTAGACAAATAGATGGTTATGACTTAGATACCCTAAGGAAATCACTGGAGACCTATACATCCAGTGAGTTTTAGAGACTATCATCTTTATGTGGGTTATAAATAACTCATTTTTTTTAGTGTACAATCAATTTCGAAAGATCCCAGTATCTTATGTTGTGGTAAAATTGTCAAGAATAAAAAAGGAGTACTAACTTCATTTCTTGAATATTTGTTGACTCAAATAGACTATAAGAAACCTAGGAAATGATATAAGCCATCATTATTTTAGCCCAAAGATATAAATCCTACCCAGTATATTGTACCATTAGTTATAACCTTTGAACCTCTTAGTAAGCCTTTTCTTTCCATAAAACCTAATTTACTTCAACATGAAGAAACCCTAATAAGAATATCCATTACCTACCCTTCAAAAATAAGTAGGAATGATAGCAAAAATTCAAGAAAAGGACAAAATTCAAATAAGTGATAAATATCAAAAGTACAAAAACAATGTTCATTCTTAGAAATCCAAGGAAAAGTGAAAAAAGTATCAAAAGTAAAAGAAAAGAAAATTTTATGAAGAAAAGAGAAAGGAAAATACAAAAGAGATATTCACTTCATTATAGTCAAAGTAGAAAAGTTGTCAACATTTATAGAAGACTTCTAATCAGATTTGAAACTTTGAATCCATGTACCCTTCTTTTCAGAACCTATTCTAAGCCTACATTTCCTCCTATTTGAAGTTTATTGATCTTAAGTGGAACATAGCCTTGATGAGGACATAAATAGGAAAGAATTAAGGAGAACTATATATAATGGTCTTAGTAATGACATCATTCTTAAGGATCATATTCATTATCTCATTTGTGCTTAAAAGATGATGTGAACACTTAAATTGTTGGATTTGGTCATACAGAGAGAGAAATTTGTTTGACCCTTTTCTCTGAGAGCTTTATTTCTGAGTGTATACAAGTGAGAATTTTAGTTCAACAATCTTTCAATGGAGTAATAAGCATATATGTTTAAAAGCCCTAGCTTATGTAGCTATACACACACTACACTCTAAGATGTAACTGTAAAAAATGGCTTTGGTATATGGGTAATTTATAGAATTTTTCATTCATCTTTATCAAGTTGTTAAAGTCAATCGAGTATTAATAGATGAGAATTCTCTAAGATAAATTAAGGAACTTAGCATTATTGAATTTTGTGGGTATATTCACTGCAAACCTTCACAAGGCTTAACTTGTCCACTAGGCATAACTTAGAGGTTTAAGGGCTTGTTTCATATGCTAAATCCAATCATGAGTACTTATGAAAATGGAAACTATTTCTATTTTCATAATTTTCTACACATTTTGCTTGGGTCTAGCAAATTGCTAGTTGGGGGTGTGATGAGTGTTCAATTTCGCATAAAAATTACTCAATAGTAGCCCATGTTATAAAATATCATGTTATTTATAGTTTTTTTTGGAAATTTATAAAAAAAATTGTTTTTTAACATAATAATTTGATAGATTGATATTTTGCAGGTTTAAAAGCTAATCCAAATTAAATATGTGAATAATCATAATTTTTTAAAGAATTAATTAGGTTTTTTTACTCATGTGTAGGAAGTGAGAAGATGAGCACATGGCCTATATTGTGCTTTGTATAGTTTTTCACAAAAATTCATGCATTTCCACCACTTTGCATGAGAATTTAAGTCATACATGAGGTTTCCTAGTCCAAGTAGGAAACCTAAGGATGTCATGCTACTCCAGCCTTGAAGCAAAGCATTGAAGCCACTTAAACCACCAAGGAATGAGCCATTAAAGTGAGATTATCAAGCCAAGGAGGAGTACCACATGGAATCACATGATTGGAGCATAGACTCAAGAAACTTTCCTATGTTAAAAGTGTGACTTTAAGGGATTTTGAGATATTATTGTAAAAGGTAAGATGATCATGCATTAAAGAACCCATCAAGAGAGAAAAATCCACTTTCATAAACTATTTCACTTCCCTAATCCATCATTCATCCTAGGATTCCATGTCTTTAAGTCAAGGAAGGAGCCACCATCTAGGAGGAGGATGCCCCTATTTAGTTGGCAAAATCAAGTAGTTTTCTAATTAGGAAATCCTAGATCCCAGTCCATGCCAACTTGTAAATACCATAGGTTTTCTTCCAATTTTTTCTCCTTATTTTCTTTCTCATTTTCCTCTCTCTTCCCACCATTCAAATTCCATCCAATTAGGAGGGTGGAAAGCCACTTTCCTTTCAAGGAAAATGATGCCTCACCCTTCCCCCCTTCCTAATTAGGAAATCAACCAACTAGCTAGCCCATCTCTCTCTTATGTCATCCCTATTACATCATCTCCACCGACCATTCCTCCTTTAAACTCCAACTCAAAACTAGATCTAGATCTCCACCTCTTTCCTAGATTAACCATTCATCAAAATTGGAAGCTACAACATCTATATATATATATATATGTATATATCACCATGGTTCCAACATTTTTTTCTAAGTAGAGGTGGGTGAGACACCTTGAAATCAAGCTCTCTTTTGGTGTTATTTGCTACTAGACTTTGGGATTTCTTTAGTTCTTTTCTTCCTTTAGATTTTGAGTTATTCTTGCTATTGTTTTCTATACAACCATGTTAGTACTTTAATTTCATTATTTTAGTTTCCTTGCATTAGTTTTCCATTATTTAGTTTTCTAGTTTTGGACCCTTCTTTCCATCTAGCTTTCCCTTTCTTTTGTACTCCAATTCTACTAGTTTTCTTTGTTATTCATATAGGATTTAAGTCAACACTTCTCTAGTAGTGATAGACAAGAGAAGAGCTAGCTTAGAAACTTGAATTCCTCCCTTGAAATTCACATTTTTTTCCTTCTGTTAGCCCTTAGTTTTAGGTACAATTTCCATAGTTAGTTTATCCCTTTACCCTTCTTTTCTCTTGAATTCCTTTTTGAATTTTCTTTACATGCCATCATACTTTAAATTATGAGTATTATATCACATTGTTAATGGTTTTTAGAGAGGATTTTATGCTTAGGAATTGGATGTAATTTCTAGCAGTCAAACATGTATTACACGTCCAGTTTTGGGTGTAATTTGGAGCTGGTCAAATAAAGTTCTTTGAGGTTTATTGTTGATGTTTAACTGCAAGTGCACTGGCTATTGTAGTATAGCTATGTAAATACGGGTCGATCTCACAGGGACTCACTTTAAAAATAAGGAGTTTAAACAAAATTTAATTATCTAAAATTAAAAAAATAACAGAATTGAACTAACAGTAAAATAAATATTTACTGTTATTGAAATGATGCAATTTATAGAAATTCTAAGTTTAGAAAACATAAAATGAAACTAATTAAACATCCCTGAAATACACTGTCCGTGGATAGCATTGTCCCCGAATAATATTGTCAAAATATGGATAAGATAAAACTTTAATAGAACAGGGACACATATGTAAATAAAGCAAGGACACGGATGTAAATAAAAGAAAAGGACATAAATGAGATTTTATTTAAAAGTAAAAGGGCAAAAATGAAATTTGAATGAAAATCTGGTTTTTAACAAAAACCAGAAAAAAGTCCCATGAAGAAGTACGCCTGGAAGAGGGAGAAGAGGCGTGGAGTTGAAGATGAAAAGTGGAAGAGGAGGAGAAGAGAATGGAGAGAGATTAGAGGGGTAGAGAGAAAGAGTTAGGGGGAGATGGTTTGCTCCTCCAACCCACCTAAGGGAAGAAGTTGGAATGGAACGCAAAAGTGAAGAGAAGAAGAGATTTGTATGAGAAAAGAGAAGAAAAACAAGAGAGAGGGAGTGAGAGAGTGAGAAAGGAAAGAGAAGAATAAGGGAAAAAAAAAGTGGAGAAGGAAAGAGAGTGGAAGAGGAAAGAGAGTGGGGGAGAGAGTTGTGTGTGATGGATGGTTAAGAGAGAAAGAGAAGAATAAGAAAGAGGGAAAGAGAGAAGTAGGAAAAGAGGGAGTAATAGAAAAGAAAGAGAATGCTAATTTGGGTCCCCTCCTTTGACTTTGGAAACTCCTCCAGAATTGCAAGTTGCCTTCTCCATGTTATTTCCCTTTTGTCCATGATGCTCAATTATCTTCCAGAAAACTATCCCATCCATCTTTATGGTTGATCCAGCTCATCCAATCTTCTTTAAGATGATCTGCATCATTAACCTTTAATAGTAGCCATCCATGCATCTTTTGGTTGATCTACAAAATAAAAGACTAAATTAGAATCGTTTGAATTGCACATTAATCATCTAATGAGCTCTAATGATCATCTAACTGTTGATTTTGACAAATTAAGGTTTGGATGGTCAATTGGAGCCAAATTTAAAATCAAGATAATTTTTACAAATTTGAATGGGTAGATGATCTAATTGAATGCTAAATTAGGGGTATTTTAACCAAAATTGAACACTTAACACACACCCCAACCAACATTTTGCTAGTCCTGAGTAAAACATGAGAAAAACTAATTTTTAAGATTTCAAAAATTATTTTTAAGTCAACTCCCCTTTTTCCTCAGAGAATTATCTCCAAGAAATCACATCAACTTTAGCAAACTAATAAAAATGACTGAAGAATTCAAAACCCTACCTATATGCTAAGATCATTCCACTTAAGCTTAGATCTTACAGGGAGTGTGTGCATATACAGTTTACATATAGAATCATCTTGATCTCTAAGTAAACTTCTAACTTTTGAACTCCATCCGAAATATATTTTAACCTCAATCCTTACTAATGACATACGCTCAGAAAGAACATCTCTCAGATAGAGGGTTCAAATCATCTCTCTCTTTTAATTATGTGAGAAGAGTCAATAAAAACAAATTTATCTCACATATACTCATGAAAAACGAGAGTTACTAAGGAATTTAATTGTTTTGATCCCTTTGGTATGAATTCCATTACCTTTGAATATTTAGAAATACTACTCTTTTAGTCCTATTCATACATTTCCTCATCAAGACTATATTCATCCTAGAGTTAATAGGCCTTTAAATGGGACGAAATGTAGGCTTAGCATAAGGTACCAAAGAAAGGGTATAAGGGTATTCAAAGTTTTTGCAAAAATAAGTAGAGGTCTTCTATTAAAGTTGACAACTCTTTCTTTTCTTTACTAAAGTGAATATTTCTTTTTTTCACTTTTCTTTGTATTCTTTAAATTTTTTCTTCTTTAACATATTTCTTTCTTTTAACACTTTTGAATCACTTTGAATAATATTTCTTTTCTTGATATCCACTTTTCTAATTTTATTGCAACTAAAAGGATTTTCTTCATTCCTCTCTAACTTATTTTTCAAAGAAAATGGGTAATGGATAATTTATACTAGGTTAATATGGGTAAAAGGTAATTTGGGTGACAAAAGAAAAGGCTTATATAAAAGGCTCAAGTTGGCTGACTAATGGTAAAATACTTCTTGGTAGGCTTTATGTCTCTAGGTTAACAACAATGATGGCCTAAATCATTTTCTAGGTTTCCCATAATCTATCAAATTCAATGAACTTCTAGAATTTAAGGATAATATTCTAATTATTCAGGTAATTAGCCAAATTTAAGAGTTTGGGATCACTTCTCTTTAAGCACACTGAAGAAAATTAGGAACATTTATAACCTCTCAAGAAGGATGAATGGCTTTAAAACTCACTTAGGTTATAGGTCTCCACTGAATTTCTTCAGAATCTCTATGTTATAGCCACTCATCAACCTAGACTATCTATATGCAACTGCGTGTACAAATGTGATCTATGACTTTGCTTTTATAGAATACTTGAGAAAATGAGTAAAATGATGAATTGATCATATTCAATTCCATTAATAAGCTAAATTTATCCTGATTATACTTTAGAAAATCCAATTCTCATCATAATGTAGGAATTAACCTAAAAATTTTCTCCCCGGTTTTAAGAAAATCACTTAAAAACCTAAAAAAACTAGAATTTGGTAAAATTCTACACCCCTCAACTTGAGAGAAACATTGTCCTCAATGTTTAAAAGTAGGATGATGATAATGCATTGAGAAATCCAAAAAAGAAAAGAAAAGAGAGAGAGAGAGAGATATAAAAAAAAGAAAATTGAAAAAGAAAAAGAAGAAAGTAAGAACTAAGCTACATACTAAAAATTTTCAGAGGAAAAATATTGTTGAGTTCGAAACTTCCCTAGGTCCCATACAAAATGAGCTGGATAGGCCTCTAAAAAGGAATGATGAATAAATTTATCTTGCAATTTAAAAAAATTTCATTTTATCACAGGGCAAGATAAATTTATCTTCAAGTTGCTTCTCATAATTAGAGACAATTGTGGGAGTTCGAAATGGAGTAAGTAGCAATAGTGGTTGTGACATTTTCTTGATCAATAAATTCATCTCTTTTTCTGACAGGTTTTGATACTATTTTAGACTTTTTAGGACCAAATTGCTCAATTATGTTACCACTATGAATAATGGTAGCTGCCTTTGTTTGTTCCATGTCTGTAAATGAAGAATTAATCTTGTTTCCTACATCCATATCATCAAGATATTCATTTGGTGGGATAGGACATTCCTCTTTATTAATGGTCTGTAGCATTTGAAACATCATGTCCTTCAATTCAGTCATGGAATTTGTGTTCTCTTTTAATTGGGCTTTAATTTAAGCAATTTTCTTCTCCTGGTATTGCATGACTTGATGGAAATTATCCTCCACTTTCCTCTTGTGTGGAGGAAGGTAAGGTGTAGGAGCAAGTGGTCCTTTATGGTGATATGGTTGATGTTGGGACTTCTGTGAGACATTAGCCTTATATTCATTTCTAACAGTAGAGTGATTACTCCATTTGGAATTATATGTCTCTAAAGATGGGAAAAAATGTTGCTCATAAGAATGGGTTTGTTCATAGAATGCATCCTGAAATGCAGGAGCAATGGGACACTCCTTAGAGGGACATTTTTCCATTTCGATGGCCTCAACTAATCTATTTAAGGATGCTATTTTCATATCATCATTTTTAGTCGTAGCATATATTTCTCCCCTAGAGGATGTGGTGATGGACTTAGGCTTGTTTGGGAAACCTACTTATTCTGAATCAGCCCAAGTTTGCGCACGCTCTACGAACCATTCCAAATACTCTTGTGCCTCTTCACATTGTTTGTTTAATAAATTACCATTGGACATCATTTCAACAAACTGACACATATCAGATTTAAGTCCTTCATAAAAGAAGCTAATGATGTGCCAAAGTTTGTATTCATGATGTGGACAAGTTAAAAATAATTCCTTAAATCTTTCCCAGCATTGATAGAAAGTTTCATTATTTGTCTAGGTAAAATTCATTATATTTCGATGAAGAGCATTTGTCTTATGTCTAAGAAAGAACTTATTCAAGAACTTCCTAGTCATTTCTTCCCATGATTGTATGGAACCTGATGGCAGTGAATGAAACCACAGCTTAGCTTTTTCTTTTAAGGAAAAAGAAAATAATTTGAGTCTTATTATGCCCAATTCAATGTTTTGTATATGTTGGGTCATGCACACTTCATCGAATTCTTTTAAATGCAAGTAAGGACTCTCACTATCCAACCCATAAAATTTGGGAAGTAGTTGAATTACTCCCACCTTTAATTCAATCATACCACAATTTGGAGGTAAAAGTATACATGAAAGTGTGCAGGTATAATTAGGCTGTAAATAGTCTCTTAGTGTCTTCCCACCAGGAGTTTGGTTATGCCAATTATCCTCATGTGTTTTATGCTGGTCCTTTCTCCTATTTCCATGTGGTTGAGAATGATTCCTCCATTGATGTATATCATCATTAAATAGAGGTGGAGGATCATCATCATCAAAGAGAGGATTGCTCATCCATGAGGAAACATCATCATTATCTAAGATGAAAGGTGGTTCATCACATTAAAGAGTGGATTGTTTCTCCATGGGGAAATATCTCCTCTATTAATGTTGGGGTGTAAATTACTCTTTTTATCAGCGTTTAAATTATTCATTAGGTGCAACTAATCATGTCTTTCTCTCTTTTTTTTCTTCTTTTTTTTCTTTTTTTCTTTCGTTATTTCTTTTTTTTTAAAAAGAGGACTATCCTAAATAAGCAACCTAAATGCCTAGAATGATGCATAATCAAGGACACAATCAAGCAATCCCTTAAGGCTAACAAGCACATATATTTTGATTTTCTGTGGGGACAATGCTTTTAATTAGCCTAATTTAATGCTCCTCCTCTCTTTAAGAGTTGACTATTGCTTACTAGTTAGGTTCTGTCTAAAATAGTTAATACAACCCTCATGTAAGGAGGCGTTTAGACCTCACAAACATCAACAAGAGGTGGGAGAAGAGCAAGGTTCTATTAGACAACCCCCAATAACCATAGTGATCAAATACCATCAGAGTGACAGTAAATTATGTCCTATTAAGAGGGTCCTACGATCATGTGATGACCCTATAGGTCTCTCCTAATTGATTTTAACTTAATGTGAATGGTGGAGTTGTGCCCTTAAGGTGATTATCCTAAGTGGGCCAAGAGGCAGTGATGAAATCCACCCTTGATCTTGTGGGGTTGGGTGCCCGTACTAATTAATTTTCATACACCATGGCAATTCGATTAGCATATAATTCACCTTAAAGCATTAAACGTGTCCTAAGATGCAATTGAAATCAATAAACTAATGCAAACCCTAAAATGCAATAATTATAAAGTATACTTTCTATATACAATTAAACTACCAACCAATGCAAAATTATACTAAATGCAAACCCTAATTTAGAAAATAAATAAGTGAGAAGACTAACAGTGGGTTTCTGATGAAGATAAGGTGTGGGCCACCTTATCCCACACTTGCCCTGTATTATACAACCCTTTAATAATTAAAATTAAAAGTGCAAATTACAAAGGGGCCTCACTATAAGATTCACTCAAAAAAATAAAATAAAATTCCTAATGTAGGAAAGCAAGGAAAATCTATCTAATTGATGATGCTCCACTTACCAAATTCCTGAAAAACAAAGAAAGCAATAAGTACCAAATTCAGGAAATAAAGTGGTTATGCACTAAAAAATTAAATATGTACCTAAAAATGCCTAAAATATTAAAAATGCAATTCCTAATTTTTTTTTAATTTTTTGGATTTTTAATTAAATTTTATGAAAACTCCTTTGCAAGTCCCTGGCAATGGCGCTAAAAACTTGCTGATGTTTTACTACAAGTGCATGAGCTATTGCAGTATAGCTATGCAAATACGGGTTGATCCCACAGGGACTCGCTTTAAAAATAAGGAGTTTAAACAAAATTTAATTATTTAAAAATAAAAATAACAGAATTAAACTAACAGTAAACTAAATATTCAGTTTTATTAAAGTGATGCAATTTACAAAAATTCTAAGTTCAGAAAATAGAAAATGAAACTAATTAAACATCCCTAAACTGTACTGTTCGTGGAGAGCATTGTCCCTGGATAACATTGTCAAAGTATGGATAAGATAAAACTTTAATAGAACAGGGACATAGATATAAATAAAATGAGGACATGGATGTAAATAAAATAAAAGGACATAAATGAGATTTTATTTAAAAGTAAAAGGTCAAAAACGAAATTTGAATGAAAATCTGGTTTTTAACAAAAACTAGGAAAAAAATCCCGATGAAGAAGAATGCCCGGAAGAGGGAGAAGAAAAGTGGAGTTGAAGAAGAAAAGTGGGTGAGGAGGAGAAGAGAATGGAGAGAGATCAAAGGGGTAGAGAGAAAGAGGAAGGGGGAGATGGTTTTCTCCTCCAACCCACCTAAGGGAAGAAGTTGGAATGGAATGAAAAAGTGAAGAGAAGAAGAGATTTGTATGAGAAGGAAAAAAAGTGGAGAAGGAAAGAGAGTGGAAGAGGAAAGAGAGTGGGGGAGAGAGTTGTGCATGATGGGTGGTTAAGAGAGAAAGGCAAGGGGATGGGAAAGGAAAGAGAGAATGAGAAGAATAAGAAAGATGGAAAGAGAGAAGTAGGAAAAGAGTAATAGAAAAGAAAGAGAATGCTAATTTGGGTCCCCTCCTTTGACTTTGGGAACTCCTCCAGAATTGCAAGTTGCCTTCTCCATATTATTTCCCTTTTATCTATGATGCTCAATTATCTTCTAGGAAACTATCCCATACATCTTTATGGTTGATCTGGCCCATCCAATCTTCTTTAAGATGATATGCACCATTAACCTTTAATCATAGCTGTTCATGCGTCTTTTGGTTGATCTGTAAAATAAAAGACTAAATTAGAATCGTTTGAATTGCACATTAATCATCTAATGAGCTCTAATGATCATCTGACCAAAATTGAACACTTAACATTTATTATTATAGAACGGGTAGATGATCTAATTGAATGCTAAATTAGGGGTACTTTGACTAAAATTGAACACTTAAAATTTATTATTATAGAATTTTTCTTGCATAAAACTACTTTATATTTGTGTTGTTTCCTTGCATAGAAGTTGTGGTTTCAATTGCTTCCTTATGCTTGATTTTTTTGATGTTCTTAAGTAGTTGAAATCTGGAAGTTTTCTTCCTTAACTTTGTGCTTTGATTCCAACTATATAAACACCTTACTTGCTTGAATCCTTAAGAACCCATTTAGTTTTTCATGTTGTTTATTAGATTCATTAATTATTTTTCAAAATAGTTCACTTTAGATTCATCAATTCAGGTCACTTTTGTACTCCAGAACCATACCCACAATCCATGGATCATGCGTATGGTATTAGGTCACTTTCCTTGTTTGTTTTTGCTAGTTTACTTACTTAATTTAGTTTTAGCAATAGTTAATTCATTATTTCATCTTATTTTAGTTTATAAAGTTTCCTTTTTGATATTTTAAATTCCACCTTTAGGAAGTTTTAGGAATTAGAAAGGGTTAAATTAGAAAGTCTCTTTAGTTGTAGTATCCATTCACACATGTGTTTCTAATTTCTTGTTAAAGTTAGTTAGATCTCATTAGTTTCTTGTTTTTTCATTTTAATTTAGTGTTACAAAGTTTTCTAATTTTGTTTTAGAAAGTTTCTAATTCTAGTTTAGGAAAGTGTTAATTTAGTAGTTTACTTAAGATTAGTTGCCTAATCTGCTTCATTCTAATTTGGCATTTGTTTCCTTTAGTTTCTTGGGTGTTAGTTAGGTAAGTTTTCATTTCAATTGCTTAGCTTCAATTTTGGAAAGTTTCTTTTAATTCTAATTTCTAATTCCATTCATGTTTCCTTCTTAGTTTGTTTTAATTTCCTAGTGAAATCACATCTCTATCTCTTTGGCTGAAGTTAATCAATTCTAATAAGATCCAAATTATTGCAAATCTATGAGATTCATCATGGGATTGACCTTGCTTGCATGAACATACTACATTGATTCATGCAGTTGCGAGTAATTTTAACCCTACACCAAGTTTTGGTGTTCAATTTTGTATAAAAAGTACCTAATTAGTAGTCCATGTGGTATAACTTTTAGTTTTAAATTAGGATTTTTGGCCCAAATTTTGTAACACATGTATTTCTGACCTAATATTTCAAAATTTTGATATTTTATAGGTTCAAAAGCTAATCTAGAGTAAGTATGTGAATGGTCATAATTTTTTAGGATTTAATTAGGGTCTTCTTTTTTTTTCTTTTTTTTTATAGGTGTTGAGGAGGTAATCCAAAGTTCGAACTTGATCAAGATAAGAACTGAGTTCATTCATTAGGTTTTCTAGTTAGAATAGGAAACCTTAGTAAGATAAAACCTAAATGCCATCAATCCAAGTGTGATGAAGTTTCAAGCTATCCTAAGGCAAGTAAAGAAGCAATTGAAGAAGCAAAGGTTACCATGAATGGACCCAAGCCCAAGCCATTCATTTCCACCACCTCTGTATGGGAGCCATTCAAGCCACTTACCATTAAAGCCATGAAAAAGGGTGATGTGCCATATGAGCTACTCAAGCCTTGAACCCAAGCATTGAAGACACTTAATCCACCAAGGAATAAGCCATCAAGCTAAGGAGGTGTTCCCCATGGAGCCATAGGATTGGAGTATCAATTCAAGTAACTTTCTTATATTGTAAGTGTGATTTTTAAGGGATTTTAAGAAAACTGTAAAAGGTAAGATGATCGTGCATTAAGGACCTATCAAGAGAGAAAACCCCACATTCGTAATCCATTTCCTAACACTAATCCACTATTCATTCTAGGGTTCCATGAATTTAAGTCAAGGAAAGACCAGCCATCCAAGAGGACACTACCCCCTATTGAGTTGGCAAAATCAAGTGGTTCTTAATTAACAACCCCTAGATCTGAGTCCATGCCAGCACGTAAAAGCCTTACGTTTTCTTCTAGATTTTATACTTTTTTTTATTTTTTTATTTTTCTCACTCTTCCCACAAAAAAATCATCATTCAATTAGGAGGGTGGAGAGCCACTTTCCTTCCATGGAAAATGATGCTTCCCCCCTTATAAAATCAGTAACCAGTCAGTCCATGCATACTCATCTCTCTTATGTCATCTTTATGACATCATTCTTATAGAAATTTCCTCCATAACTCTTCCTAAGCTTTCTCATTCAATACCCTAACTCTAGAGTATATTTTCCCATGGATTCACCCTTTCCTAAGTAAGGAATCCACTCATCTATATATAGCCTATGGTTCATATGAATTTTCCAAGTAGAGGTGGGTGAGACACCTTGAAACATAGCTCTCTTTTGGTGTTATTTATTGCTAGACTTTGGGACTTCTTTGATGCTTTTCTTCCTTTGAATTTCTAGTTATTTTTGTTGTTATTGGCTCTCCAATTTAGGTTAGTAGTTTTCATACTTTAGTTTAGTGTTCATTGCTTTAGTTTCACTTGTTTTGCTTTCTAGTTTTGCATCTTTCTTTCAATCTACCTTTCCTTTCTTCTTTACCTCAATTCCTCTAGTTTTTTCTTTGTTATTTTCTCAATATTAAATTTAATTCATCTCTATTAGTGACAGCTAAAAGAAGATCTAGCTTAAAACCTTGATTTCCCTCCTTGAAATTCACATTTTTTTTCCTTGTTCACCACTTTAGTTTAGGTCCATTTTCCCTTAGGTAGTTCACCCTTTTAGCCTTCTTTTCCCTCAAATTCCATTCTAGGTTTTCTTTGCATATCATTATAATTTATATTGAGATCTTCATATCAGAGTCTTGTTATAGTTTAGATATACTTTTGCAAGTCTAAACAATGTGCAATTTCCAAAATTTGTAGACAGTTTAATGCACAGAACTTTGGTGTAATTTCGAAGTGAATCAATAAAGTTTCATGGGAATTATTGTCATGGAATGTTTCTTGCATCAAAGTACTTTAGATCTAGAATTCTTCTCCTTCATTCTTTATGCTTTATTTACAGCACCTAAACACCTTATTTGATTGAATCCTTAGGAACCCATTTAGATTTTCATGTTTTCTATTAGATCTATTAATTATTTTTTATAATGGTCCACTTTAGATTCATCAACACTGGTCATTATTGCACCCTACAACCATGCGTAAAATCCATGGATCATGCGCATAGTACTAAGTCACTTTCCTTTTTGGTATTTACTTAGTTTAGTTGCATAATCTTTTTTTGGCAGTATTTAATTCATTTTTTATATCATAGTTTAGGTTAATAAAGTTTCCTTCTTGAGTTTAGGAAAGTTTCCTAATTTATTTTTAGAAAGTTCCTAATTCTTGTTTGGGAAAATGTTAATTTTGGAAAGTCTCCTTTTTTGTAGTTTCCTTAAGTTAAGTTGCTTAGTTTGATTTATTCCAAATTAGCATTAGTTTCCTTTAGTTCCTTACATGATAGTTAGGTAATTTTTCATTTTAATTTCTTAGCATTAATTTTAGAAAATTTCTTTTAATTATAGTTTCTAATTCCATGCATGTTTCCATCTTAGTTGTTTTAATTTCTTAGTTTGATCACAACTCTAGTTCTTTGGCTAAAGTTAATAAATTTGAATAAGATTTAATTGCTTCAAATCTATGAGATTCCTCGTGGTATCAATCTCACTTGCATGAACATACTACATTGATTTGTGCCTTAGCGAGTAATTGCTACACCAAGTTTTTGGGGCTGTTATTGGGGCAGCGCAACAGATTTTGGTTGGATTCTTTATTTAAATTGTTTATCTTTAGTTGTAGTCAGAGGTTGAACTAGATTAAGATTTTTGTATTGCATTTGCATATCTTGCTAATTCATCATAAATTGATCCATCTTACTTGTTTTATGTGATAAAAATTTTGCAAAGGAGCAATGGTGATCCAGTGGGCTAAAGCCTCATAATATTTGATTACTTTCTTATATTAGGGTTTTTCCTTTTGAGTGAACTTGTAGTGAGGCCCCATTATAACTTGTAATTTATTTATTTCATTTTTAATGGGTTGTATTAATATAGAGCAAGTGTGAGATATGGTGTCCCACACTTGATCTTCATCAGAAACTCCACTGTAAGTTTCCCTTACCCTATTTACTTTCCTAGTGTAGTTGCATTTGGTGTAATTTGCATCTTAGTTGGTAGAATAATTCATATAGACTAGGGCATTCATCTTAATTGCTACACCATTATTTAGAGTTGTTGCATTATTTTGCACCTATCTAACCCTTGGTTGGATAGTATATAGGTTGTATTAGTTTGCATTCTTGTATTGCATTGCACATTTATTGATTTATGCAGATGGAACTTAATGTTAGTAAGGGCCCCTAAGAAATCAAATCAATTCCTTGTATACTTGCTATCCAACCAATAATCCTAATTTCAAATCAAGTAGCAAGAGACATAGGGTCTTGAGCTCATAGGACCCTTTTTGAAAGAGGTGATCTATTTTCACTTCAATGGCTCTTGAACTTTATGGTTATAATGGGAATCCAAAATCCAAGTGATTTTTCCAGGAATTTTGTTGATAGATGTTGTGGTCTATGATAAGTGTCTAATTTTGCATAAAAACAACTCAATTGGTAACCCTTGTGTTACAACTTACAAGGGTAAATTAGGGTTTTTTGACTAAAATTTGTAACATAAGCAATTTTGACCTAATGAAGAAATTTTTTGATATTTTGTAGGTCCAAAGACTAATTCAAAGTAAGTATGTGATTAATCATATTTTTTTAGGATTTAATTACAGGATTTTACTTATTGTAGGAAGTGAGATGGTGATTCGATGGTCAAGATTAATAGAGATGAATATTAAAGATCTAGATCAAAAGATTGAGTCAAAGCCTAAGAATCAACAATCCAATATGAGATCAAGGTCAAGATCAAGCAATGGATGCAATTAAAGGAGCTAAAGGTGGCCAAAGTGGGTGCATGAAGTAAGCCATGCATTTTCACCACCTTTGCATGGGAGCCATTAAAGTCACCTTAGCCATATAAGCCATGAGAGAAGGTGACAAGCTAAGGAATTAAAGTTAAACCATTCAAGCCACTCAAGCCAAGGGATGAAGCTATGAAGCCAAGCTCAGAGAGCCATCTAAGTCAGCCATGAAGCCTAACCAATGGAGCCCTCAAAGTTAGCCATCAAAGTCACATAAGCTAAGCTAAATGGAAGGCCATGAGTGGTGGAGAATTTGAATAATTATCTATGAGATTCTAAGGTATATTTTAAAGATAATTAAGGGAAATTTCATTAGAATAAGGTGGCATGTAGACTAATAGGATGAGACCCTTATATTTTTCATCTTTTTTCAACCTTTTTATCACTTTCCACCATATCACCAAGTAGCACCACGAATTTGACTTTCCATTTAAGAGTCTTACCATTCCAAGACTCCTCCACCTTCCTAAACTCCCATTCAAACCACCCAACCAATCCCAAATTCTTAGGAAATCACTTAACCAATTAAATTCCCCCATCTCACCTCACTTTCCTAAATTTTCTACACACCACTTTCATCTCACATGCTTTTCTTCTTCCTATCTAATTCCTACCTCAAAAAACACCCACTTTTCTATTTTTAAGGGCATTCCATGATTTTTTGAAGGGGGAAACATCCTTTCCTAAAAAGGTGGCGTCTCCCACCTACTCTACTTCCAAAAGGGCAGCCACCTCTCACTTTGTTTCCTCTTTTGAAACCCTAGCTTACTGACAATCTTAACCATCCAAATTACTTGTTTTCCATCCCCACCACACCTCTAACTTATGTCACCCTAGAAATTGTAGGAAAAAAAAGTATAAAAGATCCTAAAAAACCTAGGTTTGAGACATATCTGCCTTGGGAGGAAAGAGATGCCTCCACTTTGGAGGAGGGCATCCTCTTCCTCTCACTCTCCTCCTACCTTTTTACCTTAACCATTCTTCTCCTTTGGGTGTTGCTTTTCTTTCCAAGGTGGGGCTGCATCTTCTTCAAGTGTTCAACACATAGCTTTGGTCTTTTAATTCTTCTTTGAATGGTTGGCTAGTTCCCTTTTAAGTTTTCTTTTCTTTGTTTGAACTTTACTTCCATTGTTGTTAGTTACTCATTTTCAATTCCATTATTTTTTTTGCCTTATTGATTAAGATCCAAGGTTGGTTTTTCCCTTAAAGTGACAGCCAAGGTAAGTTACCTTGAATCTAATCTTTGTCCTTGCTTTCCATTGCTTATAGATCTCTTTTGGTTTCATTGCAATCCCTTCTTGCTTTTCTTAGTATTCTTCAAGATTGCCTTTAGTTTCTAGTGGGATTTTCACTTGATTTCAAGCATGCTTATTCATGAATGATTGTTGGAAAAATTGAAGAAGGATTAGCATGTAGTTTTGGGTTGATTAAGATCAAGTGGAATTCATTGTAATGGAATTTAATTTTCAGATTTGGATTACATGTATTGGGAATTATGTTGAGGAATGTTTTATGTGATTCAATGAAGGTATTTGGAATTTACAATTCATACTTATGTCTAGAAATTCATGATCTTCATCAATGAATGTTTACATTATAATTGATTAATTGCATTCTTTCCATGTTCCTTTAAGTGAATGATTCAAATCTTAATTTTCAACACCATACACTTTATGTCACTTGATTTTTGAAATCCTAAATAGAATGTTAGATAGCTTAGTCAATCTTAGGGTAATATTGCATGCTTTAGGTTTCCAAATTAGTAGATTAGATCCATTATAACCCAATGAATTATGTGTACCATTCCATGGACACATGCATAATACTTGTGTAGTTTTCCTTTCATTGCTTGTTAGTGATTGTTTTCTTTTATTCATCTTGTTTAATTGAAGTTAGATTTCATTAGTTTGTATCTTAGTTAGTTTCTAACTTGTAGTTAGGTAAGTAATTAATTTTATCATATTTGCTTATGAAGTTGATTTGGTTGCTTAGTTTTCTTAGATTTGCATGATTTAGGAAAGTTGCTTAATTTCATTTTTAGAAAATTTCAACTTAGGAAACTTTTTCATTTTAGCATGTTTCTAATTTTTGCATAATTTGATTTCCATGTGTTAGTTTTTGTTCATAGTTTAGGTTAAAAGTCTCTTGAATTTTGGCTACGTTAGATAGTTTAAAGTAAGGGCCACTAGCATCACATTCGTTCAACTCCTCGTGAGATCAACTTACTAGTGTGCTATATTATAATCGATTTGTGCACATGCTAATTAGTTTTAAATCACAACATTCTAAATGCCTCATTCCATGTGAATTGTATTAACCACCTTGAGCAGGACCTAACTGGTAAGTAATAGCCAAATCTTAATTAAAGGAAGAGCTATCTAACTTTAGGTTAAAAGCTACAACCTTTCAGATTAACAAAGATCAATAAGACATCTTGTTAACATTAGAAATTATTTGCTTGCATAGCATATAGAGTTAGGTGTCCTTTAGAATTAGGTTGCATCATTTAGTTAGGTTTCATTATAGTGCATGCAAGGACATCGATCTTAGAACACTGAATTATTATCGTTAGATCCTAAGATTGAACGTACTCATAGGCAAGGGTTAAGAAATCAAATTCTTTACCCCATGGTCAACCCACCAGTTGAAGTCAAGCATAAGGCTATTAGAGATTTCTATGTGCCAATTCAATTAAATACTCCATCATGCATCACTTGACCACCCACCAATATAGACCACTTGGAACTTAAACATGGAGTCATTCAGTTACTCCCAACATTCTATGGTCGTCATAGAGAGGACTCATACCTACATATCAAGGAGTTCCTTAATATTTGTGCCACATTCATATTCCAAAAGATTTTGGATGACTCTATTAGACTTAGGTTATTTTCCATTTCATTAAAGGACAAGGCTAGATCATGGTTGAATTCTTTAAAGGTCGGTTCCATTGTCACATAGGACTAGTTGTTTAGGAAGTTTCTAAACAGATTCTTCCTTGTCCATAAGACTACTACCCTTCAAAAGGAGATCATTAATTTCTAGCAAAAAGATGATGAGCAATGCTATGTGTGCGGGAAAAGTTGAAATAAATTGCTGCAGAAGTGCACTTACTATGGATTTGAAAAATGACAACAAGTTCAATACTTCTGTGAGGCATTAACACCTCAAAATAAACAAATGGTAGATGCAACTAGTGGAGTCACCTTCATGTTAAAAAATGAAATAGAGGCTTGGGAATTTTTACAAATTTTAGTTCACAATTCCCAACATGGAGACCATTCCAATAGGAGAGAGAGTAGTACCCAACCTAAAAGGAAAGGAGGCTTGTATGAAATAGGAGGGAAGATTGAATCCTTGCCTAGAAGATTTTCCAAGCTTGAACATCTGTTCCAGGCCTCATAGGTGTGGATATACATCAAAACCTCAAGGAGTTTGTTCTATTTGTTCCAACCAAGCACATTTAACTTCAACTTGTCCATCTAATGTTGTTTACATTTAAAATCTTTTAGAACAAGAAAGTGCTCTTAATGCATGTCCCAATGCTAGCAATAACCCTTATCCTGAGACCAATAATCTAGGATGGGCTAAGCATCCTAACTTGTCATGGTCTAAGAACAATTACTAGGGAGGATCATCTATGAACCCCCAGCTCAGAACTTTCCTAGGATTTTCACTTCATAGCACCCACCAAGTTTTTAACTACCCCAACAAACATAAAAACCATCACTTGAGGATAATATACAATATATCATGAAGAAACTTGATAAAAATAGCAAAGCCTTACATCAAACCCAGAATGAGAGTCTACAAAATATCTTCAAGTTAGAAAGGCACATGGTTCAATTATCTATTTCTTTAACTGAAAGGGAAAAAGTAAAGTCTCCAAGTTAGTCTATCCCTGACCCTAAGGGTCAATTAGAAATAGGGTCTAGTTCACATAACCAAAAACCCCATGAACAAGAAAAGTCTATCACAACCCTTAAGAGTGGTCGTTAGGATGATAACAAAGTAGGGCAGATTAAGACCAAAATAGAGGAGAATGAACAAGGTAAAATATAAGAAAAAGAGAAAAGACAGAAATCTCCTACTCCACTTAAGCCTATAGTGTAGGCAACTTATGTACCTAAAGCACCATTCCCTTTATTACTCAACAAGGCTAAGAAAGGAACAAATTTCAATAAGATAATGGATGTATTCAAACATATGCAAATTAATATCCCATTACTCAATGCTACTAAGGATATTCCTACTGATGCCAAGTTTCTTAAAGGGCTCTGCACTATAAAGCGAAAGCTTAATGTGAAAAAGAATGACTTCCTCATTGAGTAGGTAAGCACTTTAATCCAACACTAGACCCCACTTAAGTTTAGAAATCCAAGTTGTCCTATTATCTCGTGTCACTAGAAACCATGTCATTGAGAGGGCACTACTTCATTTAGGGGCTAGTGTAAATTTATTGTCTTATTCTATCCATGAGTAACTTGGGCTTGGTGATCTTAAAACAACTAATTCCACTTTACAATTACCAGATAGATCAGGTAAAATTCCAGGTGGTATGGTTGAAGATGTTCTAATACAAGTGGACCAATTTTACTTCCCTGTCAATTTCATTGCCCTGGATGCCCAACTTGTGTTAGACTTTGAAAGTCAAATTCTAGTGATTCTTGGACATCCATTCTTGGCAACATCAAACACCATCATCAACTATAGAAATGGTGTGATGAGACTATTTTTTTACAATATGAAAGTTAAGCCTAATGTTTTTAATTCCAATCATCATCATTTAGACTAGATGATTCCTAGGTAGTAAATTTAATTGAAGGTCAGCTTTAAGAAGCTAATCCACCACCATCTATCTCAGATCTACTTGAGGCCTGTCTAATACATTTTAGCTATGATTTTGACATAGATGTGAAGAGGTTAATAATCTTTTAGATGTTACACCTATAATAGATACCTCTAAATGGGGCCTTCATGTGGAACCACTTCCTTCATCAGAATATGTCCCAGTGCCTTTAATAGAAAAACCACCCACATTGGCCATGAAACCTTTGTTTGAAAATCTAAAGCACTCTTACTTAAGACACAATGATACCTTGCATGTCATCATAGCCTCATATCTAGATAAGGAATAGGAGGGTAAGCTTCTTGATGCAATTAGAGCACATAAGACTGCCCTAAGTGGACCATAGCAGATATTAAGGGAATTAGACCTGCATGTGCATGCATAGAATACACTTAGAGGAAAATGTTAAGTCATTTAAGTTGACACAAAGGAGACTCAACCCTAATATGGAGGAGGTAGTAAGAGATGGAGTAGTTAAGCTCTTAGATACTGGTATTATCTACCCTATATCTAACAATACATGGGTCAACCCACTTTAGGTTGTCCTTAAGAAGTTGGGTGTCACAATAATTAAAAATGAGGATAATGACTTAGTCCTCACTCGCATGACCACCAGGTGGGGAGTTTGTGTTTATCACCAAAATTTGAACTCAATCACAAGGAAAGACCATTATCCCCTTCCATGCAGAGACCAAATGCTTGAAAGGCCTAAATTCACCTACCCTTTTGGAACCTTTGCCTACCGTCATATTGTGATGACCTGGGTTTTTTAAAATGCATTTTCATAAATATTTGCAAAGGTAGGGCCCTAATTTTGAAACTCTTTTAAAATACAAACACCAAAAACATATTTTCTTTGAAATTGACTTGTCAAAAATCCAAGTACCACATCAAATTACTTATCACACATAGATTTTTGTATAAAATAAAATTTCTATTGAATATCAATAGAAATACTTTTATTAAAATCAGGATCAATCCAATGGTTCACATGCACAACCCTGGTAGTCATTACATACCTTGTCCAAATATTACATTATAAATTACAAAATAATCAATACAATCTTTCTCAAAGTAAATACCTTGAGTAATAGTTCGATGATGATTATCCTCAAGTCTTGAGCTTTCAATCTTCCTCAACTATATCTGAGATATTGTAAACATTCAAACATTTACAATATCTTAGCAAGCTATGCTTGATAGGGGATTTAAGAAATATAATCAATATATCTCAAAATCAATAGTTCATTATATCCATGATATAAATTAATTTATACAATTGGATAACCATTTTTTTTTTCACTCATCATATGAATTATATGTATATATTGCATATAAATAAAATCACTGAAAATTGTGAATATAGTCAATATCATCAATAATATCTCATTTTCAAACTAATTTCAATATTAACACTGGTGTTAATATATAATCATACCGTATTGGGAATCATCCTCCAATACAACATCAGTAATAACTTTTACTGGGAATCTCATCATGCCATAAAATAATGCATCTCATCATGCCATAACATAAGGCATTTCATCATGCCATAATCAATTGCATCATACTGCAAAATAATCAAAGTACTATCATGCTTGCAGTCTCAATCCGTACAGTGCACCCGGATAACTGCTTAATACTCCACTGATACCATGCTGGAAAATATAGATCCATGTTCATATGGGGAGAACCATGGCTATCACAGTGGTAGCCTTCCCATAATTGCCCCACTTGACATTTTGCCTCTCTTTGGGCATGGTATCATCATCATAATTAGTTTCGGAGAGCGAGTGGCCAAACCCTTTTAACTCTCCTAGCATTGGCATCCCTAGGCATAAGCCTATCTTAAAACAAAATCACAAGTCTCTATGCTTGTATGGAAAATAATAATTCATACTTACAAACTATGTGTCTGGTTATAATAGGACATGCCTATAACTTATTTCCTTCAAATTTGGGGGTCCAACTTATGTCGTTCAAATCTTCTCATTCTACCCATTATGTAATTTCATAATTACTTAATCAATCCCTTTGTATTCATTTCCACATCATTTGTTGCCTTAAGTAATTTCACAATTACTTAATTAATCACTTTGTATTCATTTCAACATCATTTGTTGATTCATAAACAATTCTAAGGTAATTAATAGTTATAAGGATAAGATCATGTGTAAAATACATGTATCTTCTATATTGAATATATTCTTAAGGTCCACCTACCTTTACTTTCAATAATCCATCTTCTCATTAATCTTGATCATCGTATTCTTTAGGTATCTGTCAAATCATATGTATAAAGTCATTCCTCAACTCATTTATACTTCCTAATTGTTCTTTTGATCATCCTTACATAGGATGATTTGGATCTTGTTCCTTGGATCATATTGATCAAGGGTCTAATCTATTGATCTACATCTGAATCTAATATTTATACTACTTCAAAATGTACATACAATATTATGATTCTTATTATTCTTGATCATTCAAGATCTTCTTATGGATCTTGTTTGATCTTTGATTATCTTAATTACCATTTTTATTAGGATTAGATAGTTTACTATCCTTTTACAATCTTATTCTTATTCAACTAGTTAATGTTTTACTGATTGAAGATAATTTATGTACTCCTAATTCTAAACAGCTCCTCCTTATTTCAGAATTGACTAAGGTTTACCAGATAAAAGCTATTCATAGATTGGTTAATTCAATCCTCATGCAAGGAGGTGTTTAGATCTCACAATATCTCCAAAAGGTGGGAAAGAGCAAGGCTCTATTAGAGAACCCCCTTAACCACCATGTTCATCATTTACTGGGGTAACCTTAGCTCAACCTTCATAAGGTTCTTATGAGCATTAAACCCTAAGTACTCTTGTTATTTGATTTTAATGAAATCCATGAACATTTAAAATGCCATTCATGGGGTTTATTATTCTCCTAATTTGGGCCAAGGAAATGATGTTCCTTATATTATCCTACTAACTATAGCCCTTACTATCATTAATTCCATGTCCACATTCATTGTAAATATTCATCAATATATATTTTCATTTAATTACATTTTTCATGTAATTTACATAATATGAACATTACAACATAAATAAAAAATTTTAACAATTACATCTACTAAGCAAATAAAAGAACATTTATAATAGAATATAATAATCCGCATGCTCATTTGAATATATCATATTTATTCATTTTGATCCAATGATCATATTTTGATTTCTATTCATTTTTCATCCCATTAAGGGTTTAGATAATGATCTTTCATTGTTATTCAAATCTATCACATTATCTTAATGTGATATCATCACTAAATCATTGATTCATCTCATCAAATGATCTAATCTTTCTTGATCTAATCAATCAATAAGATCTTAAGTCATTTTATCAAAATAAAGGGCATAGATTTCAATCTATCCCAAATTAGCCACATCTGGCTCATTAATCCATGTGATCTTAACTTCAGATCATCATTCGAACTAATTTTAATGGGATGATCATGGTTGATTACTCAAATCAAGTAGATCCACGATCATTTTTTAGATTTCTCATCCATTAAGGTTAAATTTCTTAATTCATCCCAAATCAATCACATCTAACTCTTGATTTCATGTTTCCTCATCACTAGATTACTGATGGATAAAAAATCCAAGGTCTCATCATATCAAATTTGACTGATCTTGGGCATTAGTACCATGTTTTGTAATTTACAAAATTTTATATTGAATAAAACCTAATTTTATGTTTCCATTAGATTCTACTCTTCACCAAGAATCCATAGCTTCTTTCCGATCTTAATTTGGAGTGAAAATAAGCTTTGAATTATGATTTTAAGTTTTCAAATCAAAATAAGGGCCCAAATTGACAGGGACAATAAGCGACCTGTCTCCGCCTTGTTCCACCGGTGATAGTCGGTGTGTACTGAGCAATGATCAGGGATAGGCGAGACGGTCTAATCTAGACCATCAGATCAACTCTTCCCCTATCCTCCCTGATTTGGCCACATTACGGGCCCAAATTTCATCCCCCATGGTTTTTGGGCCCAGCGTCTCATCCAATGGCTCAAATCTCTGATCTGAGCTGTCTACCTAGGGTTTTTAGCTAGGATTCACTAGATCTATTTCACTAGTGAACTAGTCACCAGTGAAGTAGATTCAATGGTGAATCCTTAGGGTTTTTATTATTATCGAAAAACAAGGAAAAAAAGAGAAGGGAACCTACCTGGATCCCGTTGGAAGCAGAGTTTATTGCCGGAGAAGGAGAACTCCGCCGTATGTTGAAGCCCTAGCCAAATAGCTAGGGTTTCTGTAATTCCTACTATAGGGGTGCTTGCCAATGCTGGGGAAGGACAATAAGAGAGGGAAAATGGAGAGGGAAGTAAGGTGAACCCAATTCTGGGGTTCCTGAGCATTTCTGGTGCAAAAGGAGGTAGATCGGTGAAGATCTTGCCGGGTTAGGGAAAACCCTAGCCAGCTTGATCATCCCAGGGGTTGGGTGGAAGGCCAGTCCCCTGAATTTCTAGCCTAGCACAGCTAGTTCCCATGCCAGGTGCTTGTAGGGACCGCCACTACAGCTGGAAAGAGAAGAGACAGAAAAGAAAAGAAAAAAGAAAAGAAAAAGGAAGAAAAAAGAGATAAAGAGAGAGAAGGAAAAAGGCAAGGGGAGAGAGGGGGAGAGTCTTGGGATCTATGCAATTTCATGTAGTCTATAGGAGGGCTATTTATAGGATTATTTGTGAATTATTTTAATTAAAATTTTAATTATTTTTTATTTTAAATGCTTTTCTACTTTTCTTATAAAATTAAACGCATATTCATCATCATTTTATTCATCATCATTGATATTCCTTGTGCTGGATGTCCCCAGCTCAGCTAACTTTTGTGGACCCCACACAAAAGTGAAATGACCATTTTACTTCTATGGGTAAATATAAATTCACAAAAATTATGAAAAATAGAGATTTTTCACCCGAGCTTAGATTTCAGCATGCTTGCAGTCATTCTAGCCAATTTCGCATGAATGATTCCAAATATCCATGTTTCAAGACTTGATTCTTTTTTTAAAAATTAATATTATATTAAATATAATATTTTACCTCAATTTTCATAAAAATTCCAAGTTAATTCCAAATAATTCTAAAAAAATTGGGGTTTTCACAGATATTTCTTTTGGACTTTGTAATGCTCTAGCTACATGTCAAAGGTGTATGTTGAGCATATTTTTTCATATAGTAGAGAAATTGCTAAAGGTGCTTATGGATGATTTCTCAGTATTTAGTTCTTCTTTTGATAAATACCTGGACCATTTAAAACTTGTCCTTACAATGTGTCAGGAAAGGAACTTAGTGTTAAAATGGAAAAAATATCATTTTATGATACAAAATGGTATTGTTTTATGCCACATTATTCTACACAATGGCATAGAAGTGGATAAAACCAAAGTGGACTTAATATCCAACCTTCCTCCTCTAAGGACAGTGTAAGAAATCCACTCATTTTTAGGTCATGTTGATTTCTATAGAAGATTCATCAAGAACTTAAGTAAGATAGCTAATCTCCTTTGTAATTTACTTATGAAGGAGGCCACTTTTGACTTTGATGATGATTGCATGAAAGCATTTGAATGCCTTAGGGCTGAATTCACTTCGTGCCTATTATTTAACTCTTAGATTAGAATGCACCATTTGAAATAATGTGTGACACTTTATACTACAAAATCAGGTCTGTGTTGGGGCAATATATTGATAAAGTTCCCCATGTGATATATTATGCTTGCAAGATACTCAATGATTCAACCACATAAAAAGAGTTGTTGGTAGTTGTATTTGTATTGGATAAGTTTAAATCTTACTTGCTAGGATCTAATGTTATAATATATGATAAGTGTTTAATTTTGCATAAAAACTACCCAATTAGTTACCCATGTGTTACAACTTATAGGGGTATATTAGGGTTTTTAGACCCAAATTCATAACACATGCATTTTTTGACCTAATAACCCAAAACTTTAATATTTTGTAGGTCCAGAAGCTAATCCAAGGTAAGTATGTGATTATTCTTTTTTTTTAATATTTAATTAGGGTTTTTCACTTTTTGTAGGAAGTAAGATGATGATCCAATGGCTGAGAACGATCGGGATGAAATTGAAGATCAAGATCAAAAGACAGAGTTAAAGCCTCAAAATCATCACTTCAACATAAACCAAAGGCCAACATCGTCTTGTGGACCAATAATGAATGTGATTAAAGAGCAAAAGATGGCCAAAGTGGGCCCATGATGTAAGCCATGCATTCCCACCACCTTTGCATGGAAGCCACTTAAGCCACCTTAGCCATATAAGCCATGAGAGAAGGTGGCAAGTTAAGGAATTCAATCCACTCAAATCAAGTGTTGAAGTCAAGAAGTCAAGCCAAGAAAGCTTCCAAAGTCATCAATGAAACCTAGCCAATGGAGCCTTCAAATTTAGCCATCTAAGCCATCAAGCTAAGCCAAATGAAAGATTAGGATTGGAGGAGATTAAAAAGAGTTATCCATGAGATATTTTGAAGATAGTTAAGAAAAATATATTAGAATAAGATAGAATGATGACCAATGGGATAAGATCATTCAATTTTAAGTGTTTTTTACACTTTTGCCTTAATTTTCACCTCACCCTTAAAATGTACTACGAATTTCATAATAGAGTTGCATCTTTTAAAAACTCTATCTCATTCTACCTCTTAGGAAACTACCCAACCAACCAAAATTCTCAACCTAACACCCTCCATATCTTTCCTATCCAATCCCTTCCACTTTCCTATTTCATAAGAGTTTCAACGTCTTTGGAAGGGGAGAGATGCCCCCTCCTAAAAAGGTGGCGTTTCCCACCTACTCCCCTCCCTAAGACAGCCACCTCCTTCCACACACTTTCCTATTTAATATCCTAACTTTTCCCCAATTCTCACCATTAAAATTTACACACTTTAATCCCCACCATACCTTAACATTAGGGAAACCTAGAAAAATTAGGAGAACAAGCCTAAAAACCTAACAACATCTAAGCAAAAAGAGAAGATTTTCACTTAAGGGAAAAAGACTTCTCCTGATTTGAAAGGAGATGCCCACTTCCTACAGCCATCTTTTTTCTCATTTGCTTATTATTTTTGGGACTCTTTGGGTGATGCCACTTCCTTCCAAGGTGTATGCTTCTTCCTCAATTGTTCAACCTAAGATTTTTAGGGCTTTTTATTCATCTTTGAAGGTTGGTTAGCTTCCTTGTTCTCTTTGCTAGAATTTACTTCTTTTCATGCTAGTTTGCCTTGTTTTCCTTTATCCTTCCTTGCTTTTAAAACTAAAATTCAAGGATGCTTTTCCCTTGGAGTGACAGCCAAGAGAAGTCATCTTGAATCTAGTTTTGCTCTTTATCTTTCATTGCATCTTTGTTCTTGTTCAGCCCTCTTGATTTCCAGCTTTGGTTGCTTAAGTTCCATTTATTTTTGCCTTAGTTTTCCATATGATTTTCCATTGATTGCAAGCATACTTGTTCATGATTGAATATTAGAACAATTGAAGAAGAAACTGGCTTGTAATTAAGATTGATTAAGATTAAGTGACCATCATTGTAAAAGAATTTAAATTTCAGATTTACATTACATGTATGGAGTATTATGTTGATCACTTTTTCATATGATTCAATGAAGTTAGTTGGAATTTCCAATTCATGTTTGTTTCTAGCAGTTAATAATCTTTGTTATTGAATGTTTGATTGCATTATAAGTGATTAATTCCATGTTTTACATGTTCTATTCATTGAATGATTCAATTACCATGCCACTGGAATTTCTTTTCATGAGTGGTTTATGTTAATTTCCAGCACCATAAAATCATGTTCATTTGATTTTTCAAGAGCCCAACTAGATTGTTAGATAGCTTATTTAATGTTAGAAATAGATTGCATGCTTAGGTTTCCAAACTAGCTGATTAAATTCACTCCTATCCAATGAATCATGCATACCATTCTATGGTTACATGCATGATGGTTGGGTAGTTTTCCTTTCATTATTTGTTAGTGGTAATTTCTCCTTTATTTCTCTTATTTAGTTGTAGTTTGATTCCATTAGTTTGTGTCCTAGTTAGTTTGGAAAGTAATTAATTTTGTCCCCCTTGCAAAAATAGTTGATTTGGTTGCTTAGTTTTTTTAGTTTTGCATGATTAAGAAAGTAATTTGTTAAAGCATGTTTTCCTTAGATTAGTTGTTAATTTAATGTTTAGGAAAGTTAGTTTTAAGAAGTTGCTAAATTTCATTTTAGGAAAATTTTTAATTAGTAAAGTCATTAAATTAGAAGTTTTTAATTTAGGAAAGTTTTAAGTTTAAAAAGTACATATTTTAGGAAAGTTTTCAATTTAGCGTGTTTCTTGTTTTTGCTTTATTTCCAATTTCATGTGTTAATTTCCAATTCTATTTTAGATTAAAAATATCTCTTGAATTTTGGGTAGGTTACATAATTTAAAGTAGGGACCACTAGCATCACATTAGTTCAACTCCTCATGGGATCAACCTCACTAGTGTACTATATTGCAAACGATTCTTGTGCTTGTGAGTTTTATTTAAAACAACAATACTATACTTAGATCATACAACACTTAAATAACATCTTTCAAAGAAAGATACAAACCCTAGGCTGATCCGATGGATACTATTGCTACAAGAATTTGATGTAGAAATTTTGGATAAGAAAGGTTCCAAGAATGTCGTAGTAGACCACTTATCCAAGCTAATTGTGAAGTCTATTAGTGAATGTGCCTATAACACAAACATTTCTAGATGAACAATTGTTGCACATTTCCAGTTACCTTAGTACGCTGATATAGTCAATTATCTTGTCACAAGTCCAACACCTATTCACTAGTCTAAGCAAGATAGGAAAAGATTTGGTACTAAGGTTAGACACTTTACTTGGGATGACCTGTACTTGTTTAAGTACTGTCCTGATGAAGTAATTAGGAGATGTATACCAGATAATGAACAACATAAGATAATCTCCTTTTGTTGTGACCATGCATGGGGGGCCCATTTTAGCTCTAAAAAGACAACTACAAAGATTTTGTAGCGTGGTTTTTATTGACCTTCCATTTTTAGGGATTCACATACTTACTGCTAGCATGTGCTAGATGTCAGCAGTCAGGAAGCATAGAAAAAATGAATATGATGCCCTTAAATCCCATTTTAATAATTGAGCATTTTGATATTTGGTACATTAATTTTATGGGACTTTTTCCTAATTCCTTTGGTTATTTACACATCCTTGTGGGGGTGGATTATGTATCATAATAAGTAGAAGCCATTTCCTGTAAAACCAATTACCATAGTGTAGCGATAAAGTTATTAAAAGAAAATATATTTGCACATTTTGGTACACTAGGTCCATAATTGGTGATGGAGGTAAACATTTTTGCAATAGGGTGTATGAGAATTTAATGAAGAAATATGGTGTTACTCATAGGATAGCTACCCCTTATCATCCCTCGACCATTGAATAGGTAGAAGTGTCTCATATAGAAATAAAGTATATTTTTAGAAAAGATAATCAATCCAAATATGAAAGACTTGTCTTTAGGACTTAATGACACTTTATGGGCTGATTGTATTGCCTTTATGACCCCTATAAGCATATCACCCTATAGCTTGTTCTATGGAAAGGCCTATCACTTACTAGTAGAACTTGAACATAAAACATATTGGGCAATCAAAAAGCTCAATTTTGACCTAGATTTTGAAGGCAATCATAGAAAACTATAATTCAATGAGTTAGACGAGTTAAAGAAATATACATATGAGTTAGAAAAACTATATAAATACCACATGAAGAACACTCATGATAGACATATCTTAAGAAAGTCCTTTACCATAAGACAAAAGGTCCTTTTGTATAATTCTATATTGTGACTATTTTCAGGTAAACTTAGATCTTGATGGACTAGGCCCTACATTATACATGCTATATATCCTCATGGGACCATAGAGACAGAAAAGGATGGAGAAATCTCCAAAGTTAATAGACAAAGGTTGAAACCCTTCTTAGAGTTGATAAACCCTGAAGTGGAATAAACATCACTTGAGGAACCAATATATCAGGACCCACATTAGCATATACCATGACACCGGCATCCATCATCAAAGCTACATTCATCATTATCATTGCATAGTATATCTAGCTGAAGATGTTATACTTAGCATTCACTGGTAGGCAACTTAGGATTTTAGAATCTCATTGTTCTACATTACCCATTTCTCATTTAGTGTTCTATATTTCAAAACATTGAGGACAATGTTTAGTTAAGTAGGGGTGTAAACATATATGAGATTTCTGAGGTTTTCCCCATGCTCTTATTAAAATAAAAATAAAAATCAATTTTGTCTGAGTTTTTCTAAGTTTTTAAGGTTAAAGTTCTTTTAGCGCGTTAGAATTGGATGACATTAGAAGATTAATATTTCCACTATTTTAAATTCTTAGTAAAAGTGCATATGGTTAATTCTATATCTATTCATATCTTAAAGTATTTTATGAAAGTTAAACACAATTACACATAGTGAATAACCTAGACATATAGATAGTAATGACTTAAAGACCCTGAGGAAATCAATGGAGACCAATATAACCAAGTGAGTTTTAGAGACTATCACCTTTTGGAGGCTTCTAAAAAATTCCATATTTTCTTCAGCAAACATTACTTTGAACATCCCAGTATATTTGTTTTGGTCAAAATGCCAAAAACAAAAAGGAGTATTAAGTTTGTTTCTCAATATATATGAACTCATATAGGCTTTAAGAAACCTAAGAAATTATATAGGCCATCCTTGTTTTAGCCTAGAGATATAAAGCCTACCCAGATAGTATACCTCAAGTTAGACCCTTTGAGCCTCTTGGTTAGCCTTCTCTTTTCAAACCGCATTTACCCTAACCCAAGAAATCCTAGTGAGATTATATATTACCTATCCTTCAAAAATGAGTAGAGATGATAGAAAAGTTCAAAAAAGGACGAAAGTCAAAGAAGTGAAAATATCATAAATTCATACAAAGAAAAGTGATCCTTCTCAAAAATACAACGAAGTCCTAACTTATGTAGTTATACACACATTGCATAGAGACTTCTATTAGAGATTTCTATGCTCCACTTCAATTAAATGATCCATCATGCATCACTTTACCACCCACCAATATAGATCACTTTGGACTTAAGCATAGAGTCATTCAATTACTCAACATTCTATGGTCATGATAAAAAGGATCCATACCTACATAATGAGCAATTCCTTAATATTTATGCTACATTCAAATTCCAAAATGTTTTGGATGATTCTATTAGACTTAGGTTATTTTCCTTTTCATTAAAAGATAAAGCCAAATCTTGGTTGAATTCTTTAGAGGTCGGTTCCATTGCCACATGGGACCAATTGTCTAAAAAGTTTTTAAACAAATTCTTTCCTATCCACAAGACTACCACCCTTCAAAAGGAGATCATTAATTTCCATAAAAAAGGATGATGAGCAATATTATGAACACTAAGAAAGGTGGAATAAATTATTATAGAAGTCCTTAACCTTGGATTTGAAAAATGGTTGCAAGTTCAATACTTCTATTAGGTATTAATACCTCAATATTGACATATGGTAGATGCAACCAGTGGATGGGCCCTCATGTTAAAAAAAATTGAAACAGAGGCTTCAGAATTTTTACAAACATTGGCTGACAATTCCCAACAATGAGACTATTCCAATAAGAGAGAGAGAAATACCCAACCTTAAAGAAAAGGAGGCATGCATAAAATAGGATTGACCTTAAATAGGTCATATAAACTCAATTGCATGACCAAAAGAATGGGTAAGATTGAATCCTTTCATGGAAGATTTGATAACTTTGAACATCTATTCCAAGCCTCCATGGTTGTGGATACACCCACAAAATCTCAACAAGAGGTTTGTTCTATTTGTTCCGACCCAGCACATTTAACTTCAACTTGTCCAGCTAATAGTGTTTACATTGCAAATCTTTTGGATCAAGTGAATGCTCTTAATGCATATCCCAATCCCAGCAATAACCCTTACTTTGAGACCTATAATCTAGGATGGGCTAGGCATCCTAACTTGTCATGGTCCAAGAACAATTACCACGGAGGATTATCTATGAATCCCCCTACCTTCGACTCAGAACTTTCCTAGGATTTTCGCATCACAGTTCTCACCAAGTTTTCAACCACCCTAACAAACACAAAAGCCATCACTTGAGGATAATATACAATTTATCCTAAAGAACTTGATAAAAAGAGAAAAGCATTACATCAAACCCAGAATGAGAGTCGATAAAATATTGCCACATTAGAAAGGTAAATGGGTCAATTGTTTGTTTCTTTAAGTGAAAAGGAAAAAGGAAAGTTTCCAAGTCAACCTATCCCTAACCATAAGGGTCAATTAGAAATAGGGTCAAGTTCACATAACCAAAAACCCCATGAACAAGCAAAGTTTATCACAACCCTTAGGAGTGGTCATTAGGTTGATAACATGCAAGGAAAACTGAGAATAAAATAGAGGAGAATGAACTAGCTAAAACACAAGAGAAAGAGAAAAGATAGAAATCTCATACTCCACCCGAGCTTATACTGGAGGCACCTTATGTAACTAAAGCATCATTCCTTTAATTACTCTACAAGACTAAGAAAGGAACAAATTTCAACATGATAATGGATGTATTCAAACATGTGCAAATTAATATCCCATTACTCAATGTCATTAAGGATATTCCTACTTATGCCAAGCTTCTTAAAGTACTCTACACTATAAAGCAAAGGCTTAGTGAGCAAAAGAAAGCCTTCATCACTGAGTAGGTAACCTCTTCAATCGAACACCAGATCCCACCTAAGTTTAAAAATCCAAGTTGTCCTATTATCCGTTGTGTCATTGGAAACCATGTCAATAATAGGGCACTACTTCATTTAAGGGCTAGTGTAAATTTATTGCCTTATTCTGTCTACGTGCAACATGGGCTCCATGATCTTAAACCAACCAACACCACTTTGTAGTTAGCAAATAGATTAGTTAAGATTCTAAGTGGCATGGTTGAAGTTGTTCTAATATAGGTGGACCAATTTTAATTTCTTGTTGATTTCATTGTCCTAGATTCCCAACCTATGTCAAATCCCAAAAGTCAGATTCTAGTGATTCTTAGACATCCATTCTTAGCAACATCCAACTCCATCATGAAGAGGAGAAATGGTGTGATGAAACTATCTTTTGACAATATGAAAGTCATGCTTAATGTTTTGAATTCCAATCATCAGCATCTTGACCTAGTGTAGTAAATTTAATTGAAGGTTTGCTTTAAGATCCTAATATGCCATCATCTATCTTAGATCCACTTGAGGCATGTCTAGCACATTTTAGCTATGATTTTGATATAGATAAGTCCATTGAAGAGGTTAATAATCTTTTAGTTGATACAACTATAATGGATTCCTTAAAATGGGGCCTTCATGTGGAACCACTTCCTTCATTAAAATATGTCCTAGTGCCTTCAATAGAAAAAACACATTGGTCTTGAAACCTTTGCCTAAAAATCTAAAGTACTCTTACTTAAGACATGATGAAACCTTGTATGTCATTATAACCTCGGATCTAGATAAGGAATGGAAGGGTAAGCTTCTTGATGTTTTCAAAGAACGTAAGACTACTCTAGGATGGACCATCGCAAATATTAAGGAAATTAGTCCTGTTGTGTGCCTACACAAAATACACTTAGAAGAAAATGTTAAATCATCTAGGGAGACATAGAGGAGACTCAAGCCTAATATGAAGGAGGTAGTAAGAGATGAAGTAGTTAAGTTCTTAGATGTTGGTATTATCTACCCTATGTCCAATAGTACATGGGTCAACCCAAATTAGATTGTTCGGTGTCATGGTAATTAAGAATGAGGATATTGAGTTAATCCCCACTCGCCTGACTAGTGGGTGGAGAGTTTGAGTTGATCACCAAAAATTGAACTTAGTAAAAAGGAAAGACCACTTTCCTCTTCCATTCATAGACCAAATTCAAGAAATGTTAGTCAAACTTAAGTACTATTGCTTTCCTTATGGATACTTTGGTTATAACTAAATTCCCCTAGCACCTGAGGTCTAGGAAAAAGAATACATTTACCTACCCTTTTGGAACCTTTGCCTACCATCATATGCCTTTTGGACTTTGTAATGCTCTAGCTACTTGTCAAAGATGTATTTTGAGCATATTTTCAAATATGGTAAAGAGATTCCTAAAGGCATTTATGGATGATTTCTCAATGTTTGGTTCTTCTTTTGATGAACACTGCACCATTTAAAACTTATCCTTATTAAGTGTCAAGAAAATAACTTAGTGTTAAATTGGGAAAAATGTCATTTCATTGTACTAAATGGCATTGTTGTAGGCCACATTATTTCACACAATGGCATAGAAGTAGATAAAGCCAAAGTGGACTTAATAACTAACCTTCCTCCTCCAAGGATGGTGTAGGAAATAGTTTCATTTTTAGGTCATGCTGGTTTCTATAGAAAATTTATCAAGATCTTTAGTAAGATAGCTAAGCTCCTATGTAATTTACTCATGAAGGAGGCCACTTTTAACTTTGATGATAATTGCATGAAAGCATTTGAGTGCCTAATGGCTGAACTCACTTCACACCTATTGTTCAACTCTCATACTGGAATGCACTATTTGAAATAATGTGTAACACTTCAAATTACCAGGTCGAGGCTGTGTTGTGCAATGTATTGATAAACTTTTCCATGTGATATATTATGCTAGCAAAGTCCACAATGATGCCCAACTCTATTATTCGACTACAAAAAAGAGTTGTTCGTAGTTGTATTTGCGCTGGATAAGTTTAAGTCTTACTTGGAATGATCTAAGGCTCTAGTATACTCAGATCATGTAGAACTTAAATATCTTCTTTCAAATAAGGATGAAAACCCTACGATGATCTGATGGATACTATTGCTAGAAGAATTTGATTTAGACATTTGGGATGAGATAGGTTTGAAAAATGTCATAACAAACCACTTATCTAGGCTAGTTGTGGAGTCTACTAGTGAGAAGGTGCTTTTAACACAAACATTTTCAGATGAACAATTGTTGCACATTTCCTAGTGACCTTAGCATGCTGATATAGTCAATTATCTTCTCATGGGTCAAATGCCTATTCACTGGTCTAAGTAAGATAAGAAAAGATTTATTACTGAGGTTAGACACTTTACTTGGGATGAATCATACTTGTTTAAGTAGTGTCCTAATCAAGTAATTAGGAGATGCATACTAGATAATGAATAGTATAAGATAATCTCCTTTTATCATGATCATGCGTGCGAGGGCCATTTTAGTTTTAAAACGACAGCTACAAAGATTTTGCAGTGTGGTTTTTATTGGCCTACCATTTTCAGGGATTCACATGCTTACTGCTTAACATGTGCTAGATGCTAACAATTAGGAAGCATAGGAAAAAGCAATATGATGCCCTTAAATCCCATTTTAATAATTGAGCCTTTTGATATTTTGGGCATTGATTTTATGGGACCTTTTCCTAATTCCTTTGTTTATTTATACATCCTTATGGGGGTGGACTATAACAACCCAGGGGTTTTGTAACACATTTTGTAATACATTTTTCAAAGGCAGGGGACTCTTATTAGTAAAAAAAATTCACAAAACAAAGCAGTGGAAATTCTTTTCTTTAAAACTTGTTTTGAAAACTGCAAATCATCACTTCATACATAATAAAAGTAGAATTTTGTACAAAAGAAAATTTCATTGAAGGAATATACTTTTATTAAATTTCATAATCCATCCAGTGGTTCACAGTACAGCCCGGTATCAATACAATACTTCTCCAAATTACATAATCCAAACTTCAAACCTCACCATATATTAAAAACTCTCAATACAATACAATGCTCTCGAATAAAAACACATGTCTTCAAGAGATATACCCTTATTGATTATTCTTCCAAGTCTTCTTAAGTCTTGAGCTCCTAATTCTCCTTCTCTGTTTCAGAGATGTTATAAATATTGAAACATTTATAATATCTCAACAAGCTATGCTTGGTGGGGGAGTCAAGAAGCATAATAATTTGATAGTATAATCCTAATACTTCATGATCCCATAGTTCATAACATACTCATGAATCAATCTTTTTACTTTGTAATATATGTATATCCTTACACATTCATACAGTATACTGTGTATAGATATATACATATGGTCAAAACAGTGAAAAATAGTTAATGTCTTAAAACATAATTATATCTAGCTTATGTTGAGTTGATAAATCATCTAGACTCTGTTGAAAATACTCCCTCATTTGGGTAGTATCGAAAATCCACAATTACCCGGCATCTCATCATGCCATATCATAAGGCATTTCACTATGCCATGCATCATAATTCAAAAATACTCAAAGGACTACTATGTTGTAGTCTAATCTGTACCAGTGTGCTCAGATAACTGCTTTCAACTCCACAAATACCAAGTGTGAAAAATCATCTACGTCATGTCTATATGGGTAGACAGAACGTCACAATGGTGGCCTTCCCATATTGTCCCACCAGTTTGGGCACGGTATCATCATATATATCACATTTTGGAGAGCGGGGGGCCAAACCCTACTACTCTCCTAGCATAGCATCTCCACACCTATGGCTGTTTAAAACAAAACCACAAGCCTCCATGCTTATATGTAAAGTAATCGTTTTACTTATTAGATGTCTTATCTGTTTATATAATCATCCTCGTATTTTGGTATTCTTATACTGAAGATAGGATTTTACTTCAAACTTAGGAATCATCATTTACAATGAATGATACCCATGTTCATACAAGTTTAGGGATCACTACTCTATATGAATGATTCCCATGTATTGATTTTATACTTATTAGACAATCTGTCTATTTATCTAGGGCTGGAATACCTTCTAGTTCCCTATTCACTTATGGTTTTCCTCATTTCTAACTTAACCATTTCATATGTGTTTTGGTTGGAGCATAAGGGTTTTCAATGGGTTTAATACAAGTATTTACATTATACTTGTCAACATTTCCAAACATAAAATCATGTATACAACATGTACTTCTCATGTAGATGCCTTCATAAAATCCTCCTACCTTCAAGTAGTGATCCATCACTTTAGATCTTCCATGATCCTAACTGATGTATGAAATCTGTAAATCCATACATACTGTCAATATATATATACAATCTGAACAATCCTATTTTTTTATCCTATCTATATTCTTTGTCTAATCTTGTCCTTTGATATAAAGTATCTAAATCTTGTGTCCTATCATGTTCTATCTTCCTCATATAGTATTTATCCTATTGATCAACATATCTGATGGTTAGAATGATCTTCTAATCTTTCAGATCTAAGTATTTTCTATTCTAAGTCTTAGTGTATTCCTTTCTTTGATCTTGATCTTTCATAAATCGTTTGATCAACAATTTATACTTGTTGATAAAGATCAAGGGCTTAGATCTTCTATCATCTATTTCTTCTTTGATCTAAGTTTAGTTGTTTGATCATCCCTAAAGAGGATGATCTTATTTCTCTTTCTTGAATCATAATTGATCAAGGGTTCAAATCTTCTATTCTATTTTATCTAAGTTGCAAGCAATATATATATACATATATCATTATCAAGAAGTATTTATTTCTTTTTATTGTTCTTGATCATTCAAGATCCTATGGATCTTGTTTGATCATCCTTATCTTACTTACAATTTTTATTAGGATTAGATAATTTACTAATCATTTATACTCTTATTATTATTATTATTCAACTAGTTAATGCTTTACTGGTTAAAGATAACTTATTTCATCCTAAGTCTAAATTGCTCCTCTTATTTTCAATTGGCTAAGGCTTACTAGCCGAATGGTTGAACATAAAGTGGTTACTTCAATCCTCATGTAAGGAGGCGTTTAGACCTCACAAACATCAATGGAAGGTAGGGGAAGAGCAAGGCTCTATTAGAAAACCCCCTTAACCACTATGTTCAATATTCACTAGAGTGACCTTACCTCAACCTTTCATAAGATTCCTATGAGCATGTTAATCCTAAGTACTCTTTCTAATTGATTTTAATTAAGTCCATGTACGTTTAAAATGTCATTTATGGGGTTTATTATTCTCCTACTTTGGGCTAAGGATTTGATAATCCTTATATTTTCCTACTAACTATAGCCCTTACTAATATTAAGTCTAAGTCATTCACTCATCTTAATTGTCCATGAATCTCTATTTTATTACATTTCATTTTTGGTGATTTATGAATATTGAGACATAACCAGTAATTAAACAATTATATCTACTAACTTAAAGACAATTGAGATGCTTATACTATACTTTGACAATTCAAATAACCATACACTTTCAATCATAAGGGAATTGTATATCTATATCATTCTAAGGGCATTCATACTCTAATATACTAACATGGATCATAAGTTATAAAATACATGAAATTTTACTACTAATCTAATGGAATCATATTTAAACTTTAAATTTAGACTAACATGGCCCTAAGATAATTAAATCTATCAACCCAATATAACAATCTAATAACACATAGAACATAGCATGCTAAAATTTAAGAACTATCATGCTTTATAACATAAATCACATTTACAATACTATTATCAAATAAAAGACAATGAAACTAATTAAATTAAGATTATTAGAAACCTTTACTTATGATCCAACCATTAGATCTTAGATTATTTCCTTTTAAATCAAGGTTTTAATTAATTTTAGGGCTTTTACTCCATTAAGGTCCAAGATCATATTCCTTTGTTTTTGGTCATATTCAATGCATGATTTCAATGGATTCCATCATAATATCATTCATTCAATCCATCCCAAGGGTCTAATCATACTTGATCTTATTGATCAAGTGGGTCCCTTTGTATTTTTAGGGTTTTTCTACCATAAAGGGTAGATCCCTCAATTTATCTTAGATCTGTTCAAATAAATCATGGATATCACTTGATTTCAACATTTTATGATCAGTAAATCAGATCCCCAAGATCGAATCATCTCAAATCTTGAAGATCATGAAAATTAGAAACTTAATTCTTGAAAACAAAAAGTTTCTAAAATGTTTTTTTATCAATATTATGGTTTTAGAAGAAAATAGATGTTATAAGTTTTCCATAGCTTCTTTCTTATATCAATTTAGAGTTCATATGACTCCACAATTGAATTGTGAAGTTTATAGTTGTTCCTAGGGTCCAGATTTGATATGGGCCCAGTGGAATGGATGGCCTAGAACAATCAGGCAGAACGGTCGTCGTACGCTTGTCACTGGGACGCACAAGTGACACGCTCCCTTGAGACTGGCGCTACCGTGCGGCCGTTCCATCAGAACAGCATCGCATGCGCACGAAAATGCTCCCACATGGCGTGTTTCAATGCAGTGTTTTACTGCCATCCCGAAAGCTAATTCGATTTGGGAGATCGGACAGTCCGTTTTGGATCATCCAATCAATCCTCTTCAATTTAGGGCCCAAAACTTAACAAAAATTCTTAAAATTTATACCCTAAGGGTTTTGGACCCTTCTAGATTGAACAGGTTAGATTTTCTATCTGAGCCCTCCATCATTCAGAATTGAAGGGTTCTAGTCCTTACTTTATTTTTATAAATTTTAACCTAAAACTAATTACATAAAAATAAAATTTACATAAAACAACATGAAATAAGTATAAGAAGTGGTTCCACCTACCTAATTGGAGAAAAAACATAGATTTGAAGACCAATTTGAAATAAATACCCTTTGATGATAAGATAGCTCGATAGTCGCTTGTTTTGTTATTTTCCATTGATTACACCGTAGGATCTTGAAATTGATTTGGGAGTTTTGTAGATTAGGTAGTCTAGGATTGTATGGATGGTGGGATTTATGAGATTCAATTTGAAACAAAGTGCGTAATTGAATTTAGGTCTCTTGTTCCAATTAGAGAGAGGAGAGATAAAGTGCAAGAAGGGAGATTTTTGGGAGTTTTGGAATTTTGGGATAGAATCTAGATCTAGTTTTTTAGAGAAACCAAGAAGATTTTGTGGGAATTTTAAAGAACATTTTTGGAGGATTTTTGAAGGTGTATTTATAGATGTTTAGAATTTTTTATAATTACTTATAATAATCATGTTTCAATTCTTTTAAATATTAAATTAACATTGGATGAGGGACATTAGACTTCGATGGTTTGGACATGTCCAAAGGAGACCAACAACGACACCAATTAGAAGAAGTGAGGCAATACAAGTACAAAGTTCTAAAAGGGCAAGGGGAAGGCCCAAAAGAACATGGATAGAAGTAGTGAGGAAAGATTTAAAAACTTTGGGACTAAATAAAACCATGGTATTTAATAGAGTGGAATGGAGGAATAAGATTCACTTGGCCGACCCCTAATTGGGATAAGGTCTTGATGATGATGATTATGATGATCCTCTACTACCACCTACTTCTCCACTAGTAGTTGGTAGTGGTTTGACCACTCATTACATGTTTTCTGGCCATTGGATTCATTTGTAGGCCCCACGAGGGTGTGAAAGGACCATTTTACCCTTTTATGGAGAAAAATCTATTTTATTCTCCCAAACTCAGAATTGAGTGTACTTAGTGGTATTGGATTCATATTTGTAAGTACTTTCTAAATATTGATGTCTTAGATCTCAATTATGGATAAAATTATCATTTTATCCTTTTATTCATTAAAATGAAGAAAATTAGGGATTTTTTATTTTAACTCAGAATTGACATACTTAGTATCATTTCGATCGATTTTTTTAGTACATTCATAATCTTTAAGTTTTAATCTCTATAAAAATAGAATTTCCAATAACCTAATATTCCAACCCAGAATTTCTAAAAATTCAAACTAAATTAATTTTCTCAATCAATTTGCAAAAATTGGGGTTAAAATTACATGGATTTTGTGTCAAAATTGGTAAAAGCCATTCCATGTAAAAAAAATTACCATAGCGTGATCATAAAGTTCTTAAAATAAAATATATTTGCATATTTTAGTACACCTAAGGCCATAATTAGTGATGGAGGTAAACATTTTTGTAATAGGGTGTTGAGAATTTAATGAAGAAGTATGGTATTACTCATAGGATAGCTAACTTTTATCATCCACAGACCAATAAATATGTATAAGTGTCTAATAAAGAAATAAAGTGTATTTCAGAAAAGATTGTCAATCCCAATACAAATGACTTGTCTTTAAGTCTTAGTGACACTTTATGGGCCTATCATACTAGATGTAAGACCCCCATAAGCATATACTGCTTGGCCTATGGAAAGGCCTGCCACCTACCAGTAGAACTTGAACCTAAAATATATTGGGCAGTCAGAAAGCTCAATTTTTCCTTGGATTATGTTGGTAGTCACAAAAAACTACAACTCAATGAGTTAGATGAGTTAAAGAAAGATGCATATGAGTCAGAAAAGCTATACAAAGACAACATGAAGAACACTTATGATAGACATATCTTAAGAAAGTCCTTTACCCTAGGATAGAAGGTCCTTTTGTATAATTTTCTATTGCATCTACTTCAAGGAAAACTTGGATCTCAATGGACTAGACCCTACATTATACATGCTGTATATCCTATGGGACTATCAAGATATTAAAGGATGGAGAAATCCCCAAAGTTAATGGACAAAGGTTGAAACCCTTCTTAAAGTTGATAAACCCTGAAGTGGAAGAGATATTACTTGAGGAACCAATATATCAGGACCCACATTAGTATATATCATGACACCAACATCCATCATCAGAGCTATATTCATCATTATCATTGCATAGTATATCTAATTGAAGACATTGTACTTAACGCTCACCTAGGATTTTAAAGTCCCATTGTTCTACATTAACCATTTATCATTTAGTGTCCTATATTTCAAAACATTGAGTACAATGTTTAGTTCAAGTAGGGGGTGTAAACATATATGAGATTTCTGAGTTTTTCTTCATGCTCTTGCTAAAAAAACAAATTAGATTTTCTAAGTTTTTAAAGCTTTTAAGGTCAAAGTTCTTTTACTATGATAGAATTGGATTGTAGGAAGATTGGTACTTCCACTACTTTAAATTCTTAGTAGAAATGCATATGGTTAATTTTGGATTTTATTCATGTCTTGAAGTATTTTATGAAAGTTAAATCTTGAAACACACTTACACAGAGTGCATAGTCTAGACATATAAATGGTTATGACTTAGAGACCTTGAGAAAATCAGTGGAGACCTATATAACCAAGTGAGTTTTAGAGACTATCATCTTTTTTAAGGTTCTAAATAATTTCCCATTTTCTTCAGCAAACATTACTTTGAAGATCACAATATATTTGTTTTGGACCAAAATGCTAAGAACCAAAAAGAAGTATTAAGTTTGTTTCTTGAATATTTATGAACTCAAATAGGCTTTAAGAAACCTAGAAAATGATATAGGCCATCCATGTTTTAGCCTAGAGATATAAAGCCTACCCAGATAGTATACCACTAGTTAGAACCTTTGAGCTCTTGGTAAGCCTTATCTTTTCAAATCTTATTTACCCTAACCCAAGAGACCCTAGTGAGATTATACATTACCTATTCTTTAAAAATGAGAAGAGATGATAGAAAAAGTTCAAAAAAGGACAAAAGTCAAAGAAGTGAAAATATCATAAATGTATACAAAGGAAAGTGATCCTCCTAAAAAATACAAGGAAAAGTGAAAAAGAGTATTATTAGAAAAAGAAAAGAAAAAGTTATGAAGAGAATAAAAATAAAAATAGAAAAGAGGTATTCACTTTTATGTCGACAAGGTAGAAAAAATTGTCCTACATAGTTGCAAACCTCTACTTAGATTTGAACTTTGAATCCCTTATACCCTTCTCTTTAGAACCTTACCTAAACTACATTCCATCCTATTGAAGACCTATTGATCGTAGGTGGATATAACCTTGATGAGGATACAAATAGGAAGGAATTAAGGTGAATTACCTCTACTGGTTTTGGTAATGACATCCAGTCTTAGTGATTGTATTTCTTTGTTTCATTGTACTTAAAAGAAATTATGTGAACCATTAGACTGTTAGATTCAATCACTTAATGAGAGAATTTTGTTTGACCCCATTTCTTTGAGAGCTTTATTTTTTAGAGTATACAAGTGAGAATTTGAGTTCAAGACATCCTTCCAACATAGTATAAGCATATCTATTTAGAAGTCCTGACTTATGTAGTTATACACACACTGAGGTGAAACTGGAATAAAATGGCTTTTTATATGGGTAACTAGGAGAATTTTTCATTCATCTTTATTAAGTTGTTAAAGAAAGTATAGTATTAATTGATGAGAATTCTCTGAGATAAAATAAAGGAATTAGCCTTATAAACTTTGTGGGTATATTCACTACAAACCCTCACAAGGCTTAACTTGTCCACTAGGGGTAACATAAGGGTTTAAGGGCTTGTGGCATAGGCTAAATTCAATTATGAGTACCTATAAAAATAGCAACCACTTTTGTTTTCATGATTTTTTGCATGTTTTACTCAAGACTAGCAAAATGCTGGTTGGGGTTGTGATGAGTCTTCAATTATGTAACAAAAATACCCAATTAATAGCTGATGTGTTATAGCTTATGATGGTAAATTAGTGTTTTTGGTCAAAATTTTGTAACACGTGCATTTCTTAATAATTCAAAAGTTTGATATTTTGTAGGTTTAGAAGCTAATCTAGAGTAAGTATATGAATGATCATAATATTTTAGAATTAAATTAGGGTTTTCTTCTTTTATAGGTGTTGAGAAGGTAAACGAAAGGCTGAGCTTGATCAAGATAAAAATTGAGGCCATTCATGAGGTTTTCTAGTTAGACTAGGAAACCTGAGCAAGCCAAAGGCTAAATATCACCAATCTAAGGTGTGATGAAGGTTCAAGACTATCCCAGGAAATATAAAGAAGTAATTGAAGAAGCAAAAAGTGACTAAAAATGGACCCAAGCCCAATCCATGTATTTCCACCACCTTTGTATGGGAGCTATTCAAACCACTTAGCCATTACAGCCATAAAAAAGGGTGATAAGTCATATGAGCTAATCAAGCCTTGATGCCAAGCATTGAAGCCACTTAATCCACCAAGGAATGAGCCATCAAGCCAAGGACGAGTGCACATGAAGCCACAGGATTGCAGCATCAATTCAAGCAACTTTCATATGTTAAAAGTGTGATTTTTAAGATATTTTAAGAGAATTGTATAAGGTAAGATGATCATGCAATAAGGACTCATCAAGAGAGAAAATCACACATTCCTAATCCACCATTCATCCTAGGGTTCTATGTTTTTAAGTCAAGGAAGGAAAAACCATCCAAGAGGAGGACGGCCCCCACTTAGTTGGCAAAATCAAGTGGTTTCCTAATTAAGAAACCCTAGATCGAAGTCCATGCCAACATGTAAAAACCCTAAGTTTTCTTTTGAATTTTTCTCTTTATTTTTATCCTTTTTCACATTCTTTCTAACAACAAGTCACCATTCAATTAGGAGGGTGGAGAGCCACTTTCCTTCCATGGAAAATGACGCATTCCCCACTTTACAAAATTATTAACCTGCTATCCCATGCTTACTCATCTCTCTTAAGTCATCTTTATGACATCATTCTTACCTTAATTTCTATCCCAACCCCAGATCCACTTTTCTCATGGATTCACCCTCTCCTAAGTTAGGAATCCACTCATCTATATATAGCTCATGGTTTATATGAATTTTCGAAGTAGAGGTGGTGAGACACCTTGAAACATAGCTCTCTTTTTGTGTTATTCACTACACTGCTGGACTTTGGGAGTTCTTTATTTCTTTTCTTCCTTTTTGTTTCTAGTTATTCTTATTGTTATTGGATCTCTCCAATTAAGATTAGTAGCTTTCTTACTTTGGTTTAGTTTTCATTGCTTTAGTTTCACTTGTTTTACTTTCTAGTTTTGCACCTCCTTTCCATCTTGCTTCCCTTTCTTCTTTACCTCAATTCCTCTTGTTTTTTCTTTGTTATTCACTCAATATTTTAGTTGATTCTTATCTAGTGATGACATCTCACAAAAGAGCTAGCTTAAAACCTTGATTTCTTTCTTTGAAATTCACAATTTTTTTTCTTTGTTCACCACTTAAATTTAGGTCCATTTTCCCTTAGTTAGTTCACCCGTTAGCCTTCTTTTCTCTCAAATTCCTTTCTAGGGTTTATTTACATTCATTTTACTTTATATTGGGAGATTTAGTTTGAAGTTTTATTATAGTTTAGATATAGTTTTGCAAGCTTGAACAATGCATAATTTCCAAAATTTGTAGATAGTTTTATGAGCATAACTTTTCTGTAATTTGAAAGTGAATCAATAAAGTTTTGTAGGAATTCTTGTTATGAAATGTTTCTTGCATCAAGGTCCTTTATATCTAGTTGCTTTCTTGCATAAAAGTTGTGGTTTCAAGTGTTTCTTGTGCTTGATTGTTTTGATGTTCTTAAGTAGTTGAAATCTAGAATTTTTCTCCTTCAATCTTTATGATTTGTTTCCATCCATATAAACAACTTATTTGCTTGAATCCATATGAACTCATTTATATTTTCCTATTGTTTATTAGATCCATTAATTTTTTTTATAATATTTAACTTTAGATTCATCAATTCCAATCAGTTTGCACCCTAGAACCATGCATACAATCCATGGATCATGTACATGGTACTGGGTCACTTTAGTTTTTGGTATTTACTTAGTTTAAGTGCATATTCTTGTTTCGAAAGTGGTTAATTTATTATTTGCATCATACTTTAGGTTTATAAATTTTCCTTCTTGATTTTAGGAAACTTCCACCTTTAGAAAGTTTTAGGATTTAGAAAGTGTTAAATTTAGAAAGTCTTTTTAATTGTAGTTTCTATTCATATGCATATTTCTAATTTCTTGTTAAAGTTAGTTAGATCTCATTGGCAACTTACTTTTACATGCTACTTTAGTGTGAAATTTTCCTAATTTGGTTTTAGAAAGTTCTATTTTTAAAAAGTTTCTAATTCTAATTTAGAAAAGTATTAACTTAAGAAAGTTTCCTTAAGTTAAGTTTCTTACTTTGATTCATTCTAAATTAACATTAGTTTCCTTTATTTGCTTGCATGATAGTTAGATAAATTTTCATTTTAATTATTTAACTTTAATTTTAGAAGGTTTCTTTTAATTCTAGTTTCTAATTCAATGCATGCTTCCTTGTTAGTTGTTTTAATTTCCTAGTTTGATCACAACTCTATCTCTTTGGCTGAAGTTAATATGTTTGAAAAAGATCCAAATCATTACAAATCTGTGAGATTTCTTGTAGGATCAACCTCATGTGCATGAACATACTACATTGATTTATGTGCTTACGAGTAATTTTAAAGCTACACCATGCATATGCAATTTAATAATAGTAAGTGAAGCATTAATTCATTGTAATTACCTTTTTACGAAGACTAGTAGTGCAGGAACGATAATGCTCATCTTGCATCCACTTCTATTTCTTTGCATCTCTGGAATACCTCTCTTTTAGAAAGGTTATGTTCTTGCTACAATGAAGAGATGAAAATTATATATAACATGCATACAATACATTACCCCTTCGTTTTCAACATAAAACATATATAGAAAAGTATGAAACAAACCTCAAAGATAGAATGTGTTGAGTTTTTCACAAGTGCATGGGCTATTGTAGTATAGATAATGTATAGCTAATGCAAGTATGGGTCGATCCCATAAGGACTCACTTTAAGAAATTGGAGTTTTAATAAAATTTAATTATTCAAAAATTGAAATTAAATGACAAAATTAATAGAAAGTGCAATCAAAGTTCAGATATGTTTAATCAATGAAATTACAGAGGTCTAATAAAAAACAAAAATTTAACTAAAAAAAGAAAAATCTACTTCCTAGCATAAGTAATGTCAATTTCTTTTAATCTGATATCAAAAACTTTGATCAGTCCTTATCAATCTCTTTGTAGTGTTTCTGATTGAATATTTGACAGTTGGATTGATCAAATTCCCAAAATTCGAGAAGATCTAGACTTAAGAGTATTTTTGGGTTTTGACGGCTCAGATCTAATTTCTAAATTTTAGATCAAAGATCAAGAGCATTGGTTAAGCTAGGAAGTGTCTTAAGAATAAGATCTAAATAGGGATATGAAATCTGATGTGAAACAATTGAAGGATTGAAGAGATCTTGTTTGTTAAAGCAAAACCGTTAATGAGGTAAAACTTTAATCATACAAGATTTAGAATAAACTGTTCCTGGAATTAACTAAGAACAAACAGAACCTGGAGAGGCAACCCTAGAATAAGAAAAAGACAAAATAGGGACATGAATGTAATTGAAATTTAAGTGCATAAGGTATTCTTGGAATTAAAAAAAAAAAATCTTCTTCTCCAACAAGTAAGGCAAAAAACACGTGGGTGTGACAATATGTTCCTTGACTACCCTATCCTATGGATGCAACTTCTCTTGAAACCCATTGTCATAAGATTCATTCAAACTATAAGTCCATCCTTTATTTTTCCCAACATGTCGAGCATAGTACCAGTCAAGCTTTTATAGACATTCTTCTCAATATGCATGACATCATGTATATGTTGCACGTGTAGGGATTTCCAGTATATAAGTTCAAAGAATATTGACTGCTTCTTCCAACAAATTGTAAAGTTGTTGTCATATGTATAGTTAGTTTCCTTCTTCTTCTTCTATAAGACATTAAGGTTCTTAACCTATTCTAATACTTGTCGCCCAATCAATCTATTTAGAGATGTCATGGTCTCCACACTACCGTTAAGTTCTCCCTTTTTCGAATGGTATGAATGGTTTGCATGCAACAATCTTTCGTGGCCTAAGAATGTTATCTTCCTACCATGTTAAAGTCGCATGATTAGTCACAAAAATTAGGACAGGCATTGTATCCCTTCACTGTGCATCCTACCAAATTATTGTACGCCAGGAAGTTATTTATTGTCCATAGTAGTACAACCTTAGGGGTGAACCTCTCTTTCTTTTATGCATCATAAGCTTCAACCGATACCTCCTACAATGTCTTAAGATCACTGATCAATTGAATCAAGTATATGTCAATGTCATTACCAAGTTACTTGGGCCCTTATACTAACATAGTTAACATCATAAACTTCCTCTTCAAGCACAACAATGGTAGAAGGTTGTAACAAACTATTATAAGAGACCAACAATTATACCAATTACTCATAGAACCATGAGGATTTATCTCATCTATAAAGATTACAAGTCATTGGTTTATAGGTTCTTTTCTAAAATCGGGATACATTATATAAACTTCCATGTAGGGCTATCTACTAGATGGCGTAAATAGTTATAACCTATTCTCTCCTTGGCATGCTAAACTAGTTCCTTTACTGTTTCTATAATACAAAGCATTCTTTTGAACCTTGGAATAGGGAGAAAATACCGTAAGGCCTTTCCAAAAACAGCTTTCACTTGTTGATTAGTTGAATTCTTCTTCAACTTCCATCTTGAATGTCCATAAGTTGGGCATGTAGTTTTGTCTTTATGTTCCTTTCTGTATAAGAAGCGATCATTGGCACATACATGTATCTTCTTATACTTCAACTATAGTGTAGCCAAGTTTTACTTTCTCTCCCATGTTGACCTAGCTAGTTTGTTCTCCTTTAGAAGCATTTTACCAATTACTTCAATAATTCAGTAAAACCTTGATCTAAAAAATAAAATCTTGATTTCACGTTGTAGCGTTCTACCATTACAGACAACTTGGTGTAATATGTACACCCAACATACAATGGCTCATCAACTTTCCTCTAATGTAGTCTAAAATTGTTTAAGATCATCCTAAAAGTCATCGTATGTATCTCAAAACATCGATGAAGTTGTACTATCTACAACACTTCCTATGGCATCTTCATGATCATATACACATTCCACTCTTATCAAGGGTCCATGAGGAAGTTCGTCGACATGTCACATCTGGGGACGATAGCTTTCATCAACTCTATTGAAACACAAATGTTCTCTCAACTCACCTATAGCAACCTTTTTCAAATTTCCATATCTCTAGCATGGACATCACATGTGATTACACAATACTTACTCTAAGTGCAAACTCTATGAACTTTTATATTCACTACTCATATGCTTTTAATGATCTCTCCAAGGTCATCCAAGCATATTTGTTCATTTTGTAAAAAATTTAAATTTCAAATGCATGTGAGGACTTTCTACATATGAAAAGATTAATAACATTGGGTCAAGTTTTAACCAAACACTTGGTGTGCACAAAAAATGTATAATAATAGAAAAAAACATGTGATTAGAAGACTCAATTTTTCAACTCTAAGATTGGGAAAAGATTGATGCAAAAACATGACTGATCCACACACAAGAAGGAAAAACTTTAGGAAATAAATTGTATACCCATAATCTGCCAAATAAATTAAACTTATGACACAAACAAGAAATAATACATACCCCACATTGATCTCGATCAAGGACATACAAGTTCGAGACAAAACATACGTAATCCAACTCAATCTTGGAGATTTTTGTCTGTAACACTGGGTTTTTAAGACTTTTTTTTATAATAATAATAATAATAGCATTTTTAATAAGAGCATTTGGGATCCCATGAGAAAAGTTTTATTTATCACTTTACTAAAACATCTCTTAAAAACTCCGGGTGTTATTTTTCCTTTCTCAAAATGTCACATATATACTTTAAAACATAAATAAATTTTTATGATAATATATTTAAAACAATACTCGTATCAATCAACGTCAAATGAATTGGCGCATTTATTTTGAATCAAATAAATATCCAAAACACAATAATAATATGGCCCAGGGTCTATCCATCATAACATTCCATATAAATGTCCAACATATGTCTAAACATTACAATCAACTCCATAAAATAAAAGTATACAGTCCATAATTAAATTCAAATGATAATCCTGTTTATTGACTCACATCACTGTCTAAAATTTTAGGAAAAAGGATCTCCTACAGCTCTCACGGTTTCTCAACGGCCTTGCCTTTCCTGTTATCACGCTCGAGATCTAAGGCATTGCAAAACAAAGCAATGCCTCAGCAAGCTATCGCTTATGTAGGTACATAGACAATTAATGTAATAAAATGAAATAAATGAATAACAATACTGATAAAATAAAAATTCTGTCATCTATGAAGATAAAAGTATCATAAGTCATGCCAACATAATGTCAATTTATTCCATATGCTAAAACATGCATTTCACAGAGTTAAAACATGACATGAATCAATGTAAATGAGCATACAATGAGAATAAGGGCACCCTAAGGTAATGGGTGCCACAACATCACACTAATATCACTGATCATGAGTACTCATAGCCAACCTCTGAGTGTCGTCACACCCAGGCATACCATCCATAACCATGCTCATCATACACGCACACATAATAAGAATATGGGTCGTCATGCCGCAGTGGCAACCCTCCATGGGTCTCAACCACCGCCGCTCTCCGTCGACACCATAACGAGAGACTTAGCGTCTGTCCCCATGGAAAGGCCTAAACCGGTAGTGTAGACTATCCATGTTACCAAACTCCTACCGAATGCCATTTATTGGCAGGTGTCTATCATATCACAATATCATCACATCACAATCTCTGAGGGTGGGTGGCTGGCCCTATCCCTCTTAGCATGACGCCCACTGGGTGAGAGCACCCGTCATAAAACACAAAACACGAAAATCATATATATATATATATATATGCCAAAACTCAAGAGTACTCGTAGCTCGCAATCCCCAAGGTACACCCCTCATCTTGGGGTTAGCCTATAAAAGGACCAGCTAACAAGCCTCTATTCTTATTTCCATGCAAATCATGCATTTTGAATATATAATAAGAAAGAAGTCTCTATTTAAGCATAATTAATTAATATCATGCTCATAAAAACATTTGTCATGGGTTTATTCAATAAAAGATTTTAATTTGTAATAATCATAATGTACTCTAAGTCTCATGAAATCAATGGCAAATAATAAATGCAATTTAAAACACAATCACTCATGATGCTATATTTATGCATGGTTTTAAAATCAAGGCAAAGCATTAATTTTTGTCACATACCTCAACGTGAGATCACTTAGCGTGCTAATAAATCCCCTTGACTGGTATGTTCAAGTGCACCTATCCATGTCACATCACTATTTTAAAAATTTTCTAAATTAAAAGTCATCATTTATAGGTTTTTAAGCTAAAATTAGGTCCACATCGTCGATACGGTCACAACGCCTCTTTCGGATCATGATTTGGACTCCTATAGCTCTCAAAAATCAAATTTTAAGTGCATATATATGAAAAATGGGGCCTGACCGACCACCGTAGCCCTTTCTGCACCGGCAGCGTAGGTTTACACCGAGTTACACCGGTGCCTAGTTTACACTGGGTTACACGAGCGGCCTCGATTTACACCAGGTTACACCGGTGCCCAGTTTACACTGGGTTACACGAGCTTCCCCGGTTTACACCGACGACGCAGAAACCGGCACCGGAGAAGACGATCGGCTTCTGGTCATCTCTGGTGACCCTACAAGTGTCCAAATCACTTGGTTTTTGAGCCATTTTGTTCAAAATTTTCTCTAGTTTGCATTTGTACCATCATTTTGCATTTATTTTTCCAAAAACTATGGTTTTTATGTGATTTTTTCCATGTTCCTAAAATGTTCCCTGGGTACATTTCTTCACTTTTCTTTTTAAAAAACCAACCGTTGGATTTCTCCCAAATTTAAAGGGTTTGTTCTTGGGTCTATCATGCACTAGATGGATGGTCCGATTTGCAAAAAATATTTTGTTTCTTCCATGAAATCACACCCCAACAATAGGGTGCACAGGGTTCCCAGGAAAAATTTTGTTTTTCTTGGATTTCCTAATTTCCATGCATTTTCCCTTGCTATTTCCTTACACATGTAACATGTAAAGAGAAGGTTTATGGCTTACCTCTAATGCTGGGTGTCACTTGATGTTTGCCAGAGCCCTACTCACTAGAAAAATGCCGATTTACAGAGCTAGGATTTTTGAGTAAAACTCAGTGGAAACAGGGAAAGGTGGAGTGTTTTGGCGACTGAGGAGGGAGATATATAGACTGTAGAGTTTAAGGGAAAGGGAACTCTTCCCTTTCACATCTCCATCCGATGATTTCTCTGACGAAATCACTGAATCTGGTGGAGACGTGTAGAAGAAGGGGGGTGCCATTATCAATTCAGGCCCCTGTGTTTTACATTTTTGCCAAATTACCAAAATACCCCTGTAACTTCAATGGCTCATAACTCCTTCGTTTGAGCTTCGTTTTTTGCGTTCTTTATGGCGTTGCAATCCTATCGTTGAGCACTTTCAAATTTTTAATTTTTCAGGATCAAATTCCATCTATAAAATTTTAATTTAATTTATTTAATAAATTCTTAATTTATCCAAAAATTAAGGATATTACATCCTTCCCTCATAAAAATTTTGTCCTCGAAATTTACCTACATACCTCTATGTAAATAACTCTGGATAGATCCTTCGCATCTCCTCTTCTGTTTTCCAGGTAGCCTCCTGTAATGAATGATGCTACTACTAAAGGACTTGGACAAATGAAATGGTCTTATTCCTTAACTCCTTGACTTTCGTATCCAGTATGCGCACCGGTCTCTCCACAAACATCATATCAGGCTGTAGCTCTCCTAGGATCTACTCCAACATGTGTGAGGGATCTGGCACATATTTTCTCAGCATGGACACGTGAAAGACGTCATGTACATTTGCCAGCTGTGGTGGTAAGGCTAGCTGGTATGCCACTGACCCAACTCTGCGTAAGATCTCAAAAGGTCCAATATACCTGGGGCTAAGCTTCCCTTTATTTCCAAACCTCAACACTCCTTTCATAGGAGAAGCTTTTTAGAATACATGCTCACCTTCAAAGAACTCTGAGTCTTTTCGCCTCTTATCTGCATAACTTTTCTGTCGACTGTGAGCTGTCAATAATCTTTTTTAGATGAGTTGGACTTTCTCTGCACACTCTTCCACTAACTCAGACTTCACCACACATCTTTCTCCTACATCACTCCAACATAAGGGTGACCGACAAGGTCTGTCATAAAGTGCCTCATATGGAGCCATGCCAATACTAGCGTGATGACTATTATTATAGGCAAATTCCACAAATGGTAAATGATCTTCCTAGCTACCCTTCCAATCCATAACACAAGCTCATAGCATATCCTCAATAGTTTGGATGGTTCTCTTGCTCTGTTCATCTGTCTGAGGATGGAATGCTGTGCTCAAGTTCAGTCTCGATCCTAATGCCTCTTACACACTCTTCCAGTATTTTGAGGTAAACCGAGTATCTCGATCTGATATAATTGTCAAGGGAACTCCATGTAGACTTACGATCTCCTTAACATATAATTTCGCTAAACTATCCACGGTCTGATTCTGTCTTATAGGAAGGAAATGAGCAGACTTGGTCAACCTGTCCACAACAACCCATATCATGTTGTGATCGCTAGCAATCCTTGGAAGACCCAGAACAAAGTCCATGGTACTATGATCCCACTTCCACTCAGGAAGGTCCAGTGTCTGGAGTAGTCCTGATAGACGCTGATGCTCAGCCTTGACCTGCTAACACGTCAAACACCATGCAACGTACTCTCCAACATCCTTCTTCATACGATTCCACTAGAAATGCCTCTTGAGATCCTGATACATCTTCGTACCCCCAAGATGAATTGTATACGGGGACTGGTGTACTTCTTGAAGTAACTCATGCCTCAATTTGTCATCTTCCGGTACTACTAACCTTCCCTTAAATCTGACTCCTCCATCTGGTCCCCTCAAAAAATCTACCTTATCTGTCAGATCCTATGTTTCTTTATCTTTGTCCTGTGCCTCTAAGATCCTGTCGAAGAACTTAGACCGAGTCGACCAATTGGAAATCATCACTCCAGACTTCCTACTCAGGGCATCTACAATGACGTTAGCCTTCCTAGGACGGTACTGTATGGTGAAGTCAAAGTCCTTGAGATACTCCATCCATCTACGCTACCTCATGTTCAAATCACTCTGAGTAAAGAAGTACTTGAGGCTCTTATGATCAGTGAATACCTCAAATCTCTCACCATAAAGATAATGTCTCCAGGACTTCAACGCAAATACCACCGCTGCTAAATCCAAATCATGTGTTGGGTAATTTACCTCATGTGTCTTCAGCTGTCTAGACACATAGGCAATTACCTTCCCATGTTGCATCAACACTGCTCCTAATCCCTTGCCAGAGGCGTCACAATAAACCACATAATCGCCTGCACTTGATGGTAATGTCAATACTGGAGCGGTAGTAAGCCTCCTCTTGAGCTCTTTGAAGCTCTCCTCGCAAGCCTCGATCCATACAAATTGAGTGTCTTTCCTGGTTAGGGTGGTCAATGGTAACGCAATCTTAGAGAATCCCTCTATAAAACGATGGTAATATCCTGCCAAACCGAGAAAACTGCGTATCTCAGTCACTGTCTTAGGCCTCTCCCAGTGTAGTGATGCCTCTACCTTTGCTAGATCCATGGCCACTCCATCTTTAGATATGACGTGGCCTAAGAAATGCACCTGGTGTAACCAAAAATCACACTTATTAAATTTAGCATACAACTGATGTCGACGAAGTGTGTCCAATACCGTGTGAAGATGCTCTCTATGTGCCTCATGACTAGGTGAATAAATCAAGATGTCATCAACAAATACAATCACAAACTTATCCAAATAAGCTCAGAAGACACGGTTCATTAGATCCATGAACACTGCAGGTGCATTAGTCAATCCAAACGGCATCACTAAAAACTCATAGTGACCATAGCGACTCCTAAAGGCAGTCTTGGAGATATCCTCCTCTCTAACCCTCAACTGATGATATCCTGACCTCATGTCTATCTTGGAGAACACTAGTGCTGCTTGGAGCTGATCAAATAAATCATCTATGCATAGCAAAGTGTATCGGTTCTTTATGGTAACACTATTCAACAATCGATAATCAATGCATAGCCTCAGTGATCTGTCCTTTTTCTTCACGAAAAGGACTGGCGCTCCTCATGGTGATCCACTTGGTCTGATGAAGCCCTTATGCAATAACTCTTGTAACTACACCTTAAGCTCTCTCAACTCTACTGGAGCCATTCTGTATGGTGCCTTAGAGATAGGCGATGTACCCAGCACCAAGTCAATGGTAAAGTCAATCTCCCTGCTTGGCGGCAATCATGGTAACTCCTCAGGAAAGACATTAGCAAATTCATGGACAACTTCAATCTCGTCAAGCCATGGTTGCTCCTTGTCCTCAACTGTCACATACACTAGAAATGCACTGCAACCTCGTGCATAAAATTGTGCCTCCTTCATAGCAGAAATGATAAATGTACCTAACTAATCTTTCCTACCCTGGAACACTATTTCTGGTTGCCCAGGTATAAGAAAAGTGACCCGCTTCTTTTGGCAGTCTACCATTGTGACGACCTGGGTTTTATATGATGAAAATTTGATAAAAAGGCGAGATCTCTTGTTTTATAAATATGAAATGCACGAAATTCTTTTTCTTTTTGGAAAACAATCTTTCATAAAAACCCCGAGTGTCAAAACACATTTTTAAATTATCTAGCCATGGCATAATTTTAAATCAACATTATTCCCAAGAAAGTGTTAGTCACAGCCTCAGCTATAGAGAGTAACTAAAATCAAGTAACATTGAAAGATAAGGTAGGGGTTTACTTACTTGCACTTAGTCTGGGTGTCTTCTGTCATAGGCGTACCTTATCCTTAAGTGTTTACTTTGTGTCTGAAAAATGTTGAGGATTGGGTGAGTATATACTATACTCAATAGGAGTCTATCACTACTAGTTTTATAATGCATGCGATGTCTAAAATCATATGCTTTTTCAAAACATGTGCATGTTCGAACACTCAAGTTCAATATCGAGATTAAAAACCATTATCGAATTGGAATATTGACAACTTAAGGAAATCATATAATCCAAGTCAAAAGTATCATATATATCATAACATAATGATGTGCATAAGATGCTCAACTGAATCCAACTCATGGATATCTAGTATGGTATGGTCGACCAACCTCATATCATGCCATATGCAATGCAAGTAAGTCCACGAAACCATAGGGCCCAACTATGCCCACGACCTTGCCGCCGTGTGGTCCCTGGGTACCTAGGGACACAGCGTCATAGCCTCCACGGGGCATATGACACATCGACCTAGTGACGTGACACCAGTGGTAGCCCCCTGTACCACATGCGGTCGACATAGGGACATGCCCTTTATGGGCGTGGTACCCAATCCACCTAGTAGTGGTAGAGGCTACGAGGCCACCCCAACCTCTCGGCATAACGCCTATGAGCTTACTAGCCCAAATCATATACGATCAGACAAGTAAAAACATCTCTTTTTCAAAACCTGTCCTCTTTGGGTCCCTCGCAACTGCCTGGCCCTCACAACTGCCTACCCAGCATCTTTTGGGCACTCTAACGCCTTTTGGTAACCCTCAAGGACATGCAATTTTTCAAGAACTCAATGGTTACAAATCATACAATGTATGCAATTGTTTGTAAAACATATCTATGTATAATGTATATGCAATTATTTGCAAAACATATCTATGTATAAAGTATTTATTATATGTACGCTGAACTCGTTTATAAGATTAAGTTATGCTAATCAAATCGATAACTTATACTTAAAACATGCATTCAAAACAATCATGGCTCTATTTAAAAGTCTAGTAGCGATAGAGCACCTACCTGGCTAGGTCGCATTAATCCCCTCGTCCTCGTATGCTCCTGAACATGGTTTAGGGAATCAAGGTTAGTTTGGCCTATCTTTATAGGTTTTAGAGTGGTTGGTCTTACTATTTAGGCATTAAGGGTTCATCTCCATGCCTATGGGTGTCCTAAGGTCCTAATTGAGCCTTGGTATCATTAGTTTTCCAAAGGTCTAATGGCCACATGCCACCATCCTATTCTAACGGTCGTGACCACCTTAGATTGGACCTTGATTAGGGATTTATAGTTTGGGTGTGTCCATGTCATCAACACGGACACAACGCCTTTCGCGGCGCCTCAATCGGAGCTCTAGATCTCAAGTTATAAGCTTTTTAGTATCACATGTACATAAAGGCCTTTAAGAGGTGCAATCCCAGAACGGTGGTGCATTACGCATCAGCGGCATGCGCCCCAGCGGGCGCGTCTGCAGATGCACTGGATTTTCGCCCGTCTCTTTCATTTGTGGGCACATCCACGAACGCGCTCGCTGGTTTCTCTCGAACGCGGTTGACGTGTTTCGTGCAGTGGGGAGCATTTCGCTCGTTGGGGGACCGAGGCGTCCTTGGGACGCCCTGGTTCGACCCTGTCGAATCAGTTCGGCCCAGGGATCATCCTTGGGTTCTTTGTGATGCTCTAGGGCTCTGTTTTGCATTATTTTACATGCAAAAACTTAAGGAAACTTAGCCTAGGACTAATGTGAAAACGGGTTTTGAGGGATCTTGGGCATACCTGGCTCGTTGCTGGGTTTTTCTCCACGTTTCTCCTCTTGGTTACTTCTCCAAAATGGGTTTTTCCTAAGATTTTGGGCTGCCATTAGAGGCACCCAAGAGCTCTATTTATAGAGCTATAAGATGGTTCTGGAGGGGACTCTCACTGCCCTTGAATGGCGGTGGAGAAACCTCCAGAATGGTGGTGATTTCTCCTCCAATCACTACCGTTCTAGAACCCTCTAGGAGGTTGAAGATAAGGGGTGCCCGTATCAGAACGGGCCCCTATGTTTTTGCAGGCTAAATCCTTTTTTATTGAAAATTATATTTTTGCCCCTGAACTTCAAAGGGCCATAGCTTGCTCATATTAACTCCATTTTGGGTAATTTTGGTCTTGTTGGATTCCTTTTTCCGAGACGCACCTAATGGTACCATTTTCAGGACCAAATTTTTGGATTTAGTCAAGGTGAATAGTGAAATGACCAAAATACCCTTATCTTCAAAAACTAAACTTTTCATTGCTAACCTGGGATTTTAATGTTACAAAATTGGAGTCGTTACATTCTTACCCCCTTAGGGGAATTTTGCCCCCAAAATTCTACTATATATATAGTCAAAAGATCTCGGGGTACTTTTCTCACATTTTTTACTCCAGTTCCCAAGTCTCTTCTTCCATGTGCGCATTTCTCCACAAAACTTTAACTAAGTGTATGTCCTTGTTCCGCAGCTTGTTACTCTTACGATCCTGAATCTCAACTAGTCTCATCTCTAGCTTGAGATCCTCCATCAACTCTACGGGTACCTGGTTGATGACATGAGCAGGGTCAGGCATGTACCTCCTTAGCATAGATACATGGAATACATTATGCACTTCAGATAGCTGAGGGGGTAGGGCGATCCTGTAGGCTACTTTTCCCACTTTCTCCAGGATTTCGAAAGGTCCTATGTAATGTAGACTAAGCATGCCTTTAATACCGAACCACATAACTCCTTTAGTGGGAGATATCTTTAGGAAAACGTGCTCTCCTATGTAGAATTTAAATGGTCTCCTCCTTCGATCAGCATAGCTCTTTTGGTGGCTTTGAGCTGTGAGGAGGCGTCTTCTTATGAGTTTGACCTTCTCGATGCATTGCTCCACCCGCTCAGACTGGAGCACCCTAGACTCTCCAACTTCACTCCAACTGGTGGGTGATCGACAGGGTCTCCCATAGAGCGCCTCGTACGGAGCCATGCCAATGCTCGACTAAAAGCTATTGTTGTATGCAAACTTGACTAGCAGTAGGTTTTCATCCCAGCTCTGCTTCCAATCGAGGGCACAGGTTCGCAACATATCTTCGACTATCTGGATTGTGCGCTCTGACTGTCCATCAGTCTGTGGATGGAAGGCTGTGCTATAGTTCAAGGAAGATCCTAAGGATTTTTGGACGGACTTCCAGAGTTGCGAAGTGAAACGGCTATCCCTATCTGAAGTGATACTAAGAGGTATGCCATATAAACTTACTATCTCTTTGATGTATAGCTGAGATAGGCTGTCGGTAGATTGGGTATGGCGTATAGGAAGGAAATGGGCTATCTTAGTCAATCTATCAACAATTACCCAGATCATGTCATGACCCTTAGAGGTCCTAGGTAACCCTACAATGAAGTCCATGGTAATATGGTCCCATTTCCATTCGGGTAACTCAAGGGGTTATAACAATCCCACAGGTCTTTGATGTTCAACCTTTACTTGTTGACATGTTAAACACTTTGCCACAAACTCCCCTATGTCTCTTTTCATGCCATCCCACCAATATTGTCTCTTTAAGTCTTGATACATCTTAGTTCCTCCCAGGTGTATAGTATACTTAGACCGATGAGCCTCTTTTAAGATTTCTTGTCTTAACTCTTCATTAGTCGGTACCACTAATCTTCCTTGCATGTAGACGCTACCATCTTCCCCTTTAGTAAACCCTGGTTATCCTATGAAAGCTTGTATATCCGGATTCCCTTTCTGTTCTTTCTTAACCTTTTCATTAACAGCTGACCTTATTGTTAGGCCTACCATAACAATCTTGTGCTTTCTTATATCTGGTTTCCATGTGATTACTTCTTGTAATAACTTCCATCTCTTAGTTAATAAACTTGCACACATCCCTTGGGTTTTTCTACTTAATGCATCAACTACCACATTAGCTTTCCCAGGGTGATAATGAATGGAGAAGTCATAGTATTTTAAGTATTCCATCCATCTTCTTTGTCGCATGTTTAAGTCTTGTTGGGAAAAGATATATTTAAGACTCTTGTGATCTGTAAAAACTTCAAACTTTTTCCCATATAAATAATGTCTCTAAATTCATAAGGCAAAGACTATGGCTGCTAATTCCAAGTTATGGGTCGGGTAATTGACTTCATGCTTCTTAAGTTGTCGAGAAGCATAAGCAATTACCTTCCCATGTTGCATAAGTACGCAGCCTAGTCCCTATTGCGAGGCATCGCTGTATATCTCAAATCCACCACTTCTAGAAGGTAAGGTAAGGACAGGTGCTGTAGTTAACCTTCTTTTTAGTTTGTGGAAGCTTTCCTCACATTTATCAGTCCATTCAAATCTTGTGTCTTTCCTGTTCAACCTAGTTAGAGGTAAAGCAATTTGTGAAAAACCCTCTATGAATCTCCTATAATATCCGGTAAGTCCTAAGAAGCTTCTTATTTCTGTGACTGTCTTAGGTCTTTCCCAGTTCTGTACTGATTCAACCTTAGCGAGGTCAACTGCTATGCCATCCTGAAAAATAATGTGTCCTAAGAAATTAACCTTTTCCAACCAAAACTCACACTTACTGAATTTTGCATATAACTTGTGTGCTCGTAGGGTGCTTAATGTTATCCTTAGATGTTCCTTATGGTTTTCAGGAGTTTCAGAATATATTAAGATATCATCCACAAACACTATGATGAATTTATCTAAGTACTCCTTGAACACCCTATTCATGAGGTCCATAAACACGGCTGGAGCATTAGTTAAACCAAAGGACATCACTCTGAATTCATAATGGATGTATCGAGTCCTGAAGGCTGTCTTGGGGATATTTTCTTCTCTAACTCGAAGTTGATGGTACCCGGATCGTAGATCAATCTTAGAGAAGACTCTGGCTGACTAAAGTTGATCGAAAAGATCATCAATTCGGGGAAGGGGGTACTTATTCTTAATGGTGACCCTATTTAGCATCCGATAGTCTGCACACAATATCATGGAGCCATCATTTTTCTTAACAAAAAGGACTGGAGCTCCCCACGGAGATACGCTAGGTCGTATGAACCCTTTGTCAAGTAGTTCTTGTAACTGGGTCTTCAGTTCTTTTAGTTCTGCAGGAGCCATTCGGTAAGGAGTTTTGGAAATGGGGGAAGTACCAAGTATAAGGTCAATGATAAACTCAATTTCCCTTGGTGGAGGTAGACCTGGTAAGTCCTAAGGGAATACGTCAGGAAATTCTCGGACTCTCTCGACATCCTCTAGCTTTGGTTCGGGACTCTCGATAGATTCAATCTTGGCTAAGAAGAAGGGGCATCCCTGAGCAATGTGCTTAACTGCTTTCATGGAAAAAATAACACACGCTCCAGAATAATCCTTTCTTCCTTGGAGGGTGAAAGTGTCTCCATTAGGTAGGGTAAAAGTGACACGTTTCTGGCAGCAATCAACAAAGGCTTGATGAAAGGCTAGCCAGTCCATACCTAGGATGATGTCGAAGTCATTCATATCTAAGTGGATAAGATTGGCATGTAGCAAATGGTCCTTGATCAAAATGGGGACATCCTGGAGATAAGAATAGGTGGGAAGTGCCTGGCCTATAGGAGTCATGACTTCTAGAGTGAAGTCCAGGTCCTATGGTATAATGTCCAAGGATGATGCAAACTCCCGGGATATGAAAGAATGTGTGGAGCCTGTATCGAATAGAACTTTAGTAGGTATATCATAGATAGAAAGAATACCTTCAACTACTGCATTTGAAGCCTGGGCTTGACTGGAAGTGAGGGCAAAGACACGTCCTTGGCTTTTTGGAACTTGATCTCCTTTACGCTCTTCAACTTCTTTTTAGGACAATCCCTAGCAAAATGTCCTAATTCTCCACAAAGATAGCAAGATATGTTGACCATGGGACATGTTTTGCCTAAATGACTCCTGTTACACTTAGGGCATGTTATCCAGTCTGGTCTTCTTCCTTTGTTTTCAAACGACTTCTTGAAAGGTGGCCTGGATCCAGATGACTAAAATGGTCTCTTTCCTTTATTTCTCATGGTGTTGATGTTCTTAGTTTCCTTCATCGCTTGATTCCTTTGATAATCTTTTTCGTATAAGGAGGCCATCTCTACTGCCTTGGCTACGGTGGAAGGTTAGAAACCTAGAACTCTGCTCCTGAGTCCTGGGTTGAGCCCATCTACAAATCTTTCTGCTACATCTTCCTCATCAGCACAAGCACGTGGTGCAAATCTTCAGAGGCTGATGAATCTATTTTCATACTGTTGATAGTCATATTTCCTTGTTCTAAGTCCATAAATTCCTTTTCCTTCTGTTTTCTTACGTGTTTAGGATAATATTTGTCATTAAAGACCTTGTTAAACTCTTCCCATCCTATTGTTTCTCGTTGGTCAAAATAAGTTCTTTCTGCGATTTCCCACCAAAAGGTAGCCTCTCCCCTAAACAAAAATGTGGCCATGGGTACTTTTCTTTCTTCAGCTATGTTCATGGATTTAAATATCTTTTCAATATCAATTAACCATTTTTCAGCTGTAGATCCTTCAGCTTCTCCTGTGAATGAGGGAGCTAATTTTTGAAACCTTTCTAACTGAACCTCAGTCCTATCTATTGCTTTATCAAGGGAAGGATCTCGAGTGGTAGGAGTTTGGCTTTGACTACTAATGTATTGTCCCATATGTTGTAGAAATTGTTGGAATAACTCAGCCATCCCATTGCCTGACCCAGTGGAGTCCACTGGTGGGGCTTCAGGTCTTGGAGCATTGCTTCCTTTCTTCTTAGGCATCTGTAATCACAAGGTAATTTACCAGACCTTAGTAGGTGTTATCATATTATCCCTTACTCTTTCATGGATGAAACTTGATTATAAGTCATTCTCCTCATAACTGGGTTGTGAGTAACGTTAAACCGTACTCTGACACCAACTGTGACGACCCGGGTTTTATATGATGCAAATTTGATAAAAAGGCAAGATCTCTTGTTATATAAATATGAAATGCATGAAAATATTTTTCTTTTTCTTTTTGGAAAATCTTCTTTCATAAAAACCCCGAGTGTCAAAACACATTTTTTAAATTATCCAACCATGGCATAATTTTAAATCAACATTATTTCCAAGAAAGTGTTAGTCACAGCCTCAGCTATAGAGAGTAACTAAAATCAAGTAACATTGAAAGATAAGGTAGGGGTTTACTTACTTGCACTTAGTCTAGGTGTCTTCTATCACAGGCGTACCTTGTCCTTAAGTGTTTACTTTGTGTTTGAAAAATGTTGAGGATTGGGTGAGTATATACTATACTCAATAGGAGTCTATCACTACTAGTTTTATAATGCATGCGATGTCTAAAATCATATGCTTTTTCAAAACATGTGCATGTTCGAACACTCAAGTTCAATATCGAGATTAAAAACCATTATCGAATTGGAATATTGACGACTTAAGGAAATCATATAATCCAAGTCAAAAGTATCATATATATCATAACATAATGATGTGCATAAGATGGTTTGAATCCAACTCATGGATATCTAGTATGGTATGGTCGACCAACCTCATATCATGCCATATGCAATGCAAGTAAGTCCACGAAACCATAGGGCCCAACTATGCCCACGACCTTGCCGCCGTGTGGTCCACGGGTACTTAGGGACACAGCGTCATAGCCTCCACAAGGCATATGACACATCGACCCAGTGCCGTGACACCAATGGTAGCCCCCTGTACCACATGCAGTTGATGTAGAGACATGCCCTTTTTGGGTGTGGTACCTAATCCACCTAGTAGTGGTAGAGGCTGCGAGGCCACCCCAACCTCTCGGCATAGCGCCCACGAGCTTACTAGCTCAAATCATATACGATCAAACAAGCAAAAACATCTCTTTTTCAAAACCTGTCCTCTTTGGGTCCCTCACAACTGCCTGGCCCTCACAACTACCTACCTAGCGTCTTTTGGGCACTCCAGCGTCTTTTGGTAACCCTCAAGGACATACAATTTTTCAAGAACTCAATGCTCACAAATCATACAATGTATGCAATTGTTTGCAAAACATATCTATGTATAAAGCATGTATTATATGTACGCTGAACTCGTTTATAAGATTAAGTTATGCTAATCATATCGTATAACTTATACTTAAAAACATGCATTCAAAACAATCATGGCTCTATTTAAAAGTCTAGTAGCGATAGAGCACCTACCTGGCTAGGTCGCACTAATCCCCTCGTCCTCTATGCTCCTGAACATGATTTGGGGAATCAAGGTTAGTTTGGCCTATCTTTATAGGTTTTAGAGTGGTTGGTCTTACTATTTAGGCATTAAGGGTTCATCCCCATGCCTATGGGTGTCCTAAGGTCCTAATTGGGCCTTAGTATCATCAGTTTTCCAAGGGTCTAGTGGCCACGTGCCACCATCCTATTTTAAGGGTGTGCCCACCTTAGATTGGGCCTTGATTAGGGATTTTATAGTTTTGGTGTGTCCGCGTCATCAACACGGACACAACGCCTTTCGTAGCGCCTCAATCGAAGCTCTAGATCTCAAGTTATAAGCTTTTTAATATCACATGTACATAAAGGCCTTTAAGAGGTGGAATCCCAGAACGCTAGCGTGTTGCGCATCAACGGCATGCGCCCCAGCGGGCGTGTCTGCAGACGCGCTGGATTCCCGCTAGTCTCTTTCATTTGCGGGCACGTCCACGGACGCGCCCGCTGGTTTCTCTTGAACGTGGTCGACGTGTTTCATGCCATGGGGAGCGCAAGGACGCCCTGGTTCGACCCTGTCGAACCAGTGCAGCCCAGGGATCGTCCCTGGATTCTTTGTGACACTTTAGGGCTCTGTTTTGTATGATTTTACATGCAAAAACTTAGGGAAACTTAGCCTAGGACTAATGTGAAGATGGGTTTTGAGGGATCTTGGGCATACCTGGCTCGTTGCTGGGTTTTTCTCCACGTTTCTCCTCTTCGTTGCTTCTCTAAAATAGGTTTTTCCCAAGCTTTTGGGCTGCCATTAGAGGCGCCCAAGAGCTCTATTTATAGAGCTATAAGATGGTTCTGGAGGGGGCTCTCACCGCCCTTGAATGGCGGTGGAGAAACGTCCAGAATGGTGGTGATTTCTCCTCCAATCACCACCATTCTAGAACCCTCTAGGAGGTTGAAGATGTGGGGTGCCTGTATCAAAATGGGCCCCTGTGTTTTGCAAGCTAAATCCGTTTTTAGGTGAAAATTACATTTTTGCCCCTGAACTTCAAAGGGCCATAACTTGCTCATTTTAACTCTGTTTTGTGTGATTTTGGTCTTGTTGGATTCCTTTTTCTGAGATGCACCTAATGGAACTAGTTTTAGGACCAAATTTTTGGGTTTAGTCAAGGTGAATAGTGACATGACCAAAATACCCTTATCTTCAAAAACTAAACTTTTCATTGCTAACTTGAGATTTTAATATTACAAAATTGGAGTCGTTGCAACCATAGCCCAATAGTTTGCTAACCAATCCATTACAAGAATAATATCATAGTCTACCATGTCTAGTAAGATGAAGTCAGTGTCCATACTCACGCCTAATATTTCTACAGGTATCTCTCGAAGATATTCGGTAGTCTCTACTGTTTCTCCTACCAGTGTCATAATATATAATCCAAATGCTAATTTGTACACACATACATCAAGGCAAGATGCAAAAATGCATGATATAAAAGAATGTGTAGGCCCTGTGTCAAAAAGAGCCCTAGCATGTCGATCTGAGACTAGAAGAGTACCTTCAACGACCTGGTGTGATGCCTGTGCCTGTCCTGATGTGATAGCAAATATTTGTCCCTGACTATGTGGCACAGTAGCTATCTCTGCACCCGTCTCGGTCTGTCTCTCTCTCTCTCTACCCCTTGGGACAGTCTTTAATGAAATGGCCTACCTCTCCACAATTGAAGCACCTATATGGTTGTCTCTGAAAAGGTGCATGGTGCTATCGCTGTGGTTGAGGGTGCCTCTGATGCTGTGGCCTGTCCAATCTATTGCACCCTTGCCCAGGGTGCCAACCCTTGCACCTATCACATCTCTTTCTCTCTATATCTCTCCCACACTTGGCCTACGACGGATGACCTGATGCACCATGTGTCTGCATAGCACCAAACTATCTCTTGCCCTTAAAAGGCTGGTACGGACCCCCTCTAGTCTTGAGAGAGTTCTTCTCATGCATGGAGGCCATGTTAGTAGCATCTTACACAGAAGTGGGTCGCGAAGAAATCACCCGATCTCTCAGCCAAGGTGTCAACCCATCAACAAATCTATCTATTGCCTCTATGTCTAAGTCCAGCGCGTGAGGTGCAAATCTCCTCAGTCATGTAAATCAGTTTAGATACTACTGAACCATCATGTCTCTTTGCTCCAAGGTGGCAAACTCTTTCTTCAATGACTGTAATGCATGGGGTGAAAAGTACTAAGTGTCGAAAGCCTGTTTAAAGGCTGCCCATGTCATCGTCTCAGTAGGATCTTGTTGGGTAAGTGTAAAGGTCTGCCACCAGAAGCCTGCCTCACCCTTCAGTAGGTAGGCAGCTACTCTAACTTGATCCTCTTGTGCTATCTTTATAGCATCAAATGTCCTTTCAGCCTCAAATAGCCATCATTCAGCCTCCTTAGTGTCACCATCGCCATAAAAGGGTTTTACCATCTTTTGAAATCTCTCTAATAGCTTATCTATTTTCTTAGAGTCACTAGTAGCATCGCCCTCAGTGGTCTTAGGTGCTGGTGGTTCCTGTACTGGTTGGAAGGAATGAACTGACGAGACCATAGGTGCCACTTGAGGTGGTGGAATAGGGCTAGGGTTAGCAGCGTGAACAGCAGTCCTAACCTGTTGCTGTATGAGTGGTACTAGCCCTGACATTAATTGATTCAATAACTTGGCATCTCGATCCCCTTAATCAGAGGACTCAGCGAGTGGGGCAACTGATGTAGCAGGGGTAGACCTTGTCCTTCTTCGAGGAGCCATCTGTTAAAAGTTTTAAATATCACTAAGTGTAAGTTCCTCTCTCATAGTTTCTCTCTCTACAACAATTTATGGACTGTTACTCACATATAAATGGACATTTGCAAAGATGATGATGGACTAGACTGTGCTCTGATATCAACTTGTAACACCCCGGGTTTTTAAGACTTTTTTTTTATAATAATAATAGCATTTTTAATAAGAGCATTTGGGATCCCATGAGAAAAGTTTTATTTATCACTTTACTAAAACTTCTCTTAAAAACTCTGGGTGTTATTTTTCCTTTCTCAAAATGTCACATATATACTTTAAAACATAAATAAATTTTTATGATAATAGATTTAAAACAATACTCGTATCAATCAACGTCAAATCAATAGGCGCCTTTATTTTGAATCAAATAAATATCTAAAACACAATAATAATATGGCTCAGGGTCTATCCATCATAACATCCCAAATAAATGTCCAACATATGTCTAAACATTTCAATCAACTCCATAAAATAAAAGTATACAGTCCATAATTAAATTCAAATGATAATCCTGTTTATTGACTCACATCACTGTCTAAAATTCTAAGAAAAAGGATCTCCTGCAACTCTCATGATTTCTCAACGGCCTTGCCTTTCTTGTTATTGCGCTTGAGATCTAAGGCATTGCAAAACAAAGCAATGCCTCAGCAAGCTATTGCTTATGTAGGTACATAGACAATTAATGTAATAAAATGAAATAAACAAATAACAGTACTGATAAAATAAAATTTCTATCATCTATGAAGATAAAAGTATCATAAGTCATGCCAACATAATGCCAATTTATTTCATATGCTAAAACATGCATTTCATGGAGTTAAAACATGACATGAATCAATGTAAATGAACATACAATCAGAATAAGGGCACCCTAAGGTAATGAGTCCCACAACATCGCACTAATATCACTAATCATGAGTACTCATAGACAACCTCTGTGTGTCGTCACACCCAGGCATACCATTCATAACCATGCTCATCATACACGCACACATAATAAGAATATTGGCCATCATGCCGCAGTGGCAACCCTCCATGGGTCTTAACCACCGCCGCTCTCCGTCGACACCATAATGGGAGACTTAGCGTCTGTCCCCATGGAAAGGCCCAGACTAGTAGTGTGGACTATCCATGTTATCAAACCCCTACCGAATGCCATCTATGGGCAGGTGTCTATCATATCACAATATCATCACATCACAATCTCGGAGGGTGGGTGGTTGGCCATATCCCTCCTAGCATGACGCCCACCGGGTGAGAGCACCCGTCATAAAACACAAAACAAGAAAATCATATATATATGCCAAAACTCAAGAGTACTCGTAGCTCGCAATCCCCAAGGCACGCCCCTCATCCTGGGATTAGCTTATAAAAGGACCAGCTAACAAGCTTCTATTCTTATTTCCATACAAATCATGCATTTCCAATATATAATAAGAAAGAAGTCTCTATTTAAGCATAGTTAATTAATATCATGCTCATAAAAACATTTGTCATGGGTTTATTCAATAAAAGATTTCAATTTGTAATAATCATAATGTACTCCAAGTCTCATGATATCAACGGCAAATAATAAATGCAATTTAAAACACAATCACTCATGATGCTATATTTATGCATGGTTTTAAAATTAAGGCAAAGCATTAATTATCGTCATATACCTCAACGTGAGATCACTTAGCTTGCTAATAAATCCCCTCAACTGGCATGTTCTAGTGCACCTGTCCATGTCACATCACTATTTTAAAAATTTTCTAAATTAAAAGTCATTTATAAGTTTTTAAGCTAAAATTAGGTTTGTATCATCGATACGGTCACAACCCCTCTTTCGGATCATAATTTAGACTCCTATAGCTCTCAGAAATCAAATTTTAAGTGCTTATATACGAAAAAAATGGGGCCTGACCAACCACCGCAGCCCTTTCTACACCAGCGGTGCAAGTTTACACCGAGTTACACCGGCGCCCAGTTTACACTGGGTTACACAGGCGGCCTCAGTTTACACTGGGTTACACCGGCGCCCAGTTTACATTGGGTTACACGGGCGGCCCCGGTTTACACCGGTGACTCGAAAACGGGCCTCGAAGAAGACGACCGGCTTCCGGTCATCTCCGGTGACCCTACAAGTGTCCAAATTACTTGGTTTTTTAGCCATTTTGTTCAAAATTTCGTCTAATTTGCATTTCTACCATCCTTTTGCATTGATTTTTTCAAAAACTATGGTTTTTATGCATTTTTTCCATGTTCCTAAAATGTTCCCTAGGTACTATTCTTCACGTTTTTTTTGTTGAAGAAACCAGCCGTTGGATCTCTCCCAAATTTAAAGGGTTTGTTCTTGGGTCTATCATGCACTAGATGGACGGTCCAATTTGCAAAAAAATATGGTTTCATCCATGAAATCACTCCCCAACAGTTCTCAGGAAAAATTTTGTTTTTCCTGGATTTCTTGATTTCCATGCATTTTCCCTTGCTATTTCCTTACACATGTAACATGAAAAGAGAAGGTTTATGGCTTACCTCTAATGTTGGGTGTCGCTTAATGTTTGCCAGAGCCCTACTCGCTAGAAAAACGTGGATTTACAGAGCTAGGGTTTTTGAGGAAAACTCAGTGGAAACAGGGAAAGGTGGAGTGTTTTGGCGACTGAAGAGGGACATATATAAACTATAGAGTTTAAGGGATAGGGAACTCTTCCCTTTCACATCTCCATCCGGCGATTTCTCTGGCGAAATCACCGGATCTAGTAGAGACGTGTAGAAGAAGGGGGTGCCATTATCAATTTGGGCCCCTATGTTTTACGTTTCTGCCAAATTACCAAAATACCCCTATAACTTCAACGGCTCATAACTCATTCGTTTGAGCTCCATTTTTCACGTTCTTTATGGTGTTGGAATCCTATTGTCGAGCATTTTCAAATTCTTAAGTTTTCAGGATCAAATTCCATCTATAAATTCTTAATTTATCCAAAAATTAAGGATATTACATTGTCAAAGCAAGCCAGAGTAAAAAATTACATGTTGAGCTTAACCTATTTTGAAATGAAGTTTTAAAAGACAGTTTCCAAGAAACCATCTTCTTTAGTTTAAAAACATAAGATGGTTTCTAGTATTTGTCTTTTTCATACAAAAAATAAGACCGTTATAAAAAATTGTCTTATTTTATTTGAATAAAATAAGTCAATTACAATAAACCATCTTATATAGATTTTTTGTAGGATGGTTTTCAAAAACCATCTTCTTAAGTTATGTTTTGTAAGATGATTTTTAGAAACCATCTTTTATTAATTTTAGTAAGACAGTTGTGTTTAAACCATCTATTTTTGCTATCTTTTAAAACCCTAATTTTAGTAGTGTAGAATGCCCGAGTGATCCATGGAATGCTCAATTCAACAAGCATCTACACACTATATCAACCAAAAAACAAGGATTGACAAGTTCATCTTAATAAGTTAGAACAAAGAATGACATATCAACTAAATGAAGAAAACAAAATAAAATCCTAGCAAAAATAGCATAAAAATTTAGATAACCAATAGGGCCACATTGCTTCAAGGGACTTCAAGTGAGAGAGATAGAAACCAAAGAGCTAGAGTTGTAGCAAGGAAGAAGGAGAATTAACTTTAAAAAGAAAAGAAAAGAAAAGGAAGGACAAAAGCTTTAATTGCTAGAATTCTCATTTCTTCTCCTCAAGTGATCCTAGCTACCTATTATTGTTCAAATGACATAAACATAGTTTAGAATAATGAAAAGAAGAAAAGTACCAAGAAGAAAAATCCCAATCGAATGTTACTGCCTTTGGTGGATGAAGATAACATTGGTACCCTACCTTTGGTGGATGAAGATAACATCGGTACCTTGCAAATGAGGAAGATGTTGGTGCTTGTAGGAGAGAGAGAGAGAGAGAGAGAGAGAGAGAGAGAGAGAGAGAGAGAGAGAGAGAGAGAGAGAGAGAGAGAGAGTTAGTTTAGATTTTTTATTTTTGTAACCTACACTCATACAATTTGTCTCACAACTCTCATGGACCATTTTTCCCTTTAATTAAGTTATATAACTTAAGTTTGCAAATGTATTTGAAGGGTATTTTAGCCCCATAATTTTGTGTGAAAAAAGACATTTTTGGCCCTTACTATAATAAGCAAAACATATACGCATTCTAGTAAATTATCAAACAAATTAGATAAATTGATGCCCTCAATCAATATCCAGTCCATTTCAAAGTAGTCAACGGTTTGGGTTTTGCTATCCATTTCGGATCCATTCAATTTGGATCTAATTGGATTCTGGATTGGGTGCCTCAATTTGTGTCCAATTCATTTCAAAGTGGATTTTAAAATCCAAATCTAATCAAATCCATGGTTTGGATTTTGCAATGCATCTCCAATCCATTAGTACTGGATAATCAAATTGTAGATTTGCAATCCAATTGGCAACTCTACACTTCACATATGGGAATAAAGCATCTTGGGCATCTTTTACATCATTTTTCTTCATCCCAATTAATGCTTATGATCTCTATCAAAGCTACTATTTTGATGCTATAATCTCATGTAACTTGTAAATATTTAATTTACAAATTTAATCACAATCAACAAAGCTACTAATTAAGTCAGACCTTCTACGGTAGTTATACAAAAAGAAGCTTTCTTTTGCTAGGTCAGTTTCAAGTTGCTCATTGGTTTAGTTTTATTCATAAACTCTCTTACATATCAGGGGAAAACAAACAAATAAACAAACAAACAAAAGCCACCAAAACCGAAAAGTTGTTGGTTTGATATCCAAATAATCACCATTTATGCGTTTGGATACAATTTCTATATTTTTATTAAAAAATGAATATTTGTTGAAAATGGATTGGAATATAGAATTTAACTTTCAAATTACAAATTTTATACTAGCATTCGTTTTTAAAAAAAAAAATTAAACTGAATGTTTAGTGGATTGGCATGCAAAAGTTATCTGTGAATTTTTTTTCTTTTTTCCAGACACCCAATTGTAAATGAAAGGACAAAGTAACGTGTTTTGTGAAGCTACCAAAGTTTACATTTGGAAATCAGAAATGTTTCTGAAAAAAAGGGTACCCAAAAAAAGAAACCCCACAACTGCTACTGCTCCTCCAAACGCTTGACCCAAGCCTTGATACCGATTTCTTGAAATTGGAGACTCACAGACATTCTTCAGTAATCAGAGAGAAAACATAGGAAATGCAAGATACCGAACGATATACTCGGATTTGTTTTTCACCCGATAACAAGGCACCCTCAAGAACATGAAACAGTGCGCTGCTTTTCACGAGCATTCTCTTTCATTGAATTCCCACAGGCCTGAAGCCGCTCGTCTGATTAGTCACAGCAACTGTCACTCTGTGGCTGATTTCACATTGACCAGAAGATCCTAGATCTTCCATAGACGGAGTCTTGTCTCTTGTTTCACATTGAATTTCTTGAAATGTGTCTTTCGGATTGCAATCCTTTTGGCAGGGGACTTCAACCATGTGGATCACCTATTGACGGTTGACAAATTCGTCTCAATAGTACATTAGCTGGGCAGCATCCTCCTCATCAAGTGCTTGACAATGGTAGTGATCAGTTTCAGCTCTCATGTTGGGTGGAGCTCAGATGGGTACGTAGAAAAGAAAGGAGCCGCAACATGTGCAGTAATCCACGTTTACAGGCCTCTCCTTAGGCTTGATGCAGTCATCACTCGGTGATGCGATAAGAGCAGGTATTACATGGTACGTATCATCCGGCGTGGGCTTTCTTCTAGGGTTGGGGGACTTTAGAGCTCTTCGTTTCTTGCTGATTAACACACCAAACAGGAGTTACGAACAAATGGTAAGGCCATCTAGAAAGAGACCAAGCGAGACCACTTTAAGGCTCAAGAGAATCAGGGACAACAGATGAAGCCAAGAAACTCGTAGTCATGCTCGAGGTTTTTGATGAAGCGTTTTAGTGATACAGAAGTAACATTCAACATTGTATTGTATGAAAATTAACTAAAAGGCAGATCAATTACTATACAACAATGCCCAACTAACATGGCTATTCTCTTCCTAAAGAAATGGAAACAAAGAGCCCTTATGTTGTCACCGACAATTATTCCTTTCCTCTGGGTGTTAGACGTTTAAACTTGAATCAATTCGGGTATGAGCTTTAGTAGAAACGATAGTTCCTGCTGAGAGAACCTGGGCCTTGCGGTTGCCTCTATCTTCTTCTCCTCTTCCAGACTATGCAAACTCTCTTCTCCCATCTCTATTGGTTTGATGAAATCCATCACTGCCTCTGTTATCTCTTTAATCAGATCGACAATTACGCCATCAATACCCATCAGGTATTGCATGTAAACCGCTTCTGGCACATTGCTGCAAAACCAGCAATAGTTTATCAATACTTATGGAAGATGGAACACCACTGAGAGTTTCTAAAAATACAAATAGAAGCAAGTTTGGAGATGCAAATTTGGAAACCCGAAGTTCAACCCGTCCAAGTTGGAGGAACTTGATCGAGTCAAATTATAATTTCTATTGCTATTTTTCTGCTGACGACTTTAACCACCAGCTAGTCGTGAAAGAGTTCGTCGAAACAGGAAAAGAAGTACACTTACTTTAATTGGCCATAGGTAAGAAGACCAAGATTTGCTTCCTTGATTCTGGAAATTGCTCCAGGATTTCTAAAAATGCCTTTGACCTCTGATACTATTCCTTGCAAACCATTTGCCAAGCATAGTTTAATAGCTTCGTCCAAGGAATTCCTTCTCACATCCGTATAAATTTCAGATCCTCCATTAGTGAGGAAGAATACCTGGTTTAAGCACTACATATGTCATAACAGTTCCTATTCTAATAAAATGCAAATCAAGTAGCAAAATAGTTCATGACATACCAGCTGAAAATAAGAGACGATACATAAAATAAAAAACAAGAGTCCTTACCGGGTAAGCATTCTGCAATTGCCTAATCAGCCGCGCTGCATCTGGTTGGAAGCTTGAGAAGATGATGGGTCTGTCCTTGGCATATTCAAACACCACCTGAGAAATGAATAAAACATTCATTTTACTGACTCAATCAATCATTACACAAATCACAAGTACGAAATTCCTAAAATTTAACAAAGAAAAGATTGGCTTGAGATGAGAGACGTTACCCTCAAGATGGATTGAAGAACATGTATGAGTTCTTCATCTTCATAGACAATGTTATCATCGAATTTTAGTTCGATGTTGAAACCAAGGGAAGCGTCAACTCTGTCAAAGGCTTCTTGTAATGTACAAAGAGGGGCATCCTCTTCGACTTTCCAGTTGAAAATTCTCCCATCTTTGGTTTTCCTAAAGAGTGATTTTCCCACCTATAATATAAAAGGAAATCATCTTCAGTTTTCTGAGCCTATCAAGGAAACTTTAGAAGGAAAAAGAGAAAAGATTTACATTTCCTGCTTCTCCCTGGGGTGGATAGTAGAGAAAGTCTGTTAAGTTAAGGTCCGTAACTCGCTTTTCTATTAGAGAACCCTGTGAAAACATGAAAAGAAAAAGAGGCATATTAGAATTAGAGAGAGAACGCAGACAAAATTACACTTAAGAAATGCAAAAAGAATAATACATCAAACGTCTACTTTATAAATCCTGTGGTTAGTATATGAATTATATTCTGAACCCTACATTATACTACCAATGGCACTTCTTAGGAGAAGAAATTATATGGAGGAACAAAGTCTACTGAGCCATCCAACATGCTATATCAAAACGGTTTATTAATTAGACATTACTACGAGATACTATTGCTCTAATCCTCATGTTGGAAGAGACATGCCATCCGTCAGATAAGCTGCAAAAGTTAATATCTATGCTGGAAACCCAAAAAGGATGCCTTCGGTTCATGCTGCTGAGGCCACATGGCTATTGTTGGACTATCACCAATGGACTGGACTCACGGTCTCTCACTGCATCAGGGGACGAGCACCTACTTTGTCTATAAATTATATGCACATGGAAGGTGGTCAAGTCTGCAAAAGCAACTCTGGAATACTATTCTTCTCTAACTGCAACAGGGGACGACAACCTGCTTTGTCTATAAATTATACGCACATGGAAGGTGGTCAAGCACGCCGAAGCAACTCTGGAGGCCTATTCTCTCCAGGTTCTTTCTATTGAACAGAGATCCTCTTACGCCCTAGAAAATTATAAGATTAGTAAAGGGAAGAAGTAAACCGTTGCTCAAATCCTCCGATTTCTGTGTTTCTATATGGTCCAAAGATACATAGAATACTTAGTAACGTTTCCCATTTAGCATGCAGATCTGTACCATTGGCTATTGAAGAGGAGGATCTCTTGGAGCAAGACCTATCTGTGAGGACCAATGGAAGCATGGATTGGATGTGAATGGGTAACATTTTGACCGACTTGCCTATTTATTTCTATGTAGTTATAGCCAAAGCTTGACGAGTGGTCGTTGAATTTTTTCAGTTGACCACTTTCCCATATTTTGCAAAAGCTTTCACTGCGCTTTCCAGACTTATGTAGTGGTTCAATTTTGCAGTCACAGATCTTTGAACAGTTGGTCAAATAGTTACAAGAGACTGACAATATGCAGAAGGTACCTCTGTTCGGGATTTAACCTTACAACAAACTGCATACGAAACACATGTCTAATACAACTGTTAAAATCCATATAGATTCCTAGCTCCAACACATATCATCTAGCTTTTCTTCACCAAATATTAGGCAGGATTGGGTACTATGATTGCAAGGCAAATTGCTGTTACTAGCCGACGAGAAACCAGAAAGGGAGAGTGACGAAAGTGCCTAACAGCATGTCATTCGATATTTTCCCTAGTCGAATGCGGCCACTCGGTTGCCAACTGACTGGTGAGACAGTTCCTACACGTGTTAACTGGAAACATACCTTTCACCCTTCTTCAGCAATCGATTAAGAACCAAGTGGCTTCCAGCTAGTCCCCCAAATCGATTAGTGGGGAAGTGAGACCACCTTGACGTGGTTATGGGCCCTTATATGGCTCGCCATGGGTCCCATTGATTGCACCGATAAGCCTGGTAGCGTAGTTATAAAAGGGTTTACCAGCCACCATTATGTCGAAGTGCGCTTCCCATTTAATCTTGGTTGGTGGGGGAGGGCCACTCAACTATTTGTTAAGAAAGGTGACGCAGCTTACGACGAATAAAGTTTCTAAAAACAATCTGTATCAGTGGAAATGTTAGGTTAGGACGTTGATCTATGGATGAAAGAGTCCTACCCAAGAGTCCGAAGCATTTTCACAAGGAGAAATGATATCTGCACTGAGTTCCGGCATTTGAAACATTTCAAACAGAGATGCTATTGGAACTGTAACCTTTGGTTCTAGACCTTACCTCTGTACGATCTGACTCATTCATCCTCTTCACCCTCCCCAGTTCAATCGAGCAGCAAAAGTTCTTATCGATTTGATTGTTCTAGCTACTAGTTTTTCCAGTTGAAAAATATTTTAATCACAATCATTAAACTTTTCAATTGATAAAACATAAGCCTCTCTAGGAGAGGATGAAGAAGATCAATGGGTCAGATCATCTAATTGATGGGGTTTTAATAGAGGGGTCGCCGACTCAGTCCTACTCTAAAAGAGAAGGCAGAAGCTGGCAGCTTCTCCCTTCTCATATACTTTTATCCACAAAATATAAAACAGAGCTGCCCAGTGCCCTAAGAAGGATACCTAGACACACCTAAGCCCATTTTTGTTGAGATCTAAGCCATTCATCGGTCTTGGGTTTAGTCAGACTCAATGATAGATGACCCAGATCAAACAAAAACTGGACCCCATGTGCTCTTTCCTAGTTGGTATCTACCTTAATAGTAGAACAAGTTCTCACAGAGGAATAAATATATAACTAACAGATCATGTGTAACAAATAGGCATGCAAAAAATAGGAACAGTAGTTAGAAACTTACATCTTCTTCGGCGAGGATGAAATTGTCATGGAAAATGACAGGGCAGTCATCTTTAGTCACCTACAAAAAATGATATTTACAGTCTCGTCTAAGCTTTCTTCGCTCACCCAAATTTAGAAAACAAGAGCAGCAGGGAAAACCCACAGAGATAAACAAATCAGTACCACGAATTTCATGTTCAAAAAAAGAGAAAAACAACAACAATATTGATAAAAGGAAAATAAAATCGGAAAATTTAGGCATTGATCTAAGAAGGATTAAGGCTAAACAGGAACAAAACCGGCGACTGTAACGCTGGCGGGTTGCCAAAGACGATGAAAGGAACGTGGATGTTTCAAATGTATCCAACCGTTCACGTGTATAAATCTAGTAATGTTCCTGGACCGCGGCGGTTCATGCGAGCACAGCGACAAAAGCGCTGGTCGTACGCGTCGTCACGTACGAACCACGTCAGCAGTCAGAGCTTTTTCGCGAGGACGTCTCCGCGACCGAAAACCAAGCATCGGAAAAAGAAACTAAAATCAAGAATTGGTGGGATAAGTTGCTGATGGATCTTTACCTGAACATCAAACTCGACGAAATCGACGCCGAATTTGGCAGCGTTGTTGAAGGACATGATCGAGTTCTCCTTGATCGCTTTCATTCTTCGGTCTACCGACTGAAGCATGTTCATGCCGCTCCCACGGTGTCCGATCACCATGAATTTCGGCGATTTGAACGACACCTTGGCGCCATCCGGACCTGAAATTTAACAATAAAATTAAATAAATTGGTAAAATGAAGTATCAGATAAAGAACCGGAAATTCCACAGTCGGGTCACAGAGAGAGGCATTATTTTACCTTTGGAGAGTCGGCCGAGGGCGAACCGATTTTCCGGCACCTCGTTAAGATTTGGAACGTCTGAAACATGAACGGCTTTGAGAGCCATTGCCGAATCAAATAGATAGAGATGAAAGTAGGAAAAAACGGCGATGGTTTAGTTTTGAGTTGAGAGAGGCAAAGTTGAGTGGAAGGGGCATTTAAGGAGGGGCGAAAACGAAACGGAACGGAACGGGAGGGAATATTCGAGTTGGCCCTTACTGAATATGCGTTTAGAGATGCGTATTTTCGGCTGGGTTGGCTTTCTTGGAGAAGGGGAAAGAAGAATTGTTGGAGCCCCCAAGGGAGATTCCGGGGAGAGATGAGGCTTGAGCCAAGACGGACGGTCTCGATTTATGAGTGACGTCCGCCATCTCTCTCTTTGTCTCTGTCCCAAAGCTGAATCTCCCCAAGAAAAGGAGAAATTGTCAGGGAATATGCTGAGGAATATCGCCTCTGGCTCAACGACGCGTGGGGTACGTGGCTACCTGAACGGAAGCTTTTGTTTCATACTTTGGCTCTTTCTTTCTCGTGAATTTCTCGTGTGTCGTGTCTGTTACCTCTCTGATTTGATATTGACACCCTCTTTTATCTTTTTCCGTGTTTGGTTCTCAAGGCTACAGCTGCAATCTGGATAATGTTAGTTAACGACTTTACAACTTCCAATAAAAATACTTCACATTACAAGATATACGGAGACTATGAAATCAGTGAACGTGCTTGATCAATCAAGGACGGGGCCCTTCATGGGGAAGTAGGTGCCACACGGCAACTAAACCTTGTGGTCACAATCTAAGATAGCATTCCTCAAACTTTAGGTCCGAGAAAGCGGACGTAATTGCGACCCAGAGACGTTTATTTGATGTAGACCTCAAATTGCTATAAATGCAATAATAGCATATACTACGATTTTCAGTAATTGAAATTTTCACTTACACCGGACGCAATTGCAATGGATTCTGCGTACCATAATTTAGGGTTGTGATACAGTACCCCAAAATTGACTCATTAGCCTTTTTCTCGATTAACACACATGAAATGAACTCAAAAGCAGAATCTGGAACTCTCTCTCTCTCTCTCTCTCTCTCTCTCTCTCTCTCTCTCTCTCCATTAGTTTTCGTCCAGCCATGGCAACTGGCTGCACATTCCCACCGCCCGAACACCTCGAGTCACCTACATGCCATTTGAATCGTATTCATATATTACAACTGTACAAGTTACACCTTCCAAGATAAATGCTACCATATGCACACGGTAATTAAGCCTTTGTGGTCGCCATCTAATATCCCATTTCTGAAACTTTAGGTCGCGGGGGTGATTGGGAAACTGCTAAAAGTGGAGACCACGTGGACATCATGGGATTTTAGTTTCGTGGCTGACTATAAGTCCGGTCACCCACATTCACTATTGTCCTTTTTAGGGCCGGCAAACGTCCAGTCCCAGATAAATGGGGATTTAAATTCTTCGCACTTTCCATTGCCTGGGATTGGATTTAGGATGCGTGGGGTGTGATTTACTTTGTAAATCATAACTTGCAACAAAAAGGAAAAAGAAAAAATTGTCTTTTATAGAATAATCCAAGATTTTCATTGAGACTTTGAAGGGGACAATCTGTACCATAGTTCTAAAAGTGAATCGAATAAAAAACTCATCCAAGTCAGCTACATGCTACATAAAACTTTATTTGCCCCAAGACTTGAACCCAGGACCTAGGCAACAACATTACAGTAGTCCAACAGACTAGACAAGCTTCAATTTGTAGATATAAAATGAAGATTATATATATAATCAAGACAAATAAAATATTATTAAAAATCTGACTCAAGTATTTTCAAGTCACTTTGAATTAACTCAACTCACCACTCTTTCAATTCAAGCAGAGTAAAGTTTTCAAATTTCAAACTATGTATGTACCATTGGATTTTTTATATTCTTCTTTTTAGAGTAATATGAACCATTGGATTTTGATATATTAGATTGATCCACTATTGTAGGGTTGTCAACGAGAACCTCATGAATAGATAATTGAATTGTACTAGCCCGAAAATTTTGATCCTAGTAATTCAGTTGGAATTGATGGTTCGGTTCTGGTCATTTTCTTATGAAACTAAAAATGTTTTGGTCCTATTCCAATTATATGGCACAAGAGCTAGATAGGAACCGAAGATCAAATATTAGACTATTATACCTTAGTATTATATATTTTGTATTTGTTTAACCGATAGTAAATTAATCCTTTTAGGTTAAGTTTTTCCTCAATTTATTATATTACCTATACGTAAACAAGAGTAAATTAAACTTTTTACACTTAATACAGACAATTGTACTGTAAATAATTGGATGATGACCTTATTGAAAGGCAAGTTATCTCAACATCTTATACTCGGAGGGAGAAAAGTTGGTTCATATTTGATCGTGGAACTGACAAGAATTGCTAGAATTGGCCCGTTGACCGCCCCAACGATATCGTACTAGCTAATATTCTCGGTTGAGAAAATGACACCGGACCGTGATATTGCTACCATTGAAATATGTATACCAGTAAAATTTCTGATAATGAAATGGCTTTTATTTTATATTTTCTTAATTTATAAATTACATACCAGTATATGTTAGTGTTATGGGTATATACGGTGCTGCCCTAGACTGGTATGAAGTCTGATACGATGCTAATGACACTGGTCACTGACATGAACCATCCATTTGGCCCGAGTCCAAAATAGATGAGCAGCCGGCGATAGCCAACAAAACGATATTGTACGTTAGGCAATTGTGTGTTGCCCCTGTTGAATGTATGCAATTGTATAAACGAAGTCTCTGTCTGGCCTTTTGCAATCAAACGTACAAATGCTAGAATTATCCAATTCAAATGCGTTTTTGGAGCGAGCAATTAGTGGACGGGACGAATCATTCAAAGGTAGCCTTTGAGACAAAAGTGGGATGCTACACGGCAATTTGCGATCAACGAGCTAAAATTATCTCATGAAATAGATATTTCTGTTAACTTATCAGATGGTTTAGATCATCTAATGAAGCTTTTCCGGTATTATTTATCAATAATATGCCCACAGAGCAGGAAGGACAATCATGAGGTGTAATCTCATATGAGTAGGTTCAAAATTGTCCAGTCGCGGATCTATTTGTTTGGATGTATCGTGATGACAACAGTCACGCTCATCCCCATGGTTCAACCTAGGTTTGCCCACCCCAGTTGAACAGGATGGATGGGATGGTCAGCTCCGGCTAACGAGTTAACTTGACTGGGTAGCGAAACAAGTGAATTGTACGCAACTCGCCAGAGTGAAAAAGATGTGTAAGTTGGGGCTGGATTTGTTTCTCAAGAACTCCAAATCATCACTAAAGATCCTAACCAGCTCACATAGCGTATGTGATTTGATAAATAATGGAGTTCTTTCATATATGTACACAAATTATATGGATTCTTTTTGAAAATTTCTTCCCGAGTTTTTAGAGCCACCAACGATTTCTTCTGAGTTAACTCAGACTCACCGACTGTCTAGTCGAGTCTTGAAACTATGGTTATTAATATCTCGTGGCGATACTTTAGATCCGGTTTATGGGCATGAAAACCCTCCCTATATCTGGCCACTACCCGTCTTCTAGAGAGATTAGAAATTCTAAATTTAAGAATAAAATTAATTGAAAAAATAAATGCCGTTTGTTTCCAGAATTTGGCGGACTAATTCTATACCTTTGACAGAACCGATCTCCCCTCTTTCAAAATTTAGTCTCCTCTCGCTTAATCATAGTGCCTAGCCTTTCTGATCCAAACCATTCATGTGGCGGACACCAGAGTAGATACAATCTTAGCTTTCAGATTGTGCAATATTTTGCAGATCTCCTTCTCAAAAGAGTTGGTTCTTGAACCACAATGAAACCCAACATAATAACGGCGTAGAAGTTTAAATGTTGTGATAATCTTGAGAAGAGTGCTTGCTATCCTCCAACTAAAAGTTGTGGTCCAAAAAACCAAAAGGAAAATAATTAATAAAAGGTCTTTCTAGTTCATCAAAATTTCTTACAGGAAACTTAATAAAAGAATTCATCACTAGCAATTTGTCATGCCAGAGCATACGCAACCTCAATAGAAAATTAGGAAGAGTTATGGATACTGTGATGATTGAATTGAATGGAAATTAAACGGTAAGAATATTGTATACTAAATTATCCTTGCCTACCAGCAAGCTCCTAAATGGGCACGCCATGTTCTATATACAGCATCTACTAACTAGACAGTATTTTACTAGAGGAAGCACTGCTCTTTGTAGGATGGTTCTCAGCACAGTCGTCATGCAACAAACAATGCATATTTTCATTGGGATGACACAAAGGTAAGGCTGCATAGAGATGCCACGCCCTTAGCCTTAGTTTCTAATAATGCTTTGTATTTATCTTTGAATATGTTGACGCTGACTTTTTGTCATAATCCGGTGAGATTCAGCCCTATTTTGCCTCAACTCCTCACGTTAGTGCCGATATGCTTATCTGATTAGGAATGAGAGCTATATGCTATTAAATTTCGATTTCTTATCGAGGGTGGAAGTGAGGGACGTGGCTCCAGCTGTCTAAAGTGATGAGCGCATCTGAATGCAAGTTGCAGGGGGGGAGAATGGCGGAGAGGAAACGGGCGTGCAATGCACCACCCACCAACCTTTTGCGCATTCAAGTGTGTCGGTGGGGATTAATTGTCAGTAAATGCAGTTGTTGGATGATCAGACCGTCCGATTGGAAAGCAGCTTTCATGGACCGTTAGAAAAATGGGAAATTATCTGACCTTCAACGCGCAAACTTCTTCATAAGATCATTGAATATGATTCAACAGGATTTAGGTGCAGGCGAAAGTTTTTATTTTGTTGTTGCAGAATGGGTGCTGCCATTTGCATTCGACTAAAATATATATGCAGGGCCCGAAGTTTGGTGATTCAAATCGTTCATCTTCTGAATAATATCTTTGATGGGCCTTGCATCAAAATAGCCAACACTGGATGGTCCTAACCACTATTATTTTGGAGTGAGAGCAAACATTTTGAAAACTTCAAAAACAATGATAATTAAATCTTAGGAAGGTTATGATCTTTTAGCTGATAAGGTTTATAGTTCTGACCACCTAGAATCTGCCTCCTGGTATATGAGCAACATTCATAGAAGCCATAAAGTAAGGGTATACAAACTTGGGAAATACAGTTGAAAATTTTTCATAGTTGTAATATATAATTGTCGCTGTCCCATAGAATGGCCCGAAGTTTGGAACTGCCCATAAAATGTGTCTAAACTCTTAAAACCATACGTATGCAGTCTTTTTCATCATGCGTAGTTAAATTTCGTCAAGGAAACCTACTTATATGGATATTTTCTATTATTTTAAGTGAAATTCTCCTTAATTTTAATAACTGCAACCACGTTTGACACCCAAACGTTCTTTCCTTTCTCCTCATAATCTCCATGACACTGTTAAAGAAATCCTTTCTCCCATTTCCCTCCACTCCTAAACCCTAAACACCAGCAGGAACCCAACATCCCAACCATGCGGAAGAGAACTCTCACCAGAACTCTACCCTGTCTCTCCATCCATCATCCAATCGACCGATTCAAGAGATCCTATGGCCTGATTCCCTTGCCAATCGAGTACACTTCGCCAAATCCCTATATTGTATTGGCCAAGCAGATTCAAAGGGTACCGGAGAAAGGCGGGCATTGCCAAATGTGAGGTTTATGATTCACAGCCTTCTAGTGGGTGTAGTGGGCAAGCTTCAAATATGGCAATTCATGCTCACAAGATTCTAAAGGGTAGGGAGAATGTTAATTTATTGTATGTGAAGCATAATGGGTAGAAATTGGAGAAGATTGATAATTATATCAATAGCGATGTGTTTATGGAAAAAGTATATTGACTCCTTAAAATATTACTTTCAAACAATTTAGTTCCTAAATTATAAATTTTAAAGTTGATATTTCAGAGGTTTATTTAACCGCATATCTAGGGCATTTTTATTGGCATATCTTCTCTGATATATACTTATGATATCTTCTTTGATATTTGAGATATGTATCATATTGAAGCTGATTTTTCTCTTTCAAGATTCAGTTAGAATTTACATTGTAAAAGGAGATGGCATAACTCTGATAATAACGCACATATCAACTATTAATAATGATAAATAAACCTTATATATCAATATTCTCAAGATATTGCAGCCAAATATACTGAATATCTTACTAATATTCAACATATCATAGTTAAATCAATATGATATCTCACATATGCCAATATATTATTATTAAATAAACTACATATTTGATATATGACATAATATATTAGAAACGCCTAACATGCAGGGTTAAATAAACCTCCCTTAGCCGCTCATCATTATGTCAACTCATGTGAGTTTCGGACACCACTAGCTATATTTTTTCTAGATTTTTTTTATAAGTTTTTATTTAAAAATTTAGAAAAGAAGAAAAAAGGTCGAAGCCCCTTTCTTCACGAGTTAAATTGCGGGGCCTCTTCCAGGAAGAAGTCAAAAGCCACCTAATAGAAGTCAAATCTTCTTTCTTCATATAGCACTGGGTGATTTGCCAAGCAATCTCTCCGTGGAAGAAACCCGAAATACCCTTCAATGGGCTGATCGTGCCAAGGAAACCACAACAACTAAGATCTTGATCATATGAAATACCGGCAAATCAATCTCACTCTTTCCGTAAAAGTTGTGTCTATCCATGTGGGAGATGGAAATCTTTCACCATAAGGAATTCCCTTGTCCAAGAGATGATATCCTTGTAGGTGTAGTTGTTTGTTTCAAATCAGAGTTATTGTTGTCATGTGACCTTGAGGTTACAGGTTCGAGGCATGTAAGCAAACTCTTACAAAATGTAAGATGAGGTTACGTGTGTACTAACGACTCTTGTGATCCAATCCTTCTCCAAACCTGATATATATGGAAGCTTTGTGCACAGGGCTGCCTTTTTAGAAACTAAACCCTTGTGGTCCAACCCTTTTCAGACCTGTATATATGGGAGCTTTGAGCACTGAGCTGCCTTTTTAGAAACTAAACTGGACAAATTAAAGTCTAGAGATTTAAGTGTTTAAAAGTAATAGTTTAAGGGAGATCAGATACTTTTTTCCTATGTTTGTGTGTGCATGGGATAATCCACTTTAAAATTTTAACACATTCGTCTACGGGAACATTGTGGGGAACGTCGGCAGGCCCCACAACTCTAGCACGCTCGTTATTGATGGCTGCAGATTGCATGAAGGCAATTGCCCAACTTTTTGCATCCTGTGGGGCCACGTGTTTGCTTGCATATATCGCTCGAGGCTGAAAACAAATTACTGTATTTGAGGGGTGTCGGTTGGTTTCTATGAGTTCGTTAACTGTTCATCTGATGGATACGTGGGTCAGACTCGAGAGGACAAGTTTAGACAAACTACCAGGAAATCAAGAGTATTTCTGCAATTTTACAAGGAAAAAGTTGAAAATCTCCTCTAAAAAATCAGATAAAAACCCGTATTCTTCATCTTTCAAAAATTAGAATCTAAAATATTTCTTCAAGAAAATAAAAAAATTAACAAAAATCTAGCAATAATGAGCAAAATCCTCTAAAAAAGGTGTCGGAGATGATGAGAAGGGATTGGGGCGAAACAGGAGGTCTCATCATCGAAATTGAGTGGAATTATACTTAAAATAATAGAAAATACTTATTTACCCTATTACGCTTATAAAGCCCTGTGGGAGGAATCCGAGTACATTCTGTAATAAAATTTAACCATATATAACTAACAGGACTAAGCAGAGATATTGTCTTACAAGATTGGGCACTTCTATTAGCCATTTTCGACTTCAGACTCCTCTTCTATGGATCAAAGTGACAAATATACGATTATACTATGAAAATTTTCGAATGTATTGACATCTCGATCAGAGATATTGTAGTAACCATGCTTTGGTGATCTACACCATTCATTCCAAAGTCTTAACTTCGGGGAGGCCTGCCTAAAATATTGCTTGTTGGACCCGGCCGTTAACTTTTTGTGTAAAATAAGTGGGTCGGAAAGCGACAGGTATACGGACCATTATAGGGTAATAACCGTTGATGCTTGAGAATATTTGGACACAAGCTGTCTAAGATGGGCCCTAGTAAGTGCATGATTAGAATCACCAACAAGTTTGTTTCATACTTTTAATCTTTGTCTTATTTCTTGGCCTACACCTGCAATCGCATTAGAATGATCATGTTAATATAATAAGGAGAGAAAAACAGCATTTTGCTTTGTACTTCAATGACCGTAATACATTGAACCTCACATGATGCCCGTGATTCATGCCACGGATGATCTTGACTCTCTGCTTGGTGTACTCAATTACAAATGTGACGCTTTATAAGGATCATGATGGATATACCCGTGAACTTTGATGCATGACCACAATGATAACGAGAAATAGAGAAAGTCAAATATGTTGCCTTAAGGTTGAGGATTTACTTAATCACATGATGCACATCGCAACATTTAATTGAGGCACCAGTTCAATAATTCAGGTCATCCAGCTACATCTCTGTGTTGTTAATGGTGGTGATTTGCCCCGAATAAATATGGATTAATAGTAACAGTGGACGTGTTTTTTATTTTCATTGTCCTCCTAGAATGATACACTCTTTGTGTGTTAAGATTGTAAATATGCAATTAAACACGTAAAGGCATTCAAAACATAAAACAGATGCTGCACATCCCCGCAACATAGTAAGTCAGATCGTGTGTGTTAAGATTGTAAATATGTAATTAATCCGTTAATCTGTTAGATAATGACATAGCCAATCCATCAATATTAACCTTATCTTTATAAGAGTATAGATTACAGTGAGGTATTGAAGCATCAATATGACGTGCGACCAAGGCCATTTGAGTTAGTTTGTTGATGGTATACATGTTTATTGCTTTGGATGGACAAATGGATTTTTCATGTGGACCAAGAAAATGTACTTCTTCCTTGACCAGGAGAGTGCCTTGTTTGGTAATCAAATTATATTAAGAATATTAACATATATAATTACTTGTATATTTGCCCCTTTCGATGCATAGGCTAATTGTTTTATATTGATCCAAACTACTAATTCAAATAGGGCCCTCTTCTTTTAAAAATAAGCCCTGTTTCAACTAAGCTTTCTTTCTAAAACTAAGTTTAGTGAATATAGAACTTTTAGTGGTTATATGTAGAAAAGTTTGGGAGAGTATGTATAAAGTAAATTCCTTTAGGGGTCTATTCATCCAATCAATGATATGATAAAAAATCAAATAATTAAAATTTAAGAAATGCTTACATGCCCTGAGACAAATGATAATCAAGTGCTTAAAGAAAACCATCATTAGCTTAATATATAACATATTGTTAGTGGCCTTGAGATGAGGTAATCTAACTTGAGATGAGATGACATGGGTCACGTCATTATTTGTAGTGCTAGAGCAAATATAAGATGGAGTAATATCTCTTCATCTCATTGTTAGTGGTGCTTTAGATAAGATGTGATAGAGTGATGCCTCAACTAACTATTAGTTGAGACTAGATAAGATGAAAACAACTCACTATTACTGTTGTTTGAGATGAGGAGAGAAATCTTAGCTCACTATCAATGGATTACATTTTACTTTAATCCAATTTTTAAAAACTCAAAAATTGAGATTGCTATTGATCCTAGTTTTCGACTAAGTCAGGTGAACCTACTAGCTATCCAATATAAAAATAATTAAATAATTATGTATAAATAACAAATCTATAAAAAAAAAATACAAAAATTATAAAAAAAATTATCAAACTAATAGCAATGGTAAACCTACAAAACAAAGATTTGGATTTCTCACTTCAAATAAGAATAACTATTTGTATAATGAATAGATGAAAGTAATCAAACAAAATTAAACTAACACTAACAAATATATATATATATATATATATATAACATAAACTAGAAAATTTTGAAATTATAAATTGTCATTGGTTTCCATCTTCGAGAACTATGAGAGGAAGAAAGATGTTTTTGGCAATAATATGTTGGTGAGGAAGAACCAAAGAAGAAATAATGGGTATATTTTTGGGTTTTATGTAAAAATGCCATTACATCTTGGCATTTTTGCAAAAAAGGGCAATAGTTTTTTAGTTTTGTAAATTTTCGATTAAGTTTATGTGAGCTTTACAAAATTTTCATTATGTTAGTTTTTCATCCTCCTTCCCTCTTAGTTTTTTTTGAAGTTCCCTTATTACTCTTCTTTATTTCAAATGCAAGTTCCTTAGAACAATAACAAGTGATTATGTTGCTACCTTTGGCTATAAAGTGTAATGACTTTTTGATGAAATTTTTAGTGAAACTTGGTATCTAACACAATTAAATAACAAGAAATCTAATAGTGACGTTAGATTTTAACAAAAAACAACCAATAGCGATATATTCAATCGTAAGCATAAACATACTATGCTTACCAACTTGCACAATAGTACATGTTAAGCTTCTTCAATGAAATTCTACAATTAAAAATTCAATTTCTCATTAAAAAATGATATAGAACTCTTTCTAACATAGATTAGAACATAACTGATGCTCTGGATCAATTAAAAACATAATAAGTTAAAAAAATATAAGCAAAATATTGTTACTGTTCATGCGAACAACAATCAGTAGTAGACTCTAAGATCTTCGTGCGATGCCTTTTGGAATAAAAATTGGTAATCTAAGATTTGGGTCTTTTTTTTCTCTCAATATCTTCTGTGACGCCCCAGAATTTAACAACAATATAATAACAATTTATAAAAACAGCTGGGATCTTTGTTTTAAAAACTTTAATTTTTAAAGTGACCAAAACAAAAACTTAAATAAACACATTTCTTTCAAAATCCGAGGAGTCATACAACCACAAAACTACGGATTTAATGGTGAAATAAAATACCATTTCTACCAAAAATCAAGCAGAGTCTCCTCCACATTTTGGACCATTGCGCAAGACCAATGCAATACAAAATAATTTGATAAACATAATATAAGACATAACATATAGGAGACTCAGTCTCCACACCCATCCGCACAATCAAATACTATTTTCAATAAAATATATACTCCAACAATGGATAAAAAAAATCAAGTCATGATAAACACCCAAGGTCCCTCTATACAACCATCACATCCAATATGAATTCATATTCTTATATCCAGGTCACATTGCAATTTATATTAAAGTATAATCCATAATCAATAATTAAAGGGAGATCCTGAATAAACCTTATCATTTCTAAAATGTTTTCAATGCTTCACTGAGAACCGTCATCGCTTTTGCTTGCTCTATCTGTGCATCCACTTGTTGCAACTCTCTATATATGAGGTATTACAAATAAGGCAATGCCTCAGCAAGCTATGCTTGTGTAGGTGATTCACATTTGGTAATAAATATAATAAAATCATTTGACATGAAGTATTTGTTAAGTGTTCAATTTTGGTCAAAATACCCCTAATTTAGTGTTCAATTAGAGCATCTAGGCCATTAATTTCAAGATTTTACATAAAATATTTTATTTTAGCTTTAATTAGCCATCCAACCGTTAAATTGCAAAATTAATGGTCAGATAATCATCAAAGCTAATTAGATGAATAATGAACTGTTCAGATAATTCTAATTGGGTCCTGTGCATTGAAGATTAATCGACTTTGGCGTGGATGCTTCAAATCGAATCAAGGATATCAGATAAGGATGATAAAGTTTCATGGAAAAATGGATTTTGAAGAGTCCTAAGACAGAACAAATTTGAAGACTTTCTTCTTTCAGAGTTCTAGCAAGACCAGAAAAGCTAGTGGACCCCACCTATCTCTATCACTCTATCTCCTCTTCCTTCTCTCTCTCTCTTTCACGTCTCTCTCTCTCTCTCTCTCTCTCTCTCTCTCTCTCTCTCTCTCTCTCTCTCTCTTCTATCTCTTTTTCTCCTTTTGTTATCTCTCTCTCTCTTTCACGTGTCTCTCTCTCCCTCTTCTTATATTGCCCTTCTCCACTCCCCAAAGGACGGTTTTCCCTTTTGGGAGGCTGGGCAGCCAACTTTCCCACTCTCCTCTCCTTCCCTTTTCTCTCTCGTATCCCATCTCACTTCTCCTCTCTCTCACATCTTTCTCCCCTCTTCTATTCTCCTCTCTTCTCTCATCTTCTCTCTAACGTCTGTCTCTCTCTCTCCCCGTGTTTCACCGACCAGACCTCTCTTTCCCACTTTTCTCATCAACCTAGTCTACCTCCTACCATTCTTCTCACCTCTACTCACCCTCCACTCTCTCCTCTCTAATCTCTCGTTTCCCTCTGGTTAGGCTGGGCAATTCTACTCCTCTGTAGTCTCTTCTCTTCATCCACATCTCACCCCTCTTCTCTTGGCCGGTCATAGGTGCGTGACACACCTAGAAGGCCTGGCATCATCTTCTTCTCGTTCTCTCACTCTTAATCTCTCTCAGTTCTCTCTCTCTCTCTGCACCAAACAACACCCCCGATGTTCTCTTCTCCTTCTCCTCCAGGCGTCATCTTCATTGCCCCTGAACTAGACGACGCCTAGAAGGGGCGTTGTTTTTTTCACCGAGGTCCAGCACCCTTGCATTCCTCCTCTCCGACTCCACCTTCTTTCGGCCAGGCACGAGCTTAGATTGGGGCTGGGTTTTCTCCCAATTTCTCCCATCTTCTTCCCTCTTCTTCCTCCTCCATCTCCTTCGTCGGACAGCCTAGGGAGCATCTTCTTTCCCATCTTCTCCTCTCCCTTTCCCTCTTTTCCTTTCTCTTCCCTTCTTCCCCTTTCTTTTCTCTTCTTCTCCACATTTTCCTGGTTTTTTTCGTTAAAAACCAGAACCCCAAAAATTTACACATCTGCCCCTGGTAGATCTTAGGAATTCCCAACGTGTCCTCAGACTAATTCCATTTGTGTCCTCAGACTAATACCAACTGTGTCCCTGTGCTATTCCGATTTTAACTTATCCACATTCTGATTATCCAGGGATAAGCTTATCCAGGACTGCTTATTTTGTTGCATTTTCTGTGTTTTTGGAATAAATAATTATGTACATTGCAACAATTGAATAAATATAGATTTTATTTTATTGTTAGTTGAATTTTCTATATTCTTTGTTTTGATTCTTTTATTAATTGAATTTTATTAAAAACTCCATCATTTTAAATCAAGTCCTCGTGGGATCAACCCGTACTTGCATAAGCTACACTACAAAAGCCCGTGCACTTGCGGTTAAACAATCATCAGTATCATAATCATGATGAAATCTCATAAGATAAATGTATACAAGGCATGTGAAATATCAACCATGCATAATGGACAAATATAGAAATCATGCGCTAAACAAATCATCTTCAAATTTGAATATCATAGCGTGTAATGCATGAAACTCATGGATACTCATCAATCACTCTAACCAAAAGTCTGTATCCACATAAACAAATAATGCATGTTGTGATCATAGAAAGCCGTGCACAAATAAGCCTTCTAAGTGCCTCAACTATACTCACGGAGATGGCAATGAGTACTTATTCCAACCGTAGGTCCCTCACGTGCAGCTTGCATCAGTCTATTTCCCGATGAAAGCCTGTCAGCCAAAACTACTGCCCCACCCTCAAATCGATACAAGACCTGGCTTACCTCGCTTCATCCGATACAATCTGACCCTGGGTCCCTCACATATAGCCCGTATTAGTCTATTTTTCGACAAAAGCCTATCAGCCCAAAACTGCTAGCCCGCCCTCAAATCGGTATAAGACCTGGCTTACCTCGCTTCAGCCGACACAATCCAACCCTGGGTCCCTAACATGCAGCCCACATTAGTCTATTTCTTGATGGAAGCCTGTCAGCCCAAAACTACTGCCCTGCCCTCAAATCAGTACAAGACCCGGCTTACCCTGCTTCACTCAATGGTCTCAGTCAAGATCCATGATAAGTTGTAATCTATCACATATCAAACATGGATGATCATGAAATCAAATGTCATGATAATAAATATGAAGTACTAAACACATACAACAAAATACAATAGTGCATAAGACATATGCCTCAAGAATTTTAGATAAGTCATGATTGATGAAATCAAAAGGAAAATCTCAAATGTGATCACCTACCTCGACAAACGCAATACTCCAATCAGGTGTGTAAGCAAATGTCACGCCATGCGCTCTGACGTACCTCTCACATCATAAGTCATCCATCACTTGGTGTTTTCACATCTCAAAATAAACAAATCCAAGTGACAATTCCCTTGATCTAGCAATTAATCCTAGATTAACAACCCAGGTCATCTGATTAACCCTCAATTAGGGTAATCCTAAACTAGATATAGGTTTTTTTAATATCTAGATGAACATTTGTAGTCTTTGATCATCAATTTATGTCATGATCCACTTAATTTATGCCCTTATCCAATAAAGGATCAGTCCATAACATCTTGTGAGATTTGGAGACGATCTGACCTTTGGATTGCTTCATAACATTCAAAATTTACATCTGGTCATCAATTCTAACTATTCTTATCATGATCCTTCTAATTTCAATGTTTATTCAGTTATTTAAACATGTCTCCATAGTTATACCTCGATCTGATGGTTAGATTGCTCTATGATTAGCCAACCCCAAGGCACCTAATCAAAGTAATGGTTAAGATTACTTTTCTTGACAATTTAATGAGATCTATTCTTCTAATCTCCTAGATCATCTTACATTTGATGTATGCAATCAGATTCTAAGGCCTGATTATCCATTGATCGACCTGATCTAGGTCATCTAATGTTATTTGGTGATTTAACTATTTAAAAGATGATCAAAGTTAGGTTTTTATCTTAAATCTAGGTCCGCATCGTCGAGACAATAGCAACGCTTCTTTCAAATCAAGATTTGGACCTTTGCAGCTCCAAAAATCATACTTTTTGTAAATGAACATCTCAGAAAGTCCAAAAATAATATATATAACGAATTTAAATCATGCCGCACGTGACGCATGTGCGGAGCGTGCGTGCCGCTCGCTTGTGCAACTCATGTGTGCGTGCCACCCAATGTTGCTTGCTGCGTGCACTGCCCTACATCGCCGTCGAGCTATCGCCACTGGGTACCGTCGCCGAGAATGACGACCGGCTGGTCACTGTTGCCAAAGATGATGAGTGGACTTTGGTCACTGCCGGGGACTCTCTGGTGTCCAAATGGTGCAATTTTTTGCACCATTTCACTCAGTTTTTCGTGTACATTCCATTTTTAAGTTCCCTTTAACAAATTCTACCACCGTCTCACGTTTTTACATGATTTTTATCACATTTCTAAAAGTTTCCCTCTTACTATTTTCTTGATTGTTTGGCGTCCCTAGCCATCTGATTACCATGCAAATTAATGGGTTTGTTCTATGTTCCATCATACACAAGATGAATGGTTTAGATCATCCATCTGACACCATTTCATCAATTTATTTGCACATCAACAGTAATGCAAACATACTCACCAGAAAACGACATTCCATGCAGTTTTTCAGCATTAAAACGGTATAACTCAATGGAAATAAGCCAAAAATGGAGAGGGGAAAAGGGAACAAGGGTCTACCTCAGTCAGGCTGGCCGAAGGTGAAGAATCTATTACACACGCGTAAGGTGGGTGCACTGCATTTGTCAGCTTCAGGCGTCCTTGTTGGTGCACAGGAAACGGAGAGGAGAGTTATGATTGTGCGAGAGACGAGACAGGCATTTAAAGCCTTCATGGATTCCAGTGCCCAGTCTGTGGGCCCCATGTGAATTTACAGTTTTACCCTCTTTGCAATTTTAATTAAATACAGAAATTAAAATAATCCGCCATTCTTCCTCTAGTCTCCGATTTAGCATTCCTAGTGGCGTTAGATTCCATTTTACGAGTACATTTTAATTATTGAGGTTTCAACTCAAGATTCTATCTCCAAATTCAATTTTTCTCTATTTCTTAATTTTTTCTAATTTTCCAAAATTAAATATTTCTTGAATTTAAAGATAGCGGATATTACATCCTACCCACCTTATAGAAAATTTTGTCCTCAAAATGCTTTCCATGTCATTCCACAACAATTCTAGAAACATCCCCATATCATAAGACCTACATATGGTATCATCATTTCAGAGTCAAATGTCAATAAACAATTTCTTATCCTGTTATCTCCATAGATAACAACTCATACATATAAACCAATGTATGTTTCAAACCATTCTGAATCCAATACTTATATTGTGGTTAGAACACATGATAACCACATATAATGCATATTGCATAAATCATACTCTCATCCAAGGGTTAATCACTTGTTTATATCTTTAGAATAAATAAATCATCATGTCAACAAAATTGAAGTGCCACAACTCACATATAAGCAATTCCATGTCAAATCCATTCCAACGCATACTACCTCATCATTAGGTAGTGTATATTCATCAATCCATATCACATCAACTCCTAAACATGCAATACTTGCCAATCAAAATCAGAGCATATCTACTCATCAACAGGCAATCATATGCTAATCAAAATTAGTGTATACCAGCTCAATAATAGGCAATCATGTGTTAATCAAAATTAGAGCATGCCAGCTCAGTAACAGGCAATCACATGATAATAAAAAATCCAATCCACAATACAATCATACTGTGAGTACCTAGAAGCCTGCCACCTAAAAGCTCGCCACCTAGAAGCTTGCCAATGCCTTGTCCACTCGCCCTCTTAGGACGCCCTCATCGGCTACTTGCAAGTAGAAGCCAAAATTTTGAGCTGATTATACATAAGAAAATGCTCTCATACTAAACATACTTTATTATCACACCTCTCACCTACATGAGAAATCAGGCTCATATCCGTAATATAAAACAGTATCCATGTCATTGCTATCTTGGAGAACTTAATCATCTAGTAATAACTGTTCACCAGACTAAAGAGACTATCAACCTTAGTCATTAGTTTAACTAGTCCCAAATTATCACAGGCCTCATAAATCGTATCTCTATTAGTAGAGGTATCACGGTCAAGAAAATTCATCTTCTTTGACCATAATTCCTACTCACATACATTTATAGCAAAAGATGAGTCATTTATGTGATGACCCGGGTTTTTTTATAACACATTTTATAATACATTTTGTAAAGACACGGCCCTTAGTAGTAAAAAAATTTCTCAAAACAAAGCAGTGAAAATTCTTTTCTTTAGAATTTGTTTTGTAAAACCCAAGTCACCACTTCATACATAACATAAATAGAGTTTTGTATAAGATAAAATTTTATTGAAGGTATATACTTTTTATTAAACTTCAGGATCCATCCAATGGTTCACAGTACACAACCCATTGTATCCTTACAATACTTGTCCAAATACACAATCCAAATTACAAAGTTCTAAATACAATACAAGCTCCCAATACAATACTAGCTCTCAATACAATACTAGCTCTCAATACAATGTTTCAAGGGATATACCCTGATTATTTATTCTTCAATAGTTCTTCAAGTCTTGAGCCCCTAAGTCTCCTTCTCTATATCTCATGATTCATTCTATCATAAACACATTCATAGACCACTATCATTTATATGGACATATAATTTCTTTGTCATTTGTGTTCATCTTTATATATACATATTGTAGACGAACAAATCCATTAAAATTATGAAAATAGTCAATAATCATTTCCATACTAAGCTGATTAACTCCTTTCACTATAGGAGATTTGTATCTAATCTAGTTACTATACTGGGATTTCCCTTCCTCTAAAGAATATTGGTAATATACAATTACCTGGCATTTCATCATGCCATCCCTTAAGGCATTTTATTATGCCAATTTCATATGCATCATAATGCAAATATAATCAAGGACTACTATGCTTGCTTACAGTTTGATTTGTACAACGCACCCAAATAACTGCTCTATAATCCACTTATACCATTACCATTTAAAATTACAATATCCATGTCTATATGCGGGGATCATAGTTGTCACAGTGGTGGCCTTCCCATAATTACCCCATCCGACTTTCAGCCTTTCTTAGGCTTGGTATTCAATATCATCAAGTTTGGAGAGTGGGTGGCCAAACCCTCATAACTCTCCTAGCATAGCATCCTCAGGCCTATGCCTATTTAAAACAAAATCATGAGCCTACATGCTTGTATGTAAAACAATACTTATACATATCAGACTCTCTGTCTGTTTATCTAGGGCTAGAATATTTTATACTCCCCTATTCACTTAGGGTTGTTCTCAATTCTTGACTTAACCATTTTATACTTATTTTCTTCATCATTTGGTTGGATCATATTTAATTTTGAGGTATTTATCACAATATATTGGTATCATACATGTCAATACTTCAAAATATAAGATCATGTATTAAACATGTATCTTCATGCAAAGGCATTCTTAAAATCCATGTACCTCAATAAGGTATTCTTACTCCTTGAAATCTGCCATAGTGATCAACATATATCTGTCAAATCATACGTATAATGTCATCTTTCTAGTTAAGGGTACATACTACATGGTCTTTTGATTATCCTTATGCAGGATGATCTGAATCTTTCTTCCTTGAATCATATTTAACCAAGGGTTCAGTATCTTTTATATAAGTACTATCTATATCATACATAAACAATCTAATCTATATTGGTATTTCTTTTCCTTTATTGTTTTTGATCATTCAAGATCTCATCTTGTTTGATCATCCTTATCTTACTTACTATTTTTATTAGGGTTAGATAATTTACTAACCTTTTATGCTATTATTATTATTATTATTCAACCAGTTAATGTTTTACCAGTTGAAGATAACTTATTTCAACCTAAGTCTAGACTGTTCCTCTTATTTCCAATTGGCTAAGGCTTACTAGCTGAATGGGTGAACACAAAGTGGTTACTTCAATCCGCATGTAAGGAGGCATTTAGACTTCACAAATGTCAACATAAGGTAGGCGCAGAGCGAGGCTCTATTAGAAAACCCCCTTGACCACTATGTTTAACATTCACTAGAGTAACCATAGCGCAACCTTTCATAAGGTTCCTATCAGCATGTTAACCCTAAGTACTCTTTCTAATTGATTTTAATTAAGTCCATGAACATTTAAAATATCATTAATAGGGTTTATTATTCTCCTAGTTTGGGCCAAGGATTTGATAATCCTTATATTGTCCTACTAACTATAGCCTTTACTAATTAAGTCCAAGTCAAATAATTCACTCTTATTTGTGTCATAAAATTCTACTTTCTCATTAGATTCCATTTTTGGTGTTTTATGCTCTTTATCTCATAACTACTTTAATAATTAAATCTACTAATAAAATTTAACCATAAATGAATTATAACTTTCAAGCATTAAACTATATAATTGAACAACCTAATGATAATGGTACAAGGTACTTAAGATTATACTAGCATGATTTCTAACTAATGTACTTTATCTAATAAACTCAAATTAAACTATCATGGACTTAAGGTATCATCTCATACTATAGTCTAATCTAACATGAAATCCTAGCATGGTCCTAAGTTACAATTTATCATTCAAGAATAATGTTATGGACATTTGAAATGAAGTTATATTAAAATAATCTATCATGGATCCTATATTCATGAAATAAATCAAATGAAATCAATACATAACTCAAGCTAAGCCATTTCTCATTATTAAAGCTTTTACTTATGATCCAACCATTAGATCTTAAGTCTTTTCCTTTTAATCAAGGATTTTAATTAATTTTAAGGCTTTTACTCCATTAAGGTCTAAGATCATAATGTCATTCATTTAATCCATCCTAAGGATCTGATCATACTGGAGCTCATTGATTAAGTGGGTCCGTTTGTATTTTTAGGATTTTCTAGTGTAAAGGGTAGATCCTTCACTTTATCTTAGATCTATCCAAATAAATCATGGATATCACTTGATTTCAACATTATATCATCAGTAAATTAGATCCTCAAGATCTAATCATCTCAGATCTTGAAGATCATGAAAATTAGAAGCTTAATTCTTAAATACAAAAGGTTTCATGAAGAATTTTCTAAATTTTTTAATTTCAGAAGAAAATAAAAGTTATAAGCTTTTCATAACTTCTTTCCGATCTCAATTTGGAGTTCAGATGACTCCACAATTGAACTGTAAAGTTCATAGTCGTTTTAATGGTTCAGATTTGATTTGGCTATTAGAACAGGACAAAGCAGGTGAAACAGGTCATCTCACCCTATTTTACTGGTGACCACTGGTGGAAATGGGGTGGTGACTTGTAAATGGTGAGACAATTCAGATTGGACCCTTCTGAAACTATTGAGCAGCTCAGATTTTTCATCTAAGCCCTCCATGATGCAAATATAGAGGGTTTTTCATTGGAACTTGATTTTCCCAAAAATTAACAGAAAATCAAATTTAGTAAAATTAAAAATATCAAACATGACATAAAATGAATATGGGATGATATCCATATACTTGATTTTATTAGAAATGAAGAATTAATGCCAAAATAAATAAATGCTTGTCGTATGTCATAAATCACCAAATAAATCTTGACTTGTGTATTCTCATTGATTGAACCGTTGGATCTTGAAATTACTTTAGGGGTTTTGTAGATAAGATAATTCAAAATAATATGGATGGTGATATTTGTGAAATTTTATCTAGAACAGAGTGGCTAATTGAATTTAGGGTTCTTATACTATTCCAAAAAGAAGAGAGGGAAAATAGGGGAGGAGTTTTGCTTTGATTTTTCAAGAGATCTAGGGAATTTTGTGGTGAAGTTTTTAAAATTTTGTAGAATTTTTAGAGGTATTTATAGGTAGTTTTTGTAAATTTTAAATTAATTTCTTATTTTAATCTAAATTCCAATCAAAATATTAAAATGGGGAGTGGAAATTCCACTACCTCCACTAGAGGCTGAGTGTTGGCTGATGCTTGACTTGCATCATTGCTGATCTTAGTCCTTACCTAACTTTTGTGGGTCCCACTAAAGAGTGAAATGATCGTTTTGCCTTTTTATTTCCAAAAACGGAGAAAAATAAGCACTATTTGTTCGAACTTGGAATTTAGTGTACTTAGAGTCATTTTGATCAGTTTTTCGAGTACATTCCAAATATCCATGTTTTAATTCTTGGTTATGAGTGAAATTATCATTTTACCCTTTTTTTAAAAAAATTAGGAAATTTTCATTTTAACTCGGAATTGAACGTACTTAATGTCATTTTGAACAATTTTTCAAGTACATTCAAAATATTCACATTTTAAATCATGGTTTAATCTCTTTAAAAAGAGAATTTCCAATAACCTACTATTCCAGCCCAAATTTTCTAAAAATTCAAACTTTATTAATTTTCCTTAATGATTTACAAAAATTTGGGGTTATTACAATCTTCCCCCCTTACAATAATTTTGTTCTTGAAATTTGAAATACTAGAACCTAATCAAATAAAATAGGATGTGTCTTCCTCATTTCTACTTCTATTTCCCATGTAGCTTCCTCAACAGAGATGTTGCTACAGGACTTTGACTAAAGGAATTATTTTGGTCCTTAACTTCTATTCCTTACGGTCCAAGATCCATATTGCCTTTTCTTCAAAGGTTAGGTTTGACTTCAATTCCTCTGGTATTCTTTGAAGTATATGAGTATCATCTTGTAGGTACTTCCATAACATTAATACATGAAATACATTGTATACTTAAGAGAGTTGAGGTGGTAAGGCTAATTTGTAAGCCACTAGACTAATTCTTTTTAGTACTTCAAATGGACCAATGAACCTAGGACTGAGTTTGCCTTTAGTTCCAAATCTCATGTCCCCTTTAACTGGTGATATTTTCAAAAATACATGCTCTCCTACATCAAATTTCGGATTTCTATGTCTTTTGTCAATGTAATTCTTCTGACGTCTGTGTGCTGTTAACAACCTCTTCTTTATCATTCTAACCTTGTCTATACACTGTTCTACCAGTTCTGACTTCATTAGTTTCCTTTCTCCAACTTCACTCCAACAAGTTGGTGATTGGCATGGTTGCCCACACAATGCTTCATATGGTGCCATACCAATACTTTCCTGAAAACTATTGTTATATGCAAATTCTACTAATGGAAGATGTTCATCCTAATTCCCTTTCCAATCTAATGCACATGCCCTCAACATATCTTCTAAGGTCTAAATAGTCCTTTCGAATTGATCGTCTGTTTGGGGATGAAATGTTGTACTGAATCTAAGTGAGGTTCCCAATGCTTGTTGTACGTTCTTCCAACATCTTGAAGTAAATCTCTCATCTCTATCAGAGATGATGGATAAAGGAATCCCATGAAGACTTACTACTTCTTTTATGTACAACTTAACTAGACTGTCAACTGACTAGTTTTATCTAATTGGAATATCTAATTGGAAGGAAATGTGCTGACTTTGTTAATCTGTCCACAATCACCCAAATCATATCATGACCTTCCCTTATCATTGGTAATCCTACCACAAAATCCATAGTGATATTGTCCCATTTCCATTCTAGAAGTTTAAGTGTTTGTAACTGTTAAGTGTTTAATTTTGGCTAAAAGACTCTTAGTTTAGCATTCAATTAGATCATCTAACTATTCAAATTTGCAAAATTTGGCTTGATTTTAAATTTAGCTCAAATTGACCATTCAAACCTTAATTTTTCAAAATCAACGAGCAGATGATCATCAGAGCTTATTAAAAGATTAATGTGGGGTTCAGATGATTCTAATGTACTCTTTTATTTTGCAGATCAACTAAAAGAGGCATGGATAGCTATGGATCAACGTTACAGATCATCCATCAAGGATTAATGATGCAGATCATTCTAAAGGGGTTGGATGGCTCAAATTTAATCTCAATGGTGCAGATTAGTTGAAGATCAATAAGGAAAGGGAAGAGGTTTCCTAATGGAAGAGGTTTCCTAGTGGAAGAGGAGTCCTAATTTGGAAGAGGAGTTTCTTAATAGGAATCTACCTCTTAAACGAAGGAGGTGGAGGAAGATTAAGAAGGGAAAACAATTATAAAAGGGAGAATCGTACAAGTCTAAGGGAGTTTTGGAGTTTAGTTTTATTTTACTTTTGCTTGCCATTCTAATTGCTCCATTGTTCTCCTTGCTTTCATTGTTAAATTTTCTCTCTTTTCATTTTGCTTTTGTTTCTACGCTCAACCTTAGCCATTTGCTTCACTGATCACCCTACATTCCACCGCACCCATCTATTCACTGCACCACTATCTCCAAAGCCCTCTTCATCAACCGTTGCATAGCTAGGCAAGAGCTGGCTCTGTTTCGAATGAAGCCAGACGTCATTTTTTTTTTCACCACTCCAAGTCACACCCAACAACCAAATCCCAGGACACCTGCTCAGCAGGCATCATTTTCTTCTACCCAGACTGCCCAGTTTTTACCACATCATCCATTCCACCCTCCATAGCACACCGCATCTTCTCCATGCCCCAAACTAGAGCACCACCGACGAAGCCCTTCTTCCTCTACTCCATGCCCCTCTTCACCACCCAGAGAACCAGACAACGGCCCAGAAAACCTAGATCGTCCAGCTCTGCTCCAGACAATCCAGTATCTCTGTAGAATCGACCATCTCCGGAAGCCCCACTCTAGCCAGCTTTCCCATCTTCTTCGGTGTCTCTGCATTGTCATGTTTTTTCTCGCCTTAGGACGTCACAGAGAAGGAAACCCAACATGGGTTTCCTCCAGCGTCATCCTTTTCCTCTTCTTTCTCCTCCCTCCTTCGGCTCCCTCTTCCTCGTTGGTTTTTCGTTTGGTTTTTTTGTTGTTGTTAAAAACTAGATTTTAATTTAATTTCAATTTTTCCCTTATACTTTTAAATTCAATTACATTTCTATCATTTTATTTTAATTACATCTGTGTCCTCTTTTTATTTACATTTGTGTCCTTTTTCTATTCAAGTTTTATTTTATCCATTTTCTGACAGTGTTGCAGGGACAGCGCTATCCAAAGACAATGTAATTTAGGGATATTTAATTAGTGTTATTTTATGTTTTCTGGACTTGAAAATTATGTAAATTGCATCATTTCAATAACGCTGAATAGTTAGTTTAATTATGTTATTTTCTTTAAGTTTTAGATAATTAAATTTTATTTAAAACTCCATCTTTTAAAGCGAGTCCTTGTGGGATTGACCAGTATTTGCATAGCTATACTACAATAGCCCGTGCACTTGCGAAAAATGTCAACAATAACATTTCAGCTGGTCTTTGATGTTCAGCTTTTACTTGTTGACAATTTAGACACTTAGCCACAAATTCCCCCACGTCTCTTTTCATACCGTCCCACTAAAAGTTTCTTTTCAAACCTTGACACATCTTTGTACCCCAAGGTGTATAGAAAATTTGGACTGATTGGCTTCTTGTAACAATTCTTTTTTCAAGTCTATGTTTGAAGGAACCACTAATCTCTCTTGAAAACATATACCCCTATCTGTACCCTTACAAAACCCTATCTTTGTACACAATCCCTGAGTTAATATATCCCCTTCTTGGGCCTTGAGGACTCTTTCTACAAAAGCTAATTTAATGGTGATGTTTGTAAGTATAACTCTTGTTTGTCTACTTAATGCATCAGTGACTACGTTTGCTTTTCCAGGATGGTAGTGTATGAAAAAATCATAGTCTTTGATGTATTCCATCCATCTCCTTTGTCTCATATTCAAATCAGCCTGAGTGAATACTTTTATGATCTGTGAATACACTGAATTTTTCTCCATACAAATAGTGTCTCCAAATTTTTAATGCAAAAACTACAGCTACTAGTTCTAGGTCATGTACTGGGTAATTTATTTCATGTTTCTTCAATTGTCTAGATGCATAAGTGTAATGCCCGAGCAATTTACACTATTTTTAACAAAAATTGGACATTCTATGGGAAATGGACTGTGTTGAATGTTTGATTTTATTTAAAATAGTAAATGAAGGAATTTATGAGGAAACTTGATACCATTAGATTCTACTCAAAAAATGGAATCCAACGCCTCAAAGAACGCCGAAAACGGAGTTCGTATGAAAAAGTTACGGCCGTTTAAAGATCAGGGGCAGTTATGTAATTTAAACAGAAAACAAATAAGAATGAAAAATGCAGGGGGCCGTTTTGATAACGGCACCCCCTGTCGTCTTCCACCTCCAGACTTCTCCAGAAAACCCTTTCTCCTGATTTCTCCAGAACACCCCAGGGGAAATGGCAGCACCGCCTTCTCCCCTCTATAAAAGCCCCATCTCCCCCCTCCAAAATCATGAGTTTTCCAATCATTTGGGGCTGGGGTTTCCAGCTAGAATCGGAAACCCAATTCCCTGAGTTTTTCGGCAATGGCCAGGCCCAAGTCAGGCCGGCCATTCCTTTACCCATCTCCCCATTCCCCTTTTCTTCATCTAGTCGCAACGGAACGATGAGATTCCCCCTTCATCGAGTTTTTCCAGTCTGGCAATAGGGTTTCCCCCTTCTTCGAATTTTCCGCCGAGCAAGCACACCCATCGGAAAAAGGGTGTCCCCAGGCTAACCAGTTAAGCCGTCCTTCCCTCCCTATTAGGTTCATCCCCCTTTCAGGCTATATCCATGCTGGATTTAGCGTTCTCAAACATTTTCCAGCCGAATTTCCTGGCCGGAAAACGTTCCTAAACCAGTTCAGACGACCTTGCACAAACCAGGCGTCCCAGGGATGCCTTAATCCATGTGCGTCTGGGACAGGGTCCCAGGGATGGGCTCCGGGCGTACGACAGTGCGTACACTGTCCCAGGTGCGGCCTTCGGGTGCGCGTGTGACATAGGGCACAGGTCTTGGCTCGACCAGGATGCACGGGGTGCCCTGGGAGCTGAGACGCGCCATACTATAGGGTGCGTCCGTGCGATGATGCGTGTCATAGCGCGTCACTTGAGCATGCATGTGTGCGTGCAAAACGCGGTCCTTGGCACAGCCTTTAGGCGCACACGCACGTGAGGCAGTCGCTGTTCAACCAGGATACACGGGTGTCCTGGGAACTGGGACACGCGGACCTAATGAGACTTTAAAATTAGGATCATAGGACCATTTATAGAATTTAACTATTGAATAGTAAATCCATATTATAGGATCTAGCCTGACAAATGAATTAGGCAAGGACCAAGGATCCAATAGGCAGAGCTAGCAATCTAACGTCTAAATGGATTGAAATTAATAAGGACTCCTTGTATCCATTCATACCCAGGAGTTTATAAATCAGACCCAGGGACGGGTTGAAGTGATAAAGGACGCAACTCCAGGAGACTTTGAGGTAGGTGCTCTATCGCTACTAGACTTTTTAAAAGAGCCATGATTGTTTTGAGAATGCATGTTTTAAGTATAAGTATATGACTTGTTTAACATGACTTAATTCAGCGTACATATGATAAATACTTTATGCATAGATATGTTTTGCAAATAATTGCATATACATTATGCATAGATATGTTTTGCAAACAATTGCATACATTGTATGATTTGTGAGCATTGAGTTTTTGAAAGATTGCATGTCCTTGAGGGTTACCAAAAGACGCTGGAGTACCCAAAAGACGTTGGGTAGGCAGTTGTGAGGGCCAGGCAGTTATGAGGGACCCAAAGAGGACAGGTTTTGAAAAAGAGGTTTTCGCTTATTTGATCTGATATGATTTGGGCTGATAAACTCGTGGGTGCTATGCCGAGAGGTTTGGGTTGGCCTCCAGCCTCTACCACTATTAGGTGGATGGGTACCACGCCCAAAAAGGGCAACATCCCTACGTCGACTGCATGTGGTACAGGGGGCTACCACTAGTGTCACGGCACTAGTTTGACGTGTCATATGCCCCATTGAGGCTATGATCGAGTGTCCTCAGGTACACAGGGACCACACGACGGCGAGGTCGTGGGCATAGTTGGACGCTATAGTTTGAGGATTTATTTGCATTGCATATGGCATGACATGAGGTTGGTCGACCATACCAGATATCCATGAGTTGGATTCAGTTGAGCATCTTATGCATATCATTATGTTTATGATATATATGATACTTTTGACTTAGATTATGCTATTCTTTAAGTCGTCAGTATTTCAATTCGACAGTGGTTTTTAATATCGATATTGAACATGATTGTTCGAACATGCACATGTTTGAAAGAGCATATGATTTTAAACATAGTATGCATTGCAAAACTAGTAGTGATAGACTCCTACTGAGTATAGTATATACTCACCCTATCCTTAACATTTTCAGGATAGTTCCATCCACGAGTAGAGGACACCTATGTTAGTGCTACGAGCAAGAAAAATCAAAAGGAGACAATTATACATGTAAGTAAACACTCTACCCTTTGAACATGTATTTGTATTTATTTACAATTGGGCTATAAGCTATGACTAGATAGACCTGGGAAAACATTTATGATTTCTGAAGTTTTTCAAAAACTACTTTGGTTATCGTGAAAGCAAATGACATCGAGGTTTTCAAAATGAATTTAAAATTAAAGATTTTTTGCTGCATTGCATGGTTTTCATAAAATGTTTTTCAAATAGGGATGCATCTCACCTTAGGAATTAGATATTACATTTAAAAATGCATGGAAAAACCCGGGTCATCACAATAAGCAATGACCTTCCCATTTTGCATCAATACACTCCCTAACCATTTGCCTGAAGCATCACAATACATTTCGTATCCCCCACTTCCTGATGGCAATGTCAAGACTGGTGCTATAGTTAACCTCTTTTTCAACTCTTGGAAACTATTCTCACATTCATTTGTCCAACTGAACTATACCCCTTTTCTAGTCAATGAAGTTAAAGGAAGGGCTATACAGGAAAATCCTTGAATAAATCTACAGTAGTATCCTGCCAGTCCCAGAAAACTACGTATTTCTATTATAGTCTTAGGTTTCTCCCAATTTATTACTGTTTCAACCTTGGCGAGGTCCACTTCTACTCCATTCTTGGAAATTACATTACCTGAGAAATTGACCTTCTCTAACCAGAATTCACACTTCCTAAATTTACCAAATAGTTTATGTGTTTTGAGGGTATTTAGTACAATTTGTAAGTGTTCCTGATGTTCTTCCATACTGGTAGAGTAAATCAATATGTCAACAGTAAATATGATCACGAATTTGTCTAAGAATTCCTTGGCGATTCTGTTTATTATATCTATAAACACTGTAGGTGCATTGGTCAGCCCAAATGACATGATTAGAAACTCATAATGCCTGTACTGAGTTTTGAATGCTGACTTGGGCATATCTTTATCTTTAATACGCAATTGATGATGTCCTGATCTAAGTTCGTTTTTTTAAAAGACCTTAGCATATTAGAGCTGATCAAAGAGATCATCAATGCGAGGTAAGGGATACCTATTTTTCACTGTGACATTGTTCAACATTCTATAATCAATGCACAATCTCATAGACCCATCCTCCTTCACAAATATTAATGGTGCTCCCCATGGTGAACAACTTGGTCTAACAAATCATTTGTTTAACAATTTCTGTAACTGACCCTTCAACTCTTTCAATTATGCTGGGGCCATCCTATAAGGTGCTTTAGAAATTGGAGTTGTACTAGGAATTACTTCAATGGTAAACTTCATTTCTCTATGTGGGGTAATCCTGGAAGCTCTTCTAGAAAGATGTCTAGGGATGCTCTGACTACATCAATTTCTATTATCTTGGGCTGTTCAGCATCCAAAGCAACCACTGTTGTTAGAAATGCCTAACACCCTTTAAACATGTGTTTGACATCCTTCATAGCTAAAATAATGGATTTTTCTAAGTCACGTTGTTTCCCATATAATACTACTACTTCTTCACTAGGTATGCTAAATGTGATTTTTTTCTTGTTACAATCCATAACTACCCAGTATTTTGCTAACCAATCCACACCCAGTATGATGTGAAAGTCCACCATGTTTAGTAAAATGAGGTCTACATCCATTCTTTTCTCCAATACTTCTACAATTACATTATGAAGGTATTCTTGTAGTCTAACTATTTTACCCACTGGAGTTGTTACATCTAGATTGAATCCCAAGTTTTTCACTGGCAATTGTATACTAGATGCAAATACGCAAGATATAAAGGAATGCGTAAATCTAGAATTAAAGAGTACTTTGGCATGGTTGTCGGATACAAGTAATGTACCTTCAATCACCGCATTAGACAATCTAGCTTGGCCATAAGTGATAGCGAATACCCTTCCTTGGTGACGAGGAACATTGTCTAGTTTTGCCTCCTTAATAGCTAACAGTTTGTTGTAGTTTGCATATATATGCCAGAATTCTCCACAATTAAAACATCTGATTAGAGGTCATTGTTGTATCGGTGTAGGACACATAATTCCAGGATGAAATCTTCTACATTTAGGATAAGGCCTTCTTTTTGTATGATTCCCTTGATTTTTGGGGGGTTTGAAATTGTTGAAGGGTCTCTTGCCCTTCTGAAAAGGCCTTTGGTTGTAGTTTCCACCTCCTCCAAACTTAATGGGTTGAGTCTTCTAGAACTACTCTTCAAACCTCGAAGCCATCTTTACGGAGTTGACCAAAATGGTGGGTTTAGTACCCATCACTTTCTCCTTCCGCACTAGTTGTAATCCTTCCATAAATCTGTCCACTGTGCACCTTTCTGTGTTACACATATGTGTAGCAAATCTCTTTAATTGGGTGAACTTGTTATCATAATCCACCACCAATAGGTTCCCTTATTAAGTTCCAAGAATTCTTTCTCCTTCCTTGATTTTACATGGATAGGAAAATACTTATTATTAAAAACTTCTTTGAATTCCTCCCAAGTGGTCCCATCAGAATTTGAGAAGGTGTTGCTGGCTGATCTCCACCAAAAAGCAGCCTCTTATTTTAATAGATATGTGGTGAATTTGACCTTAATTCTAGAGGGATATATAGTACACCAAATGTTCTTTCCACTTCATACATCCATTCCTCTGCCTTTTTGGCTTCACCCTTGCCATTATATCCAATTGCCATCTTCTAAAATCTCTTCATCATTTTGTCAATTTTTTCTAGTGCTAATGAAGAAATTCCAACTTTCCCACTTGGTACAAGGGAAGATTGACCTTGTACTGGTGTGGGAGTATCCAGTGTTGGTGTACTAGGTCTAACATCAAGCTAAGCTTGTGCCTGAATACTAGGTATCTCAACTGGAGGCGATGAACTTTGGGGCAATTGAATGTTAGCAAGAAGGTTCCTCAATACTCTTGTTACCATGTCCTCCATATTGCTCATTGATAATCCCTCCATATTATTTTCTGGAGCACCTTGAGCTGTTTGCCTTGTGACTCTCTTGGATGGCATCTGCTCATAAACCAAAATTTCTATAAATATTTCTCATACTATTTCTATCTTACTCTAAATTTGGATTGTCAACTCTCCCTTGGACATATTGGGATTGTATTGTGACTAGATGAATGGCTCTGATACCAACTGTGATGACCCGAATTTTTTTATAACACATTTTGTAAAGACAGGGCCCTTAGTAGTAAAAAAAAATTAGCAAAACAAAGCAACAAAAATTCTTTTCTTTACAATTTGTTTTGTAAAACCCAAGTCACCACTTCATACATAACATAAGTAGACTTTTGTACAAGATAAAATTCTATTGAAGGAATATACTTTTATTAAACTTCAGGATTCATCCAGTGGTTCACAGTACACAGCCCATTGTATCCTTACAATACTTGTCCAAATACACAATCCAAATTACAAAGCTCTAAATACAATACAAGCTCTCAATAGAAAACTAGTTCTCAATACAATGTTTCAAGGGATATACCCAGATTACTTATTCTTCAATAGTTCTTCAAGTCTTGAGCTCCTAAGTCTCCTTCTTTGTATCTAAGATATTGTAAACATTTACAATATCTCAGTGAGCTATGCTTGGTAGGAGATAAAAATGTAAGTTATTGACAGTACAATCTCAATATCCCATGATTCATTCTATCATAAACACATTCATAGACCACTATCATTTATATGGGCATATAATTTCTTTGTCATTTGTGTTCATCTTTATACATACATATTGTATACCAACAAATCCATTAAAATTGTGAAAATAGTCAATAATCATTTCCATACTAAGCTGATTAACTGTTTTCATTATAAGAGATTTGTATCTTATCTAGTTACTATACTGGGATTTCCCTTCTTGGGAAAAATATTGGTAATATACAATTACCCGGATAACTGCTCTATAATCCATTTATACCATTATTAGTGGAAATTACAGTATCCATGTCCGTATGGGGGGACCATGGCTGTCATAATGGTGGCCTTCCCATAATTGCCCCCACACGACTTTCAGCCTTTCTTAGGCTTGGTATTCAATATCATCAAGTTTTGGAGAGTATGTAGCCAAACCCTCGTAACTCTCCTAAGCATCCCCAGGCCTACGCCTATTTAAAACAAAACCACAAGCCTCCATGCTTGTATGTAAAACAATACTTATACCTATCAAACTGTCTATCTATTTATCTAGGGCTGGAATATTTTTTACTCCCCTATTCACTTAGGGTTGTTCTCAATTCTTGACTTAACCATTTTATACTTATTTTTCTCATCATTTGGTTGGATCATATTTAATTTTGAGGTATTTACCACAATATATTGGTATTGTACATGTCAGTACTTCAAATCATAAGATCATGTATTAAATATGTATCTTCATGTAAAGGCATTCTTAAAATCCACCTACCTCAATAAGGTATTCTTACTCCTTGAAATCTTCCATAGTCTTGATCAACATATTTCTATCAAATCATACATATAATGTCATCTTTCTAGTCAAGGATACATACTACATGGTATTTTGATTATCCTTATATAGGATGATCTAAATCTTTCTTCCTTAAATCACATATAACCAAGGGTTCAGTATCTTTTATATAAGTACTATCTATATGATACATAAACAATCTAATCTATATTGGTATTTCTTTTCCTTTATTATTTTTTATCATTAAAGATCTCATCTTGTTTGATCATCCTTATCTCACTTACTATTTTTATTAGGGTTAAATAATTTACTAACCTTTTATGCTCTTATTATTATTATTCAACCAGTTAATGTTTTACTGGTTGAAGATAACTTATTTCAGCCTAAGTCTAGACTGTTCCTCTTATTTCCAATTGGTTAAGGCCTACTAATTGAATGGGTGAACACAAAGTGGTTACTTTAATCCTTATGTAAGGAGGCATTTAGACTTCACAAACATCAATAGAAGGTAGGGAAAGAGTGAGGCTCTATTAGAAAACCCCCTTGACCACTATGTTCAACATTCATCAAAGTGACCTTAGCTCAACCTTTCATAAGGTTCCTATGAGCATGTTAACCCTAAGTACTCTTTCTAATTAATTTTAATTAAGTTCCTGAACATTTAAAATGTCATTAATGGGGTTTATTATTCTCCTAGTTTGGGTCAAGGATTTGATAATCCTTATATTGTCTTAGTAACTATAGCCGTTACTAATTAAGTCCAAGTCAAATAATTCACTCTTATTTGTGTCATAAAACTCTACTTTCTCATTAGATTCTATTTTTGGTGTTTTATGCTCTTTATCTCATAACTACTTTAGCAATTAAATCTACTAATAAAATTTAACCATAAATGAATTATAACTTTAAAGCATAAAACTACATAATTCAATAACCTAATGATAATGGTATAAGGTACTTAAGATTATACGAGCATTATTTCTAACTAATATACTTTATCTAATAAACTCAAATTAAACTATCATGGACCTAAGGTATGATCTCATACCATAGTCTAAACTAACAGGAAATCATAGCATGGTCCTAAGTTACAATTTATCATTCATGAATAATTTTATGGACATTTGAAATGAAGTTATACTAAAATAATCTATCATGGATCTTATGTTCATGAAATAAATAAAATGAAATCAATACATAACTCAAGCTAACCCATTTCTCATTATTAAAGCTTTTACTTATGATCCAACTATTAGATCTTAGGTCTTTTCTTTTTAATCAAGGATTTTAATTAATTTTAAGGCTTTTATTCCATTAAGGTCCAAGATCATATTCCTTTGTTTTTGGTAATATTCAATCCATGATTTCAATGGATTCCATCATAATATTATTCATTCAATCTATCACAAGGATTTGATCATACTTGATCTCATTGATCAAGTGGGTCCCTTTGTATTTTTAGGGTTTTTTCTACCATAAAGGGTAGATCCTTCAATTTATCTTATATCTGTCTAAATAAATCATGGAAATCACTTGATTTCAACATTATATCATCAGTAAATCAAATCCCCAAGATCTGATCATCTCAGATATGGAAGATCATGAAAATTAGAAGCTTAATTCTTAAATATAAAAAGTTCCATGTGGAATTTTCTAAATTTTATGATTTCAGAAGAAAATAGAAGTTATAAGATTTCATAGATTCTTTCTTATCTCAATTTGGAGTTCAGATGACTCAACAATTGAATTGTGAAGTTCATAGTCATTTTAACTGTCCAGATTTGATCTGGCTGTTGGAACTTGACAAAACAGGTGGAACCAGTCATCTCGCCCTATTTTTTCGGTGACCACTGATGGAAATGGGGTGGTGACTTGTAAATGGTGAGACGATCCAGATTGGACTGTCAAATCACCATCTCGCTTTTCTTCATCAAATTGGGCCATCAAGTCTCCACAATATTGGTTGTTATTTTAGACCTAGGGGTTTCGGACCCTTTTAAATCTATTGAATGACTCAGATTTTTCATCTGAGTGCTCCATGATTCAAATATGGAGAGTTTTTCACTGAATCTTGATTTTCCCAAAAATTAAGAAAAAATCAAATTTAGTAAAATTATAAATATAAACATGACCTAAAATGAATATGGGATGATATCCACCTACCTTGTTTTCTTAGAAATGAAGAATTGATGCCAAAATAAATAAATCCTCGTCGTATGTCATAACTCACCAAATAAATCTTGATTTGTGTGTTCTTGTTGATTGAACTGTTGGATCTTGAAATTACATAGGGGTTTTGTAGATTAAATAATTTAGAAAAATATGGATGGTGAGATTTGTGAAATTTTATAACAGAGTGGCTAATTGAATTTAGGGTTCTTGTACTATTCCAAAAAGAGGAGAGAGAAAGAGGGAAAAAGAGAGAGATTGGGAAAATGGGGAGGAGTTTTACTCTGATTTTTTAGGGGATCTAAGGAATTTTGTGGTGAAGTTTTGAAAATTTTTGTAGAATTTTTAGAGGTATTTCTAGGTAGGTTTTGTAATTTTTTTTTATTAATTTTTATTTTAATCTAAATTCCACTCAAAATATTAAAAGGGGGAGTGGAAATTCCACTACCTCCACTACAGGTTGAGTGTAGATAATGCTTGAATTGCATCATCACTAATCTTAGTCCTTACCTAACTTTTGTGGGTCCCACTAAAGAGTGAAATGACCGTTTTGCCCTTTTATTTCGAAAAATGGAGAAAAATATGCACTATTTGTCCGAACATGGAATTTAGTGTACTTAGAGTAATTTTGATCAATTTTTTAAGTACATTCCAAATATTCATGTTTTAATTCTTGGTTATGAGTGAAATTACTATTTTACTCTTTTGTTTAGAAAATTAGGGATTTTTCATTTTAACTTAGAATTGAACGTACTTAATGTCATTTCGAACAATTTTCCAAGTACATTCAAAATATTCACATTTTAAATTATGGTTTAATCTCTTTAAAAAGAGAATTTTTAATAACCTAATATTCTAGCCCAAAATTTCTAAAAATTCAAATTTTATTAATTTTCCCCAATAATTTACAAAAATCTGGGCTTATTATACTTTAGATACACAGAATAATACATAAGAACTTTTTGGGCTCTGCAAGGTCATGATATATAGAAAACATGATTCACTACTTAATCATAACTCATCTCAGCAACCTTTAGAAATTTAGCCCATCATATCCATTCATACTATCAGTGTACTAATTTCATCAATTTATATGATCCGGAGCTTGTAGCAATCATAACAAGTTCAAAAAATTGTCTTAAAGACATTTCGATCATAATCCTTAGCTAGTGATAACCAGACCTCAAATCAATATCCACTAATACTATGCACCATCCAAGGCTGATCATATAGATCATCAATATATGATAAATAATATCAATTCTCTACCGTGGAGCTATCAAACAATCAACAATCCGTGCTTAGCAATAAGAATCTATCTTTCTTCTCACAAAGAGGATTAATGCATCCCATGAAGACCCATTAGGTATAATAATCTCTTGTCAAATAACTTCCATAGCTGGAACCCTTCCAACTCAGCTGGGGCCATCCTGTATGGCACTTTAAAAAATGACACTATATGTGATGCTAAATTAATATAAAAATCAATCTCTCATGGCATAAAATCCTTAAACCTCCTCAGAAAGATCGTGAATCTTCACATACCCTCAATGTGCTCAATTTATAGCCGTTCTCTATTATCCACAATAACAAAACTAGGAGAACTCAGTACATCAGATACGTATTATATTGCCTTCAAGGCAAGGTTAACGCAAATCTCAGTGATGCTCCTTCTTACTCAGGAGTGAGATCAATAGTTATCCAGTATATCAAAAGTACCTTTCTTCTCAATGTAATCAACTGTCCTCCAAAAATGAAATCCATTCCAAGGATGTTATCATAATCTCTCAAATCGAGGACGATAAAGTCAGTATCTATCCCCTCACACGTCATCATTTCCAATAGTACTCGTTAGAGGTACTTACAAGTTTCAATAACTTGCCAATCAGTGTCATAACCTCCAACCCAAGGATCTTTAAATACATATAAAGGCACATTCATCAGGGTGCCAACACTCAAACTACAAGGTTGATTGAATCCTAAATCAAGGAGGATCTTGGTATGTCTATCAACAATCAAGAAGGTGCCTTACTTAACTTGGGTTGATGTTAATACTTGCTTCAAGTAATGATAATGACAGTCAAAAGCATGGTCTGCACGTAAATGTAAAGATATCATAATGAATCATTATTACTAATGTGGGGCCATCTCTGCCCTGTCTCCAATGTCAGTCAGTTTGACTCATTGTCTGTAATGACTCAGGTTTTCACATGCATTTTTAAATACAAAACTAATTCCAATGTAGGATCGATCCCTATTTAAAAACACTTTTAGAAAAACGATGCAATGCAGCAGGAAAATCTTTTATTTTAAATTCATTTTGAAAACCTCGAGTGTCATTTCCTTTCAAGATGAACAAGAAATTTTGAAAAATGAAGAAAATCATAAATATTTTCCAGGTCTATCCAGTGACAGCTCACAACCCAATTGTAATAAGTACATATACATGTCCAAAAGGTGGTGAGTTTACTTACATTCATACTTGTCCCCTCTTCATTTACTTGATAGTAGTACTAACATTTCCTGATGCGTCTTCTACTCCTGTGTGGAGCTAATCTGTAAAAATAGTATATCTGGGTGAGTATTCCTCATACATAGTAGGTGATCTGATACTACTATTTTGAAAACACGGCATGCAACATGCATGGTTTTAAAAGAGGCTCTCCATGTGAAACATCATGCAATTTCTTTTTATGTAAGCATGCATATTTATGTAAATAAACATAAGCTCATTTGGACATTTCAACCATGGAATCCTTTTACTAGAATGTTGTAATCACAATATGAATGTCATGAAAATCATAAGGTAGAAATCAATTGATTCATATAATAAGATCTTGGCAACACATCAAACCAACGAATAAAATATAATAATCATGAAACTTTTAAAATAGTCATCATTCAAAGCAGATGCTGGCATCACTATAAGTATCATGCACATGTTCTTCCAGTAAACACATCACATTGACTGGTCATAAGTACTCGTATACTACCGTCTCAATGCTATATGGACATCGATAACACTAAAATCATAGGGCCAAGTATGCTCCTCCGCAAGCTGCCTCATTCGGCGATCTGCCCACTTGGGACACAAGATTTTGTTCCCACCATAGGTTATCTCATTCAGTGATCTACCCACTTGGAACTCAATGTTTTGTTCCCACCGCAGGCTACCTCATTCGGCGATCTACCCACTTGGAACTCAAGGTTTTGTTCCCACCGCAGGCTACCTCATTCGGTGATCTGCCCACTTGGAACTCAAGGTTTCCCTATGCGGGTTCCCTCATTCGGTGATCTACCCACTTAGCATAGTTCCCACTAGGCTCATTAGCCCAAAAAATATAGATATATGTAATCCAAATCGCAATCACCGTAAATTATGCAATTTATGCAATGCGTTTCAAAACATGCAAGCAATGCATTCATAAGATTAGTTCAATGCAAGTAATTGCATTCAAGATCATGAAGAAAATCTGCATACACATTATGCGAATATCATATCTCAAAAGCATACTAAACACGGTAATCAAGATTTAATAAATAAATCAATTAGATTTGGAAATGCATTTGAAAACTTAGTAGGATTAGACAACCTACCTCGATGTCGTCACTTAATTTGCGTCCTTCTTCCATGCGAGTCCTATAATACCTTGGTGAAGTCTTGGATATTATTTGGAAATATAGATTCCAAATATTATTTCCTATTTTATAGATCAACGGCTAGATCTATACTATAGGTTATAGATATCTGATTTGTGGGTTTCTAATGGTTAATTTATGTCGTTTAGGGTTGATCTAGGTATATTGATTTCCTAATATATCAAATGGATCAATCTATGAGTTTTGATCATCTTCGATCTTGCCGATTTATGAGATTTCTATGGTTTTTGGGCTATACTGATGTAAAATAGTTCTCTGATCCTAATTTTTATGGTAACATTAAGTCGGCGTCATCAATATGAACGCAACAACTCTTTCGGATTGTCAATCAGAGTTATATAGCCTCCTTAATTGGGTTTTTTAGTGTCACGAATCAATGAATGAAACAAAATCATTCATTTAGGACCCACGTGTCATGGTTCCCGAGATGCCCATGCGTCTTGGTCGAACTGGGACCGCATTCGCACTTGCGCATGCTCATCGTGTGGATGCATCTTCGGTAAGGAGACGGCGCGTCTCGCCTCCCAGGACGTCCCATGCGTCCCGGTCGAGCCGAGAACCTTCTTGCATGCAATGCGCTCCCGAGGACCACCCCAAGGGAGCATGTTCTAGGTGCGCATCACACCCGTGCATCCCTAGGCTGGGAAAAGAGGTGAAACTAGAGCGGGGAATGGGTCCTTACCTGGGCAGCCTGAGATGGCTCCCCCTTGTTTGCTGGCGTGAGATTTCTCCATGCCTGGAACCTTAGCTTATAGCCAAAAGAGGAGAAGGAGGAGGAGAAAAGGATGATCGGGGAGGAGGGAAAAAGAGGGCTTTATAACCTTGCGAAGGCAGTGCCACCATTTTTTTCGGGGCCGCCCTACAGAGGTGGTACTGTGTAGGTTAGTGGCTGGAGGTAGGGGACGACTAGGGGTGTTGTTATCAAAACGACCCCCTACATTTTTAGTCCTTCTTGTTTTTAAATATATTTTACAAAAATGCCCTTCATTTTCAAATGCCCATAACTTGGTCATATGAACTCCGTTTTGAGTGTTCTTTGAGGCGTTGGATTCCATTTCGAGTATAGAATCTAATGATGTTATTTTTTCACAAATTCCTTTGTTTCATATTTTAATTGAATTTAAACATCTAACCATCTATTAATATCATTAAACAAATATTAATTTTCAAAATAAACAATTTATAACTGATTGGCAAATGGTAAACATCATGATTGATCGTGGTTGTAAAAGTGATACAAAATATCTTCAAAATTTGAGTCATTACATCATTACCCCCTTCAAAGAATTTCGTCCTCAAAATTCCACAAATTATTATCTTCAAGTTATTTGTCATTTAGACAAAATCTCGATGATTGCATTCTCCCTTAGGACTTTGACTAAGAGGATTTCTTTGCTTCACCTCATATATCTTTCATTCAATACCTCAATTGAGTCAATAAAGAAATGTTGTTCTTGAAATTCTCTTCATGTTACCTTGCAATCAAATCCAGGCACATCCTCAATTTATCATCCTCTTCTTCATAATGGCTTCCCTAAAGGCCTTAAATATAACTACAGCTTAGCTTGCTTTACGTACTCAAGAGTAGCTTCTGCTGCGTACTTTGATACTGCGTTCTTTACTTGCTCCCTTATCAATACTAGTTTCTCATTGTAGTTCATCTCCTCACTATAGATTTTATCTAATTGACAATTCCTTAGATGACCACACTCCTCTAATCATGTAGAAATTACTTTCCACTACTTTGACACTATATTATCTTAATTCTTATATTTCATTTTGAATAGTAGAGGATAGTCTCTTTTGCCTCTTGTTTTCCATCAAATGACTTATTATTAGAGTCTCTGCTGTAAGTGTGACTGTACCTTGCTAATAAGAGTCCCAAAAGTTTATATTATTTCTATCATGTCTCACTTAGCTCATATGTTCTTCAAGAAACTTCAATGATTGATACAATATCACTTCTCATTTCTTAAAATCAATGCTAAGAGTTTTCTTCGTACCAACTCCTTTAGTTTTAGAGGTGTTTTAATCCTAGTCTCCAACTGTCTTTCATTTGTGACCTGATTCCTCTACCAATGAAAACAAATCTAGTAGCATCTTTCCTTGAGGATACTAGTACATACTGCAAATAAAATGTCCTAACTATTCTTGAATTCCATCAAAGAATTTTCTTCTCGAAGAATTTATGCAAAATCATGTCAAACATTTATGGCCAATTCATCATCCTAAATCAAATGTTCTTGGTTAGAGCCTTATATCACAATTTCCATAAAAATTGTCATTTAGAATTTCCAACAATATTCATACTTATGTCAAATTCTCTCATCCTTAACAGAGTCCACTTACTATATTCATGGTTGAATCCCTTGTCACTATCCTTTTAAAATTTTCCTTACTTGATGATTTTCTTCAGGATCGTTCAGACCAAAAGTACTATACTTAATCCAATAAAGTTAACCCTGAAAATTACTTCTAGTTAATTTCTTCAGTTGGTCTTTAAGCTTGATATGTGCATATAACAAATTCCTTCTTATTTAAGGGCAATTAAACAACAGCTAATACTATATAGTGTGATAACTTTCTTAATTCTTCTCCTTCCATTTCCTATATTGATAGATTGTGTAATCATTTATCAAGGCTTTGTCATTAAGTCTTAATTGTAAGGAGGTATCATCATAGGTAGCAATTCTTGCAATTCCTTAAATTTATCTTTCAAGTACCTCATACTTATCTTACAACAAGAATAATAATCAACCAATAACTATCATCTTAATCTGTACTGAAGCTTTCGGAGCGACAAATTTTTAAGACACACACACAGGTAAGTATAGAGCATCTTCTTAGACATAAACAAAGATTCTGTTTAACTACTTGTACATCCCTTTACCAAATTTATAGGTCACAAGCAATCAATGCTTACCTGCCTTTTTCTCCAGCCCAAGTCAGCAGCCTACCTTTCTGTCCCAAAGTGACCTCTACCCCTTGTCATAGCATCGATCAAGGTCTGGGATTATCCGCAATCTTTGTTATTGTTCTAGATTATTTCTCATTTCACTTCTGTCTCGGTTGTTACTACTTCTATTGTACTTTTAGATCCTCAAATGACTTATTCAAATCAATTGATTTCCTTTAGTGAAAACTCATGTGTACTTTAGTGAAAACTCATGTGTAAGTATCCATAACATTCCTCTTATTATATTACATAACTCAAGCTATTGTTTATGAGTATACTAACATGGATGATTAGAATACCTTAATTCAATCATTATTCTTTTATAGGAAATGACACTTAAATCTATTGCTAAATAATGTCTTCAAGAGGCTTGATGGTACTTTAGTTGATGAAGATCGATTGGACAAGTCACTATCCTTGCTCTTTACTCTTCACTATATCCTTATTTAATTATATAATGGCAATGTAGGGTCAATCAACTTCTCCTTTTCATGTGCGTCAACCACTAGTGTTTCCTCATAAACTATTGGATCTTATAAAAATTCTAATATCAGCAATGGATATAAGTATCAAACATATTGTAAAATTCTAGTTGGTCACTATCCTTCTTTGGAAATTTCTTGCAACACATTGTCCTTAAATCTGATATTCTACTCAAAGATCTTTAAACTCAACTCCTATTAGGCCTTCAAATTTGATTGACTCATTTTTCAATGTGGCAATATGACTCAAGATGAAAATCCTTTGATTCTATACTTCATATACTTTCCTTTCCTATCCTTAACAAATCATGATCTTCTTATTTTGACTATTCAATGTCTCCATTTGATTTGTTGCATATAATTGATACTGCATCCATCCTTTTGATCAATAGATATGATAAACTAAGGACTTCCAGGAAATGTTAAACTTTTCTAATATCATAGGAATTCTTAATTGTCTGTATTCTCAATAAAATCATACTGTGTCCTAACGACTTCATTGACGTTTTATCCATACTATACATCCCTTCCAAGTCATGATGAACTGCTTCTCACTAATCTGCTATCCCCATTAGATTATTGTCATCAAAATCTTTTAATAACTCTATTATACTTCAAATTCCTGATCATTCTCCTCAACTTCTGTCTTTTACTCATGTTGTATTTCTCTTAATCACATATCCATTATTGGACTCATATTCTGATCTTCCCTATTCTTCTTGGAAGATAGCCAACTACTTTTCATAAAGTTCCAATTAAGTCATCTAAGTTCTTGAGAATTCTTACCTTTGATTGAGCTAGTACAAGTCAAAGTTATCTCTTAAGGATTCCACTAGTATCATCTTGTATTCTCATTCATCATTCTCATCATAGTCTTATTCTCATATACTAGTTTCCTTGTTTGTACAACTGCATGACAATCATTAACCCCTAAGTATGTTAGACTAGAGTTTTGATAGGATTTGAGCCATCCAATACCTATTTATTTGCTAGATCTATCTCCTATTTATTTATGGTGTATTTCTTTATGATTGAACTCTACTACTTATATTTAGACTACTTTTTCTTAATTATTTTCGTCGTATACGACTTTTGGACATGCAGCACTAGCTGTGAAAGGATAAAAGTAAGCTCTGATACCAACTGTGACGACCCAGGTTTTCACATGCATTTTTAAATGCAAAACTCATTCCTAAGGCGGGATTGATCCCTATTTGAAAACACTTTTAGAAAAATGATGCAATGCAGTGGGAATATCTTTTATTTTAAATTCATTTTAAAAACTCCGAGTGTCATTTCCTTTCAAGACGGACATGGAAATTTTGAAAAATGAAGAAAATCATAAATATTTCCCAGGTCTATCCAGTCACAGCTCATAGCCCAACTGTAATAAGTACAGATACATGTCCAAAAGGTGGCGAGTTTACTTACATTCATACTTGTCCCCTCTTCATTTACTTGATAGTAGTACTAACATTTCCTGATGTTTCTTCAACTCCTTTGTGGAGCTAATCTATAAAAATAGTATATTTGAGTGAGTATTCCTCATACCTAGTAGGTGATCTGATACTACTATTTTGAAAACACGACATGCAACATGCATGGTTTTAAAAGAGGCTCTGCATGTGAAACATCATGCAATTTCTTTCTGTGTAAGCATGCATATTTATGTAAATAAACATAAGCTCATTTGGACATTTCAACCATGGAATCCTTTTACTGGAATACTGTAATCACAACATGAATGTCATGAAAATTATAAGGTAGAAATCAATTGATTCATATAATAAGATCTCGGCAACACATCAAACCAGCGAATAAAATATAATAATCATGAAACTCTTAAAATAGTCATCATTCAAAGTAGATGATAGCATCATTATAAGTATCATGCACATGTTCTTTCAACAAACACATCACGCCGACTAGTCACAAGTACTTGTATACGACCGTCTCAATGCTATATGCACATCGATAAGACTGAAATCATAGGGCCAACCATGCTCCTCCACAGGTTGCCTCATTCGGCAATCTACCCACTTGGGACTTAAGATTTTGTTCCCACCGTAGGTTGCCTCATTTGGCGATCTACCCACTTGGAGCTCAATGTTTTGTTCCCACCACAGGCTGCCTCATTTAGCGATGTGCCCACTTGGAACTCAAGGTTTTGTTCCCACCGCAGGCTGCCTCATTCGACGATTTGCCCACTTAGAACTCAAGGTTTTGTTGCCACTGCAGGCTACCTCATTCGGTGATTTGCTCACTTGGACCTCAAGGTTTCCCTATGTGGGTTGCCTCATTCGCTGATCTACCCACTTAGCATAGTGCCCACCATGCTCATTAGCTCGAAAAATAGAGATATATGTAATCCAAATCGCAATCACCATAAATTATGCAATTTATGCAATGCATTTCAAAACATGCAAGCAATGCATTCATAAGATGAGTTCAATGCAAGTAATTGCATTCAAGATCATAAAGAAAATCTACATACACATTATGCGAATATCATATCTCAAAAAACATACTAAACACAATCGTCAAGATTTAATAAATAAATAAATTAGATTTGGAAATGCATTTGAAAACTTAGTAGGATCAGACTACCTACCTAGACATCATCACTTAACTCGCGTCCTTCTTCCATGCGAGTCCTATAGTACCTTGGTGAAGTCCTAGATATTATTTGGAAATATAGAATCCAAATATTATTTCCTATTTTACAGATCAACGACTAGATCTATACTATAGGTTATAGATATTTGATTTGTGGGTTTCTAATAGTTAATTTATGTAATTTAGGGTTGATCTAGGTATATTGATCTCCTAATATATCAAACGGATCAATCTATGAGTTTTGATCATCTTTGATCTTGCTAATTTACAAGATTTCTATGGTTTTTGGGCTATAGTCATGTAAAATAGTTCTTTGATCCTAATTTTTATGGTATCATTAAGTCGACATCGTTAATATGAATGCAATGGCTTTTTTGGCTTGTCATTTAGAGTTATATATCCTCCTTAATTGGGATTTTTAGTTTCACGAATCAATAGATGAACCAAAATCATTCATTTAGGGCCCGCGCGTCATGATTCGCAAGATGCCCGTGCGTCCTGGTCGAACTGGGACTGCTTTTGCACACGCGCGCATGCTTGAGCGATGCACTATGACATGCATCCTGGACAGCATTGCGCGGATGCGTCATCGACAAGGACACAACACATCTCGGCTCCCAGGACGTCCTATGCGTCCCGGTCGAGCCAAGAACCTTCCTGCATGCGACGCGCGCCCGAGGACCACCCTAGGGAGCATGTTCTGGGTGCGCATCACACTTGTGCATTCCTGGGACATGTCGTCTTTGACTGCTGGTTCAGTACCATCTCTGCGCTGGTGATTTCCAATCGAAAAAACACCCAGATCCGACGTGGATTTGGGCTGGGAAAATAGGAGAAACCAGAGAGGGGAATGGGTCCTTACCTCGACAGCCTGAGATGGCTGCCCCCTGTTTGCTGGCATGAGATTTCTCCATGCCTGGAACCCTAGCTTATAGCCGGAAGAGAAGAAAAGGAGGGGGAGAAAAGGATGATCGGAGAGGAGGGGGAAAGAGGGCTTTATAGCCTTGCGAAGGCTGTGCCGCCATTTTTTTCGGCGCCACCTTGTAGAGGCGGTGCCATGTAAGTCGATGGTTGGAGGTAGGGGACAACCAGGGGTTTCGTTATCAAAAAGATCCCCTACATTTTTAGTCCTCCTTGTTTTTAAATGCATTTTACAAAAATGCCCTTCATCTTCAAATGCCCATAACTTGGTCATACGAACTCCATTTTCAATGTTCTTTAAGGCATTGGATTCCATTTCGAGTGTAGAATCTAATGATATTATTTTCTCACAAATTCCTTTGTTTCATATTTTAATTGAATTTAAACATCTAACCATCTATTAATATCATTAAACAAATATTAATTTTCAAAATAAACAATTTATAACTGATTGGCAAATGGTAAACATCATGATTGATCGTGGTTGTAATAGTGATACAAAATATCTTCAAAATTTGAGTCATTACACTGTTCCCTGGGACAGTCTCTAAAGGAATATCTTAATTCTCCACAGTCAAAACATTTAAAGGGTTGCCATTGTGATGGTGGCTACTGATGCCATTACCACTATTGCGGTGATCCACTAACTTTAGGACATAGTTGTCTAAATGTCTATCCATACCACTAGTACACATTATGTCTCTCTTTTGTATCCCAACACCACCTGATTAAATGTTGTTGGCTCAATGGCCTCTACAGTCATGTCAATGGAAGGTCTCTTGCCCTTACTAGGCTGACTTGAACTACGTATGTCCAAGTTTCTATGACCAGTTTTAACCTAAAAGGATCCTTCTTTACATAGAGGTTATGTCTACACCTCACAACCAGTGTAGAATGTGACACAATCATCTGATTCCTCAATACAATTGTCAACATATAACAATCTATCCATGGTCTCCTTCATGGTGAAGGAGTTAGGGAAAGTCTCTTCAACTGAGTATACTGGTTTAGTACTGTTGAACTGTCTAATTCTTCTCTTCAAGTGGCAAACTCCCTTAGTTTTTAAAAATACTAATTATCACAAGCCTTCCCAATGGCCTTCTAGATAAAAGTCTTAGCAATAGAGGAGCACATCTTCTCAAATAACCATCCTTAAAATCCTCGTAATTATATTTTCAGTGACCTCACTATTGTTATTTCACTTTCTTAAACTAATGAATTATTTCATTGCCATATCAATCAAAATCAATTACAACTCAATTTATTTCACACCATCATCTATATCAGTGTTGAATATAATCAATCATAATTAATTTCATCTTGCCTCATTCACTTCATCTTCTTCTTAGTCAATAAAATCATTTCTATCAAGAATTATTCTCAAAATTTAGTCATCATGTCCTCTAGGTAATATGCACTTCAAATCATAATTAAAACCCCAAAAATAATTTGTAAGTATTCACTACCCACAAATGTCTGATATCAATATTTTTTAAGCGCAAGAACTCATTAGTTTTATCTCACCTTATTCTTACAGCAATATTCAGTCTCCACATCAACTTCAATAAATATCTCTCCCCACTTGATTCACATCATTACTACTAACTATTATCATAAAAGGGTTGTTATCTCGTTCAAGTGCTATGTGTCTCCAATCTTAATTGAAAATCCTCAGAATGATTTATAGACATTTACATTTCATTAATGATTAGCTTTCAACACCTCTTTATACACTAAACTCACCAATTTTTGTCTCAAAATCAAATATTTCACCCATAGGAATACTAGGATCTTATTTCATCAATTTTCAATGATTTTTCCCATATTGCAATTTATTCGTCAAATAAATCTGCTTCAAGTTTAAGTTATACAATACTCCTGTCAACTTTCTCGAATTCTTAATAATTGTAATCATTTTTATTCTTTCATCATTCTTATCAGGCTATTGTTATTATGATAATTGTTAGGCTTTTCTAAAAATTAGCTCACACTATTCAAGTTAGAACTTGAATTCTCAAAAGCGAATCATATAAATATATATGCTATTATATAATAAGTTTCTAACTAAGAGAAACTAATTTATAATCTTTATTCTGATTCATGATTCTAAGAATCGTGCACTTCCCATAGAAGTGTACCTCCTTGTGCTCATATAATGACTTAAAGTCGCAATTTCTCTAAGAAAGTCTGCCAATCTTCATGGCATTATCTATTTCACAATCATCAACATCCCTCACATGAGTTATCTCTGTAACTCATATTTAGGAGATAGCCTCACTTCATGGACCTTTGAATTTGTTGGAATGGCTGTGATGGAGTAGACCTGGGCTCTGATACCAAACTGTGACACCCCGAGATTTAACAACAATATAATAACAATTTATTAAAATAGTCGGGATCCTTGTTTTAACAACTTTGATCTTTAAAGTGACCAAAATAAAAACTTAAATAATCACATTTCTTTCAAAATCCAGGGAGTCATACAACCACAAAACTACCGATTTAATGGTGAAATGAAATACCAATTCCACTAAAAATCCGGCAAAGTCTCCTCTACATTTTGGACTATTGCATAGGACCAATGCAATACAAAATAATCTGATAAACATAATATAAGACATGACATATAGGAGACTCAGTCTCCACACCCATTGCACCGTTTCGCTCATTTTTTTGTGTACATTCCATTTTTAAGCTCTCCTTCAACAAATTCTGCCACTATCTTACGTTTTTACATGATTTTTATCACATTTCTAAAGTCTCCTTCTTACTATTTTCTTGGTTTTCCAACGTCCCTAGCCGTCCAATTACCACAAAAATTCATGGGTTTGTTCATTGTTCCATCATACACAAGATGAACGGTTTAGATCATCCATCTAAGACCGTGTCATCGGTTTATTTGCACATCAATAGTAACACATACATACTCACCAGAAAATGACAATCCATGCTATTTTTTAGCATTAAAATGGTAAAGCTCAATGAAAATAAGCCAAAAAAGGAGAGGGGAAAAGAGAATGAGGGTCTACCTTAGTCAGGCCGACTGAAGGTGAAGAATTCATCACACATGCGTAAGGTGGGTGCACTACATTTGCCAGCATCAGGCATCCTCGTCGGTGCACGGGAAACGGAGAGGAGAGCTATGGTTGTGCGGGAGACGAGGTAGACATTTAAAGCCTTCATGGATTCCAGCGTCCAGTCTATGCGCCCATGTGAATTAATAGTTTTACCCCTTTTGCAATTTTATACAGAAATTAAAATAATTAGCCATTCTTCCTCCAGTCTCTGATTTTAGCGTTCTTAGTGGTGTTGGATTTCATTTTTTTAGTACATTCTAATTATTGAGGTTTCAATTCAAGATTCTAGCTCCAAATTCCAATTTTCTCTATTTCTTAAAAAAAATTTCCAATTTCCCATAATGCCATAAAATTAAAAATTTCTTGAATTTAAAGATAGTAGATATTACATTTCTATCTAGCAAAATCAATTTTAAAATTTTCATTAATTAACAAAACAAAAAATCACACGCAAAGTCTTCTTGTTGACTATCCATCCGTGGAGAGAAGAATAAAATTTTAATACTTACTTAGTTACTAAGAATCTAGACTATCTTTTCTAAAACACACCTGAGTTTTCCAATTAGACTCATCTGATCCACTGAATCAAAATCATGATGATGTCATCCAAATTTTTTGAGCCATCGGACCAAGTTTCCTAACAATCTGATTCGGATAGGCCTATTCTCGAGTAGTATCACTTGGTTTTTAAACTATGCTTCAATCTAAACCCATCTTAACTCCTTCCTAGTGTAAAAGTGAGCCATTTCTTTTCATCCCAAAAATCAGCCTCACCTTGTATTTTGTTTGAGATGGAAATGACCCTTATCATGTCATCTCTGCCATCTCTTGCAACTCATCCCAACCCTTCCAAGCCATTTGCTTCAACTCATCTCATCTCAATCCATCTCCTCTAACTAATCTTAATCCAGCTTAATTCATGTTTTCAGTCACCTCACTGCATTTCAAGCCAAATTAATTAGGTCATCTTAATCCAACTCAAATTATCTCAAGTCAGATCTCATCTCATATTATCTCTCAAATTAGCTTATCTCATCTCAAACACCACTATGTAATAGATGTATGTTTCGGCCCTTTTATCATTAATTTATTTAGCCCTCATGTATGACGACCATAAATCCTTTTCATAGCAACTTAATGAGAAAGATCTGGAATACCTCCATAGTTTCTTTCTTCCATGGAAAATGATCTTAGCCGACATCATGGCTAAGGAAACTTGAACCATATGCATCAAATATTACATCTATATGGACTTATCAAGAAGGAACATACTAGCACCAAATTTGTGAAAGTGGAACACGTTCACAACTGATCATCCAATGTGGTGATACACATCATTCCCTCCCTCCCTCCCTCCTAACCCCCCCCACCCCCAAATTCTTTTGTCGAACATGACAAACAAATTAAAAGACCATGTTGAAGCTCATGATAAACGTTATGGTCATAAAAGGATGCCTAACAATGCCTCATCGACCCTTTTCATACATAACAAACAAGCTGGGTGTTGTGTATTAAGAAGACACCTATAAGTGAAGTGTGGGGTCTCCAACAAAGGTACATCTGTTCCCTGAGAATCAATTCATGCTTTCTTGGTAAAAGTTTTGTGGATATTTTTTTATTGAGAAATACTGTATGGACTGAGTTTTGGGACTTGACTCAAAAACTCCGCCTCGCTGAGTTAGCCATAGATGATCTAACATATTCACCTTGTTTGGCCTCCCTTGTATTAGTCAAACACCATCCATGCCTACTGGGTGAAAAACTTCAGCTTCATTAATGAAAGGAAAATCAGATCGATTATGATTTTGTACTGAATATTACATCTATATATAGTTTTATAGTATTCTTGACATATATAATTACACCTAATCAATAATAAGAGAGAATCAATTTGTTTACATGATTTTATCTTGGTAGCTGACTTTATGTTTTATGAGGTTGGACTTTCCTTGTTACTGTTGATTCTAATCTCTAATTGTGTTGGATTGTAATTGGTTCTTATCAGTCCACCTCAAGCTTGAGTAATAATAGAACCAGTGGAAGCTTTCTTTCATAGGAAATGATAATCCAATTTTACATGCTTTGTACGTGAATGAAAAACTAGATTGATTGACATGTGGAGTGCTCTGAGATTATCACATAAGAGAGTAGGTATAGTAAGCAAGAAAGGACAATATCTCGACACAAATATAATCAAGTGAGTACAACAGTGGTGGATGACATCGAGTGGTATTCTGCTTCGGCTGTAGATCAAGCAACTGTAGATTGTATCTTACCAGCCCATGAGATATAGTTAGCTCCAAGAAAGACACGATAGCCAGTAGTGCTGCAACATGTTAGTGGACAGCTGGCCCAGTTAGCTTTTGAGAACACACATCAGGTCAAATGTTGGGTCCACACCACCATGTGAGGATGGCTGTACATTTGACTAATAAATTTGAGTGAACAGAAACACCTACAACATGAAAAGAGCAGATGCATTAGAAATGTCAATAGTCGGTGCTAGAAAAGTTGAAATCGGCACCGACCAAACCAGATAGTCAAGATTGGTAAGCAGGATCTATGGATTTGTCAAGATCTACTACGCTACAGATCTTCACAATCGGATGATCCAAACCTTATATATAGGGGACTATCCGATCTCTGCTGGTATGGGTGTAAGATACAAATCAGAGTCGATTTGTGAAAGAAAAAGAGTGAACGTGAGTGAGTGAGTGAGTAGAGTAGAGAGAGGATCTGATCTGATCCTCCTCCTCAGTGTAATCTGTTCCTAAACAGTGATAGTTCCTTTCTTTTTCCCGTTGATGTAGGCTAGATTAGGCCAAACCACGTAAGTCTCTTTGTTTTTATGTATGTGTGTGATTATTCCTCTCAATCTCAGATTCCAAGATCTAGTGGTTAGATCTGTACAGATTGGTAGATCTTGATCACAACAGTAGCTTCCGCAATAGTGATATCAGAACTGCGCATTCCCAATAGTGGTATTAGAGCTACGCTTCTTTAACAGTGGTATCAGAGCCAAGCCAGATCCAGACTGGCCCAGCCTAATCCAAATCTAGGCTAGGCCGAGGAGACCGACCCAACCCAATCTAGATCTAGTCCAGGCCAACGAGACTGGCCCAACCAAATCCAGATCTAGCCCAGGCCGAGGAGACTGGCCCAACCCAATCCAAATCTTGCCTAGGCCAAGGATACTGGCCCAGTCCAACCTAGGCTAAGGAGCAGCCCAGTCCAGATTGGAAAAATCAGATCTGAGTTTGGAGAGCCCAATTCCATATCAGAGCACCTTCTAAATCTAAGAACATCCCAGACCATAGAGCTTGGATTTGAAGACATCCTAGATCAAAGAGTCTAGATTTGAGAGATCTGATATCTGAGACCCTAGATCTGAGAACCCTCAGATTTGAGAAGTAGCAAAGAAAAAAAAGGGAAGAGAAGTGGAGGAGGAGTGAAGAAAAAATAATAATTCAAAAATCAACTCATTTGGTGGCAAGTTGCATTTTATTAGAGAAACCTAGAGAGATCTGGTGACACGAGGCCTGATCTAGTGACGCCACCACTGAAAACTGTTGTCGGAATTGATTTGGTGAAGCCCCCACTGAAAATTGTTGCCGGAACTGAGTTGGTGAAGCTGCCACTGGAAGTTGTTGCTAGAGTTGATTTGATAAAGCTGCACTGAATCAAGGAGCAACACATGCAAGCAGGAGTAAAATGTAGCAGCAGGAGCTCAGGGAAAGAACAAGTTAGGGTTTTCTTCGTATTCCTTTTATATATAATCCATACATAGCAGCCTATAAAATTGATACTGCCACCTTTATGAATAGTAACTCGAAAATAGAGACTGAGTTCACTCATGAACAGTGCTCGAGGTTGAACAGTACCCTGAATAGTACCAGTAAATAGTATTTCATGAGCAGTACCTTGATATTTACAATTCTACCCCTGAATAGTATCCCCTCTAAAATGATATTTATTCCCCCTATGCATAAAAATTTCTTGAGCATCCCTTAACTGCTCCCATGGTTTTTTTACCATTCTGAAGTCAACCGCACATCCCTTTTTTCATGGTTAGACTCAAAAAAGTTAGAAATAAACTTTAAAAAAATTCATAAAGAAATCTAGTTTAGCAAATGTCGTGACTGGGGCTGTGATAAAACTCAATGCTACCAATTATACCTTATGGAGACCTAGAATGAAGGATCTTTTACATGGTAAAGATCTTCATGACCCTCTAGATGATGAAGGAAAAAGATCTAAGGGTATTTCAAAAAAGGAGTGGACAAAAATGCACTTGAAAACTATAGGTCAGATCAGATAATAGATTGATCATAGTGTCTTCCATCATTTAACTCAAGAAGAAAATGCTTATATTCTTTGAAAAAGCTAGAGAACATGTATCAGACAAAGACTGTACGAACAAAGCCTTGTTGATGAAAAGGCTAGTGAATTTAAAGTTGAAAAGTGGAATGCCAATAGCCGAGCATATTAGTGAATTTCAGAACCTAGTGAACCAGCTCGTATCAACAAAGTTTCCACTGGGGAATGAAGGGTGAGCCTTGTTACTATTGAGTTTCTTACTTGAAAGTTGGGAGACCTTAGTAATCTCCCTTAGTAACTCAGCTCTAGAAGGCAAACTAACCATGGTGATGGTCAAGGACACCTTATTCAACGAGGAGGCTAGGACAAAAGAATCTAGAACAGACTAGGCACATGCCTTAGTTATAGAAAATAAAGAAAGCAGCAGCAGTAGAGGTCAAGGTTGAGGAAGAAGCAAAAGCATAAGCAAGGGGAGATCTCAGGATCGTGGTAGATCCAAGAGCTAACACAAGAGGCAATACAAGTGCTTCCACTGGTGCATTCCAGGACATATGAAGAAGGATTGCCGAAAACTAAAGAAAGAAATGGGACAAAAGAAGAGAATATGAAGGTAATGGTGAAACAAATGTCATCATTGCTCAGGACATATCAATATTGACAGCTGAAGAAGAAGGGTGCCTACACATGGCCAATAGTGAAGCTGAGTAGGTGGTAGACACAGCTACCTCCTACCACGCCACACCACATAAAGAATTCTTCATCACTTACAAGGAAGAGACTTTGGCATTGTGAAGATGGGAAACAATAGTGCGTCCCAAATAATTGGGATTGGAGATGAGTAGGTCAAGACAAATCTTGGCTGCACAGTGATGTTAAAGGAAGTGTGACACATACAGGAACTTTAGCTGAACCTGATCTCAATCCCAGCACTTGACAGACAAGGCTACACACTATTTTCACAATAGCACCTGTAAACTGACAAAAGGTGTGATGATTGTGGCAAAAGGGCATATCTATAGCACCCTGTACAAGACTCACACGAAGATAAGCGAAGATAGCCTCAACGAAGTAGAGGATGAAGCATCGCCAAATCTTTGGCACAAAAGATTGGGACACATTGGAGAGAGGGTTATTCACACTAGCCAAGAAGTAGTTCATCAAAATAGTGAAAGGTATAACTCTAAACCCTTGCAATTACTATTTGTTTAGCAAGCAACATAAGGTTGTATTTTCTTCTCGCAGTAATAAAAGAAAGGAAATATTGAGTTTGGTGTATTCTGATGTATTTGGTCCCATAAAAGAGGAGTCCTTAGGAGGAAACATACATTTTGTAACATTTATAGATGATGCTTCTAGAAAGGTGTGGGTATATTTTGTAAGAACTACGGACCAAGTATTCGAGCACTTTAAGAAATTCCACGTGATGGTGGAGAGGCAAACAGGAAAGAAATTGAAGTGCCTGTGGACAGACAATGGAGGAGAATATAGTTCTAGAGAGTTCGAGGCATGCTGCGCTAATCGTGGTATTCAACATGAGAAGATAATGCCATGTACCCCACAACACAATGGTGTTGTTGAAAGAATGAATAAGACCATTATGCAACGAGTCAGAAGTATGCATAGTATGGCTAAGCTGCCTAAGCTATTGTGGGGAGAAGCTGTACGAACCACTTACTACCTCGTCAACAGATCACCATCAACACCATTGAACTTTGAAGTTTTGGAGATGGTGTGGCCTAGTAAGAAAGTTTCCTACAAACACTTGAGGGTGTTCGGATGCAAAGCATTTGTGCATACATATAAGGAGTTGAGACAAAAGCTCGATCTCAAGTCAAATCCATGTATCTTCATCAGCTATAGAGACGACGAATTTGGATACAGGCTATGGGATCCAGAGGCTAAGAAAGTTATCAGAAGTAGAGATGCATTGTTCCACGAGAACCAATTCTACGAGGACTTTAAGAAACTAATAAAGTCCAATGAAGAATGTACCAGTGCTCTAGATATTGTTTCAGATCTTGCACCAGTACAGCCTAACACAGACAATATGCAGGATGACCTTCCAGAAGGAGAAGAAGACAAGGATGCAGAGGGCGTTGAGCAAGAGAGCAATTACCTCCTCCACCAGAAGCTATAGGATTATCACAACAACCAAATGATGAAGAGATCCCTCCAACAGAAGATAATGAGCCTCACCCAAAGACATCTTCGAGAGGCTGTGTACTAATTCCCTCACAGAGATATCCTAAATCAGAGTATATCATGCTTACTGAAGAGGGGGAGTCAGAAAGTTTTCAAGAAGCACAGAATCATGCAGACAAGAGTAAGTGGATGCAAGCTATGCAAGAGGAAATTGACTCACTGCAAAAGAACAAGGCTTATGAGTTAGTGAAGCTCCCTAAGGGCAAGAGAGCACTGAAGAACAAATGGGTGTTCAAGCTCAAGAAGGATGGTAGAGAAAAGCTAATAAAGCACAAGGCTCGATTGGTCTTCAAAGGCTTCGAACAAATGAAAGGAATCGACTTTGATGAGATATTCTCACCAGTGGTGAAAATAACTTTAATCCAAACTATACTCGGATTGGTAGCTAGCTTAAATTTGAAGCTTGAACAAATAGACGTGAAAACTACATTTCTTCATAGAGATTTAGAGGAAGATATCTACATGGAGCAACCTGAAGGTTTTGAAGTGCTATGGAAAAAGCAACTAGTCTACAAATTAAAGAAGAGCTTATATAGTCTTAAATAGGTGCCGAGGTAACGGTATAAGAAGTTTGACTCATTCATGACAAGTCATGGGTACAAGAGAGTAGCAGGAGACTAGTGTGTATATGTGCAGAGATTCCCTGATGGGAAGTTTATTATGTTCCTTCTCTATGTAGATGATATGCTGATTGCAGGACAAGATGCAGCTATGATTAGCAAGCTGAAGAAGAGTTATCTAAGTCTTTTAACATGAAAGATTTAGGCCTAGCTCAGTAGATTTTGGGCATGCAGATCGCTCGCGATAAAAAGCCAAGAAAGTTGTGACTATCACAACAGAAGTATGTTGAACAAGTAATTAAGAGGTTTAACATAAAAAATGCCAAGCCAATCAACACTCTACTTAGTAACCATTTCAAGCTGAGCAAACAGACATGTCCTTCTTCAAAATAGGAAAAAGAAAAGATGTCAACAATATCATACTCCTCAGTAGTTAGGAGTCTGATGTACGCAATGGTGTGTACAAGACCAGACATTGCTCATGCAATAGGTGTAGTGAGCCGGTTCTTGTCCAACCCAGGAAGAGATCACTGGGAAGTAGTGAAGTGTATCTTGAGGTATCTCAAGGGTACATCCAACTTGTCCTTGTGTTTCGAAGAATCGGAACCTGTCCTGGAAGGATACACAGATGTAGACATGGCAGGAGATCTAGATGGCAAAAAATCAACATCAGGATTTCTATTCACTTTTGCAGGGAGAGCTATATCTTAGTAGTCCAAGTTGCAAAAGTGTGTTGCTCTATAGGCAACAGAAGTAGAGTATATTGCTGCAGCTAAAGCTAGCAAGGAGATGTTATGGATAAAGTAGTTTCTCCAGGAACTGGGTATTATATAGGAGGAATACATGGTACATTGTGATAGTCAAAGTGCTCTGGACTTGAGCAAGAATTCAATGTACTACTCATGGACAAAGCACATCGACATTCGCTATTATTGGATACATGAGGTGATAAAACAGGAACTGCTGAAGATAGAGAAGATTCACATTGATGAAAATCCAACAAACATGCTGACAAAAGTGGTAACATACGAGAAGTTGATGTTATATAGAGACATAGTAGGAATGGACTCAAAATGAAGAACTGAAGAATATTCTCCTACCATGGGTATGGAGGAGGAGAATTGTTGAGTCCATACCCCTGTGAGGATAGTTGTACACTTGACTGACAAATTATTGTGAACAGAAACACCTACAACAAGAAAAGAGTAGCTGCATCAAAAATGTCAATAGTTGGCACCGGAAAAGTTGAAATCGGCACCGACCAAACCAGACAGTCAAGATTGGAAAGCAGAATCTATGGATTTGTCAAGATCTGCAGCGCAACAAATCTTGATAATTGGATCATCCAAACCCTATATATAGGGGATGATCCGATCTCTGCTGGTATGGGTGTAAGATATAGATCAGAATCGATCTGTGAGAGAAAAAGAGTGAACGTGAATGAGTGAGTAGAGTAGAGAGAGGATCTGATCTGATCCTCCTCTCCCTCAGTGTAATCTGTTCCTAAACAGTGATAGTTCATCTCTTTTTCCCGTGGACGTAGGCCAGATCAGGCCGAACCACATAAATCTCTTTGTGTGTGTGTGTGTGATTGTTCCTCTCAATCTCAGATTATGAGATCTGGTGACTAGATCTGTATAGATAGGCAGATCTAGATCGCAACAGTAGCTTCCACAATAGTGATATCAGAACTACGCATTCCCAACATCAAAGAAGTCTTAGAGATGATGCCAATGCCAAAATTTGTAGTGCCTTTTAAATAGCGAAGAATATGTAATGGCTCGGAAGTAGCCAAGCATTCAAGTATGCATAAATTGATAGAGATGTCTATTGCATGAGTTATGTCAGGACTGAGTAAAGGTTAGATATTGAAGTGAAACAAAGAGAGTTCTGTAGAGTTTAAGATCAACGGGAGAGAAGTCATGTGTCATGTGAGAGGACTGAGTCTTTGACTGCAAGAGGTGTAATGTTGGTTGAAGCTTGTGGCATTCTCGCCTTAGCTAGTATCTCACGTGTATAATTTGCCTATGCATAAGTTCCCCTGAAATTGAAGTCACTTCTACACCAAGAAAAACATTTAATGAGCCGAGGTCTGTAAGGGCAAATACAAATCTCAACTGCCGAACATGTTGATCAAGGAAAGATGGAGTATTACTAGTAAGACTGATGCTACCCGCATAAAGGAGGAGGGCGACTTTGGTACCAGTGCGTAGAACAGATGAGATGGATCAACTCGACTGTAGTGGAAACCAATCTTGATAAGATAGGTGGAGAACCTATCAGACTAGGTTCCAGGGTTTTGATTGAGTCCATAGTTTATCTTCTTTAATTCGCACGCATGATTAAGATGCAAGGGATTGCGAAAGCCAAGAGGTTGCTCCACGTAGACTGTTTCCTTCAATGACCCAGGGAGAAGTGCATTCTTTATGTCGAGCTAACGAATTTTCCTTTGGAGCGCAATAGCAATGACAAAACCAGGCGAACTGTAGTCGATTCTATAATTGGGCTGTAAGTCTCCGAAAAATCTACTCCTGATAATTGGGTGAATCCCTGCCCTACTATATGAGCTTTGCGTCCGCCAAGTGAGCCATTTGATTTGAATCTATTTTTGAATATCCACCAACAACCTAAAACGTGCATGTGGGGCTCACGAGGAACCAAATCTCACGTGTGCTGTTCTTCTAAGTGCGTTTCACTCTTCTAGGATCGCCGTTTGCCATGAGGGTGACTTGAGTGCGCTTTTTTTGGTTTTTGGAATGGTTAGAGCATCATGGTGGTGACTAAAAGAACCACAGCAGCAGGAGAAGGATTTTGTCGCACCTTGGCCCCTGTGATCATCCCATGTGTATTTGTCGTAATAGACGGCTGTGTGACGGAAGATCCCATGTCGCAAAGATGTGCTGAGACGTCTATGACAAGTTCACCAGGTAGACATGAGTCATGGACGTCAATGTTTGGGATAGGAAAATTAGGTGGAGTTGAAACTTTGGATAAGTCATCATTGAAGCAGTATGGTCATTACAGTGGGCAGGGGAGCATGCGGGAGTGTTTTCATCAACCAAAGGTTGGAGTGTTTAAAAATTTGGAAATCGGATAGCTACTGATCTTAGTTTTCCGGTCAGTCATGATTCTACCAATGATCTAGTATAAAAATAATTAAACAACTATATATAAAAAATAAAAATTTGAAAAATACAAAAAGTATAAAAATTTGTCAAATTAATAGCAATGATAAACTTACAAAATAAAGAATTGAATTTCTCAATTCAAATAAGAATACATGTTTGTATAATGCATAGATGAATGCAATCAAATAAAATTAAACTAACACCAAGAAATATAAAAATATATAAACTAGAAAATTTTAAAATTTTAAATTATCATTTATTTTCATCTGCGAGAATTATGAGAGGAAAAAAGATGTTTCTGGCAGCAATTTCTTGGTGAGGAAGAACCGTAGAAGAAATGAAGGCTTTATTTTTATATTCAAGTTTCATACTTTAGAACAGTGAACTATGATTAAGTTGTCGACTTTGACCACTAAGTTCAATGACTTCCCGATAGAAATTTCTAATGAAACTTGGTATCTAATACAATTAAATAACAAAGAATCTAATGGTACTATTAGATTTTAACAAAAAAATCAATAGAGATATATTCAATCATAAACATACTATGTTTATCAACTTGTGTAATAGTACCTATTAAAGCTTATTCAATGAAATTCAACAATCTAAACTTGATTTCTCACTAAAAACTGATATAAAACTCTTTGTAACTTAGATCAGAACATAATCAATGCTTTAGATCAATAAAAAATACAATAAATTTAAAAAATAAGTTTAAAACATAAGCAAAATACTGTTACTGTTTACGTGAATAACAAGTAGCGGACTTTAAGCTCTTTATTCGATTTATTTTTAAACGAAAATTGGAAATCTAAAACTTAAGTCCTCTTCTTTTCAATTTCTTCTATCTAGCACAATTAATTTCAGATATTTTCGTTTATTAACAAAGTGAAAAATCACACTCAAAGTCCTCTTGTTCACTATGGTCTGCCATGAGAAAGGTAAAATTTTATAACTTACCAAGTCACCAAAAAACTCAACGATCTTTCAAAAACTCATCCGAGTTTTTCGATCCAACTCACCTAATCCACTGAGTGAATTTTATGATGACATCATCTGAATTATTTGGGCAATTCTGCCAGGCTTCCTATTGATCTGATCCGGATTGGCCGAGCCCCAAGTTGGATCACCTAGTTTTTAAATAATGAAAGGTAGTGAAAACTATCTGGGAACATCCACCAGAGTGGGTACGTCAGAATCAAGAATAATTATAGGTGGTAATGTTGATTGCCTAGGTGATGTAACAATTGTGAGCATTTGATTTATTGGTTGAGATGTAAGAGCCATTCATTCATTTCTCTGAGGAAATGAGGTAAGTTGACAGTCATCCTACACTGATAAATATAAAGAAGAGGTATCAGTAAATGGATAGGAATGCTCATCGAACACTACATGCCTTGAGATATAAACATAGCTAGATGACGAATATAGGCAACGATATCCCTTATGAATTGCTGTACTAAGGAAGACGCATAGAAAAGATCGACATGCTAATTTGTTTGCATCATCAACAAAAATGGTATCTTAAGAGACTTTTTGGTAAGAAAATGATAGAGTGGGTCCCCAAATTTCACAGTATATTTTTTATACAAGAGTACTTCAGATGTGATTACACAAATTAAATGGTATCCTACAACTTTTTCCCATTTGACACCTAATGCGAATGGAAATGTCTTTATTCTAATTGGAAATGGTGATCGCATTGTTGAAATTCGAAGGTTTCAATTGCTTAGATTTTGGGTCACCTAATCTCTAATGCAAGATATCTGCTATAGTTTTTCCTCCTTTTATTGTAACAAGAGCTCTATTTATAGCATTGTCCCAAAAATAGTGATCTCCTTTGGCTAAAATCCGTTGAGTTCGAGGATCTGTGATCACAAAACCAGAAGATGAGAACTCATTCATGAATTGTCAGAGGTAAATTTAACAAAGATCACGTTCTTTGTAATTTTAGGGACAACAAAAACTTTGTTTAGCTTAAGACCTCCAAAGGAAGCATCGCCTATATGTGTGATAGGAAGACTTTTTCCCATTTCCCACAAAGATCATATCATCTCCACTATAAAAAGTAATTGAGTTGAGATACCTAGATTATTTGTGACATGAGATGCTACTCCGGAGTCTATCTAGAGATTAGGATCCATTTGATATTCCAAGTTCACAACTGTAAGTACCTGAGGAACATCTTCGTTTTCGAATGAATAATCAAAACGAAGCCAACATTCAAAAGCTTCATGGTTGTTTTCCTTGTAGATTTAACAAAATTGTTTTGTATTTTCATTGTTACCGCTTGAAAATGAAGCTTGGTAAGGAGTAGAATTGGTGGCTGGAGAATTATGTGCAAATGTTAGGCATGAATTGGTTTTGGCTATTCTTGTTTGACTCTTCGGAGAAGAATAATGTGGTTGAAAATTTTGAAGCCCATTATGTTAAATGGTGAGTAGCAATAAGGCATGGGAATAAAAGGGATGTTGAAGAAACCTGGCTGGAAGTGGTTTGTCATCATTCCTAGAAGAGGATGCATGTACTGATTATAGGAACCAACAGGCATGAAACCACGCCCTTTTGAATTGAAGGAACTTTTGTTGTCATTAGCATGCCCTTGTCCTTAATTTAGTCCATGACATAGCATGCCTCTATCTCATCCCCTACCAAAGCTCGTATAACTGCAAAAAATAGAGCAATGCAATCACACTATCTAAATATTTCCAAAACATGCTGGGTGGACTAAGCTTTTAAGGCTTTTGGACATGCCAAACTTAAGTCGATGCAACTCACACTACCCGTGCATCTGAAAAAGTGCCAAGGGAACTAATGACCTAACTCATGAGAGTGCCAAAACCAAGTTAGTGCAGAGTGTCAAAGGCCCAAAGAATATCTCAAATGAATATGCACGTTAGCAACTAGGGGCACCCTAACACACAGGTCCCACAAGTATCCTATACAGTGAAATGTCTAGTCATGAGTACTCACACCAATCCTCTAGGCATTGTCATGCTATGGGTACACAGGAAAATGTCCATCCTAGCGTACTCACAGTGTGATATTACAACATCAATCATCCAAACTATATGGACCATTATGCTACAATGATAACCAACTCCAGGGTCTATCAACTACCGCTCTTTGTCGACGCTAGAATGGGAGACTAAATGTCCATCATGCATGTGGAGAGAAGCGGACTCATATTATGAACTACCCATGATACCACTCCCTACGAAGTTTACCTCTTGATGGGGTGGGTGTCAATTATCTCATAAAGTCAGAGAGTGGGTGGATAATTTCATGGAATACCTTTATTTTTAAAAAGTTTTCTTTAGTTGTAGTTTCTAACTAATATGCATTCAATAAAAGAAACTAATGAGAAACTAGCATGAATAAATATGGGAAACATAAACTTAAGGAAACTTGCTAAAAGTGAGCTTCCTAAACTACACCTTCCTAAATTAGAAACTTGCTAAAAATAAAAATTTCTAAAACTAATTAAGAAAATTTTCTTAACTAAACTAAGATGAAAACAAGTAACTAATTAATGCTAAAATAAAATAAAATAAAATAATAAACTAAGCAAAACTTAAAGGCAAGTCACCCAAGTACCATGCACATGACCCATGGATTTGTGCGAATGGCTCATGGATTAGAACATGGCTAAAATTAATGAATCAAAATTATGCCAACATGAGATCTAATCAAAGCACTAACTAAAAAATCTAAATTAATTACTACGTAATCAAGCAAATAAGATGTATAGATTGTTGGAAATTAAACATGAACATTGAATGGCAAATTTCTAGAATTTAGGTGCTAAAGAAACTTAATTCTAGCAAGGCATGGAAAGCAACTTAAGAAGTACTTTTTTTGCAAGATAAGACTCAAGAATTAAAGTACTTTACTATAGGAATCAAGTAGGGACAATGACCTTCAAACAACTTTATTGATTGAATGGAAAAATACATCAAACAATGGTGCGCATGTACACATATACAAAATCTGAAATTACGCACATTTTTAATGCTTGTAACTTGATTCAAATAAAATATTAAGCCTACTCCAACAACCTTAAACTAAACTTAGATAACATGCAAGTGAAACACAACAAGAAAATCAAGAGAAAAGAGAGTTGAAGGATGGGAACAAATCAATGAAAAAGACGTCCCAAATTAACAATAGATCTAAAAAAAAATGAATAAAACATGAAGGGGAAACAAGAGATTCAAGCTACTTTTTCTCTAGGATATCACTACTAGAGAAGAATTAATTTGGATCATGAAATATTAAATGAGAAAAACCAAAGAGATGGAAGCAAAGATTTAAGAGAAAAGCAAGTTAGTTCTATTTGTATGGAATTAAAGAAACAAAACAAGAAGAACTTAACAATGAAAGTAAGGAATGAAAGAAAGTAACTAACCTAGAATTGAAGTGCAAAAGAAAAGGAAAAATTCTTGAAGAATGCACAGAAGAATTTCCAAAAGAAAGACAAAGTCCAAAGCTTCTAAGATCTCTAATGTAGTGTGCCTATTTTAAGGATTTTAAGCAAACCCTCTACTTGAATTTCACATGAGAAACCTTTGGTGGTTATATAGACTTTTTGGTTTCCTATTTGGTGGGAAGCTATCTTAGGAATGAAAGATACACTAAAATCTAGGACTTCAAAATAAGAAAGTTAGGTGGAGATAGAAGTTTAGCAAGTGAGGTGGATGAGGTGGCATGATGTAATTAGAAAGGTGAGAAGGTGACACTTATTTAGGAAGGTAGCATGGAGCTCCTCCCCTTCTAATTATCTAGTGTTTGGTGGTTGGGAAAGAGAGAGAAAATGGAAAAGAAAAGATTAGGAAAGATAGGGAATTAGTTAGGATTTTGAAGTGGTTGAGCATGAGTAAAATTAGAAGTTGCCAGGTAGGATTTCCATTTAATCAAGACACCTAAGCAAGGTGGGAGGTGCCACTTTTTTAGGAGGTGCATCCCCCTTAAGTAAAAATCATGGAATACCTAGCTTGGTTGATGAAAAAGGATGAGAAATGAATTTAGAATGTGTGTTTTCTCTGCTAATTGGTCTACCTATGCATGATCATCTTGCAAATTACAAATTTCCCTCAAAACCTTCTAATTATTACATGGAAATCATGTTTCTTTTCATAGATAATTCCTTGAAATATTGCTCCAATTGTGAGACTCCAAGTGACATGGTTCTATGTATCTCAATAGCTTACCTTGATGGTTCATTCCTTGGTAGCTTGAGTGGCTTGAATGCTTGGCTTCATATCTTGAATAGCTTATTTAGCTTGTCACCCTTTTGCATGGCTTAGATGGCTAAGGTGGTTTACATGGCTTGCATGCAAAGGTAGTAGAAATGCATGGCTTGTGCATTAGCCCAATTCAGCCACCTTTACCTTCTTCCAATCGCTTCCTTTCTTGCCCTAGGATAATTTTTAGGACTGCTATAATACTACAAGACATGATTTTTTTGCAGACCTTTTGGGGGCTTAGCCCTCAAGCCTCCGACAGGAGCGTGCCACCCCTGCACCTCCCAACAAGCGAACCACATAGGTTAAGCCTCGAAAAACTCAACAAAGCCCAATATTGGTCATTGGATCATCTTCTCACCTCCTATAAAAGAGTGAAAAAATCTAATTAAATCTTAAAAAATTATGATGATTTAGATACTTAGTTTGGATTAGCTTCTAAACCTGTAAAATATCAAACTTTTGAGTCATTAGGTTAGAAATGCATGTATTATGAATTTTGACAAAAACCTAGACTTTTATTCTTTAATTTATAACACATGGAATACTAATTAGGTACATTTTATACAAAATTGAACACTTATCATCCATCGGGTAGATGCACATTAATCCATTCACAGAGTACTTGTAGTGAGGACCCCCAATAGGCCTACAATTCTCCTCCACAAAAATCATGGAAAGCAATCAACGTCTCAAAATCAAGGAAATGGAAATGAAATCCTTTAGCGTAACAATGCAATTTAGGAGCACTTGTGGCTTGTGATCCTAAGGCATTGCCTCTCTCTCAGGGTTAGTCTCTCAAGAACTAGCCATCAAGCCTCGTCAATCAGATCCATGGAGAAATAAGTAATAAGACAAGGCATTCATGTGCCTCAATATGCAATGGCAACTATACTTACCATTTAATGACTTCTATAGGTCATGGAATTGTATTCAAAATCATATACTTTCACTATCGCTTATGAAAAATGACTAATCATATACAATCCATGCATTCTATGAAAAAATGAGAATCAATCAAACATGCATCTGTGCGTTACTCATAGACAAGATAGATATCTCAATAAGGATCATAGTATAATAATACATCCATTGTATTCATTTGACGAAGAAGCACTCATCTGTACCTCTTAAGCCATTAGTCAGACTCAGATCTAGGATTGGTCTGCCTAAGTCCCACTGCCTAAATACACACCACGTTAAGATTTAATTTAGAATCCAAGCTATTTATCTAAGTTGGATTCTTGGTTGTAGAGTAAGAATTATGGCTCTATTTCTTAATTTATAGTGTTTCGAAGTGATTTGATGGTTCATTACCGTGGGATCTCAAGTTGGGGTTCCTAGGTTGGTTGATAATCTAGATCATGCCGAATTAGGAAAGCCAATAGCTATCAAATTCAAATTTTACTCATATCATAAGGTATTCCAGAATCGTCATGCTCATACTAAGATTATTTCAGGGAATCTATCATTTAACTAACTAATCGGGCATGCTTACATGAAATCTTACTTAATTCTAGCTAATTACAGTCAAATAAATGAAATTGAAGGTTTAGGATGGTAATCCTACCTCTCATAGGTTGAATGTGGTGATATCTAATTGCTTGTGTAGCCGGATCATAGATAAGTCACCACGATGGTGCCCGATTTAGGCTATCCATAGTGATCCAGCCACAATTATCCACCTAATCATCTTAGATGGAATAATGCATTAGTAAATTTGATTAGATCATCTTAATGAATCTGTTGAATGATGTGAATTAACGAATTGGATCCAATTTCATACATGTATCCATGGTTGATCTTAGTTGTCGATCAAGATCATCCCAATTGTCAAAATAATGCTCTAGATCAAAGATATCTAATATGGATCTCAATCTGTGTGTGATGAGGATTACAATGAATAATTTATATCGTGATGGATGGTGGGATTAGTCACATATCTGGCACTCGATCGATGGTATGATCTTGATCAACAATTGGATCTATGAGGTTTGCACTGATTGGAAGTGGAATAGGGGTCACCGCTGTATGTTGGCTGTCAAGAAGGAGAAACCAGGTCCCTTGACTTGCATTGCTGATGGAGCAAGGAAGAGAGAGAGAGAGAGAGAGAGAGAGAGAGAGAGAGAGAGAGAGAGAGAGAGAGAGAGAGAGAGAGAGAAAAGAAGAGGGAGTGAGAAAGGGAACTTGGCTTAGTCGCTGCCTAGTATTGAAACCTGAGAGATAGAGAGAGGGGGAGGAAAGGGTTTTCATGTGCGAAACATTAGCATCACTGGTGAGGTAACATGCTAGAGAGAAAGGTAGGAGGGAAGGATTTTGCATTCATCAAATGCAGATCATCAGAGGGGTTGGGGTTTGGTTGACACTAGGGAAGGAGGTCATGAAAGAGGGTTTCATGCTACTTCTGGAAAGAACAAAAGAAGAGGAGATTCGCCATGCCCCTGGCAAGATCTAGGAAGAGGGGGTGAGACATCAGGTTTTTTATCCTTTTTCTTCATGTCCCTCTCATTTTTCTCTACTTTTGAGGTCGCCGCTCAACACTAGGGAGTTGGGCCATTCATGGTGGGTTGACTCTCCATGTGTCGAGTCCACTCCTCACATGGCGCATAGGTGTGGCAGTGCCACTATCAATTTTAAACCCCTTCTAAATTAGTAACAAATTGGGGTTTTACCACCCTAATCTCCGTTTTGCCCAAAATTAGTGCGGTTGGAATCATGTCGACACATACTCAATTTTTTAGTTTTTGTTGAGAGTATTTCTATAGAACTCTATTTCCACATAATTGAATTCTTCATTTCATTTTTAAATAAGGAAATGATAAAGTACTTGGGGGTAGAATGAAAATCAAAGATGTTACAACTATATTAGTGAAAGGATAGTTAGACCATTTATGATTTTGTATTGAGTATTATGTCTATACATAGATTTACTATATTCTTGATATGTGCAGTTACACCAAATAAATAACAAGAGAGAATCTATACATAGTTTTATTATATTCTTGATATGTGCAGTTACAACAAATAAATAACAAGAGAGAATCAATTTCTTTATGTGATTTTATCTTGATAGATGACTTTCTATTTTATGACGTTGGACTTTCCTTGTTGTTGTTGATCCTTATCTCTAATTATGTTGGATTGTGAATGATCCTTATCATTGGATGATTTTAGCTATGCATTTTTTTAGTGCTTAAATCACACCCACTAGATTTTTTAATTAAAAAACTAATAGCAAAATGCATTAAATAAGCATAAATAGGAGAAGCCCAATCAGATAATTGGATTAGATCTTCCAAAGATGACACTGAGCCATTTAGGATTTCGAAGTCGGTCTCAGAACTCAGTTGATATATTGCAAAATCTCTGATTTTTAAATCTTAATTTAAGTAAATTCTGTAGTTCTAGAGAATGAAAATTTTATGGACATCAAATCAAGTATTGAATTCTTTTTATTTGGATTGTACTAAGAAAAATGATTCTAACAACTCTAAGTTTGATGATATCAGAGTTTGGACGAATAAGTTATGATATTTCTCGTGAAGGATAATTTGGTAATTTTCCCAAAGTAGGTCCCACATGCAAAATTAGAAAACCAAGGGGACCAGACACTTAGTATTATGGCCTTGATCGAAATGAGGATATTTTATTTGACTAGGAAACATAATTAGGTAAGTCAAAATTTTTAATAATTATTAAATTAAATAATAAATGAATAAAGAAATAAAAATAAAAGCAAAATCATTACTGACTAAAGGATGAGGCCATTTTGATATTGGCACCCCCCACTTAAAACATAAACAAATCGCACTGATCTATTGCCTGATGCAGAGAAGAAAGGGAGAAAAAGAAAAGAGGAAGTAGAAAGAGAGGGAGAAAGTGGAAGAAGGAGAGGAAGAGAAGGGCAGAGAAGAGAGAGGGAGAAACCATACTCACTAAAGGAGTGTGTCAAGCCAGCCAGAAAGGAAGAGAACATTGCTGGTGGGCATATTTGCTACTCATTCTCTTTAGCATAGGCTTGTGAACCAATGCCCTCAAAAATAGTAGAAATTAGTAAGAAATGAGGCAGAATTGGAGCTGAAAAGTGGACGTTGGCGACCATCAAAACTTCAGCAACTAACACCCCATTTTGATGTTTTTCGACATCAAATGACTAATTGATGTCAGATCTTCACCAAACTTGAAAGGACTGTAGCTAAGATCCTGATCTACATTTTCCCTTAAGAAATTTTGTTTTTCCAAAGTCAAAATGTCATCGGCAATGACCATGCTGGTCACCTTCTTTGGCAATAGTCAGTCACCGCCGACAACTTAGTATTTTTAGATGAAAAACATGCCCTAGGTGTATTTTGGCCTAATCTACACATTAGAAAAGTCAAATCTTGGTTTCAAAATCATATGATTATTCAAAGTCAGATGCAATCCCAATCTTAGATTCACAATTTGAGATCTATAAGATCTAATTGTTTATCTAGTTCCCCTCATTGTCAAGAACAAAACTCTCTTACTAATTTGATCATCAGAGTTAATTCGATGGAGATATGGATGCAACAATTATGTACGACCATGATCACATCAATCCATGATGATCCGCGATGATCTAGCTACTATTCAAAATTTATGGAACCTGTTGAACACAAATTCATAAGCTTTAACCCTTCTTTTCTATTGATCATCATTTTACAATTGAAATGCGTATATCTATGTTCTAAAATGAGTAAATTTGAGGTCTAGCAATGACCTAACCATTAATTGCTTGATCCATGCTTAAAAACACATGGATATAACCTAGTTGAGATTATATATAAGTATGAGATTAAGTTTTAATGGTCTGATTGACTGAGAAATTAGGATCTATCCCTCATCCATGCATTGAATGCATGGACTGTCGATTTGATCACATGATCAATAGATCAAAGTACTAGTCAGTAAATAATAAATAAGATCTGAACCATATTCAACCATCCAAACCTAGATCATATGGTGGAATATGTCAAATTTAATTATTCGTGAACTATACTAATGATTTGACCATTGTGGATCATTGTCAAGGAATCAGGTCAAATATTAATTATATTGAATTGCACTATCAATTAAGGTTTTGACATTTATGAAACCTTGATTGTAAATCTAAATGTGTACTTATATTGTTACAAATGTTTGATTGATCATTAGTGTATGCACAAATTGGATAGTTGTTTACATCAGTGAATCTAAAGCGCTCGATCAGAGGTAGGTTGCTCTATCATCTTTAATTTATCCTTATATTTGGATTATGACTAGAGTATTGGTCTAATCAAATAACATGTATTTAGTCAAACACATGTTATGATATTTTCTAATGAATTGATATATGATATGATTATAACATATGACTATATCATTCTTCAAGGATTAAATAATATGATATATATCTCCCTTTGATAATGATAATATTATATGATTACTTTGGTATGTGGACATGATTTGAGATATGTGAATTTCAATGACATATGGATATTATGGAGACATATGGATGAAAATGATAGGAATATGGAGTATCAAGATGATTGGTTTAGAAGTATTAACACTTGCATTTCATATATGCATTTCGTGGATTTGATCTTTGATTTTGATTTAATATGTAACTATGATTTGACGCATAATTTGTAATCATCATTTTTTTTTTTTCTGTTCTACATGCAATTGAAGTTTGATTCATGATTTATACTTATAGGTGGCTAATGAGGGCAGCCTATGAGAGCGAGTACAAGAGACACTGGCAAGCTTCTAGGTGCTCATAGTATGGCTATGGATTTGATTGAGATGAATTGTAAGATTGTTTTTACATACATGATTTGATTGAAGGTTTCGTTTTTAGCATAGATTTGCCGATACTAAGTTTATTTGCTTAGACGTATATTTGGCCTGGATTTGCCTATGGTGGATGATATGCTCTAACATTGATTTGGCATGGATTTACCTGTGGTAGGCCGATATGCTCTATTTTCATATGGCATAGATTTGCCTAATATTGAATCCAAAAGTGATTCAATTATTTTATCATTTTATCATTGGTTTATGCATACTAATAGCATGAATTATCCTTTACATGGATATATTATGATTTTACATGTACTAATGTTGTACATGGATGAGATTCTATTATACTAATTGTGATACACGTGATTAAGATTTGTTTGATGTGACTTGGTATGGAGTTTGCCTACTTAGTGATCTGATATATTATTAAATGGATTGACATAAATTTGTCCACAACATGAGTCGATATATGATGAGATGTTATGATATGAGATTATTTGAAATAATATTGAGATATATGTGACTGTCATATGGTTGAGGCTTTACAAATGTATATTGTTCCTTAGAACATATTATAAATGGCCTGGATATCCAATTGTATTTAGCATTAAGTATACTCCCAAAATAGATGCTTAAACACCTACTAAGAATAGGCTTGCTGAAACATTGTAATTTGTTTACAATATCTTAGGTTTTGAATAAAGTGAAGGATAAACAACTAAGGTAGATGGAACCATGGATGAGGACAATAATAGTGCGAGACTATGCTACCAATGTAAGTATGACTTGTATGTTATCTTCCTATATATGTATGTATATATGCATTTACATTGTTGGATTGTAAGCTATGACTAGATAGAATCTTTGAAAATGTAATACATAAACTCATTAGTTTTTCAGAACCTCTTAAATGTATTGTTGTTGTGGAGATGACACTCGAATTTTGTGAAAAATAAATAAATAAATAAAAATTATAGTGAAAAATATCATCTATCATTTGCATTAAAAAAAAATATTTTAAAAACCTAGGACATCATAGTTGGTGTTAGAGCTTAGTTAATCCTCTCAAGCTAGTGCAACATGTCCAAAAGTTATATACGGTCAACCAATGACTATTGGTTGATAAGGCATGAGTTATAGAGAACCTATATAGGCAATGTTCATTAATGATAAATAAATGCCAACTATGAAGGTTGACGTGATGTCAGAAAATAAGGAGAAATTGACCCTTATATGAGTTAGAGTATTCTCATGAGACTAGTAAAGTTCTTAGACAAAAGAACTAGAGTGTAAGACTATTCAAATAGTACCTTTAGCTGAGAACTTGGATAACTCTCAAAAGATTCGGAGACACTATATATGTGTGCATAGATTACATAATAATGTTGATATATTAGTAAGTAAATACCAAGTATTATAGGGCGTAGCAAAACTGGCTCTTTATTGCATAAAGTAGACATAAAAGCTACACTAATAAGGGGTGTATATGTTTAGAGTTTGAAGATGGGAATCAAGTAATTTTTGAGTATTTTTATTATATTAAAGAAATTATGAGAACTTGAATTCATGATGAGATTTAAAGATATCGTGGAAAAAAAAAAATTGTCGACAAAATTTCTCTAAGGAGGGAAGAATGTAACATCCTTGGTTTTTAAAACTTAATTTAAGTAAATTTTGGAGTTCTAGAAAATGAACATTTTATGGACATCAATTCAAGTGTTGAAACCATCATATTTGGATTGTACTACGAACAACAATTCCAAAGACACTATGTTTGCTAAAATTGGAGTTTGGATGAATAAGTTATGATTTTTCTCATAACGGATAATTTGGTAATTTCGTTAAAGTAGGTTCCACAAGCGATATTTGAAAATCAAGGGGACCAGACAATCATTATTATGGCCCTAATCAAAATAAGGACATTTTATTTGACTAGGGAACATAATTAGGTAAGTCAAATGAATTAATAAATGATTAAATTAAATAATAAATTGATAACTGAATAAAGAAATAAAAACAAAATCATTACTTAATAAAGGAGGGGGGGATTTTATAGTGGCACCCACCTCACTTAAAATAGAAATAGATCGCACTGATCTGTTACCCGACAGAAAGAAGAAAGAAAGAAAGAGAAAAGAGGAAGAAGAAAAGAGAAAGGAGAAAGAGGAAGAGGAAGAAGAAGAAGGGGGAGAAGGAGAAGGAGAAGGAGAAGGAGAGGAAGAAAAAGGATGAGAAAGTTGCAAGTGGCCGAATTTGTACGTCGACGCTGGAGATGATGATGGCTCAAATTAGAGATCTGAACTAGTCATTCTCTTCAGAACGGTTGCATGAGCCAAAGCCTTAAAACAACAACAGAAGTTGACAAGAAATAAGGGAGAATAGGAGCTTAAAAGTGGATGTCGGTGAGTGTCAAAACTCCAGCAACCCACACCCCATTTTTTATATTTTTAGGATCAAATGATGTTGAATCTTCATCAAACTTCATAGAATTGTAGGTGAGACCCCGCGACCTACACTTCCCCTCAAGAAATTTTGATTTCCAAAGTGAAAGTCATCTGCGACGACCATTCTAGACACCTTCTTTGTTGATGGTCAGTCACCACCAGCAACTTGGTATTTTTGGACGAAAAACAAGCCGTATGAGTATTTTGGCCTAATCTATACATTAGAAAAGTTAGATCTTGGATTTGAGTTCATATAGCCATTCAAAGATAGGTGCAATCCCGATCTCATATTTACAATTTGTGATATATATAAGATCTAACCATCTATCTAGTTCCCCTCATCGTCAGGAATAAAACCCCTTTACTGATTTGATCATCAGGGTTAACTCAATGGGTATATGGATACAACAATAATTATGGCCATGATGTAACATCCCTAATTTTTAAATCCCAATTTGAGTGAAATTTGAAATTTTGAGTTTTATGAGTGAAAATTTGGATAGACATCAAATCAAGTATTGAAACCTCCAAAATTGGATTGTGCTCAAAAAGAAGATTCGAACGACACAAATATTGCTAAAATCGGAGTCTGGATGGTAAAGATATAAAATTTTGAACATGAAGTATATAAAAAAAAGATATATCAAAAAGGGTTGATGGCTCAAATTAGAGATTTGAATTGGTCATTCTCTTCAACACGGTTGCATGAACCAAAGCCTTAAAAAAACAACAAAATTCAGCAAGAAATAAGGGAGAATAGGAGTAAAAGATTACATAGAAACCAAGAGATGGGGAAGGTATGTAAGAAGATTCAAAGGCGAGATCTTGATCCAAGGTCTATACTCTCTTGGTTGTCACAACAAGAGAGTTACAGCCTCTAGATTCAAGGATCTAAGGAACAAGAACAATGACAATGATCAGTGTCTAAATTTGTATTAAAATCACCCAATTAGTTGAGCATATATTATAAATTATAGTGTAAAATTAGGATTTTTGGCCAAAAATTATAACACATGCATTTCTGACATAATAAACAAATTATTTGATAATTTGTAGGTTCAAAGCCTAATCTAGAGGTAATTATGTAAATAATCATAATTTTTAGGATTTAATTAGAGTTTTTTATTTTGTAGGAAGCGAGATGGTGATTTGATGGCCAATGTCGATTGAAAATCAAGATAAAAAAATGAGTCAAGGCCTAAATGTCATCAATCCAAAAGGGGATCAAGGGTCAACATCATCTTTAGGACAAGTAGTGGATGCATTTGAAGCAGCCAAAGGTGTTTGAAATGGGCCCATGCACAAGCATGCAATTCCTACCACCTTTACATGGAACCACGCTAACCACCTTAGCCATATAAGCCAAAGGTGATAAACTATGGAAGCCAAGAAAGCCAAGCCACCAGAGCCAAGGATATGAGCCATGAAGCCAAGCCAAATGAAAGCCCAAAGTTAGCCATTTGAGACACTCTAGTCAATCTACATGGCAACATACTATTGGAGGAATTTTAAGCAATTTTAAGGGTTAATTGGACGGAAAATAGGATATGCATCTAAGGTGAACCAATGGAAAGAATCCCACCTTTTTCTCTCTCTCCTTATCTCTTTGTTTGTTTGTTTTTTTCATTTTTTTCTACTTTTCATAGGAATTTCAAGTGGAAAATCAAGAAGGAAGGGAGCTCCACACCCCATTCCTACTTTGTAGGAGCTCCCATTTCCATTCCCTCTTATCTTATCTCCCTACCCCACCCCACCAACTCAACCACAATTTCTCCTTGAAATTTTAGGTTGATTGTCTCTTGGTACTTTGTTTAATTTCCTTTGATTTCATGCTTTGTGTTGATCTTTGATTCCATGCTTTAAGTTCATTATTGTGTTACTTCATTTCCATTGAGTATCACCTTTTAATTTACACCTTATCTAAGGGCTACATCTCTTTTGTAGTGACATCTAAGATAATGTAGTTCTTAGATCAAGTTCCTTGACCCTTGAATCTCGTTAATGTCCTTATCCATCTCTTTCTTTCTTTTCCAATTTTTTCCTTGGTTCCTTTAGATCTCTTTTGGATATTACATGCATGCTTAGGAATTGAGTGTGGGAAGATGGATGATCATGATTTTTTGTTGTAATTGTAGCATTGAATGGTGTTCACCATACTTGTATCGAATTGACATTCAATGAGATTAAAGTTTGGTTCATGTTTGAAGTTTACTTTCAACGAATGTTTTATGTGAGTTAAATATTATTTTCCATGGCTGTTTAATTTTCTTCATGCTTAATTCCTTGCATTATTTACCTTAGAATATGTTCCCTTTAGGTTAGTCTTGCATTTAGGAAACACACACACCACATTCAAGAACAAAGCGCATAACTCAAAAGGTCACACATATGTTCTTGAAGTGTGGCCCCTTCGATAAATTGTTAGCTTTGCTTAGATTCCCATACATTAATAAGTTAAGTTCGTATATATATATATATATATATATCATGTTAGCATAGAATGAATTCTAGTTCATGTGCATCTTTCTAGTCTCATTCATGCTTTAGGTTTATTAGAATTCATGTGTACAATCCCTTGTGACATGCCCATCATTTTATCTTTGTTTTGCATGTCGTAGTTGATTGAATTAATCATGTTAGGTTGCATTAATTATTCCTAGTTAGTTTCCATTTTGGATTAGTTTAGTTAGTTTCTAATTTAAATTTTTTGAAAGTTTCTAATTGTTATTTTAGGAAAGTTCTATTTTTAGAAAGCATGTTTTAGGAGAGTTTCTAAGTTTTAGCTTGTTTACTTTTAGAATGTTTTATCATTTCATGTTTTTAATTTATGTTATGTTTTCATGTTAATTCATTCTTTAGTTTAGGTTAAAACTTACTCTCTTTGGCTAGGCTAAGTATTTTAAGTAAGTTCCACTTAACACACAAACTGTTCAATTCCACGTTCAATCGGCCTCAATTGCATGCTGATACTATAACCGATTCATGTGCTTGCAAGTTAATTAAAACATCACAACAAGTTTTTGGCACCATTGTCAATGAATCGTAATGAAATTGTGTAATAGATCTTACCTTTGATTTTTTATCTCTAGCCTAGGTTTGGGTTGCATTAGATTAGGATTTTTCATCAAATTTTGCACTTATTGTTATTTTTTTTAATTGACCATATTTTATTTATTTTTATATGAGAAAAAATTGGCAAAAGAGTGGCAGCAATCCTGTGAGCCAAAGCTTCATCACATTAGATTAGGGTTTTAATGCTTTCTTAGATTAGGGTTTTGAGTGAAACCTACAGTGAGACCATTGTACTTCGCACTTTATTATTCAATTTTAAGTGGGTTGTAATAATACAGGGCAAGTGTACGGCATGGTGGTCCACACTTGATCCTCATCAAAAACCTCACTATATGCATCCCTCACTTTCTTTTTATTTTTCTAGTTTAGTTAAAATTAGTGTAAACTTGCATTATGGATGGTAGTGTAACTCATATAGATTAGGGTCATGCATTCTCAATTTTTGCATCTTACTTAGGATTGTTGCATTAGTTGTGCTCCTAGTTAACAAAGGTCAGCTTAAGCTCAGTTATAACCAAAGCATAGGCTACATGGTTATAGCGTCCTGTCTATTAAAGTGTTTAGCCCTTTGTTAAATAGCATCTAAGTAGGCATTAGTTATCTTTATTTATTAGCATTACACATTTAATTGCTTTATGGTGGAATGTATCACATTGACAGAAAGGATCCTGTAGGAACCCTCATATGATAAGAACTGGATTTCATCACAAGATCCTTGGCCCACCTAGGTAATTAGAATTGATCCTAATATGTTTATGATCCCAGCCCTTGAACGTAATTTAAAATCAATTAGTAAGAGACTTAGCATTTTTGAGCTCCTAGGAATCTTTTTGAAAGGTTAGGTCTATTGTCACTCTAGTGGCTTCTGAGCATCGTGGTTATAGTGGCTGTCTAAAAATCCAAGTGATTTTCCCACACCTTTCATTGACGTTAGTTAAGGTTTAAATGCTTCCTGCATGAGGATTGTATTAATCACTTTAGAGCATAACCTAACAGGTATGCAGTAGTCTAACTTAGATAAAAGGAGCTGTCTAGATTTAGATCTAAACACTACCACCCTACACATTACCAAAGAACATCTTATGAGCTCGTTAACAAGCTATTAAGATTGGTTGTGCATCATTTAGATTTAGGACTAGCATTTAGGCTGCATCATATAGTTAGGGTTTCCATTAAATTCACATGAGAGAGAGAGAGAGAGAATATTCATTTGTTGTATATAACGATTAGTTTCATTGTATATAATATTTAATATAGTGGCCAATCAAGAAAGGGTGTGTCTAAAACCTTTGTGCTTCTATTCATTCATAACCCATTATCTTATGAGAATATGTATGAGATAAAGACAAGATTTACTCTTAATTTGTCCAAGAAATTTGATGTGACGATGGATAAGATGAATAGTATACTAGATTGCTTTAGTGCTTCATAACAAAATACTAAGGCATATCAAAAACCTCAATATGGTAATTACTATACAAAGTCATACCAACAACCTCGATAAAATAATAACTATGCCTATTCTAAGCCTCAATACCCTACTTCATGGCCATTGAGCTCTAACTACAGTGAATACTATCAGGAGCAAGTGAATGCACCTAGTGCATTCCATGAACCTAGAAATGGTTATTATCCTTAAACAAATTATTAAGACTATAATGGGTGGGCTAGGCATCATGAACAAACATGGCCTCAGGAATATCAACCACATCAAAAAGAACCATCATGGTCCTACCTTGATCAACCTTACCATGATTATTATGAATATCAAGGACAAGCATCATGGTTCCAAACCAATCAATCTACTCCAATATCTCAACAGTATGAGCCTTCTGAGTTGTTTCCTCCAGCCTAGAGGGAACAAGCATTAGAAGAAACCTTTAGGTTATACATGGAATTAACTAAACAATGTAGTGAAGTTATGGGTCAATTCCATATTGCATTTATGGAAAGCTTTGAGGAATTTGTACCAATTGGGAATAGTGAGGAGCCATTTATTATTGATTATAAGATGGGATTATTTTATGATCCTTTTGAGCTACAGAGTTTTCAACCATCCCTACCCTTAATAGTGATGATAAGATGGAAATTTCTTATGAACCTCTTAGGCCCCAAATCTTTTCACCATCTTTGACAATTGTTACTGATAATATGATAGACATATCTTATGATCATTCTAAGCCAAAAAGTCCACAACCATCCATAGTAACCTCCAACTCATATATACTAAAACTATGTCATGTTCCTTTTTATGATTATAATAAAGAGACATCCATTGTGGAGGATAAATGAATCATTGGCAACTCCCAACCCAATTCCTCTAAAATCGTATCTTATTATCTTTATGAATTTGATAAAGGCACATTTATTAAGGAGGTGCCATTAATGAAAACTTCTTAATGGTAAGCTAGAGTAGAACCCACTACATAACCTACATTTCCAACTAAGCCTTGCAATGTAAAAGATGTACCTAATTGGGATCTATAGACCTTATTTGAACAAACATCAGATAGAAATCTAGGTCCATATGAAACCTTACCAGTGCTACCGAAACAGGAAAAAGAAGAGTCAACTGATATACTAGCCCTACATCAACCAACTCTAGGGTACACATTAGCCTCACCATTTCCCTACCTCTAGTAATATAAGAACCACTTCTTAGGAAAGTGCAAAGTCAGCTTATACCCCAATTTCAAGACATTGTAAGGGAAATGGTGGAAAAAGATGAATTGAATGCAATGGTTGATGTTATCTCTCAATCTAGTCAAGAAGAGGACTATTCTTCATATGGTCCAATAAATTTTGAATTTGTGATAGCTCATGATGTCATCATGTTACCACCACCTCAATTTTTTAGGTGGAGGAATTATATTGACTATCATGAAATACAAAAATGGGGGATCATCAATGTGGTCCCACTAAATTTAAAATCGTGGTGCTCTACTATGTTATATTGTTACCACAACCAAAATTTTCAAGGTGGAGGAAATACATAGACTACCTTCTTACCCATTTCATTGTTAGAGTTAGGTAAACAAAAATTAGGTTAAACTAGTAAGGTGTAGATTAGGGTACATTAAGCTATGTCTGGCTGAAGTTGTCAAACATAGCACTCAGTGGGAGGCAACCCAGGACATTTCTAGAAAGTCTTAGTAGTCTACATTAACCATTCATCATATAGGTGTCCTATATTTCAAAACATTAAGGACAATGTTTAGTTTAGGTTGAAGGGTGTAGATGTGAATAAATTTCTAAGCTTTTCTTGCATTTAAATATATATATATATATATATATTATGATAAGTTCCTTTAGAAAGATGAGAATTCAAAATTTCTGAATATTTAGTTGTCATTTGAACTTTAACTCATTAATAGAGTTGCATACAACTAGTTCACTTTTTTATCCTTTTCTAAAGTATTTCATAAAAAAATTAAACTCAAAATATTAATCGTACAAAATAGCTACAGATATCGTTTAAGTTGAAGGGAGAGTACAACTTAAAGATCCTAAAGAAGATCCATAAAGACTTATAACCCAAGTGAGTCTAGAGCCATTCTTTCTTTTTAGTGGACATTAATTCTTAGTTGGTCTCATTATTCTTCATTTTGGTCAACTATTAAGAACTCACATAAGACTATACAATATATCTCTTAAGTTCATGATCATCTTTTAAGTCATATGAAACCTAAGAAATGATAGAGACCGTCCTTCGTAAAACCAAAGCCTTTAGCCTTCCCTTTGTTATTTTCCATTAGTTAGCCCCTTGAGCCTTTTAAAATATAAGCCTTGTCTTTGTTAGCCAAAACAATATTTACCTACATTGAACCCCTATAATATATCTATTGCATATTTGATTTGGAAATATGTAGAGAATATTAAAGGACATCTTTGTAAAAAGTATGAACAATAAAATTCAAGAGATGAACATAAAAAAAGGTTAAAAAGAAGAAAAAGTTAAAAAAAAAAAAAAAAAAAAAAGGCTATATATAAAGTTGAGAAAAAAAAAAAAGAAGAAGAGAAAATAAGATAACTTGTGAAACAAAAGAATGTTCACTCTTGTGAGGAAAATAGAGAAGTTGTGAATGCATTGATGGAAGACCTTTGCATATTTTACAGACAACCTTTGTTTAACTTTATACCTATTCTTTTGATAACCCTTACCTAAGCCTATGTTTCATCCTAATAGAAGTTTTAACTTGATCTTATGAGTAGCATGGCTTGGATATGATTATGAATGAGTAGGAAATTTGGTAAAGTGCAATATTCTTAGTAGTTGATATCCTTTCATGAGACCATTACCATTCTTTCTAAATTATTCATTCTTTTGTATGAAATATGAGAGATTTTTGGATTTGATGACCTACATTCTACTGACATATTAATGAAAGAGTACATACTTCTAAGTGACTTCTTTATAATTAACAAATATATCTCATGAGAATTGAAGTCAAACCATACATTTGGACAATAATTTAGGTTATATTTGACTTCAAATTGACAAGTATATATTAGCTAATGCACACACTCAATGTCTAAAGTATAATGAAGTAATGGGATATCTTCAGCATAAGGTAGGATTTTGAACCTTTATGTTCATCTTTATTGGCAGGCTAAAGTTAACTACTTAATATAAACTAAATAAAAGAAAATTTTCTAAGATAAATAAAGGAATTTGATAAAAAGTTATTTAAATTATGTGGGTATATTCACTATAAACCCTCATGAGGCTTAACTCATCTACTATATGTAACCTAGGGGTTTAAGGGCTTGTAAGTTATGCTAAATGCAATTGTGAGTACCTACGAAAGTAGCAATTTGTATCAATTTTATAAAATAATTTTTTCCATGTTTTGCTTGGAAATAGCAAAATTCTAGTTGGAGGGTGTGATAACTGTCCAAATTTATTTAAAAATCACACAATTAGTTGCTCGTGTGTTATAACTTATAGTGTAAACTTAGGGGTTTTGGCCGAAAATTATAACACATGCATTTATGACCTAATAAACCAAATATTTGATAATCTATAGGTTCAAAGCTAATCCGAGATTATTATGTGAATAATCATAATTTTTAGAATTTAATTAGAGTTTTTAATCTCTTTTAGGAAGCGAGATGGTGATTCGACAGTCGAGATTGATCAAGATGAAAATTGAAGATCAAGATAAAAAGATAGAGTCAATGCCTAAATGTCATCAATCTAAAAGGGTATCAAGGGTCAAGATCACATTTAGGATAAGCAATGAATGCAATTAGAGGAGCCAAAAGTGTTTGAAATGGGCCCATGCGCTATCATGCAATTCCCACCACCTTTATGTGGAGCCATGCTAACCACCTTAACCATATAATCCAAAGATGATAAGCTATGGAAGGCAGGAAAGCCAAGCCACCAAAGCCAAAGATATGAGCCATGAATCCAACCCAAATGAACCCTCAAAGTGAGCCATTTGAGACACTCTAGTCAATTCACATGGCAACATACTATTGGAGGAAGAATTTCAAGCAATTTTAAGGGTTAATTAGATAGAAAATAGGATATGCATGTAGGTGAACCAATGGAAAAGATACCCACCTTTTTTTATATCTTTACCTTATCTCTTTCTTTCTTTATTTTTATTTTTTTTTTTCCACTTTTCATAGGAGTTTCACTTGGAAATTGGAGAAGGAAGGAAGCTCCATGCCTCATTCCTACTTTGTAGGAGCTCCGATTCCATTCCCTCTTATCTTATCTCTCCACCCCACCCACCAAGTCTTCCACGATTTCTACTTAGGGGGAGATGCATTCTCCTAAAGAGGAGGTGTCTGCCACTTTCCTAAAGTCTTTTTAGCCCAGACAATCAATCTTCTCTTTATTTCCACGTCTCTCTCTCTCTCTCTCTCTCTCTCTCTCTCTCTCTCTCTCTCTCTCTCTCTCTCTCTCTCTCTCTCTCTCTCTCTCTCTCTCTCTCTCTCTCTCTCTCTCTCTCTCTCTCTCTCTCTCTCTCTCTATGCCCTCCATGATTTTAACAAAGTGAAAGACACCCTACCCTAAAATGTAAGCACCTTCTACCTTGTTGTAACCTTATCCCACCTTGTCACACCTTATCTTCCCCTGTAGGTGACCTATTAGTTGTCCTAGGTTAACCACTCTCTACATGCCACCTACCCTTCTATTTGCATAGCCAATAGGCTGCCTATAGAAAGTGCCAAAATAAAATAGGCTAGATTTTCAAAGTGAAATAAATCTTGGAGAAGGGAAGAATGCCCCTCCTAAGAACGAGGCTTCTCAACCCTTCCCTCTTCTTTTTTCCCTTCAATGCACTCCCTCCTTCTTCCCTCCAAAAGTCTTCAAAAATTCCCCCATGGAGCAGCCTTTTTCCTCTAGCCTTCCACGCCTCTTTCATGCTTGACTTCTCCTTCAACTTTTAGGTTGTTTGTCTCTGGTTCTTTATTTAATTTCCTTTGAGTTCTTACTTTGTTTTGATCTTTGATTCCATGCTTTAAGTTCATTGTTGTGTTACTTTGTTTATGTTGAGTATCACCTTTTATTTTACACCTTAGATCCCTGAATCTAAGGGATAGAACTCTCTTGTAGTGACATCTAAAAGAGTGTAGTTCTTAGATCAAGTTCCTTAACCCTTGATTCCTTTCTTTGAGCTGTCCATACCTATATCAAGGACCCAGGTTTTAGTATCTGAAATGAAGAAATGATTATTGTATGTAGGTGTGTTTTGCATCCAAAGTTTTAGGATGTATATAGTACTTGGTAGTGGATGCTCAAGATACATGACTAGAGACAAGAGCTTGTTTTCCTATTGATATGATGGGAAGGGTAAAATATGTGGTATTGTTACTATTGATACTTTTCCTACATGTATAAAAAATGTTTATTATGGTGAAGGACTAAATAATAAGTTGATCTCTATTATTCCTATGTGATAAATGTTAAAAATCAAAATTGAGACATCTAAATGCCTGAATGTAGTCAAGAATGATGGTATTGTACAACATGTTAGTCATATAGATGGTAAATGCCATGTTACTGCAAGTGATGAATCATGGTTATGGCATAAAATATTAATGTCATACTAACAAAGACTATTTGGAAAAGCTTTCAAGAAAAGATCTTTTAGTTGGTCTACTTAAACTTCATATGAAACAAACACACCTTGCTAGCATCTCTTTCCACTAAGAGATACACATTAGCTATTGTTGATGACTTATCCAGATTTTCATGGGTCAAGTTTTTAAGAAAAGCTTCAATATGAAAAATGTTTTAGTATTTCCTCCATTAGAAGTAACAACGATGGAGAATTCAAATTATGATATCAAAAAATGGTGTTAAAAGCATGGCCCACTCCATAACTTTTCAACTCTTAGAACTTCTCAATAAAAATGCAATGATAAAAATGAAGAACAGATCATTAGAGGAACTTGATATGACCATGTTGAATGAGAATGTTTGCCAAAGTCAACATAGCCCACTATGTTTTAAACAGATACACTAGGAGGCCTATTTTGATAAGAACCCCTTATGAACTTTGGAAAGGTAGGAAACCTTATGCTTCATATTTTCATGCATTTGGTTACAAATATTTCAATTTAAACAATGCTAAGGATAACCTTGAAAAGTTTTATGATGGTAACTTTCTTAATTATTCCTTGCAGAATATAGTGTAAAGTCTTTAAATTAATAGAGGTGGCTAAAGAGTCTACTTATGTTATCTTTTATGCTTATATTTCTTCTTTGAAGAAGTCACACTTCTATGAAGATGAGAATGACCTTGCGCAAGAAATGGAGAAGCTCAACTCCAATGTAGAAGAAGATACTCTAAAGCAAGATGAATCTTCTCCACCACAACAACAAGATCCACCTCAACCATTTCCTACATAAAGGAAATATGCTTGTAGTGATCCCAAGGACTAAATTATAGGAGATCCATCTACTAAGGTAGGAACAAGATCAAACTTAAGGAATGTATGTCAATTTTCAGCTTTGAAATCTTAAATTGAAGCAGAAAATGTTTACTATGCTCTGTTAGATATGGATTGGGTTATGACAATGTTGGAAGAATTGAATCAGTTTAAAAGGAATAGTGTTTGGACTCTAGTTTCCAGAGATCATGATCACCCAATCACTATAAGCAAGTGGATTTTAGAAAACAAACTTGATGAACTTGGTCTATCATGATTGGGAACAAGGCTACATTAATAACCCATCGATATTCCAGGAAAAAGGAATGCTTTTTCATTAAAATTTTGCTCTAATTCTTAGAATGGAAGCTATTAAGATGTTTCTTGCACTTACATGCTTCAAAGGTTTCGGACTTTACCAAATGGATGTAAAAAAATGATTTTCTAAATGGTTTCATGAATTAGAAAGTTTATTGAACAACCCATAGGTTTTGGAAATCTAAACTTTCTTAATCATGGTTTCAAACTATCCAAAGCTTTTTATAGCCTAAAACAAGCACTAAGATCTTGGTATAAAAAGCTAAGTAAATTTCTCATGGATAGAGGTTTGTTAAGAGGAAAAGTTGATACAACTATATTTACCAACACCATAAGCAAAGATATTGTTGTAGTTCAAATTTATGTTGATGATGTTATGTTTGATGCCATAAATGATAGTATGTCCAATGAGTTTTTCAGGTGTATACAGGCAGAATTTGGAATGAGCACTATGCATGAGCTCAACTTCTTTCTTAGACTCTAATTGAAGCAAACACAAAAAGGCATCTTCATTAACCAATCGAACTATGCCAAGGAACCACTTACACGATATTGAATGGACAATATCAAGCTTATTGCTACTCCAATAAACTCTTCCTTGAAACTAGAAAAAGTAAGAGTATAGATAAAAATAAATATGAAAGTGTGATTAACTCATTATGATATCTCACTACAAGCAAACCTGATATTCAATTAATTGTATGTGCATGTGCTAGATTTCAATCTAGCGCCAAGCACACATTTTATTATTGCTAAAGGAATACTTAGATGCCTCATCCATATATCTACTTTTGGAATATGGTATAATGGATATAGCTCTTTATATTTGATGATTATTTATGTATTAGTTGTGATACTTTAGTAGCAACATTCAGTTCTTGCTAGGTTTTCTTAATCAACCAAACAACAGATGTGTTCAGATGTGACATTTTGAATTTTAGTAGTTTAACTGAGGCAAAGCAAGAACTTGTGCAGTTCTGTATGTATGTAGATTCTAGTTATGTTTGATGGGTACTATCTTGTTCGACTTATATTTTCATATGTCTTTAATTTTTATGGGATGATATGGCCAAGAGTAAGCAAGTTGAAGATTATGGTAGAAATTAAACATTGTATTAGATGCAAAGGTCAATTAATAAGTTCTATCAACAAAGTTGTCATTAGAATGCCAGCAACTTGTGACACATTGTGAATAAAGTACATTTTGAGATTAAGGTAGATGGGAAGAGGAGGAAAGGGTTATTCTCTAAGAGCATCTAAAGAAAATCTCTATTCTTCAAGGCACGTTGTGATTATTCAGCCATTTGACCAAGCTAGAATTCTAGTAAAAATGTTGGACTCGGTCATTAGTAAGAAGGTTAGCTTCCAATCTAAGGAAATTTGGATTCAATAACGTTCTACATCATCAAAGAATTTGACCCCTTAAAAACCAAAAGTAGTTGATCTTATAATGAAATAACTTGCAAAAGATGAATTCAATAAGTTTTCCATTCTGGTTGTCTATGGTAGAGCAAAACCTAGTCCTAATGCAATTTCTGACCTTGAAGCATTCCCATATAACTCTTGAAACAATGATTTGGTTCCAATGAATACATTGGTCTCTAAAGGCTCCACTTGAATTTGGTCTTTAGTGGAGATGGCATTTAACATTAGTGTTAATCAATATATTAATCCAATCAATTTAATATTGGTCCAATTAACAAAAATAACACCATTGGACTTTCAATCAAATGGATAGAAAGAATAGTATACAAAATCACAATGTAACTTATGTCTCTATTTCAACAAGAGATAACATCAAGAATATTGCTACTACAACTTACTAAAACTATATAACAATAGTAATCCTAGTCAAGACAAGCAAAATGTCAATATTTTGACCTTCTTGTCTTACAACTTCTCTTCCATCCAATGGATGAACCTCTCTAACTGTAACATTTCAAAAAAATAAAAATAAAAAATTCCTAAATAGAAGGGGGCCCGAATTTGATACTGGCACCCCCCTCTCATTAAACGAACCCAATAGACGTCAGGTCTATCTTCCCGAAAGCAAAAAAAAAACCGATGAAGAGGAAATTAGCAGGGAAGGAAGAAGAGGAGAGAAGAACAAAGGGAAGAAGAGGAGAAGGAAGAAGGAAGAAGGAGAAGAGAGGAGGAGGAGGAGGAGAAGAGAACAGAAGGAGAGAGGAAAGGGAAAACTGGCTTACTTGGAAACCCTAGGTTGAACCTGTGAGAGAGAGCAAGCTGAGGGAGGAGTTGTTGGGGAAGGGGGGAGAGAGAGAGAGAGAGAGAGAGAGAGAGAGAGAGAGAGAGAGAGAGAGAGAGAGAGAGAGAGAGAGAGAGAGAGAGAGAGAGAGAGAACAAGGGTTTTCCTGGGTTGCTGGATTCCAAGCCGTCACCAAAGACGACACTGGCTCGAATCGACAATTCGACCTGTCATTTTGTTCAGCACGTTGAGCTGAACAAAACCCCTAAGTTTATTGGAGAATCCGACGAGCGACACTATTGAAAGGGATTACTACAAACACTGACCAATCCAACCCATCCAATAGTGGAAAATGCATCTAGAAGGTAAAATCTACATAACCCTATTCTTGATTTTGAGATTTTAGCTAAATCCGCACCATTCATGCTAGATCTAGGTTTTATGGATAATCCAACTGTCCATTTTTAAATAAAAGCTTAGGGATAAGTAATTTAGGGCATGATGTAGCTCAGATCGCACAAAAAACATCATATCTAGGCTAAAAACCAATCGAACAATCTCAGTCGTCCGATTGGGTATTGCTCACATAGTAATTTCATGATGTCTGATCGACGATCAAACACCACAGATGAGTTCCTCATCATAAAAAGATGATCGGATGACTAGAAGTATATGAATTTGAAGTGAAACAGATCGGATGATCTAGGCCATCCGATCTATCACTATTCAAACAAACACCTTATGATGTTAGATGAATGATTTGAAGTCACAGATGGATTCCTGAACCCTGAATTAGCTTAGATATGATATAAAGTATGGAAAATAACATCCAGCTCCAACCCAAGAGTTGATCTATATAGGAATCATGGGTTCAGACCATTGAACAGTAAAAATGACATACAATTGCTTAAGAAGAGTAATGGATAGCCAATCCAGGGCCAATGGCATGGATTGGAAATCCAGTAAGTGGTTGCCATTAAATTAGCTATCAACCAATAGCTAATGAAACACCTTTTGTACGGTAATGAACACTGTCACTTTGCCTTGTGTCAAATAGTATTATGGAAGCTAAGAGAAGTCCTAGAACTATATAACTAAACATGTATTTGTATTATTATAGAGGTGATTGATCGGGAGTGCGTACGTAAGCTAAATGAAGTATTCGTGTCAGTGAACTGGAAGATCTCCATTTGAGGTAGGTGGAATTAAGATTGCTATGATTTTTGCTATATATACATGCGTATATGAATTTCAAGTATTGAAATGAATCTTTTCTGTTTATACGAAAGATAAGATGAATGTGCATACTGAAATTGAATCATGAATGAACAGTTTTATGCTTAAGCTATGAATTATTGTAAACCATGTGTGAGAAATATAAGACTGACACGAGAAAATTGTGAAATGAGCCCTAAGAGAGAGAGGGGTCATTATGATGTGGGCGGGCCTTCGGGATGGACAAGCTACCAGTTCCTGGCTAGACGAGCTACTGATCCCTGGGATTTAGCCCCATTGTTTGGGGAGTTTGATGCGTTCTGAGAGGTCGTTATGATGTGGGCAGGCCACAAAGTCGTTATGATGTGGGTGTGCCTTCGGGCTGGACGAGCTACCGATTCCTGGTTGGACGAGCTACCAGTCTCTCAGGAGTAAAGCCTTGAGGTGTGTCTTTGAGTTTGGTGTCTCTTTGGGTTTAACCCATTGCGCTGACTCACTACGCTAAAGAGGATAATATTGTTTGCTGTGTACTTGATACACACAACAACGCGTTGGTATTTGATATATAAAATGGCTTGTAAGAGTAAAGACTGGTATCAGGAAAATGTAAATGAGTTGTAAGTTTGACATGTGACTACATAATTTGCATTTCAAATGTGTTTTGTACTAATGCATTAGTATTCTTTCTATTTTGGCATGGATTCATGATTTTGATAAATGTTGAATGATTTCAAGTTAAATGATAATTAAATTGTTGTTTGCATGATTCACCATGGCTAAATTGATTTATATATAATTATCATGAATTCTGTTTATATAAAACATTGTGTCTTATTCCACCTACACAAGCAATTGCTTGCTGAGGCATTGCTGTGGTTTGCAATGCCTCAGATACAGAGAATAGTAGCAAGTTTGGCACGTTGACAGTATCGTAGAACAAATGACACCCAAGGAATAGGAGCTGCTTATTGACAGGAGCGTGCCAACAGAAGCTTGGGAAGAGAACATGTAAAAATTGGTCTTTGAGTTGATGTTGTCATATTAGAAATGAGAAAGAGACTACATTGTATGTAATTATGGGAATTTGGAAGACTTATGTGACTAGGTTATGCTGTGGAGGTTCTGGGTGTGTTGTGTTGAGGTAAATTGTTTTGTTTTGTTAGATATATGAAAGGAGATAGAGTCTCCATTTATATTTTAAAATTGTCAACAATGTTTATCAGGTACTTCGCAATGACATGCGTTAAATGTCATATGTCCGGAAAACAAAGGAAACTCTGTCGGATTTTCAGTAGAAATGAGCACTCATTTCACCGAGAATCCTTGTTTTTTATAAAAGATAAATGACACTCCAGGTTTTTCAAAGTGAATTTGAAAGAAAAGATTTTCTGCTGCATTACACTATTTTACAAAAATTATTTCAAATTGGATCAATCCTGCATTAGAAATTAGTATGCATTTAAAATTTCATTTGAAAACCCGGGTCGTCACACTAACACTTGAAACTTCTAAAAGCAACTTTTCTACCACTAACTTCTCTTTCAAATATACCTTCATCAACCTACCAAAAATAGCTACATCCATTTCTTTATTTCAATTGGAGTATTTATATGATCACTAATGGAGGTGTTTACCCCTTCTCCATTTCAAAAGCCATTGAATACCTTGCATTTAGAAACTACTCAACAAGTTGCATAGAGAAAACAATCAATGATCAAATGACCATTCAACCAAAAAAAAAAAAAAGCAAGTCATGTAATTTTTCCAAAACCCTTAACCTAATATTAGAGTGAAAACCTCAGTGGAAAAGAAGATATGGGTTTTGCTAGAGAGAGAGAATTTAGTTAATATTTTCCACAAACAAGGAAGAGGGAGAGAGACAGATAGACAGACATACATACATACATATAGAGAAAAGGAATGACAGAAATTGTTCATTTGCTATTCTACCATATGAGATTGGCTTGGCTTTACCTCTCTATTAATTCATGTTGGAAGAAGAAACAAAAATAGCATAGAGTTTCAGCTCAAGAAAAAAGAGGCAAATCACTTCGTATATTTTAGTATTTTTTAACTTTTAACAATAGGTCAAAATCAACATAAGAAAGTCAAGGCAACATTAAATTTTTAATAGCCATGTAAGAGGTCAAATGTCAACCATATAAGCCATTCAAAAATGGACTAATGACATGAGTTTCCATCTCCATTTTTAGTGTGATTAAGCGAGATGTTTAATTCAGGATATTATAAAGATTAATACATGGTTTTTCATTATTTTACAAAATCAAAATAGCAACTATCAATGTACACAATTTCTCCTTGTCCCAGATTTATACTCAATTGATTTGATTCAATCCCTTGAATTGTGAGAAGCCCTTACCTAACATAGAATAACTCATGGGCTCCTATATCCAAATTCAATTTGACCTATACTATCCCCATTGGACAACTAGAGCTGTCAGACTTGATCATGCGCTCTTTGCCATTAATCTTATGGATTTTATTGCTTGATTTGGATGATACATAGCAATAGAGGTGCCCTTTTAGCCCCAAAGTCATTGGAATCATGATCGACACCTACATTGTAATACTCCTAATTTTTATTACATTTTATATAATTAATTCAATTCAAATGAAAATTGTGGATTTGGAATTCCAAGAATTTAGCTTTATAGGAATAATTAATTAAAATATAGAATTGACTTTGGAAACATCATTCTTAATCTACATGAAAAAATAATTCTAATGACACTAAGTATGATGAAATCGGAGTTTGGGCAAATAATTCTTACTATTTTAATTAAGATATTTAATTTTAAATTTTATTAATAAGCAAAAAGGTAAAATCACTTTAAGTGGGCCCTAGTCGACAAAATTTCACATTTCTAATTCTGAAATATATCAATTAAAGCCATTATTAGTAACAGGTTTTTATAACTAATCGTTAATAATAATATTTAAATGTTTTAAATAAAATAATTATTATTATAAATAATGACTGTAATATAAATACAAATTTCTCTTTTTTGCAATAGACAACCACGCAAATTGAGGCTGCGTCAAGCCCCAGACCATGCATGTCAACCGAAACTTCTCGGTCCCCGCACCAGCCTTCTTCTGACTCTATTCGCAATCTTCCAACACCAATCACCATCCTCCTGCTTCAGTTTGGATTGTCATATTTCCACACTGGTCACCGCTACACCATCCCGGTGCTCTAGCTGATTAAAAGATAACCTGACACAAACAGAGAAAAGAGGAGAATAAGGACGAAAAGAAAGAGGAAAACTCGAAAGGAGGAGAGGAAGAAGAACAAAAGGAAGGAGGGGAAGAAAGAAAGATAGAGAGACCGCGTCGGCGACACCATTCAAGCCGGTGAGAAGCTCTCGGTAGGAGTATACAGAGTATGCCAGAGAAAAATCGCTGGTAAAATCGGTGATCCTAGCCGATCATCTTGTTCCTCACGAAGAGACGATCAAGACCCACAAGTCCCCTCCTCAATCTAGCAACATCTGCTAAAAACATCAACAATCGTAGCTCGCTAGAGATTTTGGCTTCACTGGAGAAAATGAAGGCCCGGATCAATGATCTCAACCAGTCATTTTTTTCGCCACAATGAGAAGAGCAAAACCTTTCAAGTCATTTAGTTATCCGACCAACATTAGGAGAAATCTATCATGGATAGAGATGCATGGCAATAATCAAAATTGATCGCTGCAATCTAACCTACAACCAAAAATTTTGAATTTAAGACGCACCAGGCAGACGCAACCTGAAGATGCGTGCACTTCGGATCTGTCGCTCGCACCCTTGTGACTTTTAGATAGAGAAAGTGAACGCATTTGCATCTGGGTGACCGTGATGCATGCAGGTGGTCCAAATAGAGCATCACTCATGGTTTGCATCACAGTGATAGAACAGATCTATTAAAATAGATCCGATCCACCTATTAAACTTGTTAATTCAGAAATCTAATTTAATCAATGTGAACTGATCTCAAACACAAAAACAATCAATCCAAAAGGCTATACAAACCTTGTCTCTTATCCAAGACATTCACTAGATTCATCTCAATGACATGGACCCCATATTTCAACAAAATTGAGGATCTGAGCACATATTGGACACTAATCTAAGGACAAAGACTTTGTATGGACTAAATTGACTAAATCAGAGGAAACCAGATCCAATCAAATACACCAAACACTACATAAAACTTGTATTTAAGTGATCAGAGGTAGAATTGCTATTAGATCTTATTTAAATTAATTAAAATTTTTATTTAAATTAAAAAATATAAATTGTAGAAAACATAGAAAAATACGGGATTTGGATGGATCAAGCTTTAAATGAGTAATTAGGCTATTTAAATTATTAATTGGACTAATCTAATGATTTTTAATAACTTCAAGTTAGTAAATTTGGACATTAAGATGATTTGATCGAGCAAAATTTAGTCTAACCATTGAATCAATAGATCAAAAATTGAAATGTGCAATAAACTATATATAAGTTGGAGATCAATAAATTGAGGACATTTAGACAATTTGAACCATTGATCTTTAATCAACAGTCAGGATTTGATAATATGGCAAAAAAAAAGGGATAGATTCATGATCAGTGATAAGTAAAGACAAAATCATCTTAATTGATGATGGTCAAGGATTAAATGAGTCATAAATGAGACTTAAAGAGAAATAAAATGATGTTATAATGCATGTATGTTTTGATAGATACATCGAGTGATGCTATTTGAGCCTATTGAGTATTCTGAAGGATTAGATATCTTGTATTTGAATTAGATGGAATCTTAAGATCCAAATTATCTAAATTATATGATCTTTTGATAAATATAGATGTGATTTGATATTAGCACGAGATTTGAGTTACATAGATTATTTATAAAATGCAATGATTATGTGTTGTTATACATACAATATTTATAACTTGACTTATGAAATGAAAATGCCATACTATCATATATGAGAGATTGTTATATTATGATTTTTATTCCATGGATTGAAAAAACATGCAATTTTTTTTAAAAGTACAATTTGAGAATACATTGCATGTTCTAACTCCATGTTATTTGAATTGAAAGTTGAAAGAGCTTCATTTTGGTATAAGGGGACTAATTATGTATACGATATAGTATTTCCATGAATTTGATATGAGACAGGTGTATGGTCTGATATTATTATCATTTTATATGCTAGCATGAAGACCTGGTAGAGTTTTTTTTCAACAAGCATAAGCTTGGTGGATGCTATGCTAGGAGAGTAGTTGTAACACCCCTAATTTTTGGTAAAGAAATTAAATAAATATTGAAATTAAAATTTTCAATGAAAATCAAGCTGGAATATTAGGGTTATGAAATATGCATTTCTCATACAAGTGAAATCAAGGTCTAAGAACTATATAATTGAAAACATATGCAACGAATGCTTTAAAATGACTGTAAGCACGACAATTTCTAAATACGGATGAAAATTTTGTATTTTTCTTCATTTTAATGAATGAAAGGGAAAAATGGTAATTTCACAAATAACTAAGACTTGAGACATCAAAATATGGAATGTACCCGGAAATACAAATCCGACGCCATTAAGTACGTTCGATTTCGAGCCCGAGAGAATAAAATGGATTTTTCTCCATAAAAGGGCAATTTGTCTTTTCACACATGTGGGGCCCACATGGGGCCCACAAAGGGATCCAACGTCTGGAAAAAACAGCCATCATTAGTCAAATCACTACGACCTGCTAGTGGAGAAGGAGGTGGTAGTGGGAATCTAATATACATTAAATAATAAAAAGGAAAAAACATGCTCATTACATTTCATTATGAAAACCACTCAAAACACCTATAAATAGACCTCAGAAAAATTCTCAAAAATCTTCATAAAATCATTCACAAGGTCCCCTAGTATGCTGCAAAATCTCAGCTCCAGAAACGTCCCCCATCTTCCCCAACTTCTCCCTCTTTCTTAAGTTTGTGGGCGTGTCCACAAACGCACCCAGCTCTCCAAACTCAGTGGAGACGTCAGGCGCGTCCAAGGACGCATAGTCCCCGATGGGACTAGGTTTTCGCCCAGAAACCCTATTTCAATTAGACGTTCTAGTAAAACCGTTGAAACCTCATCTTAACCATTGGATATGTTTGGAAAAGGGTTCTTTACAAAAGCCCTTTGGTCCCAAGATGATCCATCGTCGAGATCGTTGGAAAAGTCAAAACGAAAATTAACCCAGGTTACCATCTCCAGCATGTTCTTCAGGCTATTGCAGCCAATCTGGCCATCCAATTGTGATCTTGCACTATTGGGAATTTCTGGAATGGGGAGATCTTCAAAACCCCCATGGTCCCCCACATTATCTAGCAACAAAGACAAAGTAATTTCATCTGAATGGGAATTTTCGACAAAAGCTAGGGTTTCTTATTCTCCAGCTAGTTTTCTTCTTCTCTGGTGAACGTTTCTCCCCCAGACTGGCTTAGGCAGGCCACTTTCACTTCCCCCTTTCAATTCTAGTAAGTATGTTGGGTTTTTCGGCAAGGATGGGAGCTCCCTAGCCGTTGATCCGTCGGGAACGACGGATCCGGCATTGAGGGTTGAGATCTCCCAATCTCCAGCTCATATCCAAATTCTGAGCCATTGGATAGAATCTTGGGGCCCAAAAACCCCAGGACATGAAATCTGGGTGTTTGATGTTAACAGATGGAGGAGATCCAGTCACAGGCGATCCGACGGTCCAGATCGGACCGTCTCGCCTGTAGCCGATTACATCTGCCCAGCCACCTGGGATAGACTGTAATAGGCATGAGATGCGGTCACCCCGTACCTGTAACCCATAACTGATATGGACCATTTATCTAGTTAATTGAAATCTTATTTTTCTGATTTAGAGCTTGATAGAGCTCTGATTTTAGATCAGAAAGCTTCCATAGATTCCTTGTGACTTTATCTAGGTACTGAATTTATTATATCCATGTTTTAAATTGTAATGATATATGTATTTAGTAAAATCAGTACCATGATCTTAGATCATGGCTCAGATGACTTTAAATGAAATATCTGAACCGATGGATGTCTTTAGAGACATAGTAAAACCATAGGATCATATTCACAGTCAGATTTGTATTCATAGATATGAAGGAATTGATCAAAAACAGTTAAAATGAAATTCCGCTCTTAAAATGGGCTAAAATCTTAATTATGATTTTAATGGACCTCCAAATTAGATCAGAAACTTTCCTTTGATTCATATTTATGTTAAGAATACACTGAACATGTTAGATCATTTTTTTTAATTAGTATTTACATGATCTATTTAGTCAAATTCGTGCCATTGATCTTGGATCATAGCCCAGATGACCCCAAAAGTAAAATTTGAACAATAGGATGTGTTCAGAAGATCCAAAAACCTTAAAAAACATGTTCAAAGTATAAATTTTGTGTCCCTAGGTCAGTCAAATTGATCAAGAACAATAAGGTGAAATTCAGCCCTTAAAATGGGCTGAAATATTAAAATCTCAATTCCTATCTCAATTGAGATCCAAATTGAGATCGGAAAGTTTTGATGGATTCCTTGTGATAATTAAAATGGAATGAACCTATAAATTTTTAATTTTAATTAATTAAATTTTCTATAATTAAGTGGATAAGTAACTAACATCCTTGATCTACAAGATCTAGGATGATCAGACCACTAATACCTTGATATTTTATAATTTATTAAATAAAATTAGTAGCTTAAATGGATTAATTAGGCAGATCTTAAGAGATCTAGCCTTAAGAGTTACTAAAATCCCTAAAAATGAATAGTATCTCCTAGATCAAGATGATCCAGGATGATTGGATAGTATGGATGTATTTTGATGATGATATTGATTAAGATGATCTATATTTATGGAATGGATGATGAGGATTTGGGCTAGATCAAGATCTATGCACTTAAATGGTATAAAGTAACCAAAGATCTCCTTGATCGAGTAAATCAAGGAAGATCAAATCAATGGATGAGATAAATCAATAATTAAATTACATCAATATAAAATGATGGATCTAAAATAAAATGAAAGATCAAGATCTAAACCCTAAAGAGATGAAAAATAAATATGGATCAATTAAGACCCTTGGATCATGATAGCATGTTAGATTGCTATTTGAATTATTGAATATTATTGTCTTTCATTTCTTAGTTGAGTTAATTATAGAATTGTTTATTTAATTTTTATTTAAGTGTTTAGTTAATTGTTTATTTATGCTTTAAACTTATGCTTCAATGCTTAAGCAATTGTAATTTCATTGAAATGGTAATTAAATAAAATTAGAAGGAAGGAACATTCACATGGAATGTATTACATGGACTTAATGATAGTAAGGACCATAGTTAGTAGGATAATATAAGGAATATAAATTCCTTGGACCAACTTAGGAGAATAATAAATCTCCATGAATGACATTTTAGTTCATGGATTTAATTAAAAACAATTAGAAAGAATACTTAGGATTAAATGCTCATAGAACCTTATGAAAGGTTGAGTTAGGGTCAAGCTAGTAAATGATGAACATAGTGGTTAAGGGGGTTATCAAATAGAGTCATACTCTCCCCCCACCTTCCGTTGATGTTTGTGAGGTTTAAACGCCTCCTTACATGAGGATTGAAGTAGCCACTTTGTGTTCAACCATTTAACTAGTAAGCCTTAGCCAATTTGACATAAGAGAAGCAATCTAGACTTAGAATTAAATAAGCTACCCTCAACCATTAAAACATTATTTGGTTGAGTAATAATAATGAGAGCATAAAATGTAGTAAATCATCTAATCCTAATAAAAATGGTAATCAAGAAAAGGATGATCAAACAAGATCCATAAGATCTTGGATGATCAAAAACAAAGACTAATGTAGTATTGTATTACATGTGTATCTGTATAGTATGTATGCGTATGTAGAAGAACATAGATAGAGAATCCCAAACCCTTGATCAAATTTGATTCAAGGAAAATTAGGATATCATCTATAGGAATACATACTTGAATAGGGAAATAACCTTATACATATGGTTTGACAAATGGACGAATCCAGACCACGATGGACATTGTGGAAGAATACACTTGAGAAGTATGAATCAAGATACTACTTTGAGGTTGGTGGATATACAATGATATATTAGAGATTCATGTGTATACATACATGATTATCTGTTTAAAGTTATAGACCTTTATTGTATAAGTATGCTTAGTACCTTAGCATAGTCATGATCCAAACAAGTGGTCCAAAACTTATGATCTAAAACACATGATCCAACTAAGTGATCCAAAACAAATGATCCAATTAAGGGATCCAAAACAAATGATCCAATTAAGGGATCCAAAACATATGATCCAATTAAGGGATTCAAAACAAATGATCCAATTAAGGGATCCAAAACATATGATCCAATTAAGGGATCCAGAACATATGATCCAAACAAATTCAAAATCAAATGATCAAACAAAGTGATCCAAAACATGGGATCTAACCAAATGATCAAACAAAGAGATCTAACCTCATAATCTAATCCACTTTATCTAATTTAATGATCAAGTCTAATGAAGTGAAAGTACTGGGATATGAAGACTAAGGAAACCCTAAGAATAGGGTATGTGCAATATTCCAGCCTTAGTTAAACAGACAGATCGTCTGATATGTACAATATATTTTCCATACAAGTATGGAGGCTTGTGATTTTGTTATACACAGAGATAGAGACTAAGGATGCTATGCTAGGGAAGTTATGAGGGTTTGGCCACCCGCTTCCTGAAACTTATATGATGGTGTAATACCTTGGGTTTTTAAGACTTTTTTTTTAATAATAATAGTATTTTTAATAAAAGCATTTGGGATCCCATGAGAAAAGTTTTATTTATCACTTTACTAAAACATCTCTTAAAAACTCCTGGTGTTATTTTTCCTTTCTCAAAATGTCACATATATAATTTAAAACATAAATAAAATTTTATGATAATAGATTTAAAACAATACTCGTATCAATCAACGTCAAATGAATCGGCATCTTTATTTTGAATCAAATAAATATCCAAAACACAATAATAATATGGCCCAGGGTCTATCCATCAACATCCCATATAAATGTCCAACATATGTCTAAACATCTCAATCAACTCCATAAAATAAAAGTATACAGTCTATAATTAAATTCAAATGGCAGTCCTGTTTATTAACTCATGTCACTGTCTAAAATTCTTGGTAAAAGGATCTCCTACAGCTCTCACGGTTTCTCAACGGCCTTGCCTTTCCTTTTATCACGCTCGAGATCTAAGGCATTGCAAAACAAAGCAATGCCTCAGCAAGCTATCGATTGTGTAGGTACATGATAATTAATATAATAAAATGAAATGAAATAAACGAATAACAGTACTGATAAAATAAAATTTCTATCATCTATGAAGATAAAAGTATCATAAGTCATGCCAACATAATGTCAATTTATTCCATATGCTAAAACATGCATTTCATGGAGTTAAAACATGACATGAATCAATGTATATGAGCATACGATAAAAATAAGGGCACCCTAAGGTAATGGGTCCCACAACATCACACTAATATCACTGATCATGAGTACTCATAGCCAACCTCTGAGTGTCGTCACACCTAGGCATACCATCCATAACCATGCTCATCATACACGCACACATAATAAGAATATGGGTCGTCATGCCGCAATGGCAACCCTCCATGGGCCTCAACCACCGTCGCTCTCCATCAACACCATAATGGGAGACTTAGTGTATGTCCCCATGGAAAGGCTCAAACCGGTAGTGTGGACTATCCATGTTACCAAACCCCTACCAAATGCCATCTATGGGCAGGTGTCTATCATATCACAATATCATCACATCACAATCTCGGAGGGTGGGTGGCCGGCCCTATCCCTCCTAGCATGAAGCCCACCAGGTGAGAGCACCCGTCATCAAATATAAAAACATGAAAATCATATGTATATGCTAAAACTCAAGAGTACTCGTAACTTGCAATCTCCAAGGCACACCCCTCATCCTGCGGTTAGCCTATAAAATGACCAGCTAACAAGCCTCTATTCTTATTTCCATGCAAATCCATGCATTTCCAATATGTAATAATAAATAAGTCTCTATTTGAGAATAATTAATTAATATCATACTCATAAAAACATTTTTCATGGGTTTATTCAATAAAAGATTTTAATTTGTAATAATCATAATGTACTCTGAGTCTCATGAAATTAACGGCAAATAATAAATGCAATTTAAAACACAATTGCTCATGATGCTATGTTTATGCATGGTTTTAAAATCAAGGCAAAGCATTAATTGTCGTCACCTACCTCAATGTGAGACCACTTAGCTTGCTAATAAATCCCCTTAACTTGTATGTTCAAGTGCACATGTCCATGTTACATCACTCTTTTAAAAAATTTCTAAATTAAAAGTGGTCATTTATAAGTTTTTAAGCTAAAACTAAGTCTGCATCATCAATACGGTCACAATGCCTCTTTCGGATCGTGATTTGGACTCCTATAGCTCCCAAAAATTAAGTTTTAAGTGCATATATACGTAAAATGAGGCCTGACCGACCACCATAAGTGGTTTGCACCAGCGGCGCTGGTTTACGCTGGTTTATACCGACGTAAACCGGCATCACAAAGACGCTCGCCTTCGAGAAACGCAGTGGGGATGCGCCGCGTGTATCCTCGGTACCATGACGCACCGCTGCGTGTGTCACGGTCGCCAGGACGCCGCGTGCATGCGACGTCAAGCGTCCATGTGGCGTCTTCATTGGGGCGTCCTACTGGGCATCCCAGCATCGGCGCCAGGGCGCCGACACAGTCGCCACCACCAGAGAAGACCACCGGATTTCAGTCATCTCTGGCAAGCCTACAGGTGCCCAAATCTTACTATTTTTGCACCATTCTTCTCAGAATTTTGCCTAGATTTCATTTCTACCCTCCTTTTGCATTAATTTTTCCAAAAACTATGATTTTTATGTGATTTTTTTCAAGTTCCTAAAAACTTCCCTAGGTACTGGTTTTCACTTTTTCTAGAGAAACCAACCGTTGAATCTCTCCCAAATTTAAAGGGTTTATTCTTGGGTCTGTCATGCACTACATGGACTGTCCAATTTGTAAACAGATATGGTTCCATGAAATCATGCCCCAACAGTAGCGTGCACAGGGTTCCTAGGAAAAATGATTTTTAATGTATTTCTATTTTATATATACCTATTTAATAAATAAATATTTAAGGGATTAAGACTTACCTCGTCTGGCTGGGTGTTGCTAGACATTGCTGGAGCTCTACTCGTCGAAAAACTTAAAATTTTCAGAGCTAGTGTTTTGATGAAAAACTCAGTGAAAACAGAAGAAGGTAGTGTGATTTGGCGACTGATGAGGGAGATATAGGCTATAGAGTTTAAGAGAAAGAGAAACTCTTCCCTTCACGTCTCTTTCTTCTGGTTTCTCCAGTGATTTCGCAGGATCCGGTAGAGACGTGTAGAAGAAGGGGGTGTCGTTATCAATTCGGGCCCTTATGTTTTATGTTTCTGCCAAATTACCAAAATACCCCTATAACTTCAACGGCCATAACTCCCTCGTTTGAGCTCCGCTTTCCGTGTTCTTTATGGCATTGGAATCCTATTGATGAGAACTTTCCAATTCTTAAGTTTTCAAGATCAAATTCCATCTATAAATGTTTAATTTAATTTATTTAACAAATTCTTAATTTATACCAAAAATTAAGGATATTACAGATGGATACCATGCCCAAAGAGAGGCTAAATGTCGGGTGGGGCAATAATGGGAAGGCCCCGCTGTGACAGCCATGATCCACCCCATGAGGACATGGATTGATTATTCCACAGTTGGTGTTAGTGGAGGATTATACAGTTATCTGGGCGTGTTGTACGGATTGAGACTGTAAGCATAGTAGTCCTAATGTTTTTTGCATTATGATGCACATATGATAGGCATAATATGATGCCATGGCATGATGATATGCTATTACATGAGTTCCTAGAATGAAAACGTCATATGATAATTGGCTAGGTATTGCTCTCCTAAGTGGGAGTATAGCTAGGGGAAGGAACAAGGGTTGAGTAATCTTTGGCTAGGTATTGCTCTCCTAAATGGAAGTATAGCCAGGGGAAGTAACAAGTTTTGAGCAATCTTCACTATATTAACTAATTTGTCATGTACTACATAAATAACGTATGTACCCTATGTGTAGATAACTTATGAATGGATAACTATGATGAAATGAGGACTGAGGTATGTATTCTTATGTTGATGAAGTAGTATGTTTTTGTATTCCCCTACCAAGCATAGCTTGCTGAGGTATTGTACATGTTTCTATGTTTACAATACCTCAGATACAAAGAAGGAGGGTTAGAAGCTCAAGACTGTAGAAGACTTAAGAAGATGTTGATGAATAATCAATCAAGATACATCCTCTTGAAGACATGTATTTTATTTGAGCGAATTGTACTGTATTGAGAGTTTTTAATGTATGATGAGGGTAGCAAATTTTGGATTATGTAATTTGGACAGGTATTGTACTAATACCGTGCTGTACTGTGAACCACTGGATGGATCTTGGAAGTTTAATAAAATTATATTCCTTCAATGGAATTTTATTTTGTACAAAAATTGTACTTATGTATGTATGAAGTGGTGACTTGGGTTTTCAAAACAAGTTTTAAAAGAAAATAATTTCCGCTGCTTTGTTTTGCAAAAAAATTTTACTAAGGGGACGCCCTTGCCTTTGACAAATATATTATAAAATGTGTTTCAAAAGCCTCGGTCATCACAGTAGTAAGGTTTGGTCACCCACCCTTTGGTAATAGTTTGTTTTTATATCATAAATTTAGACATGATTGTAGGCAAGTTCTTAAGGAAAATAGCTAGAATATGATATTAAGGATATTGGTAATTTCAAAATGATAATCTTGATTGATGGTAACTCCATTAGTTTGATGACCTTAGAGATTTAAACAGCAACTTTGGTAAAGTATATGCAACTTTACTAAACATAGTTGCTTTGTCTACAATGATTGTATGAGAAAATTAAAAATGTACAAAGAATGTTATCATGAAGAGAAGGCACATAAAGTAAATGAAAATGACTATTCAAATAGGAATAATAGGAAAGACTGTCTTGTATTAAATTGGTCAAGCCACCAAATCTTATGCGTTGGATCATCTAGAACTTACAAAGGAAAAAGAAAAAGAAACCAAAGTTTCACATTTGTAACTACTTAGATCAATGGCTTTAGAAACATCCCGTTGAATTCTTTTCTTAAAATGACTCGTACTTATTGTTTGGTAGGAATTAAGAATGCCAACCTTCTAGTTAATGGTTGATAAGTAAATATAAGCATTGATAGTCGAACTCCTTTCTTATTTGTTATTCCTTTCTTTATTTTAAAATTGCTCCAAGCCATTCATCCTTTCTTCAATAGGCTATTTAGCAAAAACCATAAGTATTTGACAATTTAACCTTCTAATTGCTTATGGTTTTACACCATTTGTTTCAAAATTTTTGAGCTGTCCATTTATGATCTAGAGGATCATCCAATGGAGAAGACCTATTGGGTCATGACCTCTCTAACAGGGTCTCATAAGATGAGTGGCTTAGATCATTGAAAATTTTGGGTGCCCACTAATTCTGTTGAGATGCGGGTAGATCTTTTATGTTTAAGAAATGTGTAATTCTATCATTACCATTTGACCCACAGACTATGACGACCAGCCCACCCAATTAACACCTCTATACAGCATTAAAATACAAAGATTACACTTGTACTTTGTATGTCAGGGTTCCATCAATATACAAGATTAGGGGTTTGCCTTCATGGCTTGCCATTATAACCATCCCTAACCTTTTTATGAATAGTATAACCATCTCTACCATAGACATGATACTTCATATAATCCCTGGCTAAGATTGCTTATGTAATGGGCCACTGATGTCAATGACACCATAGTTTTGTGAGATAGTTATTCTTTAAATTGGTTTTGAAAACATACAAGTGCCCTTGAAATTTTTTATAAACATTTTTTTGAAATATGACAAGTAAACACATTCATTAATTTATAAAACCACTTCTTCAAAGCTTGATCATCCCTAACAAAAAACTCCTCATATAATCAAAATAAATAATACCATATGAGCACATACAAGACTAACTAATGCATCCATAAAGTGCTACACATAATAATCTAAAGTTTATTATACATCCATAAACAATAAATGATAAAATAAAACATCAAATAACTAAGTTCAACTAGCTAAGCAAATCTAATGACTTATTCTTCATACTTTTCTCATGTATCACTCGTCTTTTGTGATCCTCTCCCTGTCCAAGCTATCTACTGCTCTGTTAACCTAGTTTGAAAATGTTATAGGGGTGAGTACCAATACTCAGTGAAAAATGTCTAAACTAGTTTTGAGAACCTCGCCATTCCCATAACAAGTACAATCAATGCAATAATCTAAGCAAGTATCAAATATCCAATCCACAATAAATAATGGTACAAATGAACTCTGCAAATCTAAAGATGCTCACACATATATAATAACTAACAGATCTGAGATTTGAATAGTAGTGTTCTTACACAAGCCTCATAGGCTATGGTCTAAACCCTAGAGGATGACAAATATGTCTCTCACATGTCCAACAAACACACAAGCTACTATGCACGTAGAAGGAACACATCAGCCAACAAACACTGGCTCTCATGGGCTGCTACATCATAGAAGAAGTAGTCTGTCCATGACACATACTACGCTAAATCAAATACTCTTGGCAAGTATCCTATTTGGAGTTCATAGGCCAATCTGAATCTCCTAGCATAGTGCCCTAAGGTATTGTAACTATCAAAATGACAAATATCATAGCACACTTGTGCATATCCTAGCTCTCACCCATATAGGGTCTGTTTACTAACACCATTATCAAGTGAATATGCATATATATATATATATATATATATATTCAATGATTTAATGTAAAAGCAATTAGAGCCACATGAATGCTCAATTCCAAACATCAATTCTAGTGATTAAATCTTACACTGCAAGGTTTTAAGCCAAAATTTTACTTAATTATCAGTAATTAAGATTAATTCTACTATTTTACAGGTCCAAGGTACAAGTTAAAAATATACGACGCTACCAATTTTACCCCTAAAAGAGAAATTTCATCTTTAAAGCTACATCATGGTCACGCATGCTAAAAATAAAGTCCTGGAGGTTTAGAATAATCATTGGGTGTCATTATTAAATTCAGAGTAGTCAGAAACCCCATGTACAACTCCTAATTAAATTAAGTTGAAAAGGTGGGAAAACTCTCAATGCATGAATGCATACATACGTTTCATCACCTTAGGAAGCTTGTGGGAGAATTTGAATTCATATACAATAGGATCAAATATAATGAAAGCTTCTCAGAAATAAAAGAAGAACATTACCCACATGAAGACTTTTTTCTTACTTCTCTCTCCTACTCAACCAAAAGAAGAAGATCAAACAATGATTGGATGTTTTATAAAAGCAAGGTAATGAAGCATGCTTAGTCTACATGAATCATGTTATGATCTACAAGAAGTAAGGTCATTCATTATAGGGAAACCTAATCTAACAATGGAGAGAAAATGCAGCTCAAGGAAGATTTACATGTCATAATGGGATCTCGTCCATTGAAGTAAGGGTAAGTATGATCTAAGAACTAGGAATTAAGTATTGAAAAGATCAAAGCCCTAGCCACCATTTCTATGTTGAAAACTCAACCCAAAATTCTAAAAAAAGGAAGATCTCAACCACTCATCTTCATCCAATGGTCCATGCATTTTTGGTTATTTACTTTTATTTTCTTCTTATCACCTTCTAATTCCACTACACTATCCCCACTTGAAAAAAATGCCCCCCCTACCCACTTACTCTAACCAACCAAATTGCAGCTAACTTCCTAATCTCCTCTCTTCCTTCCCTTTTAATCAATCTTCTTTTATTTCCTAATCAAATTTTCTTTCATTCCTTCTACATTCCACTTTCCTATCCAAACCCTCTCTCCTTAACTTACCTTTCTCCCATCAAATCACCACCATTCTTTATTTCCTTCTCCTATACATCTTAACCATCCATCCCTAGGCCTTCCTTTCCTCACACTTTATAAATAAGAAGTGAAATTTAAAAAAAAAAAAAAAGAAAAAAAAAAAGAACTTTTTATCTCTTATCTTTCCTTTGTACTTAAAAGTTAAATATATGAGAAATAAAGGGAGAGAGATCACATTTATCTAAGCTCTTACAAGATCAAAGTTCAATACTCTTACAAGCTCTTTCACACTTAACACCCACTCCATCTATGTCATCCTTCTCTTGCACACCTAACCCTTCCATCTTCTAGTTTTCCATTTTTCTTTTCTTCTGTTGGGATTTGGGATAAAGGAAAAGGAAGTTTAACTTCTATGATAGTCAAGGACTCTTCCCTAAAGCATGGTTGAGAGTTAGTTTGGATTTGTGGCATGTTGTATTAATGAGATGATAAAAGCTTGGTTGTAGAATAATATACTTTGGGTTGAATGTAAGTGTATAGGCTCTTGCTAAGTAACATAACAAGAAGATCATTAATGGGAGTTCAAGACTGGGAAAGAAGAAGTGAATGCGTAATGAGCCTTGTTGAATGACACAACAAAGAACTCCTATAACAGCCACTTCAAGGGAGTGTATTTTCTTGCTTTGTTTATTCCTTTCATTCCTTGTAATTATAATGAAGTTTATTAATAAAATTGTCTTTTCCATTCCTTAGTTTTAATTTAGTTTCCTTTGTTTTCTTTTTGTTATTTTGTCTTAGTTTAGCTTAAGTAGTTTCTTGCTTTGATTTTATACATTAGGTGTACTTGATTTGATTTAGTGATTACTTCTAATTAGTTTTCTTAATTTCCTTGCTTTCCTTGTTGGCTAGGTTAGATTAAAACAACTTAATTTTAATTAACTCTCATTTATCAAAGAGTCTTTGTGGGATCAACCCATATTTTCCTTTTCTAAGACAAACATATATGCATCCCAGATCTATCCAGTCACAACTCACAGCCCAATTGTAATAATTACATATACATGTCCAAAGGGTAGATCATATACTTACATTCATACTTGTCTTTCTCTTCATTCACTTGATCGTAACACTAACATTTTTTTGTGCTTCTTCTAATCCTGTTGGAACTAATATATAAAAATAATATATTTAGATGAGTAATCCTTATACTGAGTAGGTGATTTGATACTACTATTTTGAAAACACGATATGCAACATGCATAATTTCAAGAGAGGCTTTCCATGTAAAAACCATGCAATTCCTTTTTATATAAACATGCATATTTATGTATAAATCATACGCTCATTTACACATTTTTAACCATGTAATATTTTATTGAAATCTAGTAATCAACAATATAAATATTACGAAAATGATAGATTAGTAATCAATCAATCCATGTCCTAAAATCTCAGCAAACACATGAAGCTGACTAATTAAAGTCAATAATTCATAAAATAATAATTATTATGAAATTCTTAAAATAGTAATTGTTCAAAACAGATGATAACATCTCAAACCCACTATAGGTATCATGCACCTGGGTCTCTCGGCGAACACATCAAGTTGATGTGTTGGCAAACACATCAAGCCGATAGGTCACGAGTACTCGTCTACGACCATCTCAATGCAATATGCATATTACTATTAAAACCAAAATCATAGGGCCCACTATGCTCACGACTAGAACTTATTCTGAAATGATGTGGCTCTAGTATATAGAGACCATGCCCACCATAGCTTCCATAGCGACTATAGATATGTCCTCGAAAAGGGTGCCATGAACACCTTCAGTGGTCGTCCCTATTTACCACAGCAGTCGAGGAAAGGACAATGCCACTTTGAGCAGTGATACCTACCACCTTTAGTGGTTAGAGGCCGAGAGGCCAACCCCGTACATAAACAACCTCTTAGCATAGTGCCCACCAGGCTCATTCGCCCGAAAAATATATATACATATATTTCAAATCTCATTCATCATAAATCATGCAATTTATGCAACTAGTTTCAAAACATGCAAGCAATGCATACATAAAATTTGTTCAATGCAAGCAATCACATTCAAGATCATAAATCATGAAGACAATCCGCATGCTCGTTATAAGAATATCATATCTCAAAAAGCATACTAAACATGGTAATAGAGTCAAGTAAATCATTTAGATTTTAGAATGCATTTGAAAACTTAGTAGTATCAAACTACCTACCTCAATGTCCCTTAAATTGCATTTTTCTTCAATCAAATCTTGAATCACCTTTGTGAAGTCCTGGATATTATTTAATAACAATAATTCAAGTATCATTTCTCATTCTCTATATATCATCAATTAGATTTACAGATTAACGACTAGATCAATTTTTAGGTTATTAATCATTGATTAATGTGTTTCCAGGCTAGATCTTGCTTATAGATCTAATATTTAATGGTTAGATTGCCTTTAATAACTTTTATGTCGTCAAGATCTTGTAATTGAATGGTCAGATCTCACAGATCACCTATCCTGACATTTAGATCAGAATCGTACTTAATTTGAACAGTCAGATCTACAATTCAAAGGTTGATGTATGTAGTTTAAGGTTGATCCTAACATATTGATCTCCCAATACATCCAATGGATCAATTTATGATATCTGATCATCTTTGATCTCATAGATCTATGTGATCTCTATAATTTTTAGGCTATGGTCAGATTAAATAGTCCTCTAATCCTAAATTTTATTGTATAATTAGGTCCATGTTGTCAATACAAATACAACGGACTTTTCGGATTGTCAATCAGAGTTATATAGCTTCTTAATTGCAGTTTTAGTGTTTCAGATCAAATAAATGATCCAGATTTGATCTTTGGATCCAGAACATGACAAGGCAGGCCTTCGTGTCACAGTTCCCAGGACATGTTTCATGCATGCATCCCGTAACAAACCAGATCAGGAGAGTTAAGACGGTCTGATCGGGACCATCTGATCCTTCCTATCACTAATCAATGGCTAAAATCACCCAAAAATTATCTATTTTTACCATTTTAGGGGTCCCCTAGTTTTATCAAGCAGCTTGGATCATCCATCTGAGTTGCTTTGAAGATGATCCCCAACAGATCCGACAGATTTATTTTCACCGGCATATTGCCAGCCTAGTGAGAATAAATCCAACCTGGATCGGAGGAAGAGTGCCGAGAAATGGTAGATGAAAGAAGGGAAAGGAGTAGGGAAGAGGGGTCTTACCTAGGCAGCAGGAGATGGTGCGGTTTCCTCTATGCTTGTCAAAAAACTGGATTGTCGACAACAATGGAAAAGCCTGAGAGAATAGAGGGAATGCCATAGTGGAAGGAGGGTGTGATGGTAGGAGGAGTAGAAGGAAGGGAATGGCCAGAGAGAAGGAGAGACCTGGGGTCGATTCCGAAGAACATGGGAAAAGTAGGAGAAGGGTTTGTTCGTGCCCACCAAAACCCTAGGCTGCCCTAAAACACAGAGAGCATGGCAGCCAGAGTTGTTCCTAGTAGCTTGAGGAGAAGGGGTTTTATAACCCTTTGAAGGCGATGTCGTCATTTCTCCCGGCGCCACAGAGGCTGACCAGAGAAATGGGGGTCGGTGCAAACGTGGGTGACACATCGGTGACGCGGCAATGACAAAGGGGATGACAAAAGGGGGGTGTCGTTATCAAAATGACCCCCTACTTTTTCTAGTTATTTCCGCAATGTTTATAAAATTTACAAAAAAAATCCCTCCAATCTTCAAACGCCCATAACTTTGTCATTTGATCTCTAGCATTCCTTATGTTATTGGATTCCATTTTTCAAGTAGAATCTGATTATGGGGATATTTCCACCAAATTGGGTCTCTAAAAATCTCACTTTCAATATTCCAAAATAAGACTTAAAAATTCAGGTTATTACATTTACTGTTGTAAGTGTTTACTATATGTTAACACCTTTTGCATTCTTTGATCATTAGAGTAAAAGGAATCTAAGCATATAATCAACCAATACGCTTACCAAGAGGTGAGAACCCATCAAGTTTTACTAAAGTGTTATCAAGCTATTTGTTATCATCTTCTAGCAGACAATCCAACTATTTGCTATCTAACATATGGTTTAACCATTTAATCGTGATAATTAGACTTATCTAATATTGTTCCTTATTGAATGCGCTTCATGTCCATTGTGTTATAAGGCGTGCCAAGTGCGTAGTATGCATCTAATATATTAATCTTTTGGTTGGATTGCGTGCAAAAAAACTCTGTCAGATAGTCCAACAATAAACCATGCTTAAGATGTCCTTACTATAATCCAAAATTCCTTGTATTCATGCCAAATATTAACTATTAACTAATCCTTATCAAATGTAGGATCTCTAGTTAAAATTTCATAGAAAACTCCATCTTTTACTACTAGAACAGATAGCAACATTGTTATGGAGTTTTAACCTATCTGTCAAAACTATTAATCATGGTTGAGATTTAGTGGATGAAAGCATGGAATTTAATTATGATTTTGACCTGATTACTAGAAACTTTTATCATGCTAATATCAAGCATCAAATCTAGAGCAAAAGCATATAAGTTTCATGGAAAAATATGTCTGGTAACAATGACTAATCAATCAAGAAACAATGGCTATCTGCATGCATAAAACCGAAACGAATAGGTGCAAAATCATGGATTAAAACATGCACCACACCTTAGCCTAATAACATAAGAGTTTTACTACTATAATTTACAATCAAATTGCAAGTCATGCATTTAAATTCCTCAAAGAAATCTAAGCATGTAATAAGAACTAGTCATGCATGAATCATGCATAGAACAAGGTATTAAAAACTGCCGCAAACCATTTGGTTTTTCTTAAACATGCTTGCTCCATTTGAAAAACCTAGTTTAGAAAAATCTACACCCTACCTGGTTTTCTCTCTTTATCCTTTTCTCTTTCTTTCTTTCTCCTTCTCTCTTTCCTTCCTTGCCTGCAATGATTTTCCTCTTTTCTTCATAAGATGTCTTGCAACCAAAAACACTCTAGGCTGGGACATCATTCTCTATTTATTCTAATTTGTCTTTCTTTATATCCTACCTGATCAAGAAATTGTCTCTTATTTAGTCTCCTAGTTTCCCATAATTTTGTTTAGTCAAAGGGTAAATCTTAATCCCACTTAACTTATTTTATCCTATGAGTCATACTTTCATTAGGTCTCTTATGGGTTTTTCACCTGGTGAGCTTGGGCTAACTTGTTTGCACCCACATTGCTAAGACAATAAACGTCTTATGCTAGAACATGGTTTTCCAAACCAAATAGGCCCCAAATCATCATGTTTTGATGGCAGCCCTATCTTGCTAAAAATTAGGTTTCTCCTTTTCCTAAAAATATGGTACCTCTTCATGTGCAATCATCACTCCATGCGGATCCCCTGCATCTCTTGCAAATGTGGGACATGTTTTCCTTGTCTATCATGCACGTTTCATGTTGGCTGCTAGGTAATCTTAAAAGATTTAATCCTAACCTTTTAGCTGTCATGTAATTCATTATTTATCTCTAACACTTATCTCGCATGCTCTTTAGCAACTCAATTACATCCATCCATACTCTAAGTCATCTTAACTCACTTCACTTCGATTTCTACTTAAGATCTCATCCATCTATCCACTTAAAGATCTTGAATGTCCCACTTTCTCTAGGCTTCCTAGTTACAACCATTCATTCCTTATTGTGTGATCTTTATCTCACTCTCATTCTCTCTCTATTGTGTCCTTGGAATATCTAATCCTACTCATTCCTATCTAAGTTTTTCAAAAAAATGTTAAAATAACTATGTGGTGTTTGTAACTCTAGACCAAAGTCTTTTATATACTTAACACTATGCGACTCTAAATAATTGTCCTAATTACGTAATTTAATATATTTATGGAAGCAAAAATTGTAGATGGTACAGAGACCCCAGAACGAATCTCGGAAGATAACTATTGCTTACCACTTTGGGGCACTGTAAGGTGATCTATTCTGTTACTTTATCTGTCCTTTTAAGAATCAATGGCGGGTAAAACCAATTTCTAAGACCAACAATTAAATGTTTGGTCATTGAAAAAGTGGCACAGGCCGGTATCCTGACGGTCATTTTTTGAGAGAATAGGAAGAGACTAAATAATTCCTCCAAAGTAAGCAATGGCCACATTGGTTGGGGAAATTAGGATTATCAAATGCATGGACCACTTATTCAACGGTCACAATCACCGTATACTATGTACCACATTTCACGACCCTAGTTTAGCATTTTACCCGAGCACGACGAACATGTCCTTGACTTTTCCATTGAATCCCCAAACTAACCCGCTGATTTCAAGCAGGATAAGTTTTTTTTATCCTGTGTTTTTTCTCCAGCATTGGATATAAAGTGGACCAAAAGGAAGGACGATTGGAATCAGATGATTCTCGCATCCAAATAAGTGCACCTTTGATCGTTTGCAGTTAAATGATACATAGTTTCCGAACCTCCATTTTCAGTTACCAAAAGGCTCCAACCGTATGTTTCTGGGACAAGTAGACATTCAAAGGCTGACAAATAAGATGAACAGGTAAGATCAATAGAAAAGGAAAAGTTAGGCTGTTCATGCGAATGTGGGCACCGCATGGCAGCTTACCACGTAATGGGAGTTTTCGGTAGTATTTGTGAAATATCATATGTTAATAAGAAATAAAAGAAAAAATAGGTAGAAATGTAAGAAAATACTTAGCCGGTCTCATCAATGTTATTAAGGGATCAAGTTTTTTTGCTTGATTCAATTTGTTCCTTTGATTCATGTCATTATATATATCTTAGGTATGAAAAACCTTGTCTACTGCATATCTCTAAAAAAATTCTTCATTCTCAGAGATTTTAAAATAAATAAATAAATAAATAAAAAGATAGATAGATAATGTAACAAAAAGACTTAAAGCACATAAACAGTATATTTTTTAACATTAAATATTTAAAAATAAGAAATTTAGAATTATGAAATAGACAAGATTTTCATACTTGGGCTATCTATAATGAGACAAATCAAATGAATGTGTTGGATCAAAAAAAAAAAAAATGAAAAGGAAGCCGACCATCCAATTTTGTGAACGCCTATAATGCAATATTCTCTCTCTTGGGACTTATATGATGCAACCCGTGTCATCAAAATTGAATACCAGGCATCCTTAAAAGTGAACGGCGGGTTTATTTTTTAAGTTTTTTCGTGATCCAAATCTTTCGTCTCATTCCCCTCGTCTTAAAAGGCCTACGTATGAAAATTTTTATATATTATATATCCATAAAGTCTTCGTTTTAGATGTTTTCAAACCAAGATAAACGATATATTTCTTTTGGGACCAGGGTACTTCAGCATTTTTTTTTTTGTTCTTCAAAACGTTCGAAAACTAAGAACCTAGAGATACGCAAGAGAATTTTCATGCCTAGACCGTCGACGGTTTCATCAGATAATTCTTTCATATTCAGGTTACTTGTCCGACGGAAAAGCATTAATGAGAAGACAAGGCCATTAAATATCTGACTACAACTTAAGGCTTGCGTTTATCACTGCGTTTGTTTGCTTTCCTGCCTGCATTGAATGCTACCCATCTGCCCACCTCACCTTTCTCCTTCCCACCATTATCTCTGCTACCCTCTTCAGATTCAATTAATATCTATTATCCTCATCCATCACCTAAACAATGAACCGATCACCTTCCCCACCCCCCCTCTCTCTCTCTTCCTGCAGTAACGTCAATCTCTTGGACAACATATTGATGAAAAGGAATCTAATACTATCTTTAAGCAGTATATACACTATCCAAGAAATACAACAAGAAAGACTTCCTGTTATGCCAAAATCATTGATTCACAAAGCCAATACGCGATTAGGAAGAGAAGATCATGCAAAAGTGGCAAAGTCTTGGTGATTATTGATGTAAATTCAGTATATTTGTTTCTCATAGGGCAGCCCGGTGCACCAAGTTCCCGTGTATCTGAACCCGTGACCACGAGGGTTAATAGTATATTTGTTTCTCAGTAACCGGTGCTAAATCATACGAGTGCCGTATCTCTCTCTCTCTCTCTCTCTCTCTCTCTCTCTCTCTCTCTCTCCAGCAGTAAATTCATTCAGACTCGGGGAAATACCAGATGGAAAAACATTCTACCTGTAACAAAATTCCACTAAAAGCAGCAATCTTCAGAAGAACCATGAGCCAAGATCATGGATTTCAAGAGTAGCACAAGTTCACCAAAGACCTATCAAGCAAAACTTGCGGAATTTGTTGATTATGGATTGTAACTAGGGGATCGGTATATGGTTTTTCTCATAACTGGAGCCCGCTAAGCTTTGACCTGGTCACTGAGATCTCTTCATCTGTTTTTGTGGAAGTTGATGTTGAGGCTGAAGGGGAAACTTCCTTCTGGATTGTTTGAGGATTTGATGAAGGCCTCATTGGTGGAGCTGCACAAACTGGAATCACTGAACGTATGTTAACTGCAGGTGCAATGCCATGGGAGTGAAGTGGTCCACACTGGAGTAATCTTGGACGAGGAATAGCTGCTGCAATCGGACCATCATGTTGGGGTGTGAATGTCCCGGTTCTTATCAGAGATTGTTGGTTGTTGTGATCAGGCAATGGAGTATTGGGATTTCTTGTGTTGGGCATAGGCAATGGTCTGGAATGCGTAGAATTTAGCTTGAAAACAGAACTTACATTGACATTGTTGGATTCCTTTTTGTTCGGTTTCTCTGTTCCATCAGATTTGCCTTCAAGCCATTCATCTTCATCTTTCTGATTTTCTTTCAGTAGTGGTTGAGTCTCTTGTATCCTGACTGGGGATGTGCTTATAACTTGAACTGGGATTTGGCTATTTGGTGAATAGATTGATTGGTTGTCTCTTGATGAAGATGGCTCTTGAGTAGTTGACTGTTGGAACATTGGCATTGATTGTAATAACCTTGAACCTTTAGGAGGAAGAGGAGGTAAGAAGCAGCTCTGTTGGTGTTGATTTTGCTGTTGAGTTGGACGAACTGATGAAACATCTGATACCAGATCAAAAGATTTCCATTGCTGATACCGGAAGGCTTTGTGATTCGAAGCAGAATTGTGCTCCCTGTAACCGAACATCGTCCTTCTTCTAACTTGTTGATGGTCCCTCTGCCATGCTGTTCTGGTTTCATCTTTGGGCCTGAAACTTGAAAGAACTCTTGCTACGACAACCTGTTCCTGCTCTTCATTGCTCTCAATATCCTTGTTTGTAGTTTGAGATAATGAACGCAATTTTGGCACTGCAAAGATAACCATGATAAAGCTCAGAAAAACCTTATAAAGGATGAATTCGTAAACTGTGTATACTGAGGTAATGCTTCAAAAAAACCCAAATAAGAAAACATTAGAAAAGATAATTTTTGGTGTTTTTAGTGGTCGAAGAACATTTACGTTGTTTTAAAGTAGACCAGGCAGCCATAGCAGCATTCTTCTCAGCTTGCTTCTTTGTTTTTGCTGGATCACCTGTGAAATTCATCCCAGCAAGTTCGACAGTGCAAGTAAAAACTGGTAAATGTCCAGGTCCTGATCTCACAGTGGTGTAAACAGGTAGATCCAGACCTGCTCTGTGAGCAGTTTCTTGAAGAAGGTTCTTGTACACTCCAGTGTCATCCTATATAACAGTGCCACAAAGAAGAAGAAGAAGAAGAAGAAACAAGAGAAAAAAGTTGGTATTCTTTACAAGGTCTAAGCACAAAATGTAAAAATTGAAAATCAGAAGTTAAACAGATGATTTGTAGTTGGTTTTAGTTCTTACAATAACTCTTGCAGCTAAAGACCTTGAAGGACCTCTTGTAGATAGAGCGTTGAGAGCTACCTCTGCAGCAGCATGCTCTGCTTGTCTTAGTGTAGTGCAATAGCTAGGTCCTTCGAAGATCTCACCATTGAAGTTAACAGAAGCTTTGAATCTAGGTGCATGATCAGGCCCTTCCCGGATACATGCATAAGAAGGGAGATTGAAACAGCTTCTCTGTGCTAGTTCTTGCAACTGGTTCTTATACATACCTGCCATGAATATACGCGAAACAAATAGAAAATAAATAGAGAGAAATTTTCATTGAGAATACACCAATCAATTCCAAGCCTGCCACCAAATCAGAAAGAAAAAAAAGAAAAAAAACGAAGAAAGAAACAAAGAACAGCAAAACCAGAAGAACCCATGAACAAAAATATGGAGCATATAACCAGTTACAAAAATGACGCAAATGAGAAGCCCACCTACAAAAATGAAAGAGATGGAGAACCCACCTATCCCCCAAAATTTCTTCTCACTGCAGCATTGGTGTTCTTAACAAACAGGCATCTGAGAAGTTACAAAAAGAAATACAGGGCAAATGAGGTGAAAATCCCAAACAAGCGTGGAATCCGAGTCTTTATGTTTGTGTTGTTTGCTACTCAAGGGTGAGAATTGAATTCCTTTTGGGTGTGTCCACTGCCAGATTTTACGCACGCTTTCCGAATAGAGCACGGTTTTCCATCTGCTCTGCTATTAATGGCATTTATAGCTTTGTAAGCTTTTCTATTTGCTTCTCTAATTGCAATCACTTAGCAAAGCATTGGTTTTGGGTTGTAACAGAGTCATTTAAAAGTCACCAGAGATTCTTATCCTAGGTCAATGGACTTCCTACCACTTCCAATCAAATGCTCCAGACTCCAGGCTACCATTTCTCTCCTTATTTCTTTTCCATTTGTCTCCATTGTGCACTTACATGTGCTGCAGCTTGTTTATGGTAGGCCTACAATTGATGGACGAAGGTTAAAACATCTCACCTATCATCATATGATCATTGTCATTTGACTGCTTGCCCTGCAAATGAACGGCAAAGTACAAGAAGATTTGTCTAGAAAATCAAAGAGGATTGGTCTAGTGTTGTAATGCATCACGGAAGTTTCATTTTGACTTGTAGCGGTTTGTCCAAGTAATGGGACCCATGTTTTATTGTATTTTGTTTCTTCAATTGGATCCCCAAGTTGGAAAAGAAACATTATGAAGAGTTATTTGGGAACATCCCCAAATACATAAAATTGGATGGATGAAAGAAACAGAAGGCCTTCAGCTCTCTCTCTCTCTCTCTCTCTCTCTCTCTCTCTCTCTCTCTCTCTCTCTCTCTCTCTCTCTCTCTCTCTCTCCATGGATTGTGACATAAAATATTGTATATTTTTTCACCAAATCATCTCACCTAACCGGTTGAGTTATCCCCTGAATCATTCCATGCTATAGTGAAAATTTAATGCTGATCCAGAGGATCCAGCTCATGTATTCAACTATATAAATACACTTAAGATGTCTCTCACCATCAAGAAGGATTACAAACCTTCCATGGTATCAGATCTCCATCTTGAGCGTGTGATTTTTCTTCCTAGCAACTTCTTGTGCTCCCCGAGTTCCTTCTTGAATTAAGAATGTCAGATTCAGTCATGGTCAATAGCAGCCTTTCATCATCTCAATTGCTGCAACATACTACATATATTCCATCAATTGCCAGTGATGTTTCAATCAAGTTGAACTATAATAATTATTTCAATTGGTAATGACAAGTCATGCTAGCTTTGCACGCTCAATATCTGTATAAGTTTGTGGATGGATCACAACCTGCTGCTCCCAAATTTCTCAAAGCCAGACGAATCGGGTGCATCAAAATTAAATCCAAAGTAAATCAAATGGAAAAGATCCTAACAGTTGGTCCTCTTGTGCACCAACCGATCATTAGCGTACGAAGTTTTGACCCAAGTCTATGGGTTGGACGCTGCTCAAAGTGCGTGGGATGCACTCTCTCTACTCTTTTCTTCGACATCTGAATCGTGAGTATTGTTTCTCAAACAGTAGCTGATCAATGCTAACAAAGAAAATCAATCCATGATTGATTATCTAGCTTCCATTAAGGCGATTTCTGATCAACTCGTTGCAGCACTCCATCCTTTATCCTCCAAGATCTTGTGCATTAATTCTACTTTATCTGGTTTGAAACCGGATTATGAAGGCTTCGTTATTTTTCTGCTAATAATCTCTCAAGGATTGCCGATGTTCCATGATCTTACCAAGATGCTACTACCACAAGAAAGCCTACTTGCCGCTCTCTAAGAAAACCATTGAACTAGATGCATTCTATACATTGAAAGGCAAAAGGGAAAGGCCGAGGTAAGTCATTTGAAGGTTCAGCTTCTAACGATTCCAATCGTGGCGGATCCAATAGCGAACGTGGTTCATGCAATAACAACGCTAGAGACGGATAGCAGTTTAATACACCTGATAGGCAACAATTTCTAACCAAACCCAACTGCTAAATTTGTGGCAAGCTTGGACACACTGCACTTGCAGATATCGCTTCAAACATGCATATCAAGCTAATGATGTGCTTTCCTCTTTTGATGGATCTGCTCTCTCCAACCTCTCGGACTATTATGGGAACGATCAGATTATGATTGGCAACAGTAAGGGACTTTCCATTGAAGGTGTTGGTATTGCTTCCTTAAACACGCCTTGTTGCAAATTTCACCTTAATAGTGTTCTCCATGTCCCTCTTACTAAGAAAAATCTCATATCAACAGACATTTGTTAAAGAAAACAAGTGTTCCATTGAGTTTAACGCCGATGTTTTTGCTTTCAAAGACAATCAGACGGAGGGGGTTCTACATGCCGTCAAGAGTAAGGGCGGTTTGTTTCTAATTCAGGCTTTCACTTTCAATGAAAGACCTTGTTACCATGGAGAATGAACTAACAATGAGAGTTAGCAGCATCAGTTGGGGCACCTGAATGTACAAGTTCTAGGATTACTTCAAAAGCATAAATTAATCAAATCTATTGGAGACAAACGCTCTAATAAGATATGCTTGGACTGTTTGTGAGATAAAGCACATGAACTACCTATTTGTCCTCTGTCTGTTGTTCATGGTATTTTTCAGGTCATTCATGCTGATTTATGCCCCAGCATTGTCGGGACTTGTTAATTTTTATTGATGAATACAGTATGTTTCTTGTTTATTTCATTGTTCAAAAGGAGTGAAGCATTTTATTGTTTCACTAATTTTGCTATAATGGTTCAAAATTTGTTTGGACTATCCATAAAATACTTCAGAAGCGATGGAGCCACTAAATTCACCAATATGTTCAATATTTACGACAGGGCGGCATTGTACATAGGCTTTCTTGCCTGCATAACCCCGAACAGAACAGCATGGCAGAGCAAAAACACATACATATAGGACAAACTGGCATTGCTCTCATGACTAAAGCCAATCTACCTAAATTCTTATGCCTTGGTGCTTTTTGAACTATCATTTATTTGATTAATTGGCTTCCATCATTAATTATTCAAAAGAAATCATCATATGAAATGCTATTCCAGAAGCTTTCTAAGTACAATAATTTAAGGATTTTTGGGTGTAAATGCTACCCATATTTGGGTCTTTAGCACTCTGATAAGCTGAATCCTAGATCAAACGACTCTCTTCATTGGTTATCTACCTCAGAACAAGGGATATCGATATTCAGACCTTCAAAGTGAAGTGTTTACACTTCCAAACATATCATTTTGATGAACGTTCATTCCCTTTAGCAGGTTCTGCTCAATCCTTTGGCGATACATATATATTTTCCACTTGGCTGTCATGGTGCAAAGGTCATGATATCATGACTATATCGCCATTAGTAGTGCCTCCCATAGTCATTCAAGAATCACCACCAACATCTTTTGTTGCTGCTACTATACATATGCTAACCTCTAAACCTCAGCTCTCTTTTTTTATTTGCACCTCAATCCTCTCCTAGTATACCAGTTTCAGGTTTGGCATAATTGTGTCTCATTCATCTACTTCTCAGCAACAAAATCCATCAGAAATTACAATTTGTGAACCATCAATTGACCCGCTAATCACTACAACCTAGCCACCTTTTGCTGCACCTACTAACTCCATCCAACCAGCCCCCACCTACGGATTCCACTGTTCAAAGGATCCATCACACGCTTATACATTCCAAAACAGGAAATCCCAATCCCATTATCATATGTTATGTAACCCAGTTGTTTATTTACTTCTCATGTTGGCCATGAACCTCGCTCCTACAAAGAGTTGGAGTTAGATCCAGGGGGGCTTGTAGCTATGAATGAAGAAAAAAGGGTTCTTGAATTCAATCAAACATCTTCCAAATGGTACTATAGAATAGCAAAAAACATGATTGGTTGCACTTGGTTGGAATCAAACTCAAGTTATTGATTTCTTAGAAACCTCTCATGTAAAGCCATGCACTATGCACACTGTTCTGTGTAGTGCATTCACTTTGGAGGGGAAATCAGGCAACTAGTTGTTAAAAATGCCTTCCTCCAAGGGCACCTGAATGAAGTTGTTACATGAAACAACGTATACTTTATCATGACAAAAGATTTCCTTACTATGTTTGCCCACTCAATTGAATAATTTACAGTCTTCGCTAAGCACCTAGGGCCTGGTTTACGTCACACATTATTTTTTGGGACTTGGTTTTGAATGTAGTCCATTGATAATTCCATGTTTACCTTTCATGGCACCAGTGGCATGATTATACTTTATGTGGATGATATCATCCTCACACTCATGGAATCTTCGTCTCATTTTAGTCACTGATCGTACTTCTTAGTTTGGAGTTTGCCATGAAAGATCTTGGCCCGCTGCATTATTTCTTAAGCTCGCAAGTCCATCATGATCAACTTCCACAACATCAACCTGAATACATCATTGATATTCTTAAACGCTTCGGTATGGAGAATGCCAAGCCTCTCTGTATACCTGCTAAATCTGTCCCTGAAATGTCGACTTTGATGGAAATCCCATTCCGAACAGCTCAGAATACCGTCAAATTGTAGGTGCATTACAAGATGCAACTATAACCAGGCATGACATAAAATATGTTGTCTATCAAGCATGCCAATTCATGTATGCACCACTCACATCTCATCTACTGGCTATGAACCTGATTCTTCGCTATCTCAAAGGATCTATATCACTTGGTTTATGTTACAACGTCACCTAATAATCATCTTTTAGCATATTGTAATGCTGATTGGGCTGGCTTACCTAATGATAGAAGTAGTAGTGGTTCATGCATGTACCTTAGAAACCTGCTACCATAGTCGTCGAAGAAACAAGCAACGGTTTCCCACTCAATCACTGAAGCAGAATACCGCTCCTTGGCCACCAAACTGTTGAACTTGCATGAATACGGTAGTTAAAGATCTTGGCATTTTTCTCTCTAATAGCCAACCTTTCTGTGTGATAATTGTGTCACTACTTGTCTTGCTGCTAATAGGGTTTATTATGCTCGCACCCAACTCATTGAAGATGACCATCATTTCATATGGGACAAAGTAACTCTAGGTGCCCTCTCAGTTTTCTATGTTCCATCTCAGTCACAAGTTGCTGACATACACACTTGAGGCTTAGGTACAACTTCGACCATTCATTCACGATACAAGCTTCACATGGCTCCTATTCATGTTTATCTTGAGGGATGATATTAGGATCATATCTTACAATATATTTTTCCACCAGATCATCTCACCTAACTGATTTATCCCCTTAAAATCACTCCCTGTTGTCTTTTGTTAATTAGTTCTTATCTCGTAAAGTCAATGCTGTTCAAAGGATCTAGCTGATGCCTCAAGTATATAAACACACTCAATATAATCTCTTGCCATCAAAGAGTTTACAAACCTTTCACTGCCAATAGCAAGGGATAGTGACAATTTCCGTGGTTATTCTCAATTTGTTAATTAGGGATTACAATGCTCTAGCCAGTTGAGATAATGCGCCAGTTTGTTAATTCGTTGATCTATTATGTCCTTACAAATAACTACAGGTAAAAAGAAAAGGTGAAAGAAGAGAAGTATTTATACTACTTGTTTCTTTTTCAAAAAAAAAAAAGAAAGAAAGAAAAGAAGTAAAATTTTCACATTTGATGGAGGTAAATAATTTACTAGCTCTACCTAATTAATTATGGCCAATGAAAAAGGTAATTGAAACATCCTTTTTTTGTACGAATACCTAAATGAAGCATCTTTGTTATAATAAAAATATAATAAATTACCCTAAGAATATTCCCTTGTTAGATATAATGATCAGATTTTGTTAGTTCATGTATTTTGAAATTCATTGTAAAACACGATCAATTATTTTATGTCATGGGAGCTTTTATACTATTAAAAGATTTGGTGGACTACATTTTTTAAGTTTCTATTTAATTATTACCTAAAATCTCTTTTTCTTTCTATTCATATAAATAGCACTTACTTACCCTTCTAAACTTAGTAAAGCATTCCTCTAGTGTGATGGACTTCACCCGCAACCTAAGTGTACATGGGTGGCACCTATTCTTGCACCACTAGGCTATCGAGTTGCCTTTTGTGCAAAAGACTTAAAGGTTGGTGTGTGTGTGTGTGTGTGTGTGCGTGCGCGCGAAGCAGAGCTAGTGTATTTCTAAATTGTAACTAATAACAATAGATGTCGGTGTAAATTTATAGTGAAACATGTTACCCGAGCATGTGTTGGAGCAATTCAATTTGACTTAGAATTTTTCTACTAAATTGCGGTTCCTAAGAATTACCTCCAAAATCTGTATACACCTTATCCATTTATTCCTCGAAGATAGATATACCATCTAGCTATTATTTCTTAAGGAAAGGTCTACCATCTATCTTCTTTTGCATAATAACTACCATCTTGGTTCCAATAGCTTCTCTATAGAAGCTTGCATCATAAAAATGTCATGAGTTCTTAGAAGGTGTTAGGATCTTCTTTTACTAGATAGGTATAAGATTCAAGAATGAAAATTAATGTATGTTCTAACATTTTTCTCCTTGGTTCTCACTAATTATTACTAAAAATACATTTACATTTTTCATAGGAACAAAGTTTCATGGTCATTTTTATAAGAAATTATGTTCTCAATTTGTGCTTCTAGAGATTCTACAATGGTGTTTACATTGATTCTTTTCATATTGAATATGGTTACGCACTTAGCTAATGTACACTCAATGAAAAATAAAATATACTATTTAGAGTCTAACCATGTCCTTCTTAAACACTTGATTTTCTTTGTAGAGCGTAAGGAATCAAGAATTATTCTCAATTAACAACATATAGCCAACATGAGAAGAAGATTTATTAACCACCATCAAACCTAAACATTTTACTTAGCTTTATATTGATGTTCAATTTTTATTTTGTAAGTTATGATCTTCAATTATAACTTTAAATTTTGAGAAGTAAAGATTATATATCTATTAAGATCATATGAAAACTTGACAATTGGAATTTGAGGAGTTTGTTTGTGTTCATTTTCATTTAGTTGCCTGATTTCCTCATGGAGGACAAGGAATCAAGAGTTGCTATCAAGCATTGAAATGCAATCATGAGATTATTCACCTCCATCAAACATGAAATTTATACTTCTTTTCAATTGGTTTTATAATGTTTATTTTGTAAGTAATGATTTTAATCATCACTTAATTTAACTTTTAAGAGATAATAGTTGTATATCTTATACAATCATCCAAGAAGATTGCAAAATGCTTAGTATTTTCAAGGTTTTAGAAAGTTGTATTTAGAAATAATATCAAGTTGTATTTAGAAAGTATTAAAAACCTTAGAGAAACACTTGATTTGTTATTGCATGTTTGTATTACCTTGAAATTTTCCATGGCACTTTCTATCCATAGAAAACTTAGATTTTGCATAACAATTGTTACTTTTTTGTCAAACCATAATAATTTTTACCTACTGTAACTTTTATTTGATGTTTTAGGATTCCTAAGTTCATTTAGTAACTACAACTACGGCCACATGTCTAGTCTTTAGCATGGTATGCTTTCATTTGAGTATCATATTCTTAGTGCTAACAAGTTTATATGCTCTGGGGACAAGTTAGAAGCCTTCCTTTTCACATTGCCTTAAAGACCAAATTCTTTTAAATGTTTCGTATATGTAGTATTTCATTCCTTTTAGTTCTTTGAGCAAAGATTGGCTCTAAAAGATTAAATCCTTTCCTACTCTTGAGGCAAGTTGCTAATGAGTCAAAAGACTCTACCAACCAATCTTTGTGTTACGGATAGATACTTTCAAATAGTACTACAACTATTGTTCTCTAGATGTGAGAACCAGATGGACATCATTTCTCATTTTAGCATTGACACTTTCCATCCCTCTTCAATTGATTATCATTCATCCTTATCTTGCTATCATGCTTGTTGTAATAGTCATAGTAGTGCATCGGCTACTTCTAATGGGATTTTCAATAGGTATGTCTCAGAAACTATTCCTAATGGGATTTTCAATTAGGTATATCTTAAAAACTATTTCCATTCTTTGAATGCTTTTTTTTTTTTTTTTGAAACAGAATTGAAAACTCATACAGGCATTCCACCCACAAACATAGTTCATGTAGACACAGTCTTTGTATTTTAGCAATAGTTTCTAATATAGAGGCATGTTTTCAATTATGCTTCCTTTGCTTATTCTTTCCTTTGTTTTTATATTCATTACTTTTTGTTGGTTAATTTCCTTCTATGAATATGAAAGTTTTTAGTATGGTGACCAATTGAAGAGATATTTCTATTAACTCTCTAACATGTGGTATGAAATGGGATCATGAACTCAAGAGTAACTTATTATCGATCATTTATAATCTTTCATTTCAATTTTAAACATATTTCATAGTTTTCATAATTTTCACTCTCATAGATAATATAATGAATCTATCTTGACATTTGGATGCCTTCACAACATTTAATAATGTCTTTGTTTCTTCTCATTTACACTTGAGATCTAACAGAGAGAGAGAGAGAGAGAGAGAGAGAGAGAGAGAGAGAGAGAGAGAGAGAGAGAGAGAGAGAGAGTGTGTGTGTGTGTGTGTGTGTGTGTGTGTGTGTGTGTGTGTGTGTGTGTGTGTGTGTGTGTGTGTGTGTGTGTGTGTGTGTGTGTGTGTGTGTGTGTGTGTGTGTGTGTGTGTGATCATAATTTCCTTCAACTCAACCTAATTTAAAGGTAAGATAACAAGGAACATAAGTATTTTGTGTTTATCTATTTATCTATGATAAAGAAAATTTTATATTTAGAATGTTAATAAAAATTAATAATTGGGAACATAATTTGGTAAATGAAAAAGTATCCAAGGGGTAACAGAATCTCATTGTCTAATTTCCTTATGGTCTTTTAAAGATGAAGCATAATTAGTGAAAGAAACACAAATCTTCATTTACAATATGGTAAACATGTTCTAAGATAATTCCATTGAACAACTTACATAAAAGTGCTAGATCATTTAATTTAGACTAATAAGGAGATCAACTTATTGGTCTGAGCATGTTATTCTCAAGTCAAAATTACCTCTAAAAGAAATTGGCTTGTTCCTTAAGGGACGAGAGCGTCTATCACCTTGGAGAGAGAACATCTTTTATTCTTAGATCATTCTAGCAATCACAATCCAATGTCACATGTCATGATTTATTAGAAAGAGATACAGGAAAAAAATAATTAGCAGAATAAACTAAGATAGAGAGAAAAAAGGTAGTGGTTTCCTTGATTCCATCTAAAGAAATTAATGGTCATCTCTCAATGTAGACCATACTTGCCATTTGACATATTTAATTGAGTTTATGACTACGCAATGGTTATATCTTTTAATTTATAAAATTAAATATTTAGTTTGATTTATGACTATGTAATAAAGCAAAAAAAAATGTACGTTCATAAACCATAGCAAATTTGATGCATCAATTTGAACTAATAAAAAAGTAAAAAAAACATGAAACTTTGATATAATCAAAATATATGTTCTTTAGAACAATTCACTTTTGACAGAAAAAGCTCTTACATATCAGTTAAAGTATAATGAATTATTAGAAATAACTTTAGCTCTGTCACATTAGTGCTCTCACCTCAATGGGAATAAATCATCATTGAAGGTCACTACATAGGCTTGTAAGTGTAGGACCATAGTTTGCTGACCATTAATTTAACTTTCAAATAAATCTTATAAATTAAAATTTTAGAAGGTATTAGGCAATAGGCTCCACAAGATTGAAGAAGTACCGTGACTAATAAATGTTATAAAAATGGTCAATTTACTAGGACAATACAACTCATAATTATCAATTATGTTCTAGTGGAAGTTCCATTTTGGCAACTAGAACAAAAATTTTGGATTTCTCTAGTTTTGGAATAACATTTTAGATAAATTCAAATTTTAAAGAAAAATAGTCAAAAGGTTGAAACACACTAAAGTTCACAAAAAATTGAACAAGAATACACTAAAATTGTTGGAATTTAGTAAAATAGAAAAACTTATTTCTCTATTATTTTTTCAACTAGAACAAAATGAGCTATTAATTCTAGTCCAAAAGGATAGAATTGACAACTATGAAACAACTAAAGGAAGAAATTATTTTTTCAACAATTCCATTAAAAGAATCAAGTTTTAACAAGAACTAAAATCAAATAAATAGCTTTAGTAAGAAAAATTGTGTGAGGTACCTAGATGTTTTTTTGTTTTCAATTTACTTTGGGTATAAACACAAATATTTCATGATCAAGTAAACCTACACTATGCATTCCCTATTGGAATAACAAACATGTTCCACATCCATCTTGGAGTGGAATTTTCGCATCTTCTACTGAAATGGAGATGCACTACCTTGAAATGTAGCCTACTTTAAGTGAGACACCTATTTTTGCCACTAGTTTAGAAGGATTTTGGCAACACACCAAATGTTTGAGAATATATACAATTAGTTATTTGAGTACATATTCTCATATGCACAAATAGTTCACTTTGTAAAATACTTCAAAAATCTTATACTTCTTCATGTACCCTCTTGTGCCTTCAAATCCTATGACTGAAGACAACTTTTATGTTGATGAGGTTAGTGTGTATAATTTATAATGTAATCTCTCTTTTCCCATAAAGATGGTTTTGTAGATTTGCAAATGGTAATCTTACATGTGTCTAAACATAGATGACCCCTTTTTTATGTTTTCTTTAAAGTATAAGCCATCCATCTTGTTTGTTGCTCCACTATTTAGATCCATGTGGAACATCATGCTGATATGATGATTCTAACCACTTTCTTATTCACTTTTAACAATAAATGGTCATGATTTATAAACTCAGAAAAAAAAAACATAGGCTAAGATCATCTGATCCACATGATGTTTGGTGTATAGGTAACTTAAGAAAGGCCAACAAGATGGAAATCTTGAATCTTCTAAAATCATGTGAATATCATGAAAAGTAGGGCAACTATAGCTAGTTGCTATTTAGCCTTCTAGGATTTTATCCAAATTACAAAGAATAGGATTCCAATGTTAAAGGATATAAAATTATTAGAAAAGTAAATCTATTTTGCTTCTTTAGAAATAAAAAGATTATTTTTTCTTCCAACAATACAAAATCTTACCGTTCATATGCATATGAACCTACTTTATATTCATTTAGCAGAGAGATCATTCAGTAAACTAAGAGGATTTGGATGGAGAAAACTTGATTGAGACTAGATCTTCATCCAAATATCTAGTATGCTACCTTAAACAAATAATGAAGGATAGAAAAAATGGACTAAATAAAAGAATGATGAAAATAGAAGAAGAAGAAGAAGAAGAAGAAGAAGAAGAAGAAGAAGAACATAATGCAGATGCAGATGAAGATGAAGATGAGGTTACCTCAAAAGGAAAAGGGAACAATGAGTTCCTTAATTTTTTTATTGTAGAACTTAATATGATGAACCTTTGAGAGGACAATCTTCACAAATCTTTCTCCAAAAATGAAGTTAAGGCTTTCTTCAGAGATATTCTTCTTTGTAAGGCATATTCTCGAGAGCTTTCCTTAACAGTACACTTCCATAATGCTTTAGGAAGGCCTGATTAGTTGTCCCTTAGCTTACTTCGTCATGAGATTTATGATATTTTCACTTTTGAAAAGATTCTAGCTAGATTACCCATTATTTTATGTTTTCCAAATTAGATTTTTGTCATACTCCATGCTTAACATGTGACTATGCACATTTACTTACCACATATACAAATTGGTCCCCGTTTAAAGGTATAGTCATTACATTATGGTGAAACCTAAACACTTTGCTTTGTGCATCTCATATACAACAGTATATTCATAGATACAATTAAGTATGAACTTAGCATGAAATTATTTAAGTATGAACTTAGGATGAAATTATTTAATCTTTGCTACCATCTTCTTTCCTTTTTAATGCGATTGAAGATGTAAGGTTCTATAAAGGGTTATAATATAATTTTTTATTTTATGATGTTTGTTAAGGCCTATAAGTTTTTATATTTGCAAAGAATATACCATGTTTGGCCATAAAACATATTCTGTAGAACAAATCATGTTTAAATTTCTTGATGTAATCATTTACAACAATTAATTGACCTAATAATAACTAATAGCTCACTCACTTTGTGTATAAAATTTCTATAAGATATCCAAACTAGAGCGCAGAAAAACCTTTACTAAACTATTGCTCATACATGTAAAATATAAAGTACTATCTCTTATTTTTCCCTTAACAAATATGAAAAAAATAAACTATGATAGAAAGACCATCTTTGTTATAACTCATCCCAAGTATGGTCCATCACATTCTTGTGCATCAAGGCCATCTACATAAAATGCACCCTTCCCCATGCAATCACATTCAACAATATCACTTCATCAAGAAATGCAATCCATTCAATAGGCAATTTAGATGTTTACAAGGAGGTTTCCATCTTCCGCAATGAGAGTTCTTTGAAAGACAGGTCTAGAACCTCTAAAAAAACCAAAAATGCATCCATAAGATTTAAAGAAAGAATAAGAAAGTTTAATCAAGGAAAACATGCACAAGTAGGATGTAATACTAATTATCCTTTAGGATCACAATCATTCCATGACTTGCATGGACTCTTAAGTCATATCTCATTTATACTATAGGGAATACATTGTATCATCATGTTTAAATGGAATGTAACATAACTATGTCCAACTACAATGTATTATGCTCATGTATGCAATACAACTAGATATGATGATCCCCACAATTAAATGACATCATAATTATCATTACCAACCCTAAAAATCCTTGCCAACACACACCTCCATCACCACTAGCCACACAACATATCAAGAAAATTATCCAAGCCTCAATCAAGTATCTAGGCATTTGAACTACATCACGTCTCTAGGGATTAGACATCCATGAGACATAGACATGTATCGTTGCACTAGTATCATCATCATACATCACCCACAACACCATTTGATCACTCATACCATTCATGGGACCTATAAAAGTGTCACATTCTCCAATGTCATATCATAAATACAAGATCAAACCATGCCACAATGTATAAATACATATGTATTCATCAACATAAGAAATCTAAAGAGTATCACATAAGCATTATAAAATAATGCATAATGCATTCACATTTCCATTCATCACTTCTCTAAACTATAACAGATTCAAAAATTTTACTACAAAAAAATTCACATAATGCACCCATCTCAACTAAGTCAATAATTAGAAATAACAAGCATATCATGATCATTTCAATATTGACAAGTACTTCGTGTATCCACATCAACTAAATGAAAGCATATTCCTAGTTCATGCCGAGGTCTAACATTCAATCACACCAAAGTTCACCTCTAATAGTTTTATTTATGATAGCATAGATCATTACGAGCAACATAGAATGATATTACCCTTTATCTTACTTTTCAATCAAACATAATCCATTTAGATGAATTTACCAAGTCTAAATCACTTAAGAGTGTATGAAAATGCTCAAATCTTTTCAACAAGTATATGAAAGCATAATGAAATTTACAAATAACAATCAAAGCATAGATTATGCTCTAGTCATGTAACTGCTATAGAGAATGGCAATAATTGTTTATGATTAGTTAAATAAAAGCATACCTCAACAAGAATACTTGATGGGATATATCCACAGCTGTATATAATCATAAGAACTCTTATAACATTTCACACTTATGGCCTACAAGTGACATTAACTCTTCAATTACTTGCTCAACTGCCTTTCCACTATCTTCGAAAACAAGTAGCAACCTTATAGAAAACCATTTTCAATCCTACAACATACAATGCCTCACAACTTACCCAATTAAGGCATGAATTTTAACAAAAAGGTTTATACTTAAAGGCCACAACATCTATTCAGAAAAGCACTTTTGACATCTATTTGAAAAGGCTTAAATCCTTTAAAACATGCAAAGGCTATAGGTTTCCTAATTGCTTCTAATCTAGCTACTATGGCAAATGTCGCGACAAAATCAATACCCTCTTCTTGAGAGTATCTCTTGGCAAACAGCCTAGCTTTGTTTTTCAAAATAATTCCTCACTCATCTAATTTGTTTCTAAGGACCTATTTTGTTCCATTTACTAGATGGTCTTCAGGGTCTTGGTACAAGGGTCCAAACCATACTCCTATCAAACTAGTTTATCTCTTCTTACAAAGCTAAAACCTATGCAAAGTCATTCAAGGAATCTTGAAATATTCTAGTTTCAATTTGAGAATTGATTGCAAAAAAATGACAAAGTTCTCTAGTTTTTTATCTAGCTTGAAGGTTGTTTGAGTAGTTACACTGCTTTGGCAATAGTTGAGGTTATTCTTCATGTTATTAGGGTTGCTCCTTTTCATTTTATTCCTTTGAATCATTTGTGTTGAGATCCTTCATTTCTTCAACAGGTTTGTCCTTGCTATCATCATGCAATATACATTTTTTAGGAGTAGAGGTCGTTTCATCAAAGACTACATAAGTAGATTCTTCTATGATTAGTGTTCTTAAATTAAAGACCCTATAAGCTTTGCTAGTCTTAGAATATCTGAGGAAAATTCTAAGGTCAAACCTTGCATCAAATTTTCTTAAATTGTCTTTTTCATTATTATGAATCAAACATTTATATTCAAAAGCAATAAGAAAAGTAACCGTGGGATTTTTTCGCTTATATAGTTCATATGGAGTGGTTGAATTGTGCACTAATTTAAAACAAAACAACCAATGTTAAAATATTTATTCCCAAAATATTTGGAATATTGTTTTCACCAAGCATGGTTCTTGCAAGTTCTTCCAGTAACCTATTTTTTCTCTCAACAAATCCACTTTGTTGAGGTGTTCTTGGTGCTGAAAAATTGTGTTCAATGTCATTTTTTTCTCAAAATTTTTCAAACTCTTTGTTTTGAAATTCACCAACATGATCACTTTCATATCTTAAAATTAGAAATTCTTTTTCCTTTGGAGAGTTCTAAAAAACCATGGAGTGTAACATCCTTTTGTGCAAGGAAAGACCCAAGTGTATCTTGGGTAGTCATCAACCTCAACCAATGTATACTTCTTTCCTCCTAAGTTGGCAATTCTTGTTGGGTCCAAAACTTTCCAAATGCAGTAATTGCAAGGATCTTTCAATTTAAATAATTTTCTTGGCTTTGAAAGGGGTTTTTGGTTTGTTTACCAATTTGACAAGAATCACATGGTTTACTTTCTCAAATGACAACTTTGGTAAACCTACCACTAAGCCTTTCGTTGACAGATTTTTCATGTAATTCATACTTGTATGAGCTAGTCTCCTATTCCATAACCATGAATCACTAGTATTTTGAGATATCAAACATTTTTTAGTTGAATTGCATGCATCCAAATAAAAAACATACACATTTCTATTCCTATGTCTTGTGTATTTTGTTGATTTATCATGCTTATCAAGAATATGACATAAGGAAGATTCATATTTAACATCAAAACCATTATCATAAAGTTGTTTAACACTAAGCAAGTTACGATTTAAGCTTTAACATATCATATGTTGTGTGTGTGTGTGTGTATATATATATATATTAGTATACATGTTCCCATAATATTCCCCTTATCTTTACCTCTATATGTGACAAAGCCTCCATCTTTTGGCTCAAATTTTGTGAAGAAGCTCTTATCACTGGTCATATGCCAAGAGCATACAATATTTAGAAACAATAATCCTTGAACTACTTTGGCTTCTATGCATACTTACAAAATAAATCAAGTCTTAAATTTTGGTACCCAAGCTTGTATGTTGGGTCCATGAGAGTTAGTACTTATAATGCTTCCCTTAACAACCCATACTTGTTTTACCTTGGGTTTGTAGGGTGCATAAACATATCCATGAAATGATATTGTATTATGATATAATCTTAGAAATCTCTTCTAAAAATCATTTTTCTTTTTGTTTTCTTCAAACAACTTTTGGCAAGTGTTTTTCAAACATAAATTTTTCCTCTCATAAGATCTAATTTGTTTTGCATGCTCTCTCTTTCTTTTTTTTAGAAAATTCAAGTTTTTATTTCAAAGTTTCACATTCTAACTTCAAAGAGCCATGTTCATCAACAAGTCCATTGAAACTCAATCTCAATTATTTATAGGCATTCATGATTTTGTAAGTCTTTTAATTCAAGTGTCATTTTAGAAATCTTTTTTCTCAAAGTTTTGTTTTTTTGGCACATTTTATGAAACCCTTCAGACAAATCATGATATTTATTACTGAGTTCATCAATGATAAAAACATCATCTTCATCACTCACCACATTCTCTTTCAGAGTGTCATATTCTTTTGCCATTATGTAGAGATTCTCTCTTCCTTCATATTCTTTTTCACTTGAGGATGAGTTACTAGTATCTTCACGACTCCATGTAACTACAAGTGCCTTCTTCTTTGATTTCTTATATTTTCATATTAGTGGACATTTAGGTTTGATGTGTCTAGCCTTCTTGTAATCAAAGCATACAACTTGGTCTTTCTTGATAGCTTCATTTTTGCCACTATCTCTCTTGTTGAGCCTTCTTCTATCATCATACCTTCTTATTATCTACTTATCTTTTTAACTTGCCTAGTAATGAAGGTTGTTTTACCATCACTTTTGAAATCACTATTACTCTCTAAGGATGATCTAAGAGTATTTCCCTTATCCTTCTTTTTCAAGGAATCATTGTCTTGTTGTTTGACATTTTGTGAAATCTCATAGGTCTAAGGGATCCCATGAGTTCATCAGGGCTAAAACTTCTAAATCCATAGCTTCTTAAATTGTAGTGGTCTTGACATCCTAAGAAGTTGGCAAGAATCTCAAAATCTTACTAACAAGATCCTTGCTACTAAAGGTCTTATCAAGTGCCTTGAAACCATGCATTTACAATAATTGGGAATCTTGGAAACATATCAGGGATAGTCTCCTCACTTTTATTTTAAACAACTCATACTCATGGATCAACATGTTTGCTCTAGTATCTTTAACTTGTTTGGTTCCTTCATCAGTTGCTTCAAGTTTAAACCATATTTTCTTTGCAAATTTGGATGAAATGTAGTATACTCATTTTTTGTATGGCCATAATAAATAAAATTCATGGATTTTGAGTTGTATTGTACCTTTTTGGTTTCATCCTCGAACCTTTGTTGATTGATGCAAAAAAAAATTGTCCATCTTTCACTACTCATGGCTTATAGGGTCCATTAGTCATGGACTTCTAAATTTTAGATCTACTGGCTAAATGTATATCATTATGCGAGCGTTCTAGTAGTTGTAGTTCATTCCATTGAAGAATGGAGATCGATTAGTGGACTAGCTTTCATAGGACTTGATTCTGACATTGGGAGATAAAGATAAGCCATCTGATAGCAAAAATAGAGAAACTATGTAACCCTAAAGAAGACTTAGAGCACTTGCTTTGATACCAAATATGGTCCCAACAGGGAGGTGAATTGGAACTTTTCAATTCTTTTACAAAATTAAAAACTGGAAATAAGAAAGAAGAGAAACAAGATCAATGAGACACAGATTTTTATAGAGGTTCATCCATCTTATATGATACCTGCTTTCTCTCTCTCAAGGATCTACTCCTTGAGGCTCCACTAACTTCTCAAGTTTGGAAGGTTCAACCTAATTTGAGTATGACCCACTCAAATCCAAAACAAAGAAATTCCTATTCCTCAACAAAAGAAGCCCTTTCTTACAACCAAATATAAAGAATGAAACAACCTTGTACAAATTTAAGCTCTGAACCAATAAAGTTGTAACATCCCAAATTTTTGCATTAGTAGGTATATTTAAATTCCATGATTATATATGCAAATACAAGATGTTTATATGATAACTAAAGAGAATTAATGAACCATAGGAGGGATGAAGGGATAGTATTAAAACTTGAGAAAATAACCTAATTACAAAAGAAGTAGGAGTGTGAGATTGGTGAGAGTGGCCCACATGTGATGGGGTGCTAAGGTTTAATGTGAGTGTTATGGCAGCCTATAAGAGGTGCCACCTAAAGAGGATAAGGTGAGGCACCTTGTCTTTTGGAGGGTGAGGGTGCCTACTTTTTAGGAGATGATGTGGAGGTCAAAACATGGAAAGAGAAGAGAGTATAGAGAGAATTTCGATTGCAAGGGAGTTAGGGAAGTATTGGGAGATCAAGAACTAGTCTAAGAAAGAAACCAATAGGAAGGAAGGGTATATACCTAGAAGTTTTAGCCTAGATAAGAAAAAGAAGAAAAAAAATTACACTTCCAAATAGAAAGGATGTCCAAGTAATATATATATATATATATATAGAAATATTACATACATACCTCTATATTTAGTAGGTTTTAGCCCCTAAACTTTCCATAATAGCATTAATTAGGGTTATTTCTATATTTTACAGGTCTAGGGAACAAATGAAAAAAATACACATATTTGATAATTTTACCCCTAAAAGAGAAAATTTACCTTCCAAGCTGCATTGTGGACCCAAAAATGCTAAACATGAAGTTAGAGATTTTAAACTAAAAATTAGGTTTCAAATACAAAGTCAAGACAGTCAGGAGCCTATAAAGAACATCAAGCCTTATCCGTACTAAATAAGGTGTTCCTATCAAAAGTAAGGTGACAAAACTTCCCATGCATGCAGGAAAGCTAGCCACCACCTTGGGAAGCTTCTAAGGGAACGCAATTTATATGTATTGGAATCATATATATTGAGAGCTTTTAAAATAAAACAAGTTAGAAGATTGGGGCCTACATAAGACTTCTTCCTCACACTCTCTCTCCTACTCAACCAAAGGAAGGAACCCTCTCAAGGGGATCACAAAATTTACATGCAAAGGTGGTTACATCCACTTGGTTCCATGTGAATTACAAGGAAAAAAGATGATGATTAGTAGAGAAAAACAAGGAATGAAAAGAGAAACAATTTATGAGAAATATACGATTGAAACTCATCTTACTCTTCAGGCACTTAAAGGCCAAGATCTATCCTTGTAGATGCATATTCTAAGTAATCAATGAATACTAACTCAATCAGGGATAGACCAATCAGAAGGTAGACTATAATGAAGACCGGACTAAAAGCCTATTGGTTAATATTTTTTCCACGGCTGCTGATCTATTTTTCAGGAAAATCACCTAATTTCAAGGGGGAGACATCACACTTGCTTGAAGCTCATTGGATTTACAAAATTATGATGGGCTAAGAGAAAAAGAAGGGAAAAGCAAGAGCAAGTAAGGAAATCTCACTGGAATTTAGGCTAGTCACTCTAAGGCATCCCAATCTAATGGTGGAGAGTAAGGAAGTCCTTAAGAATATCTCTTTGGATAAGAACACTCTAACCAAATCTCACCCACTCAAGTTAGGGTAATGATGTAAGGGCCAGGAATAAAATATTGGAAATTTGCAAATCAAAACCGCATGAAGGAAAGATCTCAACAACTCATTTCAATCCAATGGTTTAAATCCATTTCAGATTTTCTGAACTACACACACAACCAAAGTGGATTCCTACCTCCCACCTCTTCTCCCTTATTTTTTCACTTATTTTCCTAGATTTTGTCTCTTTTTTCATATACTCTTTCCACCCTAGCCTATATTCTTTCCTATCCTACCATATCCCCTTCCATTCCTTCTCTCCTTCATCCATATCCCCATGCATTTCATGCCCCACCTCTCTTTCTAACTTCTTTTCCTTCCTTCATTTCCTTGATTAAATCTCCACTATCTATTCTTCCTTTAACTCATATGATCTCACCCTCCTTTCCTTAGGGCTTCCACTCCAAATATCTATAAATAAGGGTGCTTTACAAGAAATCTCATCTTTCAACTTTCCCTAGAGTTCAAAGCCAAAGCTAGGAGAAACAGAGGGAGGAATATCACCCTCACCCAAGCTCCCATATGTTTTGCACATCCAATCCTAGGATTAAAGGTAAGGGTTCTCAACAAACCCCATTTCCTTGTTTTTTTACCCAATTTTCTTATTGTTTTCTTCTCATTGTTCATCCTATGTTCCATCTTTTATTGCATGCACTATCATTGTTTTTTTAGCTTACACATCACTTCTATCTTAATCTATATCTCTCCATCCATTTATCTTGCACACATCATCTAGAGTTGTAAGCATTCATCATGTTTATTTCTTATTTAGGTTACATGCATAGTTCTCCTTGCATGATTATTTTGCATACACTTTATTCCATTCACATGTTTCTTATTTATCTTGATCGCATGCATAGCACTCTCATCATTTAGCTTAGCACTCATCTTCATTTCCACACTTCATTCTTGCATGTCTTGCATGAGCACATGTTCCATCCTTTTCTATTGCACGCATGTCCATTAGTTCCTATTCTTACTTTCCCTCCTAAGTACACAAATAATCCCTTAGGTCTAGCTTCCCTTGCATGCATCTCCTCCAATTCTTTTTATTTTTGCATGCATGGCTTATTTTCACCTTAGAACTACAAGCATAATATGTTCCTTGCTATTTTATACATCCATCTCATCTCACTGTTACACAACCCACCATTGCATGCACTTTCACTCCTTTATCTTACATGCACTCCATTACCCCTTAGCCATTTCCACTTCACACACCATTCACCTTCTTCCCTTCTTTTTATGGCACCCACACATCCACTTTCACTCCTTTATCTTACATGCACTCCATTACCCCTTAGCCATTTCCACTTCACACACCATTCACCTTCTTCCCTTCTTTTTATGGCACCCACACATCCAACTTCTATGCATGCTCCATTCCTTAATCATTCGTTCATTCTTCTCTTCTTTCTTTCTTATATTTCTTTTCTTTTTATGGAATTTGTGAACAAAAGAGAAGGAAAGAAGTCTTATGCCCTTCTATGGCCGCAAGGAGTCTTTCCAATCCTAGATTAAAGGTTGAGAAGAAACTAAATCTGTCCACAAAGACACTCAAATTCCAAGCTATGGGCATCATGTTGAAGAATAGGATCACTTCTAAGGTAAATTACCTATCTCCTTCCTCATCTCCCAAGGCCAAAATACGTATGTCCTAAGCCAGGGGCCATTGTCTCCCCTTTATTTTTCTTTTTCTTCTATTTCATCTTAAGGTAGAAAACCTCCTATATGGCTGCCTCTAACCTAAGGATGAATGACCTCTTATCATCTCTTACCTGTCTCCTGAAAAAGATACACTCATTCTAAGAGCATATAGCTACAGAGATGCAAAAATTTATTTTATATTTTCATTCTATCGTCCTTTATTCTTCTTTTTATGGGTGATGATCTTTTAGGAAAAGTGTTAGCTGCCTCTTTTCCTGCCTGCCTTAGCACTTCATTCCTTAGGATCTTTGGAAAGGATTTAACTTTTGGGTTGTGGTATGCTAGATTAAGGGGATGAGAAAAGCTTGGTGGTAAGTAGTGTAAAATAGATTGAAGGGATCTATACAACCTTCTATTGAGTGACAAAATAAGAGAGCCCTACATCAGAATTCAAGCACAGAGTTAAAACACCTTTATTTGCTCTCCTTTCTTGCTTTATTTATTCAGTTATATAAGAAATCTTGTAATCATTCAATTAATGAGAAGTATCTTTTAATTTCTTAGTTAGTTCATTGGTTTATTTCCTTAGTTGGTTCTTTTTTAGATTCCTTTCCTTTATTTGATTGCTTCTTTCCTTGCTCATGTCTTTATTTCCTTACTTTACTTTCCTTTCCTTGTTATTTGCTTTAGTTAGAATCTTTCCTTTTCTAACAAAAAAAGGTTTGGCTAGGTTAAAGTGGAAATAATCTAAGTTTTAATTAAAGTTCCTTAAAAAATTCCTTGTGGAATCAACCTGTATTTGCCAGTCTATACTTCAATAAAGTAGTGCACTTATGGTAAATATTAAAGCACATTCCCAAGGAAAACAAAAACGACCATACCTTAGAGATGCCAAACTTGGGGAGGAAACCATAGGAGAAAGAGAAGAAGAAAGGAAAAGAGAGAGAAGAAATAGAAGAAAACCATGCAGGGGAAGTGGTTTAATTCCTAGGTTAGGATTTTCAAAGAAGTTTTTACAAAAACTAGTAAAGCAGTCTTCATGCTAAATTATGTTAGTTTTCTCCATGAATTGAATTACATTCATGGTGGGTTTTTCCCTGGGATTTTGTGTGTTTTACATGTATATTAATTATAGTTCATGTCAATAAAATCCCCATATCATCTCTAACAGAGGATATTAGGTCTTGATAGAGAATTCTTAATATATGTTCATGTTTCTTGACTAACCGGAGTTTGTTGATTCATTACACAAATTAGATTATGTATTGAATAAATTTTTCTATGATAACTATGAAAATTTATTTTTGATTTGATGATGAACAATATCATGAGAGTTGTATTTGGGAATAAGGTTGAAATCCTAGGAGAAATTAGGGGTTTCTATCACTACTCAGTACTGTGAAAAGGAGTCTTGATGAGGGGCTAAAAACCCTGTAGAAAGAGATGCTCTTGGTTAGAACACCAAATGGTAAATTTCTTCCACAAAATTATAATCACATATACTACACTTTTCACTAACCCTTGAGTTAAAATATGATGAAGTTTTTCTGAGATTTGGTCTGAAAAAGATAGAAAACAAAGAGCTTTTGACTTCAATCTTGCTGACAGACTGAAAAAACCTGTGACACATCTACTAATGGTTTGGATGTTAAATGATAAAAAAAAATTAATTAAATTTTAAAAATATTCCCTAAACTTTATGAGTATGTCTCAGTTAAAATTTGGTGAAATTATGATGAAAATTGAATTGGAAAAAGGTCAATATACAAGGTAGGACTACTGACTGTCTAACATAAATTTTCTCCACAAAGTTATCTTAGAATTTTTATGTACTAAGTATAAATCAAACAAGTTTATTAGATAAGAAATTATATGCAAGAAAATAATTACAAAAATAAGAAGTCTAAGTCATCCAACTAATAGTAGGAATTTGGACTAGTTAATTATTGGATAGTAGTAGACAAGAGATGTTGAACTAAGAACTAATTGTTCTCTGTACTTGATGAAGCTCATCATTAGATTCAATAACTTGTAAATTCATTAAATTAGTTGTATGATAGGGATGATGAAATTAAACTAGTAGTTAACCTAAAGAGAATTATCACACACATAGCATGGTATGGAAATTACCATAGGTATATGTGGATTATATGGACTAGTTAGGTTGTAAAAGTATCTAGAACTTTAAGATGGTGTTTGGACCAGACAATACATACTTTAATCAACATATGAGGAGTTATAAGAGTTTCTTAATAAAATCACATAATATTATGAAAGTAACAGAGAACTTTGAATATCGAATTGGATTGGACTTCTAGTGGTACATCACTTCATCTTAAGAAACAAAAAATATGATATGATTATGTGAAGATAGAGAATTGAGAATGCTTGAGATATAAACTCTCAGGAATTTGTACTTTATGTGCTATGTTGGATGTCACTGATATTGTGTCTACGATGTGGATCATCATATGTGATTTTTGAAATGCCTTATGCATAAGTTAATAGAGCATGTGTGTATTATATACTAATGCAATGATGATGCATTTATGTAGACCTTGTATTGGTGTGAAATGGCACAAATGTGCTAAATTATTTGACAACTAGAGTTAGTCTTGAAAGGGGGTTGTTATTCCCTATGGTACTATGCTAAGAACATATTGGCCCTTGACCTCCAAATAGGACACCTGCTAAGATATATGGCCTTTGTTTCAGGGAAGCATGTGTTATGGGTAGACTATTTCTAATCTGATCTACCTCCTCATGAGTGTCAATGTAGTTCATTGGTGTCCACTACATGCATAGTGACTATCTCCTTACTTTGGACATGATATGCATGTTGGTCATCCTCGAGGCTCATATCATTGCCTATGAGGCTTGTGTTGGGATGCTGCCACTATGATTTATTTTTGTTAGTTATTTGAATGCGTGAGCTCATTTGATATTACTATTAACTTATGAGATATTATCCATGATTAATGGAATATATGATATATGCTTAAAATGTTACATTGGATAATTGTTTCATATATAATATTGATCTTTAGATGACATTTAAATGATGAGGATTTCAAATCTAGCTTAGGAATTTTACCATTGAGTCTTCATACTCACCCCTACAACATTTTTTAGGGAAATTCCTATAGTTGTGCTAGTTTGTACAAGGTAGGAATTGTAGAGAAGTAGAGACATAGAAAGAAGTACAATGGAGTGACTTTGATATTTTGTTTGATTAGCAAAACTTACATAATTGAACTTTTATGTAATTTCATTAGCGATGGACATGTAATAAAGTTTAGTTCATTATGCAAGGTACTTTTTATAGATTAATTGGTTGGTTATAGTTGTGGTAATGGATCCTAAATGTGCTCTTATTATATAAATTAATTTGAATGTATGAGAAGATTTCTATTAGAGATTCCCGGATTTGGAAGAAGTGGTTCTAAAACAATGTACATAATGCTTTTCTATTTTCATAAATGTTTGAAAAAAAGAAAAATAAATTAGAAGGGTATCCTTAAATTTTCAAATGATATTCCTAAGAAAACTATTTTAAAAAACCTAGGTCATCACAAAAGTGAAATAAGTAACAAATGGGTTCCACTAGAGAGAAAATCAAAGGAATTGCTCCACAAAGTTGTTAGGGATGAATTAGTGGCTTGATGAGTGATCTTTGAACTTTGAATGAATACTTTCAACCTTCAATAATGTATTTACTATGTGCCACACACTTCTGATTGAGTTTTGAGATGAACAATTAAGAATATATCTTGATAGGCTTGTAAAAGACACCTTGCTTGAATATGCCTCTTATTATACTTGAGGTTTATATAACCATTGAGCTCTACATCAAATGTTCCTCTAATGTTCGATAGCAGAAAGTGGCCATTTGAAATGATTATATGGGCTTTAAGCGTAGATCTAGCTATTGAGTAGTAATTATTCTTTCACAGTTAACTTTTGAAAATTATAGAACTCATGATCCATGCATCTAATTGGTGATCAACATTGTTCATTTTGAATGCCAATGACTCTAAACAAATCCTACAAGTTTCAAACTAAAACAGTAACATATGAGATAGATCTTTCCAAAATAATAAGCAAATATCAACTAGGAAGATAACATCATATCACTATTTATCCATCGATAAATAGTTAGAAGTTCATAGTAGATAGCTCTCTCTGTCTCTGTCTCTGTCTCTCTCTCTCTCTCTCTCTCCCTCTCTGTCTCTCTCTCTCTCTCTCTCTCTCTGTCTCTCTCTCTCTCTCTCTCTCTCTCTCTCTCTCTCTCTCTCTCTCTCTCTCTCTCTCTCTCTCTCTCTATCTCTCTCTCTTTGTGTGTGTGTGTGTGTGTGTTAATCTATCAATGAATGGATTGTATCCATTGATAGAATGTTCTAAATTTTAGAATTGAATTGTAGTTATGCTCATTACTTGATTTTTTTTCTTATTCATGTACAATTGATTTTTATACATTAATCGATGATCATCTGGAGCATTGAACACATGTTAAAACTTAGATTCTTTATCATTCTTTGATTATGGAGCAAATTGAATTAATCCAAAATATATTCATCGTAGTATCGTCCTAATTTATCTAAAAATGTCTAGGGTAAAATTTTAACAAATATTTGCATTAGATGAATATTTTCATTGTTTTTAGAATTCTAAGACAAGTGAACATGTCAAGATACTAATACTCCTTTGGCAATGATTGAAATTGTTTTTTTATCATCAAAACATCAATCAAGAGAGAGATACTCAACATAGACTACTATGAACAGAGGATAATACCTATTCATCTTGTGTGCACTCACTAATACTCTTACTAATCTCGAACCCCATGAGCATTATATGCTCGGAAGTTTTCTCAGGTAACTGAGACAAGGATCGAATAGAGGACCAATATGAACAATGATTATAAGGCCTTGTGTAAGAGTTATGATGTACTTGGGACATCATATATTCACTTTTGCAGCCACACCTTCTCATTTGACGATAGCGACCAACCTCGTATGGATCTGTGCCATGCCGTCATTCATGATCACGATGCTAGTAATGAATGATGTGTCTGCCACAAAGGTGATGGCATCTCTGAGATAGAGAAGAAAGGCACTCAAAGACTAAATGAGACTCTTCCTATTCTCTAGGAAAGTTTACAACTTCGAATGTGATAGGGTTCAAGGTAGAGTCTCTCATGCTATCCATCAGGGAATTAATGCTTGGATGAGATGCAAACTGACAATTTTCGACTCTGTTGACATAAAATTGCCAAAAGTCCTGGTGATGAAGAAGCTGGAGTATACTCAGGCCTAGTTAATGTGCATATTGGTGACACCATCTATACTTAAGATATGTAAGTGTACTCTGGGGATGGAAAAAGTGATAACCATCTTTGGAGGACAAGAAGATGTAATCAAGCCACAATTTGTCTACTTTGAAGTGTGGTTTCTTTTTTAGATGACCTAGATGGACAAAACTATCTGCATGAGTTTTCTTTTTGCTTCTTTCTAATTCCTACAATTTGACAGTTGTCACTAATGTAGCTTCCAGCAAAGGTCTAAGAGTAGGTGGCCTAGAGGGAGGTACTTCTAGCATAGTACGATGTCCATGCCATTTTCAAGTTGTTCATTAAGAAGATAGACTTGTCTTTCATCCTCCCTCACTAGTTTATGTGAAATGCGGCTAAACCACTCTCAACTTTGTAGCAGTTTTGAGATTTGTTCACACTATAATATTAAAGTAGTTTTTTGCTTCTTTCTCTCTACTATTCCTTTCTAGAAATTTATTTCTAAAGGTTATTTGTGGGGATTTCCAGTCATAATCAAAATATTATCAAATTCGTCTTCCAACTCATAGTCATAGTTTCACTCCAAATCCTCCATGGAAAGAGTCATTACCTTATGAAAGGTGGACCATGTCTTTTTTGCCTCTTTAGGCTTAGGGTATGCCTGCATTGGATCTTGTTCTTGAAGATGTAACAATCCTTGAGGGTATGGTTAATGAGCCTATGATATAGGTAGTATAATGGATCAATGACCATATTGGACTCCTCTGGTCTCCTAGACCTTGATAACTCAAGAAATTTGGTCTTTGGAGCCCCTTAAAGATGCATAGAACATCCTAGTCTAAGAAGTTGTACGTCCTTTATTGTCTTGAATAGCCTTGGTTGCATCTCTGATTAGTGGACCTCCTTTTCCCTTATTGAGACTAGAAAAAATTTTGAGCCAGTGTCATGGAGGTTGCATTGTAGGAACATTATTTTGACAAAATTCATTGGTATATCTTTTGAGAAAATTCTAATTATTGTACTATGATACATTGTCTTCAAAATTATTGGGAACATTATTTTGAAACAACAATGTTATGTTGCTATTTAAATTCTCAATTCATATTTACACTGCTTCCTTCTGTATAAGTCCTTGAGGGCATAAAAGACTCAAGTTCCTCCACAGTGAGATGAAGTCTATTACTGCCTTAGTTTGTTCCATAGCTATTCTAGATAGCTCAGTGATGGTTAAGTCCTGCCTTGTCCTATAGAAGTGGTATGCTTTCTGCAAGTGTTCCTAATCAAGGATAATGTTGAAGGATTTATGACATTTAGCTTACTAAAACTTTCATTTATAAGTCTTCTTATTGTGTCAGTATTTATGGATGACAAGCTCCCCTTGGTTGTTGAATTTGAGGGGGGTGAATGACTAGTCTCTAAGTTCTCTATTTTGGCATCTTTCCAAGCCATCTTTGGTTGGAGTTTGCATGCTAATTCTCTCAGGTTGCAATGGTCCTAATTACCATAACAACAACTAGTCAAGGTGTAAGTGAAGGGAACTCTTCTTCGTAAGGTGGGAGGATCCTTTTTTTATGTTGTCATCAGTTTTAGAACCTTGAATGCGAGAAGATACCCAATTTTTCTCTCATGAGTTTCTTTTACGCACTTGTCAATCTAACATTATTCCTCCATGTACTTGGCATGGGATCCTACTTGGCCTTTGTATAATGCAGGTGGGAGGCAAGAACCTTCTCCCTCTTGGCAGGGCTAGTGTAGGAAGCTACATCCTTTGTTGGAGGGTGCACATCCTTCATTGGAGACTCTGTAGTTGCTTTTTTATGTATCAAATAATAATTCAAAGGTAAGTCTTTTTATTTTAACTCTCTTTCACCATCCTCATGGCATTGTGGTAGATTTTTGTGGCCCTTTGTTTGACCTTATTGTAAGTCACTAAACTAGTTTTTATCTACCTTTTCAAAGTTTTCAAACCTAAGATATATAGTAGATTTGTCATTGTTTGATAGTTGTGAGTGATTGTCACCTTAGGGGGAGAACTGGACAATCCACCATTCTCATATCCTGAGAATCTATTAGAGAAGCAAACTCTAGATTTGTTCAAAGATGGGCTAGTAGAGTTCTTAGCCTCCTTCTCAAGAATAGGCTAACTTTTTAGAAATTATTAGGGGCTTAGATACCCTAGGTGTCACTACTACAACGAGCAGATTTTAAGATAGTTAAAATCACATGGGTAAGATGGCTATAGAACCATCTTATAACATAAAGGCAAATATAAGATAGTTTCATGAACCATCCTATATCATTATGTAAATATAGGAAGGTTCATGAAAAACATCCCATATTACATGGAAAATATAGGACAGTTTGGTAAAAATGTCTTATATTTGTCCTAAAATCCTCGATCAACAGAGCCAAGTACATGTCAATGTCATTTGCAGGTTGCTCAGGACTCAATATTAATATAGTTAATATCATAAACTTCCTCTTCATATACAACAAGGGTAGAAGGTTGTAACAAACTATTATAACATGCCAACAGTTATACCTACTATTCATAGAACCATGAGGATTAATCCCTTCTACAAATATTGTACATCGTGGATTTTCTAGGTTCTTCTCCAAAATCAGGCCACATGAAGTCTACAAGCTTCCACGCAAAGATATCTGCTGGATGGCGTAAATAGTTATCACCTACTTTCTCCTCAGCATGATATACTAATTTCTTCTCTATTTCTTTAATACGAAACATTCTTTGGAACCTTGATACAGGGGAAAAATACCATAGCACCTTTGCAAGGACATCTTTCACTTGTCGATCACTTGACTTCTTCTTCATCTTCCATCTTGAATGTTCACAAGTTGGGCATGTAGGTTTGTCTTTGTGCTCCTTTCTATATAAGATGCAGTTAAGCATATATCTTTTCATACCTCAACCCTAGTACAGCCTAGGTTTTTTTGCCTCCCATGTTGACCCAGCCAATTTGTTCTCCTTCGGTAGCATTTTACTGATGACTTTCAACAATTCTATAAAACCTTGATATGAAAAACCAAATCTTGATTTTACTTTGTAAAGTTCTAATACTATATACAACTCGGTTTAATCTATACAACCTACATATAATGGAGCATCAACTTCCTCCAATATAGTCTGAAATTTTTTAGGGTCATCTTGAAAGTCATCATATGCATCCCAAAACATCAGTACAGTTGTACTACTATATGCACACTTCCTACAGTGGCTTAATGATAATGTACACATTCACCCTTATTAAGGGCCTATGAGAAATTCTCTCTCCATGCCACATCCAATGGAAATAGCTTTCAGTAACTCCATTAAAGCACAAACGTTCTCTCAACTCACCTACAATGACCTTTTTCAAGTTTCCACATCTTGAGCATGGACATCGCATCTGATTACAATCACCACCTGTCCTAAGTGCAAACTTCATGAACTTTTCTATTCCATCCTCATATTCTCTTGATGATCTTTCTGCAATTATCCAAGCATATTTTTCCATTTTTTCCAAAAATTGATGTCCAAATGTGCGCAAAGACTTTCTTAACATGAAAAGATTAATAACATTATGTTAGGAATTTAACCAAATGCTTGGTGTGCATAGAAAATGTACATATAGTTATTAAAAACATATATGTTAGAGGACTCAAATTTTCAACTCTAGGATTATGAGAACAAAGAATAATAAAAAACTTGACCAATCCATACACATGAATGATCCACACATAGGAAGGAAAGCTTTAGAAAAGGAATTTTATAACCATAAACATCAAATAAATTAAACGTATGACAAAAACAAGAAAGAATACATATCCAAATTGATATCAACTAAGAAACTAAAAGTTTGGTATGAAGTGTATGTAAACCCAACTCAATCTTTGAGTTTTACATCAAAGTAGCTTCATGCTATGTTAAAAAGAAGTTTTAAAGGATGATTATCCAAAATCATCCTATAAAAATGACATTATAAGATGGTTTCAAAAGATTATCTTATATTGCTACAAACAGTATAAGATAATTTTATGTGTGTGACAATATAAGACGATTTTCAATAACCATCTTATAAAAGATGTTTATAAGATGGGTTCTGGAAACTATCTTATATTGTCACGCACCATAGAAGACAGTTTTTTGAAACTATCTTATAATATATAAACATATTTTATAAGATGATTTTATAAAAGCCATCTTATAATGTTAAGATTTATAAGACAGTTTTCAGAAATCATCTTTTTTTATTTTAATAAGATGGTTGCCTTTAAACACTCTTGTCGTTACTATCTTATAAAACCAAAATTTTAGGAGGTGCCCTAACACCAATCTTGGTCCTTGACTCCTTTAGAGGAGGGAGATTAACAATGATTAGTGCCTTTGAAGTGACACTTCTGCTGGTTCTTATACCTAGATATCTATAACCTTAGTTGAGGATCTAGGACTGATATCTTGTGAAGGGGAGCCCATGCTATCGCTAGCTTATTTTGCTATACCATTAAATGGTGTGACCTTGATAGAAGGAGAGATGCAACCCTAAAGAGGAGATATAATTCCATTGCTAGCACTTTTGACAACACCCTTAGATGGTGCATCCTTACTAGGGGTGGTGGAGCTACTACCATGAAGAGGAGTGCCTAAAGCCTTAGCCCTCGCCTTGACTTGAGTGGCACAAATGTTGATCACATTAGTGGGGATGTTGATAAAGATGCTTCCTGTGAGGAAGTTGGCAATGTTCTTAGTTCTAGTCTCAGATGCCATTGAGTAAATCTCCGAGTCCAGTAAGAGAAAATGTTATTTCAAGATGAAATGAGAGATATGTCCCATCGGGCATGCCAAAAAAAATGTGTATAGATAAAAATGCTCATTCCATATATTTGCAATAAATAAAAGAATAAAGGAAATAGTATAAAATTTTCCCATTAGTAGGTTTTTATTAATCAAAAGAAAATATGTTCGTATTTCCAACCATTTAGAATATTAACTATATGTCAATAATAAAAGATAAAATCTTTGATTATCAAACACATCTTTAATTACAAGACATAGGCCAAAGGCTAAAGTTGAGTCATTGATAGGTTTTATGGGAGTCATGAGGTAAAAGGGAACCATATGCAAAGTATATCTAGCCATGGAGAGGTCCAAGACAATATGTCATAAGGTTCTTAAGATAGTAAGGTCATAAGCCTATATGGTGTTGACTAATACGTACTTAAGCCAATAAACTTGAGGACTATGGTTTATGCATGAGCTAGATCATGTGGACAATATGTCAACATAAACAAAGGCTTATGTTTAGCCAATGGTCGACTTCGACTTATATGGTTTAAGCTTGGCTAGTCAATCTCTTAGGTAACAATATCATGGTTAAGGCCAAAGCAGTCTAAGGCTGATGATTAGCTATAGGCACCATAAAAAATGGACAATGACTTAAAAGGTCCAAACTAAGATCCTAAGAAGCATATACCATTACGGGTAATAGCTAGAACCTCGCGAGGCCGAACTTATGTCACAACTTTAGAGTGCATATACCAAAGTGGGTAAGAATACCTAGGAGTATAGACTGAGTAAATCTAAGCTTATTCTCACATAAACCCCTTGAAATAGCAAGAAAACATAGTTTCTCACCTTGTGAGTGGAAAGAGAGTAAACTAAGTTTCTTCAACTTATGATTGATTCTAGATTCCTAGAATGAAGGAGAGAACCCCTATTTTTAGTTTGGGAGACCCTGATAGTTATCTTAGGCTGCCAATGAGGCTACGACACCAAGATGGTGACTGCTATAATAGTGGCACCAGTCAAAAACACCCTTGTAATTGTCCAGTGCTAATTAGAGGAATATTTGGCATCAATCAGGGTCATTTCCATATAATTATGTATGGAGTCATCATGTAACCATTTCCATGGGGAAAGGCACTAGATGCTCTTACATGTTAGGTTCAATTTGTGTAGAAATGAGACCGTTCAGCACCGCATGGGGAGAGGAGGAGATGTACAATGCTAATGGCTCCTCATACATTTACTAAAGAGATTCAGGATTGTCTCATGCCAGTGGTACCGAACATCTTCTTTTGAAGTCATCAAAATTGTTTGGGACCAATGGTATTGAACATCTTCTTTTGTCCCTTCGGACCATCCAGTGCCAATGGAACTAGAGTCCTCTTCCCAAAGCTTTGAGATCATCTAGTGCCAATGGCAATGGGCTTCCTCTTTCAAGTAAAAACTAGTGACCTATGCCACCTACTTGTGTATCTAAGTCCAACTTTTAGAATGAAAATGCATGTATCATGTCAAATTCTTGGGCCCACTTTTTCCATGCAAATATAACTCCAAATTTATTAATTATAGGAATGACAATCAAACATGGTTTAAAGGAGTCTTCATGGGAGACACTAATATAGGCATGACTTTTGGAAGATCTAAGCTTGTCAACTTATTAGTTAGGCTACATGTGAAAAATCATGCTAAATAAATGGTTCCAACCAATAGTTTTTTCCCTCTTCTGATGGGTTTACTTATTCAAGAAGTTCTTCTTGCTCAAGCCCAAACTTGAGTTGTTCTACAACTAAACTTCTTCTATGTTCTTACTTGGCACTCATACTGTTTGTTGGAAGACCAAGCCTTCTTTTTAGAATTGTGTAGTGGAAAGGTTTAGGTGAAAGAAAAGTTTCTTGTCTCTGAGAGGTAGACATAAAGCAATAAAATCATGCTTATCCAATGGGCCTATTTAATTCAACACCATCTATAAGTGTCCTATGTCAAAATAATACACAGGAATTTCCTTTACGATGACTATGTTGATAAGTGAAATACCACCTTGTGAGATAAAAATTGATGTTTGTAAACCTGAAAGTAGGGTTGGCAATGCGTTGGGTCATTTAAGGGACCTAATCCAAATGGCCTGTAAGGGTTAGGGTTAGAAAATTTATGACTTAAGCATGCTTAGGTTTGAAAAATCTTTCACTTTAGTAGACCTAAGGTGCAGTTAGGGTCATTGACAAGGAAAACACATGGAGTCAAACATCTTATATTCTTCATTTCAAATGATAAAATTTCCCTAAAAAAAAATCTTTTTAAATATAAAACTAAGTGCATTGTGGTAATTATATCCTGCACAAGTAAGTAAACCAATTGAAATAAGGAAAAGAACTTGTAGAAACCCTTCAAATTTGTAAGCAAGATCATGTCATTTAGGAGACTCAACTATTACGGGTTAGGGATTAGGGTTAAAAAATGCTTTACTCAAGAAGGACAAGGGCTGGTTTAGGGGCAATAGAAAAGCATGAAGGTCAAGGTCAAGATCGGTAAAAATTCTACCCCAACCACACCAATTCCCTTCCCTACCCAAAAATGAAGGAGTCTTAGGCTTAAAGGCTTGAAGAGTGTCATGAAGCCTTAGTGTTAAAATGGGCACGGTACTTAGATGACAATTCTTAGTTGTATTTAGCAAAAGATCGTTAAACTAAATATTGGAGTGAAGGGTATTGTGGCTGACCCAAAAAGGCTAAATAGAAGCTTTACTCAATTTTGAGATGGGATTTGGTTTGATCAAAGAAACCTTAAGGTTGAATTTAGAAGAGTGCATAGAATGCATGAAGTAAAGACAGGATTAGTGAAAGATATGTTTAGACTTTAAGATGGGGCAATGTTCAAGAACTTGAATGTCAAGAGGTTTATGTGTGGATTTCATGGAGAAGATTCAACAATTTGCTTCCACTACTAAAAATTAATCTTATTAATCCAATGGAAAGAGATAAGATAGGGATTTTTCTATTGGTTTAGCTTCTTTTGCCATTAGACAATAAGATGAAGCATTTGATCCATTGCCAACTATTTAGAGAAGTTCTACTACTTTACTCTCCCAAGAGTATTGGTTTAATTGGATTGTAGTTAGAGAGAAAGCGCTTATATTTGACAACCTTAAAAGAGAGGCCTTCTAAGTGCTATTTCTATGGACAAGATTATGAGAAGGTGAATCACATCATGTTGCACTACTCACTACCTTAAAAGATATGGTGCTTCTTCTTTTTTTATGAATGTTCAAGTGTCACTAAGTTTATTCTAAGATAGTGAAGGAATTTTATTAGTAATAATTGTTGAAGACCATAAAAAGAAGCAAAACTCTTTGAAAACTAATGGTGATTATAGTGCTTATAGAGATAGAGAAACTCAAGGTCCTTCTTTAAAAGATCGATGCTCAACAAAATGTTGAAATAAAAAATCTCTAAGACCATATATTTTTGGGTCACTAGCACAATGAAATTTAGTGGTCCCTCAGCCTAAGAGATTGGTAAAAGTTGGGATGAAATGAGGGTCACCACATTGATCAAAGATGAAGTAACCCCCACAAAGAAAAGTTAAATATGAATTTTAATGGAGCCTATTTTGGCAGCCAAGGTGTGTCAAGAAATGTTGGCATTGTGAAAAATCCATGAGGTGAGTGTTCTAGATATTACAACCTCATCTCATTTAGGTTACTCACTTGATACATAGGTCACTACAACTTTGTGTGCATCAAAGTTTTCCAAGCACATGGTGGGAATAATGTAATTGTTGAAGGTGATTGTTGGAACGTGATCAAATGGTTGTTGAGAACTAATATTCCTTCATGGAGATATGGGGACACACTTGGACTTGCTAGATAGATTAGAAGCAACATTGGACATTCTTTTCTTCATCTTAAAAGGTCAACAAACTTTTCAGTTGACAAGTTGGCTTGTAAAGGGGTGATGTAACATAAATAGAGGATTAGGAGTTACCTGTGAGCTATTGAGCTGAGTACTTTGTTGGGAACATAAGACAAGATGACAGAGGGCTTGTTGAGTTTGATAGTTTTTGTGGCATATTTTGGCACTTTTTTTATGTTTTTTGCTCAATATGGAGGTTATTACTGACGTTTTATACTATTGATTATAGGCTCTCTTAGGTATTCCTGAATGGTGTTCTAGATCGTTTAATTTAAGTTATTAATAAGAGTTTAACTAACATTTTTCTATAAAAAAAACCACTAGTTCTTTAGCTTTAAGAATCAAAAGGTGATTTTCCACTCAAAGCAATACATGTTAAGATCATCTAGTAGGTGTGACTCTTTGCTATTTACACTATCTGGTGGGTTAAGGGGACAACAAGGTGGATGGATTCCATCTTTCAAAAGACATGCTTAGATTATCACAAGGGGAGTATCTAAATTGAAAAGTTGAGGCCCAAAAGGTCAGCGGTCATCAAGCCTCGGGTGGTGCCATTCACCTCAACTATCACCCATCTTTCTCGATTCCCGCCTTGGAAACCAAAGCTTGGGCCTATGCCTATCTCCACTAAGCCACCACTTCAACCTTCTTTAGGATCTCTTCCTAAACTTGAGTTGAAGCATTTTCCTAGCTCACTCAAGTATGATTTCTTAGGCCTATTAGCACTCTCCCTATGATAATGTCATTTAACTTGTCTAATGAACAAGAGAGTAGTTATTAGGTGGCCTAATTCAATATAGAAAGGTTAAAAGGTTGAAAACTATTATTGAGAATATAGATAACAAAGGAATTATTGAATCAGTGGAGTTGGTTGATCAAACAAATGTTTCAGTGCTTTAACAACATTTGGCTCAAGATGGTAAACTTAGAGCTTTCTAGGATACAACCCTGATGTGTTTGAAATAATACAGTAAGTGCATGGCTCTATTGCAACATAGAATGTGCAAGGATCGGTCAATCCACAAGGACTCTATTAATAAATATATTTTAATTAAAAATCTATTCTAACTACTTTATTCTAATCAAATAACTAAATAAATAACCTAAAATGCTAAAAATCATAGAAATCACATAAAATGGTAGAAATTAAAACTAACCTAGGAATCCAAACTCAAATATATTAGATATTATAAGAACTAAGCTATTTAGATTATTCTTAACTCATGTAATTAGGAGCACAATGTTTCTAATACATAAAAAATATTTCTTTTAAAAGCTCTCTTTAAATATTTTCTTAATACTAGTTTTTTAGTGTGGCATTATACTTATTCAAAGCATAGATGGTCTTCTTAGGGCACCAACTATTAAAGATTCATGTATAGTCACCCTCTTTCTTACTATACTCAGTAACCCTTTTTCAAGCAATCATTGAGTGTGTAAACTTAGAGTACTATCAGATCAATATTAATATTAAGTAGTGTTTAACATACATCAACCTAATCTTAAAAATATCTTAATCTCACATACATTTCATTCTCATGATTAGGGCAACAAATGGAACATAAGCATAAGAGAAATCAAATCTAACAACTAATGAAAGCAATACATAAATTAATAAAAATTATGTTAATCTTCAAAACTCTATCTACTAATAATATAAAAAACTAAATGACAAAATGACTAAGATAAATTAACAACTACATTCTCAGTAATTAAAATAAAAGTTACAAGGCTTACTACTAAAAGAAAATAAAACAACTAGTTCCTATGAAAAGGAATGAATTCACTGATATTTGTCGTGTTACTCATATAAAACTGCCTTACAACCTTTTGATCTACACTACTGCCAAACTTTGCATCATCTAAATAACATCTTAATCTTATTGTGTCGCTCAACAAGAGCCTAGGGTGTTTTCCAACAGCCATAGCCCTTGGAAGAAGTGTTTGTGCCCAAAAATATGCTTTATGCATGTAATACCAAGAGGGAGAGATATTTGAAAAGGTTTGCAAATGGCAGAAGTGTTTGCGCCCAAAAATATGCTTTATGCATGTAATACCAAGAGGGAGAGATATTTGAAAAGGTTTGCAAATGGAAAAATCACAGAGAGAAAAATGGATAGAATGATAGATGATAAGATATAATTATGCATGCATGAATTTCAAATCTAGAAGATCAAGAGAAAATTTTTAGAAAAAGCAAAAGAATATGAAAAAAAGATCAAGACGTGATAATGAAACTAAAATTTGGTTTAAAAGGGGTGAATGGAAGGAGTTAGAGATGGAGTATTTTTACAAAATTTTGTGCAGAGGTTGTTTATAAGTTGGAGAGTTTAATTTGCAATTTTCATATTGAAAGGATTCGTATAAAAAAATGAAAAATAAAATAAAAAAAGGTCAGAAAATTAGATAGAATGAACTAAAAATAGAGTTTGAAAGGGATGAATGAATGTAGGGGTTAGGGAATGATATAAGGGTAAGATAAGTGCAAAAGATAAAAAAGCATGATGGAAGAAAAATAGCAAGCCTTTCTTACCTCTTCTCTTCTCCTTGGATGTTCCTCTCTTTAGGATGTTCTTCCCTACTATTTGATCATGTTGTGTGGTCCTCTAGAATTGAGAGCTCCTCTTTTCATTGGTTAATCTAACTCAAGTGGTTTCTCATTGGATGCTTTAGGACAATCTTGATGTGAATTAATCTAAGTTACTCTTTATTTAAATTCTTAGATGAAAACTAACCATAGATTTTCCTTTTTTGTCTCTCTCTTTGCCTCCTCATTTTTCTCTATCAATCATAGTAATCCCTTAATATATTTCATGTGAAATTAAGTGGGATACATCACATTTGCATGAAAAAATTGTGGTACACATGTAGGTGGTCTCCATTCTAAAGTGCAAAGAGAGAAAGTAAGGAATTTAAGTCTTCTATGAGCCCTGGCTTAAGTGTACTTCACATGCTTACTTCCTTTGATGTGTGGCTCGAAAGTTTCAATTAGAAGCTCCTAAAAGGTGGTGGAATTTATGCGTGTATGGAAGCACTATCTGGCAACCTCTTTTGAACAGATAAGATTTGGCGATGCTTCTAGGGTTTCTAACTCCACTGAAAATGATAACGACCCTTGTTCTACACTCTAAAATTTTAGACTTCACTAAATTTGACATCCGGGCCCATAAATTTCCTCGAACTTTGAAGTATCCATCTTTTAGGGTTTGGAATGCTAAAAAGATCCCTTTTCTACCATTGTACCCTAATTCTGTAAAATGTAAAAATAACCATAATTGGTGATCTTTATGATAAAACAAGGGCTAAAACTTACTAAACATAGAGATATTCTATGTAATAATTCTATACCTATCAAATATCCACAAACTTAGATTTTATTAGTCCTTGAACAAAACTACGAAAATATAAAATATAAAATATAAAAATTTATGGCCACTTTCTTAGATGTAGTCTATATTTAGCATATGTAGAAAGCTTTCAAACCTCTAGGTTATACCTAGTGGATGAGTTGTGGTCTCATAAGGGTTTCCATAATGCTTTTTAGATTTCTCTGAAACAAGAAGCTACAAGAACAACCAATCTCTAGAAAGTCGAGGCAGTTTTTACTAATATCAATGGGCTACAATCATTATTTGATGAAAAGACTTGAAAAATAAGTAAGAAAGTCTTGTCTTTTGAGAATACTTGTCCCAAAATCATTCTTAACTCTTATCCACTTTCCTTCCTTTCCTTTTCCTTTCCAAACTTCCTTTTCTTCTAAAAATGTCCCAAATAGCAAGCCTTACAAAATATACAAAAATAGTCCAAAAATAGGATGTCTTTGACTTGGTTAAACATTGGTCAAACTTTCCTATTTTGATTATGTAAGTATTTTCCTTTAAGAAAATGAGTGATTAGCTGAGAGCAACAATATGAATCATAATCATTTAGGATATTTTCTAATTAGGAAGTCTTCAATTAGAAAAGCTATAGTAAAGGAATGAAACTTTCCAAATTAGGAAACACCCATGATTAGAACCTTTCCAAAAATAGCAAGTAGAGGATTTTTTGCTTTGGTGATTACTAGATCTTCACTGTCCACATGATCATCATATGAACTTCTTGATTTCCATGCCTCCATCTCAATGCAATGAATCCAAAAACTTAGATTAGTCCTCAATAAAAATGCATAAATTAATCATTTTAAAGCCAAAACTCAAATATTTCATTCCTAAATGAATTAATTCTAATTTCTAATAATTTAAACAACTTTAACTCGTAATTTAGATTAGAAACATAATGGTATATATTAATACATAAATGACATTCATAATGAAGCCAGCCATAAAGTGGAGCCAATGACACAAATTTGGGTCCAAAACAACATTAGCTAACTTGGACAAAAGGTGGCATTTGTCATCATCGTCTACTTCAAGGGTGGTGCTGGTTACTCTCTTACTCTTTGGGTGGCATTCAACCATTCTCATTTGCCACCAAAATGATCAATTGATTTGATAAAAGAGTGGTGCTGGTTGCTCTCGTTTTCCTCATGAGTAGTGTCAATGAGTTTACTTTGAGCAAAGTTGAAAGTGGACAAATGGTAGCTTCTAATGTCATCTCCTCTAGGCAATGATTACATTACTACATCAATCATATTTTCAAGGTTACCCCTAACTGATACCAAAAGGTTTTTATGAACTTGGGCACTAGTGTAGGCTTTGTGAGTTGACTAGTGCCAATCAATTACAAGGGTGTTTTTTATTGATGTCAATAACAGTGGTTATCATTTTGGTGTCTAAATCTCATTGCCTGTCCAAAACAACCACCAGGGCATTCAAAACTATAAATATGGTTCTTCCCTCATTTCTAAACATCAAGTCTCACTCTTATAGCAAAGTAAGTCTCTTCCAAAAGAAGATCAATGCTCACTTTGTTTCAAATCTCAATGTACAGAACTTTGTATGAAACTTTACAAGTTCTCTTGTTGATTTTAGGCTGTTCAAGAGAGATATGAGGCTAGGTCAAGCTTTGTTACTACTTCCTAGAGGATTGTGCTATGACCCATTTCTAGTTTATGCCCTCTAGTTCTAACGCTTTGACTTGATCTCGACTCATGGGGATATGTTGTAGCCTTTTTTAGTCTATGCTCTCCACAATCCTAGTTTGGATCATCCTAAGTCCTTGATCATTTTGAGGTGCTGCCTATGGCTAACTATCATGTGTCTTGGACTATCATAGCCTAACTATGGTGTTTCTGCCTAAGGGATTGCCCAGCCGAGATTAGATTATTCTAGTATGAGCTGACCATTGACTGAGCACTAGGCCTTGGTTCATGGTGATATATTGTTCACATGACCATATATATATTTGTGCATGTGTTGATCCACGCCATGTAGGCTTGGGGACTTGCCATTCTGGGAACCATGCAATACAATATCGTTTGAACCTTTCCATGGCAAGTCATATATTGCCTATGGTTCCTTTTAATCACTCCATGACTTCTATAACTATAACTTGTGACCCATTCTAGCTTGTTCCCTATGACTCTTAATAAGGATTGTGATGGATAATTAGATATTTGTCTTTTATTATCGACATGTAATTAACAACCTTAAAGATTAGAGATATGTACTCATTTTTACATGATTAATAAAAGCACTATTTGAAGAAAAATTTGTACTATTTTCTTTATGCTTTTGCTTATCACAAATGTAAGGAATGAGTATTTTCGATTATATAGCAAATCTTCCATGGAGATTTCTTTTATACCTTTATGATTATTGTTCAAAAATTAGTTGCAATAACTAAGAATGTAACGTTATAAGGCTTCAAGTTGCAAAAGTACAACCTTGAAACTATAACAAACATATGAGCCGCTATCCAAAACTAGGAGGGGTGTAAAGTTTGAGATTAATAATTGGGAATTTGAAGGAGCACTAATACAGCAAGTGGTTTATAAGACGGTTAAAAATGTATATACAAGATAGTTAAAAAATCATCTTATAAAATAAAGACTAACATAAGTTGGTTTTTTTAAAAATTGTCTTATATCTAATATATTCCATTAGATATAAGAAGATTTTTCAATAACCATCTTATATTTCTCAAAATTAGGAGACAATTTTTGAAAAAGTGTCCTATTTAATATATAAATATAAGAGTTTTTAAAAAAATTATCTTATTTTGTACATCCTTCCAAATTGGTATCTATATTCTTTTGTTGGCTTCTATATGCACATTCTTGTTTTAGTTTTGTAGATCACCAAGTAAAAGGACACATTCACTTCATTTCTGTAGGCTACAATCATTCTACAATATACATTCACTTCCAACATTCCATATTGAATTTCTCCATATGCACTTCTCATTGGAATAAAGAAAGCACACATCCATTACATTCACACTTCTCTATACACACCCATATATTTGGTTCAACACACCATCTTCCCTCATCAAAATAAAGAAAGCACACATAGACTTCAATCAAAAGAAAAAAAGGAAGAAATCCATATAAATGAAGGCATTTCATTGATAAAAATATTTACATTCAATACCATCAATGATCTACAAATTAAAAGTCAAAAGATATTTATTCTATTTTATTTTGATGTCATCTAGATTTAATTGGGAGTAACTCTTGCTTCCCAAATCAGCCTGTAGGACAAGATATATTAAATCAGTTGAGACATTCAATCTTAGAGTCATTCAAGAAATGTAGAAAATTGTAAGAATGATTATCAGTAAATTCCCAATTATGAGATAGTAAATCCTTTGCGAATAAGGGTTTTCATGTATCTAAGAACACAATATCTACACTCCCAATATGATTGTAGTTTAGGGCACTACACAACAAAGACAACAGAAAGGTTCAAATTTCATGTTTAATTATAACTTTGGGTTATAAATTGTAACTGCCCTGTGGCTCCCACATACAATAATATTGTTCGCTCAGGAAAAGTGGCCGCCCATACAACTAGCCTCCTCACGGTTTTGTTCTTCACCAATTTCTTGAGGAAAAGGCCTTGTATCGTTGGCAGAGTGTGCAATGGATACAATATTGTCCTCTTTGGGTACCTCCTAATCCATCCCTCAACCTTCACCACTAAATGGTACCTCAGCCTTCACGGCAACGGGTCACCCCTCAAGGTTTTGTTCCATACGAAGAACTCTCCTCAAGAGGCCTTGTTCTGTGTATCAGAGTGACACAACATATACAATATTGTTCTCTTTGGGTACCTCGCACAGGACTCCAGCCTTCACCACTATACAGTACCTCAGCAAGTAAACCAAGTGCTTCTCCCTCAAGGTTTTGTTCCATGTGGAGAACTCTCCTCATGAGGCCTTGTTGTAAGGAGAGTCACACACCGCTCTTATCAATAGCCCAACAACTTTCCCCTTAGCAATGTGAGACTAACTCATCCTTCACATCTTCTCTCCTTAGGGTACACGCGTCCCCGTGTGTTAACCACGCTACCAAATGCCCGTGTCCGGCCAGCCACACACTGGTCAGGGGTTGGCTCTAATATCATCTGTAACACCTCAGAGTTCCAACAGTCACAAGATTGTCCGCTTTGGGACACCCATACACCCCTCACAGTTTTGTTCTTCTCTAGTTTCCTAAAAAAACGCATTATGACCATTAGAGTTTTCTAAACTCTTATAAACAGCCCAGTTTCCTCTCTCCAGGCAATGTCAGACTAACTCTCTATCCTTCACCCCAACTTAGAAGCCTACCAACCTTCTCTTGGTCCACCCTCATCGGCTCAGGGCTTCGCATAAATACTAAAGAACTAGTAAACCTTACCTTGACCTTTTTCCAAATGAGTTTTGCTGGATGATTAATATCTTCCATCTCGACTCATTTATACCATGCACTACACATATATAAGTGAAAAGCATTAGATATGAATAATAGTACAGTTACCATCTATTCAATTATTATAATAAATGAAATAATAAAGACTTATTTGTTGATTGTTTCCATCAGCGGGCCACGTATGTGTGCTCCATAAGAATAAAAAAAATTGCATGCCCACCATGTACGTCCAAAGGTAGTAGTATCTAATGGGACTTATATACACAATCATTCAATTTAAATTTACAGAACCTAACTTATATAAATATTCATGTTTATGGAATGACTTAATTTAGGAAGACATGTTATAACTTATACACTATTGAAGGGAATCAGTAATGCCTACCCCTTCGCACAATGTAAGAACCCAAGTATGATATCTTCTATTTGTTTCCCCACGGACAAATGCTCCTTTAGTGCAAAGGCGATAGTAAGGTCAAGAAATTTGTAAACACCCTCAACCTCTAACCTTTGCAATTTATCATGCCAAGACCTACTAAAACTTAATGTCAAATACTTATCACATCTCATTAATAAGCAATGCCAATCTGATTCCTAATAGAGCAATTACACGATATACTTGATATAAACAATGATGTGTGTGTATTCCAGTTAAACCATATTACACATGGCCAAGAAGTCCTCTTTCATGACTGGAACCTCAACTATGTTGTCGGCAAGCATACTAGCATCTATCCTTATGGGGCTAAGTTCCTCATCTTCATTGATTAGTGTTGTTGTTTTAATTAAAACTTAACACTATACAAATCGTTTGCAATATAGTATACTAGTGAGATCGATCTCATGAAGAGTTGAACTAATGTAATGCTAGTGGTCCTTACTTTAAACTATCTAATCTATCCAAAATTCAAGATATAGTTTTAACCTAAAATAGAATTAGAAATTAACACATGAAATTGGAAATTAAGAAAAAAATAAGAAACATGCTAAATTGAAAACTTTCCTAAAATATGCACTTTCTAAAATTAAAACTTTCCTAAATCATGCACTTTTTAAAATTAAAACTTTCCTAAATTAAAAACTTCTAATTTTATGACTTTCCTAACTAAAAACTTCCCTAAAGTGAAACTTTCCTAAAATGCAATTTATCAATGTTCCTAAACTAACTTTCCTAAATATGAAATTAACAACTAATCTAAGAAAAACATGCTTTAACAAACTACTTTCCTAATCATGTAAAACTAAGAAACCAAATCAACTACTTAAAAAGTGTGACAAAATTAATTACTTTCCAAACTAACTTTAATGCAAACTAATGGAATCTAACTACAACTAAACAAGAGAAATAAATAAAAGATTGCCACTAACAAATAGTGAAAGGAAAACTCCCAAAGCATCGTGCATGTAAACATGGAATGGTATACATGATTCATTGGATAAAAGTGGATTTAATCAACTACTTTGGAAACCTAAGCATGCAATCTTATGCTAACATTAACTAAGCTATCTAACAATCTAGTTGGGCTCTTAAAAAATCAAGTGAACATGAGTTGTATGGTGCTGGAAATTGGAACAAACCATTCATAAAAAGAAATTCCATCCGCATGGTAAATGGATCATTCAATGAATAGAACATGTAAAACATGGAATTAATCACTTCTAATGCAATTAAACATTCAATAATAAAGATAAATAACTGCTGGACACAAATATGAATTAAAAATTCTAACTAACTTCATTGACTCACATAAAAAATTCATCAGCATAATACCTCATACATGTAGTCCAAATCTGAAATTTAAATTCTATTACAATGATTTTCACTTAATCTTGATCAATCCTTAATTATAAGCCAATCCCTCTTCAATTGTTCCAACAATCACTCATGAACAAGCATGCTTAAAATCAAGGGAAATTTCTATGGAATAATAAGGCAACAACCAATGGAAACTTAAGCAAACAAAGTTGGAAATCAAGAGAGCTGAAAGAGAACAAAGATGCAATAAAGGGGAGAAACTAGATTCAAGATGATGTCCCTTGGCTATCACTTCAGGGGGAAACCAGCCTTGAATCTTAGTTTTAAAAGCAAGAAAATATAAAGAAAAACAAGGAAAACTAGCATGAAAAGAAGTAAATTCAAGCAAAGAGAACAAGGAAGCTAACCAACCAAGCAAAGAGAATAAGGAAGCTAACCAACCTTCAAAGATGAATCAAACACCCCAAAAAGCCTAGGTTGAACACTTGACAAAGAAGCACACACCTTGGAAGGGAGTGGCGGCACCTAAGGAGTCCATCAAACAAAAGCAAAAGAGAGGTGAATGGGCTGTAGGAAGAGGGTGTCTCCTTCCAAGGGAGGAGACATCTTTTCCCCTAAGTGAAAAGTTCTCCTTTGCTTGGATTTTTGTTTGCTTTTTATGGCTTTTCTCCTATTTTTTCTAGAATGCCCTAATGCTAAGGTGTGGTGGGAATTAAAGTATCTTAGTTTGAATGGCTAAGATAGGGGAAAAGCTAGGATTTTCAAAAGAGGAAGCAGGTGGAAGGTGGTTGTCTTAAGGAAGGGGAGTAGGTGGGAAATGCCACCTTTTTAGAAAGGGGGGTCCCCCCCCCCCTCCAAAATCATCAAACCACCTATCATCATAGAAGGGGGGGCAGGGGGGAATGAGATGAGAAAGACAAGGAGGGTGTGAGGTGAATAATTTGGGTTGGTTGGGACTTTCCTAAGAGGTGGAATGTGATAGAGTTTTGGAATGACGCAAGTCTACAATAGAAATTCATAGTGCACCTTAAGGGTGAGGTGGAAATTGAGAAAAAAACTAAAAATGAAAGGCTCTTATCCCATTTGTCCACATGACATCTTATTCTAATAAGATTTTCCCTTAATTATCTTCAAAATATCTCATGAATAATCTTCTTGAGTATCCTTCAATCCTAGCCTTCCATTTATCTTAGTTTGATGGCTTAGATGGCTAACTTTGAGGCTCCATTGTCTAGGCTTTATGGTTGAAGCTTTCTTGGCTCCATCCCTTGGCTTGAGTAGCTTGTATGGTTTGTTTTGAATTCCCTAAGTTGTTACCTTCTCTCATGGCTTATATGGCTAAGGTGGCTTAAGTGGCTTCCATGCAAAGGTGGTAGGAACACATGGCTTACTTCATGGGCCCATTTTGGCCATTTTTAGATCCTTTAATCACATCAATTATTTTTTAAGCTTTAACTCGATCTTTTAATATTGATCTTCAATTTCATCCTAATTGATCTCTGTCGTTAGATTACCATCTTACTTCCTACAAAAAGTAAAAAATCCTAATTAAATCTTAGAAAAACATGATTAATCACATACTTACCTTGGATTAGCTTTTGGACCTACAAAATAATGAACTTTTTTTTCATTAGGTCAAAAATGCATTTATTACAAATTTTGGTCTAAAAAAATTTAACCCTATAAGTTATAATACATGGTTACTAATTGGGTCATAGTTATGCAAAATTAAATTCTTATCAATTAGTCTATATAGTCCCCTCAGGAAAGGAGGTGTGTTAGGTGGAACGTCTGCTTGATCCCTACATTGGATGTAATGTTCTATAAATTACTATGAAAATATATGAGAAGAGAGACATAGAGATTCAAGTTTATCATAAAAATAGACATAAATACATATGACATGGCCATCACTATGCTGAGACTTGCTATAGGAGAGGGGTCAGCCTCAATGGTGCCTTCTACTGCTTCTAGTTAACATCAGATACATATAATATTAAAAAATTTAGCTAAGGCTTTAAAGTTGTTACTGAAATGATGCTAGGACACCATATACGTACCTGAGATGACTTTGGTTTGATATACTTCTCTGACCAAGCTACATGATATCCAATCAGATCCCCAATAGTATGAATGTCTTCCACTTCATACTGAAAATGGTATGAAGGCATCTAATTGGAGAGCGGCAGTAATGCCCACATGCTTTGTGTGTGGATGCATCAACCTGGCATGCAATGTGATAGAAAGAACCTCATAGAGTGTAGCCACATTGATGTAGTTCTCAACTATATATGCACTGACCCACCTACAAATTAGAAATAACATATACATAAGAATTAATGAAGATTACTAAATAATTAAACATTAAAAAAGTAAACATGTCAATACATACCTCCTTAATTGAAATATCTCCTTCAAAGAGTTGCTCTAACACCTCTTCTTTAGCTGGAGCACTACAACTATCCTAACGTGGACTTCTGACACTCCAAAAGTCCTTATATAAATCACCAGTTACCATCTTGTATAACTCCTCGAAGGTTTCCTCCATCCATGCTCTAAAAACCATCCAACATTCTTTTACAATATATAGGATAGTTTCTAGAAACCATCCTATGTTATCCATAGATCTCTCCTGCTTCCTCTTTCTCCTTCACTTATTTATTTAAATAATATAGGATGATTTCTACTATATCTTCTTATATTTTATTGTTAAGTGTCTGTGCCTATATATCTCTTACAATATAAGATGGATTTTAATGAACCATCTTATATTGCTTACTGTATATGATAGTTTCTAAAAAATTGTCCTTTATATAGTAAATATATATTTCTTATTACATAGAATGGTTTTCTAAAAATTGTCCTAAATTTTTTACTAAATATTTAGTATGGTTATAAAAAATCATCTTATATTATTCTTCTAATATAGGATGGTTATTCAAAAATTACCCTATATTATCCATAGATCTCCCCTGGTCCATCTTTCTCCCTCACTTGTTTATTTAAATAACATAGGATAATTTCTACTAAACTGTCTTATAATTTACTGTATCTAAAAACCATCTTATATGTATTAGAATATAAGACAATGTTACAGAACCTATCATATGTTCTCTACAATGATATTTATAACAATTTTCCCTTGTTGTTGGTATCTTGAAAATCTTAGTAATCTATGAAAGGCAGAGCGGGCCCCATCCCTTGCTTCCCTAGCCATGCAATAAAATCTTCCAAGACATGAAGACAAATCAATTAATTAGCATGATACATGATGTATAATAATTTAATTATACAACTCCATTCTTGCATGCATTTTAATTTCTCTCACCATACTCGATCTAATCCAACCCAAGTACCCTCCTTACTAGCATCACGCACATAATCCATCTCATTCTTCCCGATTGGATTGAATGATGACATTGTTGTAGTAATATAAGGGTAATCAATTGTTGTATCACCTCGGTCATCTTCATCATAGAAGTCCCTTAGGGAGGAAGATAAAATAGTTGATTATCTCATATTATGTCCATCTTGTACATGAAATACCTGTTTCACTTGAGATACAAAAATAAACTAATCATTTTGATAGCTGATCTTATTGAGATCAATTAATGTCAATCCAAGCGCATCAGTTTTGATGCTATCTTTATTGTGTTCCACACAATTGCACTTAAACACAACCATAGTTCTACAAGTATAATTAAGCTCCCATATCTCATGTATAACACTGTGATAAATATCATTCACTACAATTGGGTTGTTGTCCTTTGAACTGGAAAAGAAAGTAGCTTTAACAACTAAGCGAACACTGCTACCTTGTTGTGCTCTTATCATGGTCTTTTGTGTGAAACTGATAACCATTGATACTATAACCAACATACTTTATTTCCTTTGGGCAAGGTCCCATCGCCATCCAGCCCAAGGATTTAGAAATACTATGACCTAGAACATCTCACTCATCTAAAACTTGTGTATAATATTACTTAAGTGAGATGATTAATGCTTATGCATATGCAATTACAAGTCAATTAAGTGAATGAAGTGTTAATTCATTGTAAGTAACTACCTTTTAAGAAAGCAAAGTAATGAAGAAGTGACGATGCTCGTCTTGCTCCCACTTCTATTTCTTTGCATCTCCCAAATACCTCTCTTTTCCAGGAAGTCCATGTGATCACTATAATGAAAAGATGAAAATTATATAGAACATGCATGCACTTTATACATTTCTTTGTAACATACATAGGAAAATGTAAAAGAAACCTTAGAGAGAGAGAGAGAGAGAGAGAGAGAGAGAGAGAGAGAGAGAGAGAGAGAGAGAGAGAGAGAGAGAGAGAGTGAGCGTTAATTACTTACTCAATATGTGGTTGAACCTCATCAACATAAGTATTGTACAAGACATAAAGGTGTGCCTGGTCCCATTTCTTACAATCAATAGTTAACACCACCATTGGAGGGAGGTTCACCGACTTTTAGATTAGTAATCTATTTGATCATTTCTTGTTTGGGATTTTAGTAGCTTTCACTCTTGGTAAATACTGGGTGCAAAACCCACCGCTTCTTTTGCAATGTAACATTGGACAATACATCCCTCCGGCCGATGTGATTTCGAACATACCCTTTTAACACCTTCATGTACCCCTCAAATGACTACATCCAACATAAATAAATATGTCTACAAAGCCTAACCTTATAAATGAGGTGGTGTACCATGATATCTAAGAAGGATGGTGGGAAGATTGCCTCAAGCTTGCATAAGGTTGTCATTAGATGCTCTTGGATTTCTTAAAATTTTGAAGTATCCACCACCTTCTTGCACAAAGATTAAAGAAGTAATAGAATTTAGCAATAGATCCTCTATCTTTATTTGGGAGCACTGAATGTATCGTTATGGGTAGGAGTTGTTGCATCAATGCATGATAATCATGCAACTTTATCCTTAAGAGTTTTAGTGCTTCCATAGAGACAATGTTTCTAAAGCTTGAAGAGTACCCGTCTAGGACTTTGATCTCTAATAAGGTTTAAACACTATTCTTCTCTCATCTCTACTAAGCTTATGATTTTTATTAGGCAAGTATGTTTCTAGACTGCCTCTATCTTATGGATGTAACCTTCTTTTCAAATTGGTTGTCACAATATCCATTCAATTTTCAAGTCCATCCTTTGTTTTTCCTAGCATGTTGAGTAAGGTACCAATCAAGCTTTCACAGACATTCTTCTCAATGTGCATGACAGCAAGCACATGCCTCATGTGCAGGGATTTTCAATATACAAGTTTAAATAATATTGAATTCTTCTTCCAACAACTTTTAGAGTTGTTATCATATGTATGCTTAGTTCCCTTCTTCTTCTCTAATGAGACATTAAGGGTTTCAACCTATTCCAATACTTATCATCCAGTGAACCTCTTTAGAGGTGTCGAGTCTCCACACTACCATTAAATTTTCCCTTCTTAAAACAGTCTGAATGGTTTCTATGCAACCATCTTTTGTGGCCTAGGAATGCTATCTTCCTACCATATGAGGCCATATGATACACATTTGGTCACTACAAATAAGACATGCATTGTACCCCTTTACTATGCATCATGCTAAATTATCGTATACATGAAAGTCATTTATTTCCATAGTAGTATAACCTTAAGGGTGAATGTCTCTTACTTGTATGCATCATAAGTTTCAACCCCTACTTCCTACAATGTCCTAAGATCATTGATCAACGGAGTCAAGTATACGTCAATGTCATTTCCAGGTTGCTTATGACCAAGTATTAACACAATTAACATTATGAACTTCCTCTTCATGCACAATGACAGTGAAAGGTTGTAACAAACTATTATAATAGGCCAATAACTATACTTGCTGCTCATAGAACCATGAGGACTAATCCCATCTATAGATATTGCAAGTTATAGATTTCTAAGTTCTTCTCCAAAATCATGCCACATGAAATCTACAAGCTTCCACACCGGGCTATCTATTGGATAGCATAAATAGTTATCACCTATTGTAATATCCTCAAATTTTAAATAATAAATTAAATAAATAAAAATTATATGTATAGAAATTGGTCCTAGAAGCTCAAAAACAAAAAATTACACATCAATAGGAATTGAACGGTATAAAAAACGTCGAAAATGGAGTTCAGATGAGTGAGTTAAGAACATTTTAAGTGTAAGGGTAAATTGGTAAATTTCCAGGGACATTAATTAAAGGGAGTCGTTTTGATAATGACACCCCTTTTCCACTTCCATTAGAGTTCTAATGGAGGAAGGCACTGATCTACCTTCCATTCGAAAAAATTGGGACTTAGCCTATTAAATACAAGTTTCTCCTTCCATTTCCACGCCAAACAACCAGAGGAGAACCCTTGTTTTCCCCTGTGCACACCGCAAAAATGAGTTGAAGTTTGCACGCACTAGAGGGCTCTGATCTCCCATCTCTGGCTCTAATTAGGTAAGTTACACATTTTAACTTGTTATTTACTTTGTTTTTCAACTTTCCCCTCACATATCCGGGCTAGATCTGATCAAAATGGTCGTTGGATGGCCTATGGATTCAAAACCATGGAGCATGGTTAGACCCATGTTAAGGACACCTCAAATAAGAAATCTAAACCATTCATTGTGATCTTTGGACCCAAAAACCTTGGGAACGGTGAAATTAGATAAATAAAATCGAAGCTTCTAGGGCTCTGATCAAGCCAAAACAAGGTGGACGGCTTGGGTTCATCGTCCCTGATGAACAATGAGCCCAAGACGCCCACCGGGATGCACAGATGGAGACGCGAGCATGCGGGTGCTCCGTCGCACACGTAAGCATCGCACGGGTGCGCGAGACACTTTGCGCGTTGTCACGGATGTTCGGAACGCACTAGGTGTCCTGGGAGCGCTGTGTTCTGGTGTAAGTAGGTGCAAACCGCACCGCTCGTGTAAGTCGGTGCATGCGTACCTTCCCCTATAAATTAATATATTAATTTATGAAGTCTTTTTTAAAAAAAAAACTTATTTTTGGGAGCTATAGAGGTCCAAATCACGAGCGAAAACATCTATTGCACCGTATTGATGACGCAGACCTAGATTTAACTTGAAAACCTACATTTAACTACTTTTAGATTAGTTAAATTATAAAATATTAATTAATAACTTAGAACCGACTGATCAAAAGGTGATCAGGCCTCAAGACTTGAACAATGAGATAAAGTATGATAATAAAGGGTTCTAAGGGGCATATTAGTGTGACTACTCTAGAAATTGATCTAGACCATTGGTCTGAACCAGATCTTGGGAAATTATTGATCTGAGGATGATCTGACCATCAGATTAAGGTATAAACGTTAGATACACACAAAAACAAACATATGGACATGAGATGAGATGAGACTAAATTAAAAACCAAATCATAATTAGAGATCTTAGAGGATGATCCAATGGTTGGATCATCATAGATTCTATTATAATCTAATAAATAACATGAAATAGTATTGTGGTACTAACAAGTACATCTGAACGTACAAGCTAAGAAGATTATATGCTTGAGTTGGGTGATCTCACATTGAGGTAGGTGACGACATTTAATGTTTTGTTTTGATTTTAAAACCTTGCATTATCATGAGTGATTGTGATTTAAATTGCACTTATTATTAGTCGATGATGTTGTGAGATTTAGAGTTTTATGCTATGATCGCTCTTTGATTTCAATCATGTATTGAATGTATTTATGACCGATGGTTTCATGAGATTGATATTACCTAATTATGCATAAATAGAAATGATCTTCCTTATTGTATCACTGAAACTGATGGGTTTTCATGAGAAAGGAATGTGGAGGCTTAGTGGCAGTCCTTTTAGAGGCTAACCCCGAGATGAGGGGCGTGCCTTAGGGATTGAGAGCCACAAGTGCTCTTGGTTTTTCAACATATATGATTTCTGTGTTTTGTGTTTTATGACGGGTGCTCTCACCCGGTGGATGTCATGCTAGGAGGGAGAGGGCCGGCCACCCACGTTCCTAGATTTGTGATGTGATATAATTGTGATATGATAGACACCTGCCCGCAAATGGCTTTCGGTAGGGGTTTGGTAATATGGATAGTCCACACTACCGATCAGGGCCTTTCCATGAGGATGGACATTAAGTCTCCCGTTATGGTGTCGACGGGGAGCGGCAGTGGTTGAGACCCTGGAGGGTTGCCACTGCGGCATGATGATCCATACTCTTATTCTATGTGCTTGCATGATGAGCATGGAGATGTGATGGTATGCCTGGGTGTGACGACACTCAGAGATTTAATATGAATACTCATGATCTATGATGCGAGTATATGGGACACTCGTGGAACCCACGTACCTTGGGGGTACCCTGTTATGATTGTATGCTCATTTACATGAGATCATATCATGTTTTAAATCCATGAGATGCATGTTTTATCCTATATGATGTTTTAAGATTTTATTAGCATTGCTTAAAATAATTATATTCTTGTAGAAAATTGCTTTACTCAATGTAACAATATGATTATTTGATTTTGTTCCATTGATATACATTAAATGTCTATGTACCTACCAAGCATTGCTTGCTGAGGCATTGCGTTATTGTTGCAATGCCTCAGATATTAAAGAAAGACAAGACATATGAGGAGTTAGAAGAATAGTGATCGAGAAGTCTCATTGAGAGGTATGTTCTGGTTTCACATGAACTGTGTATGTATATATATGTTATTGGACTTGATTATACTGTTATGGGAAAGGGGCTGATGACTGGATGAGTCCTAGAATAGTAAATCTATTTTAAACATGTTTACTTGGAAAAAAAAAATCTTGTTTGCGTTAATGGTTGACCTCAGGATTTTTCAAAAAAATGAAATTCCATTGAAATTATTTTTCCCTGTTTTGGTTTTTATAAAATTGGGGCCCCACCTTTTGAAAAGTTTATAAAAAAAAGAAAGTATTAAAAAACCCAGGTCGTCACACCCACTCTCTCCTCGGCATGCCATACTAGTGTCTTCAATATTTCTTTAATGCAAAAGATTCTTTGGAATCTTGTAATAGGGGAAAAATGCAGTAGGACCTTCGCAAGAACATCTTTCACTTGCCGATTAGTTGAATTCTTCTTAAGCTTTCATCTTAAATGTCCACAAGCTGGGTGTATAGTTTTGTCTTTGTACTCCTTCCTATATAAGATGCAGTCGTTGGGACAAGCATGTATCTTTTCATACTTCAAACCTGAGTGCAACCATAGTTTTATTTACCTCCCATATTGACAGAGTGAGTTTGTTCCCCTTCTAGCAGTTTACCTATCACTTTTAACAATTATGTAAAACTTTGATCTAAAGAGTTAAATCTCGATTTCACATTGTAAAGTTCTACCATTGTAGACAACTTGGTATAATCTATATATCCAATATACAATAGCCCATCAGCTTCCTCCAATGTGGTATGGAATTGTTCAAGATCGTCTTAGAAGCCATCATATGCATCTTGAAATATTGATGCAGCTGTACTATTTGCAACACTTCCTACAGTGGCTTCATAATTATATACACATTTTGCCCTTATCAAGGGCCTACAAGAACTTCCCTCTCCATGCCACATCTAGAGGCGATAGCTTTCATCAACTTCATTAAAGTACAAATATTCTCTCAACTCCTATAGTAACCTTTTCTAGGCTTCCACATCTCGAGCATGGATATTGCATCTGATTACAATCACCACTTGTCTTAAGTGCAAACTCTACAAAATTTTCTATTCCCTCCTCATATTCTCTTGATGATCTTTTTGCTATCATCCAAGCACATTTGTCCATTTTGTTAAAATTTTGAAGTTCAGATGCATGCAAAGACTTTCTAGACATGAAAATATTAATAACGTTGGGTTAGGCATTTAACCAAACACTTGGTATGCGCAGAAAATGTATATACAATTGGAAATATATATATATGAGAGGACTCAAAATTTTCACTTTAGGTTTAGGACAAGAAAGAATGATGCAAAAACATTACTGATCCATAAACATGAATGATCCACACACTGATCCACAAGCATCAAGGGAAAATTTTTAAGAAAGAAAATTATACACACAAACATCAAATAAATTGATCGTACGACAAAAAACATGAAAGAATACATACCCAAGCTGATATCAACTGAAAAAATACAAGTTTGGGACAAAATATATGTAAATCCAACTCAATCTTGGAGTTTTTCGTCAAAGCAGCTGAGAGTAAAATATTACAAGTTGAACTTCATGTTGTTTTAAAAATAAGACCTAAATGATGGTTTTTGAAAATCATCTTATGAAATTTTACATTACAAGACTTCTAAAAACTACTTTATAAAATCTAACTTTATAAGATGATTTTTGGAAACCATTTTCTATAAATTTTTTATAAGATGGTTTTTTGGAAAGCATCTTATAATATCAAGTTTTATAAGATGGTTTTTAGAAACCAATTTTATTATTTTAATAAAATGGTTGTGTTTAAACTGTCTTTTTTGTTTTTTTTTGCCATCTTATAAAAATCCAATTTTAGCAGTGTATGTATTCATATTTGAGTGACAAAGATTCTTGATTCGATGAAATCTACTGGTGAAATTTGTCCATGGAATAGTAGATTTTTGGGCATATTTATCATAATAAGGCATTTCTTAGTTTTGGTTTATTTGGTCTAGAAAGACCAATACTTTAGATAGTGAAACAATCAAATATTTTGCTAGCTATGCACATGATTGGCAAGATTGAAATAGAACTAAACAAATTCATTATCAATTATAAAATTACTAGGAATTAGATGTCAAACTAACATAATCCACTAAAGTGTCTTTTTGCAGTTGTTTTTAGCCTTCAATAATGTCAAGGATAAGGAGGTTGCAGATATTGGGCTTGTTTGTGTTGGGAACAAGAATCATAAATTAAGATGTTCTGAGATAGTAAAAAGTTTCTTTTGTTGCTTACTTGATTCTTTTTACAAAAGGTCTAGTGTCTCGCTCAAATTATTATATTTTGTTTGATTTTAAATCTTTGAACTATATATTAGACAAATCTTTTTTACATTTTCTTTTTCTATCTTTGAGTGATAATCTTTTCACTCGGTGTCTTACTCAATTTTTAGGTTTTGAATTTCAATATTCTAATGTTATATCTTGAAATTTTTCTAGCATGTTAGTCAAGTTTGAGGTCACTCGTTTTGACTTGACTTTGCTAGATCATGGGTTAATGAGAGCTAGCTTGATCTCTTTACATTTTACAAGATGTTATGATAAGCTAGAGCGAGTTTGACTTTAGCTAGGATGCATTTGATTATAATTATAATTATACATATTTATATTTAAATATTAAAGTGATCTCTTCAAGCCTAATTCTTGTATATGCATGCCTAAAGTAATAGCCTCCAATAAGAACTTGTTTGTGAGCCTGTATGGCATGCTATGAAACATGTTTATAGGCCTCTATGCATAATATGAGGCATATTTATGGGTCCTCCTTGCATAGTATAAGGCTTATTTGGCGGTCCTCTTTGCTTATAATGGAATCTATTTATGGCCCTTGCATAACTTTAATATGAAAATGAGTGTAGGTAACTTTTTAAGTTCCACCATGTAAATAACATTTTATTTGAAAATGAGTGTGGATAGCTTTTAGGGCCTACTATGTAAATTATTTCTTATTTGAAAAAGTATGTATAGCTTTTGGGCCTTGCATGTAAATAGCTTTTATTGAAAATAGGTGTGGATAGCTTCTAGCTAAGGCCTACCATGTAAATGACTTATTATTTGAAATGAGTGGAGTGTGATAACTTTTAGGGCCTACCATGTAAATAGTTTTTTATTTGAAAATATGTATGAATGACTTCTTATTGTAAATATAATTTCTTAATTGAAATAAGATAGAGATAGTTTTCAGGGCCCACCATTTAAATAGTCTTTCCATAAACAATGGGTGTGGATACCAATTTTTATTTATTTGAAATGGGTGCCCTTATCAATTTATGATGTCTAACCTCTATTTTCACAAACTCTTGCAAACTCATGTAAAAAAGAACTCTTTCCTTATTTTTTTCTCCAAGATAAAGATAACCTTTAATTTACAATAGCAATAGACCCAAACCTGAAAATTGCCTTAGCTCAAGATAGAATCCACTAACAATAAGTGTTCTAAACTAACAATAATATTGCAAGAGTTAGTTTGATAACCTATCTAACTTGGTCTAGCTCAGTGTCACTAACTATTATTCACAGCCCATGATCAAGGTCTTCAAGCTCTAATGAAGGCCTGCATAACTCACAGATTTGCCCTTAAGGACTCAAGCCGGTATTCGTGGATCTATAAAAGAAGGCCTACTTCTAGAAGGCTTGGTTTCTGGAAGAATCCTTATAAATACTTAGAAAGAGGTAAACTTAGATATTTATGTAGAAACTTCTAGAGAGGATTCTAGAATGATCCTCAACCATTAGATGGTTGACACATGTAACAATCTCCACCATTCATTGAGGACGTGGAAAGGGGGTGAGCACCTATAAATAGAGATGCTCCCTCATTTGCAAGACATCTCCCAACAATCCAATAATTTTATCTCAGAATTCATCCAAGAGTTGTAAGCATCTTCAAAGCAATAAAGCTAGAGTTCTCTCTAGCTCCTTTTTAGTTGTTCTTCTCCTTAGAGATTCTAGTCAAGCTTATTTAGTTGGTGTAGAGTGAGAAGCCAAGCTAAGTGCGGCATGGAAGTTTGAGAAGCTAAGCCTGTGACAGTATAAAAGTAACAAGCTCTTGATGGGATAGCTTGTTCTTTGTTCTTTCCCTTCCAACTTGGTGGTTTGGATGACTTAAGCTTGCTCTTATAATTGCCCTTATCTCCCCCACCTTTAACATGTCTAATCTTTTGGTTCTTTGATTTTGCATAATCCTTCCTAAATTCTACCAAGGATTGAATTTGGTGATTACATCGGACAACATAGAGATGTTACAACGACGTAACTCCTACTTTTCCCAATCCTTTAACCCACTAAAGAATTACACAAACTTGTCTTCCTTAGACATGTAGGGGATCTCAAATAAAAGTTTTGAATATTCTAAAATAGAATCACCAATAGTCCCCATGTGTTTTAACCATCACAACTTTTCCTTGCTTCTGTGCATGCATTTTTAGGATAGAAATGTGTCTTAAGGTTATCCATAAACTTGTTTCATGTGTTAATTGTGAGTGTACCTCTTTTGATTTCCATGATCCTTTGACGCCATCATAATAGAGCATTGTCCGTGAGATAGAGAAAAGCTATAGCAATCTTCTACTCATCCTTCTCCATTTGTAGGTGTCAAAAGTACCTCTAAATATTCCACAGAAATGTATCAATTTCTTTTGCATCTTATTCTCCACCATAATGTCACAGACTATTATTACACAGCCCATGACCAAGGTCTGCAGGCTCTAATGAAGGCCTGCATAACTCGCTGATTTGGTCCAAAGGACTCAAGCCTATATTCGTGTATATGAAAGAAGGCCTACTTCTAGAAGGTCTAGTTTTAAGAAGAATCCTTATTAACATCTAGAAATAGATAAACTTAAATATTTATGTAGAAACTTCTAAAGAGGATTCTATAATAATCCTCCACCATTAGATGGTAGACACATGTAACAATCTCCACCATGCATTGAGGAGGTGGAAAGGGGGTGAGCACCTATAAATAGAGGAGCTCCCTCATTTGTAAGACATCTTCCAACAATGCAACAATTTTATCTCAGAATTCATCCAAGAGTTGTAGGCATCTTCAGAAGAATAAAATTAGAGTTCTCTTAAAGTCCCTTTCAGTTGTTCTTCTCCTTAGAGATTCTAGTAAGGCTTACTTAGGTGGTGCAGAGTGAGACCCAAGCTAAGTGCCGCATGAGAGTTGAAGAAGCTAAGCCAGTGATAGTACAAAAGTAGGAAGCTCTTGATGGGGTAGCTTGTTCTTTCCTTTTCAACTTGGTGGTTTAGATGACTCAGGCTTGCTCTTGAGATTGCCCTTGTCTCCCCCACCTTTTACATGACTAATCTTTTAGTTCTTTGATTTTGCATCATCCTTCCTGAATTCTACCAATGATTCGATTGTAGTGATTACAGCAAACAAAGTGTAGACGTTACGATGATGTAACTCCTACTTTGCCAAATCCTTTAATTTACTAAAGAAGTACATAAACTTGTCTTTCTCAGACATGTCGGAGATCTCAAACAAAAGGTTTGAATATTCTGAAATATTATCACTAATAATCTTTTTATGTTTTAACCATCACAACTTTTCCTTGGCTTCTATGCGTGCATTTTTTTAATAGAAATGTATTTTAAGGTCATCCTTAAACTTGTTCCATATGTTGATGGTGAGTGTATCTCTTTTGATTTCCATGCTCATTCAATACCGCCATAGTCGAGCATTCTCTGTGAGGTAAAGCGAAGCTATAGCAATCTTCTGCTCGTCCTCTTCTATTTGTAGGTGTCAGAAGTACCTCTAAACATTCCACAAAAATGTATTAATTTCTTTCACATCTCATTCTCCACCATAATGTCATCATACTATTATCACATAGCCCATGACTAAGGTCTACAGGCTCTAAAGAAGGCTTGCATAATCACAGATTTGGTCCAAAGGACTCAGGCCTGTATTCTTAGATCTATGAAAGCATGCCTACTTTTCTAGAAGGCCTAGTTTTTGGAAGAATCCTTGTAAATATCTAGAAAGAGGTAAAGTTAGATATTTATGTAGAAACTTCTAGAAAGGATTCCAGAATGTTCGTCAACCATTAGATGGTTGACACACGTAACAATCTTCACTATTCATTGAGGAGGTGGAAATGGGGTGAGCACCTATAAACAAAGGAGCTCCCTCATTTGCAAGACATCTCCCAACAATCCAACAATTTTATCTTAGAATTCATCCACGATTTGTAAGCATATTTAGAGCAATAAAGCTAAAGTTCTCTATAAGTCCTTTCAGTTGTTCTTCTCCTTAGAGATTCTAGTCAGGCTTACTTAGTTAGTACAGAGTGAGAAGCCAAGCTAAGTGCCGCATAGGAGTCTAAGAAGCTAAGCCCATGACAGTTGATATCAGAGCAGGTTAGGTGCGGAGGTTTGCAAAGATAAAGATAACCGTAATCGAAATCTCCACTTGACTAGAGGAAGAGCACCCAAGGTTAGGGTCCCTTGAAGGTGTGAGGAAAGAGTTTAAGGCCGACAAGAGGAGGGACTAAGCTCCACAAGGAAGGTAAGCTTTGTGAAACCCTTGAGATCAACATTTTAAAACCAAGGAACTATGCTCATAGATAGAAGGTTATCCCATCAAGGCCATGCTACTTTTGTGATGGACCTCACGTCATGTGCATTTGTCTTACAAAAAAGGACCTACACTACATGTTAATGCACAAGGAGGAAAAGGAACAGGAACTAGAGGATATAGCGCAATCAAGTACGCCATTAAATTGCACAAGAATAGTTGAACTTGAAAAGACCATGTACAATGATAATGTTGCCACACAAGGAGGAATGAAAGGAGATGTGCTACAATGGGACGAAGTTGCATCAAGTGAGGAGAGGGTGCAACTAGGTTACATGAGTATATGGATGTTTAGAAAAACCTCAGAGAAATGAGAAGCTAGAAAAGGGTGTTGCCACAACTGATGGCACAAAGAAGAGTGTGACACAATCACAACAGTCCAAGAGGAGAACGACCAAACTTGGACGTGCTGGAGAATGAAGGCTTATAGTGGTCACACAGATGTATAGGAGACGCAACGGTAAAAGGTAACCTTGTAGACATGAAGGACACGCAACAACTGATGATTGTGCAAAGGTATACAAGTATGTAAGAAGGCTCACTATTGACAAAACAAGTTAGATTTTGAAGAACAAGGAGAGGACTACAAGACAACGAGGGAACTATAAGTCGCACAAACATGGAGCGTATAACCCAAGGGATTTCCTGACACTAGGAAGGATGTGTTGACGAGGGCGTCGACATTATCAGGTGAGAGAGAATGTCACGGACTGTTATTACACATCCCATGACCAAGGTCTCCAGGCTCTAATGAAGGCCTGCATAACTTGCATATTGGACTCAAGCTGTATTCGTGTACTATGAAAGAAGGCCTACTTCTAGAAGGCTTGGTTTCTAAAAGAATCCTTAAAAATATCTAGAAAGAGATAAACTTAGATATTTATGTAGAAACTTTTAGAGAGGATTTTAGAATGATCCTCAACTATTAGATGGTTGATATATGTAATAATCTCCATCATTCATTGAGAAGGTAGAAAGGGGGTGAGCACCTATAAATAAAGGAGCTCTCTCACGTGCAAGACACCTCCCAACAATCTAACAATTTTATCTTAGAATTCATCAAAGAATTGTAAGCATCTTCAGAGTAATAAAGTTAGAGTTCTCTCCGAGTCTCTTTCAATTGTTCTTCTCATTAGAGATTCTAGTTATACTTACTTGGTGCAGAGTAAGAAGCCAAGCTAAGTCTCCATGAGAGTTTGAGAAGCTAAGCTAGCAACATTAGGAATGACTAACAATGAGCTGGCCCGAAAATAGAATAATCTATCAAACTAACCTTTGATAAGCCTAACTCCGGTGAAATCAAGATTGACTACCACCATGTTCTTGACTTTGGCCTCAAAATTTTTCCTAAATTCAACCATGTGACTGTGATAGGCGCTAGTACCCCTGTTACACAAGAAACGAACTAACAAATGCTGGTCATCCTGCCGCAAAGACTTCAGCGCGCTATAAAATTTCACATCCAAATTTGAAACCGACCAAGACAGCCCGCCCTAATTATATTCCACTTGGAATCCGCCTTCCCACAATTAAATTCCCGCAATTTTCTCATACTGTCCTTCTTTTGGACTTTGGGTGCTGATCCAGGCCTGTGCGTATGTTAACAGCTCGTGTGTGCCCTCGTTAATTCACCTGCAACACTGAGAAAAGATTCTCATGAGTTACTTTGCTACTACTGAGACCTAGGGTTTCTGCTACACTTCCAAGTCTAGGGTTTCAATCCTCTCTTCCTTTGACTTTCTTTCTTTTGCTGTATCGCCATCCATGGAGTCTGAAACCCTAGAAGAAAAAGAAGCTTCTGTTGGAGAAGAAGGATCTCCAGAGAAAGGAAAAGGAGAGTCAGAAATGGCGGAAAAAGAGTTTTCACCTGAGAAAGAAGAGGATAATAAGGAAGAAAACGGAGGCGAGCGAGAAGAGGAGAACGATGAAGTTAATACTAAGCAGGTTGAAAGAAGTAGAAAGAGAGGGAGCAAGAAGGAAGATTCGAACAAGAACGGAGGGGAAGAATCAGTGGAGAAGAGAGTGAGAAAGAGTAGTTCAAGTTCGAAAGAACCGGCTACGCCTGTAGAGAGAATAGAAAGACCTGCACGAGAGCGAAAGTCTGTGGAGAGGTATTCGGCCTTCTCTGTGGAAAAGGTTTCTGCGAGTAAAGGATTGAAAATTCATAAGGTATTTTGATTGTTTACGTTCTTCGTCCTGTTCTAAATCTTTCTGTTTTTATTTTCTTTTTCTTTGGGGTTTGTTTTGAATTGTTCGTGACTTGGTTTTGCGGGATTTCAGGGTCGTGGGACGCAGCTAAAAGAAATTCCAAATGGTATATTTTCTGTTTCTTTCTTTCACAGTTTGAAGACAATACAGCGGCCTTTTGGTCGTATAGTAATTTTAGTTGTCTGCCTTGTCCTGAACCTTTCTTGATTTGATCTCTCTCAGTAGAAAGTGTTAGTTAACAAATAATAACAGTAAGTTTATTATTATGATGATATTTTCTCAGTAGAAAAAAATAATGATAAAAAATAATAATAGTAATATTATTATTCTGGTATAAAATTCACTATGCTTTTGATCTTCCTGTTTATCCTTGGAGAGAAGAAACAGAGGAATCTTAAAAAACCAGAGTGTAATTTGGCAAACAATTAGGATCTAGGAACAATAATAATGAACAACAATACAGGATTATGAGAAGGAGAAAGATGATATTTATAATAAAATTAGAGATATCCCTGTAGTTTGATGATGTTTATAATGAAATTACAAATACTTCCATAATTGTATTTAAATTTGTGGAATTTTAGAGGAGTTTCTTCTAATATTTCACACATAAGTGGTTTTTGCACTTCTTAGGATTTGCGATCATCAATGTAGTTGCAGCTGCAAGGAGCACCCAGGCACAAGGGATGCAACTTGCGCTTGGAGGGACTCAAGGTGCAAAATTAAGAAATTTAAATTTTTAAAAAAGAAAAAAATTCAAAATAAATCTAAAAAATTATAAAAAATTCAAAAAAGAAGAAGAAAACATAGAAATATAAAGATATGAATAAATACTTGTCAAATGAGTGAAATGGAATTCTTAAGTAATTAATCAACATGTCAACAACAACAACCTAAGATTAAACCAAACAATTATAAACAAAGAAGTTCAAAGACATATAAATACAATGAGAGTCATAAACTCGTCTTCCTACTACTCCAATCTGTTGTGCCGTTGTCATCATCGCTACCATCTTCCTGTAAATTTAGAAATATAAACAATCAAACAACGGTTACATAAACAAATGTTAGAGTTAACTACTAAGACTTAAGAGTCATATTCCTATACCTCTTCCTCATCAAGAAGATCAAGATCGTCATCAGAATCATCTTTTTGATAGATGTAGACATCTTCGTAAGTATCCTTATCGTCCTGCTCTTCTCCAACATCTTCTTTTGGTTCTTGTTCTTGATGAGCTTGAGATTCAAAAATGCGGCTGCCCTTTTACCCCCTCTCCCGCTTCTAGTATTGCCTAGTAGATGAAGCATCAAGTTTACTTGAATCCTTCAACGAGCTCAACATCTAATCAAGTGAGGGCATCGCCTGAATGCACTAGATCATCTTCAGTATCTTCTTGAACAATCCACTCATCACTTTCGCTGATTTCTCGTAACAGAATAGGATGTGTATACATTTGCATTTTCAAATGATCTTCATATCGACAATGAAGATGTTGATTGTATTGAACGTATACTAGATTGTTCAATGTTTTAGCGTGCAGCCTATTCCTCTTCATAGTATAGATCTGAAAAGAAAAAAATACATATAAATTTAAAAGATAATGAACATATAGTATACTAAATAACTAAGACGTACTAAATCTTAATATCTAAGTAGTTTACAATCTCAAAGACACTCTAGTTACGGTTATAAAGAGATGCACTACATATCTAGGAGAGGACTTTAATGGCGAATGTTTGAAGTTGTGGGGCTTCAGCCTCAAAGTTAATCCATCATTCACCTACAAAAGTTGAAGAAAATTAAAGTTAAAAATAAAATAAAATAAAATAAGAATATTATAAAATAAAATTTAGAAATTAAAATTTAAAACATATAACAACATAAAACACTTATAAGGGGTTAGGTTTTTTCTCTTGCGTATTGCCAAACAAGCCTCTAGTATGTTTATAAGTGGATATTTCATCTACCACCATGTTAGTCTCATTTCCATTATTTATCCTACTAATGGCATGCATTAGACTATTTTTGATGTCACTGTTGTACTCAATTTCAATGTCATGGTCGTAGTAGAAGGATGGGTTGAGGTAATATTTAGTTGCATGCAAAGGTTGGTGAAGCTGAGAATTTCATATACTGTTCAGTATGAGTAGCCTAATGCTTATTCTTTGCTGGATTGGCTTCAATCTTTTCTTTGGTCCTGGCTTTAGCCTCAAAGTTGTATTTCATTGCCAGCTTCTCCTCATTATCCACCACCCTCAAAACCTCTACAAGTGGAGCTATGATCTTCAAACAAAAGAGGATGTGATTTTAGAAGCTGGTATGTGATACAATCTTTTTAGCTCTTTTACCTTTAGGCTTTTTTGGCTATTTACTGTTTATCCACTTTGAACAGTGGAACATTGCTTTCAATTTTGTCTTCAAGTTGTGAATACTTTCTAAGTTGAAGAAGTTGGTGGCAAAGTGCGTCATTGTAAGTTTGACTAAATCTTTTTCTTTGTAAATCTTCTCATAAGATGAAGGATGTGTGTGGTTATATATAAAAATCTTATCATAAGCTGCTGAGACCTCTTCCTCGGCTATGTGGCTGATTTGGAAGTACCTTTCTGCGCGACAAACCCAGCTGTAGGGTTCTTGGCTGTCGAATATTAGAAGATCCAGTTTCCGGCCTGGCCATCTTTGACGCTGATGGAGTTCTTGCTCGACAGTGTTCCGGTGTTGATCGTTTGAGGTCTCCCCTACTTCTGTGTTCCTTGTGCGACCTCGACTTTCTTCCAGAACATCGCTGTTCTTGATCCACTCCCTTATCTCTACCAATTAGTCACCTAAGGCCTTAACATTTGTCTGTAATCTTCCCATATGATCCCTCAAATCTCCTATCTCCCCTCTCACGCCTTCCAATTCCTTCTCCATGCTTTCTGTCCTCTCCATTCTGGTCCTCACCATCCCCAGGTTTCGGACTAGCTCTGATACCACTGATAGATGATCCAATAGATTTCAATTTCAACCAAAATTCTGATACAGAGTTACAATTACAATCAGTAAGCAAATGCAGAACTATCTTGGTTCTGTTCTGTATGCGTTTTTTTTTCTAACTATTACATTCTCTAGCTTTTGAGGAGCTAGAACCTCCACTTCCTTTCTTCAAGCAATCCTCCCTTCCTTATGTTCCCTCCTTCCTCTTATATCCTCCCTTCCTCTTCCATTCGTAACTGCCTTTTGAAATATCTAACTGAAGTAACTGCCTCTACAGATTGTAAACAGATATAATTGCATGTTGTTTACTTTTTATCCTTCTTTTTGTATAATATTTGCCAAATCTACCCTCTTTAGGTTTAGTTGATGTAACAGGCTTCTTGTAAGGAAAATTGATGTTGCTTTGCCTTTGCCAAGCACATAGAGAGGTTGCAAGAGGAAATCTATCTGTATATAAAGAGACCACCATTTGTATGGTTTTACACAGAAGGTGAGCCCTGGCACAACGATAGAGTTGTCGTGTGACCTGGAGGTCACGGGTTCGAGGCGTGGAAACGGCCTCTTGCAAAAATGAATGGTAAGGCTGCATGCTATAGACCCTTTGTGGTCCTCCCCTTCCTTGGACCCTACATATGCAGGAGCTTCGTGCACTTGGCTGCCTTTTTTATATGTACGGTTTTACACCATGGACTTGTTTATGAAGATTTAGTTGCTTTGATTTTTTGCTTGCTCATGTCTGGTTTCAACAATTGAATTGAGAGTTTTCTCATTTTTAAGAACTGCAATGGTTCTTAGATTTTGCACTGATGCGGCATCCTTATTTCTTCCTCCAAGATGACTCTTGGCAAATTATTCAAAGCCCTAGGGGCAAAGCCTAGTTGCTGCAAACTCTTCCAAGTGTTCTTAGAATCTCTTAGAAAACTCTCACGTGCTACACCTAGACTCTTCGTGTGAGCTAGTAGGTGTGACGTTTCCTAGACTATCCAAAATCCTTGGAAAACCCAAAGAATCTTGTTACTTCTTTCTTATTTTCAATTTCCACGTATCAAAAGTACTCAATTCAAGTTTCATTCATCTAATTCCAGCCATATTGAGTTTGTTTGCTATTAGAAATTAGCTGTGTTAAAAATAGTTTTTCATTTATTTACTGTCTGAAAGATTTCCTGCCAAACTAGAAACTGGGTTTGCGTTAAATTCATTGGATTTCTAGTTTTCAACTAGATCTCAATTGGGTTTCTAACAGTTTCTCAACTCCAACTTTTGTTTGAAAGTCACAATGAATTTGTGCCTGTGTTTTCTGATTCTGCAAATCTCAGAAATTCTGACATTTTCAGTTCGAATTTTTGTGTTGAATATTTGCTTTCACTTATTTTAATTGTTCCAATTGGGTAAGTCTGAAAAAGGGCAGCCTCGGTGCATGAAGCTCCTGCCTGCGGGGTTTGGGGAAGGGGCGTACCAAAAGGGTCTACGGTATGCAGCCTTATCTTACATTTTTGCAAGAGGCTGTTTCCGCGCCTTGAACCCATGACCTCAAGGTCACACGACAACAACTTTACAGTTGCGCCAAGGCTCAATTGGGTAAGTCTGAAGTGGTGAAAATATGCTAGACTGTTCCTTCAACTTGTCTCCCGCATCATCTATTCTACTCTACAGTAGATTTGGCTCTTTCAACTGTAATTGAATGATAATTTCACTGGAGGAGGGTCATGATCTTTCAGTCATTCACTTTTTCTTGATTCTATGGAATATCTTGGAAGAGTAGTACTTTTGAAGGCTGATTGGTTACCTCTGGGCACTTTCATCTTTGTTCTCTCTGGGTTCTGATTTATATGACATCCAAAGGTTAAATTTGGGTAAGAGATCTCCCCTCTCTGTTGGTGATGTGGAGTACAAATTTTTGGATGCGTACTATAGAGAGCTTATTTTGCAAGGGCCAGAGACAAATTTTTATTAGAAGGGTTGCTGACTTAATATCAGTCTACCAACAGGAGCCGTATATTTTATTTATTCTCCCTAAATGCAAGAATAAGAATTTCTTATATTTGGGTATTTGTACTAATTTTGTCAAGTCATTTGAAATTGTTGTTCAGTAATGCTTAAGAGTACCTCCACTGTTTGTTGAAATATTAAGGATCAGAAATTATTTCAGGAATTGTATATATGATTCTATAAAATTGATTAGTATTATATTGATTTGTATGATTCTCATGTTAAAAACTGGTTTAAAGGACTCCACTTGGGATTTAGAATCTAAATTTGCATGCATAATGCTGTTATATTGTGAAGATTTATAAGTTCTTTTTCATTCAATTTGGTTGAAAAATTAATAGAGAGCAAAATTTCCCAAATAATTCGTGTTTTGCATTTCTTTTTCAATTTAGCCAACAAGGAGCAAATGAACCTTTAGATGGGTAACCAAAAAAAAAAGAAAAAAGAACCTCTACATTTGGTTCAAGCTTCACTAATATTGAGATCTTGATTTCTGCAATTAATGGTGAATTTCACGAAGATATAGATTCTTTAAGTTTTCTTCTTTTCCAATTCTCCTCAAAGTTGGTCTTTTTGTTTTATTTTGGTAAATCTATTTGCACATCTAATGCATTTCAGATTGTTGTTATTTTGTTGGTGTTTGCTGGTGCAGTGGATTTTGGACGTAGTTTGAGATTTTCTAGTTCACTTATTCAAATTTTTGTTTTCAATGTTTTGGATAAATTTGAATTTTGACTATCTGACTAGTTTATTGGTGTTTGGTTAGGTAAATCATTACCACACTTCCATTAGATAGTTTGGTTAAACGAGTGTGTCCTGAAGGACAAGTCCAAACCATTCTGGTGGGTTATGCTATGTATGAATAGTATATGAGTAGTGTTGATAATCATGCAAGAGTTTTAGACATGGAGGTTTTCTTGATGAATGTAGGTTATTGCTTTTTCCCTTCTTTTTCTTTTGTTATCCATCCAGGGATGAGACAGAATCAGAGGCCTATGATTTTCAGGTGGGTTATGCTATGTATGCATAGTATATGAGCAGTGTTGATGACCATATAAGAATTTGAGACATGGAGGTTTTCTTGATGAATAGGTTGTTGCTTTTTTTTTTCTTTTGTTCAATCCATGAATGAGGCGAAATCAGACGCCTATGGTTATCCGATAGGTAGCATTGGCAGACAGCTCATCCACATCATAGCCTACGTGAAATAGTGGGCCCTACTTTTGCTTGTGCCTGACTGGGACCATAGACTCTGTGCATATGTGCATGGGTGCGTGTTCTCCCTCTTCTTCTCTTCACCTTCCCCATAAAATTGGTAGTTATATACACCTATTAGCTTGCTTGCCTTTTTTCTTTTAATCATTTGCAGGAACTTAAAACTTGTTTTTCTTTTGCATCAGGGCCTTTGTATTGCTTTATGGTTCCTATTTTAGCTTTCTGTCCCTTGTTCAAGTATTTGAACCTTGATTGTTCTTGCTGGACCTGCAAGTTCGAGTCTGTATTTAACTTTATATTTCATATTATCTGGAAGCAATTGTTGAAGGAAGAGACTGGAGTTCTGGTTAAAAGCATAGCATATTTCAGTTTGTTTTTCTAATGAATTAATATCTGAAGGCCTTTAGGAATGGTCTGACATGAGTATTTGTGCATTGTGCAGAGAATATTTCCGCCAACTATTATCTTTTCCAGAACATAGGTCTTTTTAGAGTCTTATTTGATGGCAGTTTATTTTTCCCTCACAGCAGATTGGGATTTTGTGAATGTTCTTATATTTTGAACTGTTTCAGTGGCTTTCAAGTTGTCAAAGAGGAAAGCTGATGAGAACCTACAGATGCTTCATATGATTCTTTTTGGAAAGCGATCAAAGGTCAGTTCATATTTTATGCTTTTCTTGTTTAATTTGATTTTGACACTTACACTAGCTAGCCTGATTTTGACTAGTGCTCAAATCTTTTCTTTTTTTTTTTTTTCTTCCCTTTACTTTCTCTCTTTATGACTTGCAGGTGTTGCAGTTGAAGAAAAATATATTCCAGTTCTCTGGTTTTGTTTGGGATGAAAATGAGGTATTGTAAGTTATAACCAGTTCATCCTTCTTTTCTTTTATCATGATCGTGTATCTTTTGGGTTCTGCCTTGATGAATTTTTGGATACTTTTTCATTTTATATAATTGGTGTAGTTTTTCACCTTTGTTTCTGCTGGTATCTTGTTTGCTTTTTCTTATTTGCAGGAGAAACAGAGTGCAAAGATAAAAGAAAAACTTGATAAGTGTGTTAAGGATAAGTTGTTAGATTTTTGTGGTGTGCTTGATATCCCTGTTAATAAGGCAACTACAAAGAAGGTTGGTAAATAACTGGCGATACTTTCTACTTCGTATGCATCTATTGCTAATTTCTTGAATTAATTTATCATGTCATTATTTTCTTTCAGGAAGAACTCTCTGCAAAATTGTTAGAATTTTTGAAATCACCGCATGCTACTACAGAGGTGTCTCTTGCTGAGAAGGAGCAGGTCTCATGCTTCTACTATGTTGAAAATCGTTTGTGAAGGTCAACTTGTGTCTGTGTTGTTTTTGTGGTTGATATGTCATGTGCTTTGCATTTTCTCAGTTGCAGAAGAGTAAAAAGCGTAAAAGGAAGGCCAAAAGGAGTAGAGGAAAAACAGTTGGGGGAGAAAATGTCGACAAATCAGAAAAGGTTATTGTCTCTCAATCCCCAGCTTGGGCATTTTCCTCAATCTTCAAGAATTTCTCGGAGGGTAAATGGATACTGTTAAAACATAGGTTTTTTTTTTTATTGCTAAACTTCCTAATTGACTAAGTTTTGACTGATTAGTCATTTAATATTTCCATAGTGGCTAATAAGTCCACAACTTAAAAATTTCACTAACAGTGTATCCCATAAACAAACTTCCATCTATTGCCATTTAATATCCCCTTTCAAATCCCAAATGTACCCCTAATTTAAAACATTTGACTTATTTGCTTAAACAATTTCCCCTTTCATGGTTCTCATCTTCCTACATTACTGCTTAGTCACAAGTTCTTTCCCTCCAACCTCTTGCTTGAAGATGGAAATTGAGTGGACAAAGCCATGTGAGAAGAGCAGAAATTTTCCTCAGGAAGTCATGCCATATCTAACGCTTTGATCCATTTCTCTTTGTAGATTCCACTTTGTGTAAGGAAAGCTGGTCAAGTACATGGTTCACTAATCTCCCCAAGCATGTTAGGAAGAGAATTACTCAGTTTTGTTGCAGAAATTTGCCCAAACCTCTTCTTGACATCATGGATCACACCATGTTTTATTCTTTTCTTTTTTTGTTTTTTTTGAATGATGAGTTCGATTCATGGAATCAGAAGTTTTCTTCAATTTTATACACAACCATGCATTAAATACATATTCTAAGTCGGTGACCTCTAAAGCTCTCAATTTGTTTGATTCAATTCCTAACCAAACAGCATATCATAATTAACGGCTATGGCTAACCTTGTTCATAATCAATGGCTATGGCAAAAGAATCCACTGAATGCAGCAACAAGCTAATGGGGATTAAATGCCGTCAAACTGAAAACCATCCCTCACATGATGCAGTCAGCTAAAAGTCACCATAAACACTCAATTTGCGCAGATCTAAACATTTATTTTCTGCCTGAATCATTTATTTAGTGTGCGCAGCATTTTTCTTCTAATTTCCAAAGTCGATCAAAGCAGTTTTGTATGTCTTGTATGTCCACCATACATCCATTGAAATCAAGTCGTGGATGTCCAATCAAGTCAGGAAGCATGTCTGGATGACCTGAAATTTGGGTCCACTTTTGGTTTAGCTTGCAGCAGTATAATTTCATCTCTCTGGTTCACGAAATCTAAGCCAGGATGCATGACTGGATGACCTGAAATTTGGATCCACTTTTGGTTTTAGTTTGCAGTAGTATGGGCCATTGGTATAGATAGACTGAGAGTTGTGAATTGGGTGACGTCTGCTAAAGTGTGAGCAGCCAGAATTGGGATTAGTCAGTATTTTCTATATACTACTAGGTGGCAGTAGAGGAGTGTTAGGTGTAGAGATGTGGTGTCAATGAATTTTGAAATTATGTACTTATTAGCCTTATGTAATAGTTAATGATGAATCAGCCAAAATTTACTCCATCAGGGGCTTTAGCAAAAAACCCTAAAATATATAATTTGTAGTATCTTGAGATTCTTAGCTTCATATTTCCTTCAAGAATTTCTGGGAGGATGAGAGATCATGATTCACATGTAATTTGGAGTATCTTGAGTTTCATTGATTTAATTGTTTATTAGCATGGAAAGATGGGAGGGTGAGAGATCATGATTCACATGTAATTTGGAGTATCTTGAGTTTCATTGATTTAATTGTTTAATAGCATGGAAAGATGTACTTACCTGGAAGAAAGACTTGTTAAGTGTCATGGTGAATGAGTTTTTGTGACATCACATGAGATTCTTCATCATCGTTAGCATGGAACACCGACTGCTTTTTTGTGAGCATGCTGGTGGTTGTAAGTAGTGGCTGAATAGTAAATGTGATAAAATTGTTAGATTTCAATATGGAAATGGTAACATAAAAGCTACAAAATTCTCTTGTTTAGAAAATAAAGAAAATGAAGAAGAATGTGACCATTTGAGAAGACAAAAGGGGAACTATAAAGGGAGAAAATGATATTACACCTTACAAATATTTCACTTTCTCATCTTTAATGTTCTGCCTATCCTTGTTTGAAAGATGTCTGTAGTCGGACCTCTCTAAGAGCTGAACAGGTGATAATCTCTTTCTTTACTGCCCCTCCCATACAGATACTTGCACCACAGCAGGCATTCACTTGTGCACCTGTTATTACCTTTGTCTATATGTAGAGCTGTTCTTAATGTTTATGAGATATGCAAGAGCTTTATTGCTTTGTTGGTTTGTCCATTGAAGTTCATATTTGTTCGACCATCCTATTCATCATTTTTCTTGTTTCTTTTGTCTTGGGTGGATGTATCCTACATTCAGAAAACAAAAAAGAGCAATGAGAGTGTGGAGGCCAAAAAGGGAGGAAAAGACTCTTCCAAGGCCAAGAGAAAAATTGAATATGAAGATGGAGATGAGCCTGCTACAAACAAAACTGATGCTTCCGATGATGTCAGTGATGATGATGATGATGATGCAGTTCAGGAAGCAGAGAGTGACCATGCTGAGAGTGAATCGAATGATGAAGAAAATGAACCAAAGAAGCATGTGGAGAGCAAGAAAGGTTCAGATAAGAAGCAAAAGGAGAAGGGTTCCAGCACCCAAAGAAAGGAAAAAGCTACACCTGTCAAAAAGGATCCTTCGACAAAATCAGGGAGAGGTTCTAAATCTCCTTTAAAGGAAGATGATCCTGATACAGATGATGGTGATTCAGCCAAGGAAGATGAGAGTGATGCTGGGATGAGAGAATCTGAGGAAGAGGAAGATAAGCCAAATGTAGAAATGAAAAAAGTTTCCACAAAGAAGCATAAGAAAGGCTCAGAGGCCAAAACAAAGGAAACAGCTACTCCTTCACCACTGGCAATTTCCAAATCCAGGGGCATGTCAAGTAAAACCCAAGAGTTTAAAAAAAAGAAAGGCCAGGAGTCTCAGAAAGTAGCTTCTGAAGAGAAGAAGATGAGCAAGTCTGGGCAAGTAGCTGCTGGAACGGAACAAGGTGAGTTACCTGATGACATATCACTATCTAAAACCTGATAAATGCACTTTTTGGATCTGTTGGCAATTGAATTCAATGATACAGATGCAGTAGGTATCCATTTTGTAGCTTTAGCCTTCGACAAGGGTCATCTTAGCATTCTTATTCTAATAGTTTTAGTAGTAAGATTTCTAACTTCTGGATATTGCTTTGTGCACGAAATTTGATCTTCTCTGAGCATGCAGTATGGTTTGATAAATTTCTGCCATTTACTGTCTTGAGCTGTTTTTATAATGATTGATGCACATGCAAGTTCAGGGAAACTTGCGCAGAAAAAAGTACTTGTGAGGCCTAGCCTTTTGGTCATCCATGCCATTGATCTAGTATGCCCCATCATCTGTAGGTGCCTGAGAGAGTCAATGGCTTTGGATATAGGTGTTCCTTGTCTGTGGTCTAATTGGGCAGGTCAGAAATTTAGAAAACAACATCTGGAAATATTGACCAATTGAAGTCTGATGCATGGCACTCTTGGCGAGGCCAATCTAAGATTGATTGCAGCAGATGAATGATTTGAATCACCAAAAAGCCATGCCATGTCTTTTAGCTGCACAAGCCTTTACTGAGATACATATGTGTTCCTTGTCTGTGGTCTAATTGGGCAGGTCAGAAATTTAGAAAACATCTGGAAATATTGACCAATTGAAGTCTGATGCATCAGATACATAGGTGCCTGAGAGAGTCAATGGCATTAGATATAGGTGTTCCTTGTCTGTGGTCTAATTGGGTAGGTCAGAAATTTAGAAAACAACATCTGGAAATATTGACCAATTGAAGTCTGATGCATGACGCTCTTGGCGAGGCCAATCTAAGATTGATTGCAGCAAATGAATGATTTGAAGCACCAAAAAGCCATGCCATGTCTTTTAGCTGCACAAGCCTTTACTGAGATACATATGTGTTCCTTGTCTGTGGTCTAATTGGGCAGGTCAGAAATTTAGAAAACATCTGGAAATATTGACCAATTGAAGTCTGATGCATCAGATACATAGGTGCCTGAGAGAGTCAATGGCATTCGATATAGGTGTTCCTTGTCTGTGGTCTAATTGGGTAGGTCAGAAATTTAGAAAACAACATCTGGAAATATTGACCAATTGAAGTCTGATGCATGACGCTCTTGGCGAGGCCAATCTAAGATTGATTGCAGCAAATGAATGATTTGAAGCACCAAAAAGCCATGCCATGTCTTTTAGCTGCACAAGCCTTTACTGAGATACATATGTGTTCCTTGTCTGTGGTCTAATTGGGCAGGTCAGAAATTTAGAAAACATCTGGAAATATTGACCAATTGAAGTCTGATGCATCAGATACATAGGTGCCTGAGAGAGTCAATGGCATTCGATATAGGCGTTCCTTGTCTGTGGTCTAATTGGGTAGGTCAGAAATTTAGAAAACAACATCTGGAAATATTGACCAATTGAAGTCTGATGCATGACGCTCTTGGCGAGGCCAATCTAAGATTGATTGCAGCAAATGAATGATTTGAAGCACCAAAAAGCCATGCCATGTCTTTTAGCTGCACAAGCCTTTACTGAGATACATATGTGTTCCTTGTCTGTGGTCTAATTGGGCAGGTCAGAAATTTAGAAAACATCTGGAAATATTGACCAATTGAAGTCTGATGCATCAGATACATAGGTGCCTGAGAGAGTCAATGGCATTCGATATAGGTGTTCCTTGTCTGTGGTCTAATTGGGCAGGTCAGAAATTTAGAAAACAACATCTGGAAATATTGACCAATTGAAGTCTGATGCATGACGCTCTTGGCGAGGCCAATCTAAGATTGATTGCAGCAAATGAATGATTTGAAGCACCAAAAAGCCATGCCATGTCTTTTAGCTGCACAAGCCTTTACTGAGATACATATGTGTTCCTTGTCTGTGGTCTAATTGGGCAGGTCAGAAATTTAGAAAACATCTGGAAATATTGACCAATTGAAGTCTGATGCATCAGATACATAGGTGCCTGAGAGAGTCAATGGCATTCGATATAGGTGTTCCTTGTCTGTGGTCTAATTGGGCAGGTCAGAAATTTAGAAAACAACATCTGGAAATATTGACCAATTGAAGTCTGATGCATGACGCTCTTGGCGAGGCCAATCTAAGATTGATTGCAGCAAATGAATGATTTGAAGCACCAAAAAGCCATGCCATGTCTTTTAGCTGCACAAGCCTTTACTCAGATACATATGTGCTATATCAATATCTTGTCATCTGTTCTTCTTATTTTCCTGCAGCTTATGGCCAGTCATAGATTTAAAGTTCATGTTCGGGTTTTAACTGGAGTACAAGGTGCAAATTGTTGAGAGGAAGGGTAGCATATTGCACTAGTCTAATGCATTTTAAGTAATTTGAGCATTTTACTCATAAACCCACTGGCAAAATGTAATTGCAGGACCTTCTTTGTAGTTGTTTCTGGATTTTGATTGAATGATTAAATTTGGAAGACAAATTTCTCCTTCAGGAAACAATTAGCTATGGACCAATTTAAACAAATCTTTTACATGTGACGACAGGGAAAGGCAAGGCCAGTAAAAAAGCAAAGGCAGAACCCACTAAAGAAGAGCTGCATGCAGCAGCAGCTAATATCTTGAAAGAAGTGGACTTCAACACTGTGAGTGGTCCCGAAAACTGAGATTGTTGGGGGTATTCTGTTATTTTTGTTGTTGTTGTTCACTGAGCTGCATCTGTTTGTAATGCAGGCAACCTTATCTGATATTCTCAAGTTATTAGGTATGATTTGACCATATCCTATTTTCTTTTCTTTGTGTCTGTGAGTGACATGAGGTGCAGACCTGCTAATTGTCTATTGTTTGATTAATATTCATGATTGTGAGCCATTATCTTTTGTTGCTGTAAATGTACTCACCAATTCTTACTGTCTGCTCTATCTAGGAGCACACTTCAAGATGGATCTGATGCATAGAAAAGCACAAGTGAAAGATATAATCCAAGAAGTAATAAACAATATGACAGATGATGATGGAGATGAAGATGAAGATGACGATGAAGAGGATGCCAAGGCTGATGAAGGTGCCTAAGACGCAGACAAAGATGGTGATGCGGAGCTTGTTTCAAATGGCTTTCTAAGACATGCAAGCTCTGGTGGTAGCAAATGGTGATGTGCTTTTCATTCCCTCACTAACCCATTTCTGTAAATGGGGATTATTAGTTTCTAGTGGGCGTTAGATTGTTAGTGATCAAGGGTGTCTCTAACCAGATAGATACCACTTGACTGTATGTACAATAGACATGGAGCTCTTGTTTGCAAATAGCTCGATGGTATTCTTTCAATTGTCATGTTGTTTCCGTTGTTCTATGAGTTTTCATTTGTTTAGCTGTGTTGTAGGGGAGACTGAATATTAGTTATGGAGCCATGAAGGGAATATTATGTGGGATAAAAATCATGAATTAAGCTGTTTTTCCCCATTGGGTGTAAAAAGTCTTCAAATATAACAGCTTAATACATGATTTTTATTACTCCATGCGATGCAAAGGTCTTCAAAATTTTCTTGTTTCAAAATTCCCTTGTATTGCCTGCAATATCTAGTCTATTTAGGGGATTATGAGTGTCACTTAAATGCATTTGTAGTCCATGATGAGATGTTGCTCGCTACGAGAGCCCCCGCCATTAAGGTTTTTCTTATTTGTAAGTTTGTAACTGTCCCAGTTTTACTTTGTATGCTATTGAACATGGTCAAGTGCTGGACCCATTATATGAATGACTGGGAAGGGCCAGAGTGTTTATTGGACCAATCTCAAGTTCCTAACCATTGATTGATGGATATATGGGAAAAGAATGTTAAATTTCAGCCTGAGGGGAAAGGGGGCCAGAATGCTTTCTGGCCATTACTCATTGTAATTATTCACTGCAGATTCATAGGTTTTAGGGGTTGTTTTGGGTGTGCCACTCTGTTTTATTATACCCATACTTAGGGATTCATTTGTTGTAAAGAAGGCTATAAGAAAAGGGAAAAAACGATTAGCCGAGGCCTTCCAGGTGTCATTTGGGCTTAATGCCTAACAAGGTTTTCGAATATTAAAAGCAGGAATGGCTTGCCTTGGTAATGTTTAGCAGCATATGCATAAATATTCCGCCAATGTAATCTTGGTGCATCATATTCCTGAGCTTTTTACATTTTACGTACATGGCGGATTGGCTAGTTGCACGTTAAACTGGAAATGTCTTGAATGGCCGACAGCCCCTCTACGACTGATGCCGCACCCGCATTTAGGAGTTTTATGGTATTTTCACAGAAGAGTCCCACCTGTTAATCTAAGCTGTCCGTATTACATATCTTGTCATTGTTCTGAAATTGACATACTTCGGATGGTTTTACTGTTGTTTTCTTTAGCCATTTTCAGTTTAAAATGGACTAAAACTGGCAGTAGTCGATATAGCTAAGAAAAAGCAATGGTAAGACCTTCTGAAGTATATGATTTTTAGGTCATGGCCAATTTACGGCAAGATGGTCAAATGAGAAGTTTAGATCATTGAAATGGTGGACCTCACATGTACTTTTGCCACGAAATCCCAAATGAGGTGTGGCATTTAAGGATTACAGTGGGGCTGGTTTTCTACCCATTTTGGACACCACCAGGGGCTGAGGCAAAGAGAATGACCCATGGGAAATTGTAATTATTACTTTTATGTCTAAACTGCCTTGTACATCATGCATTGCAACATCGTCATTGGAAGGTCGGGCGGGATGAGGCAAGACAGGGCAAGACATTGAAGTGGGCGGGCCTAGATAAGGCGGGAACATTAGCGTGGGTAAGCTTGACAAAAACCCGCCCCGACTGGCCCCATTAGATCGTTGGTGGCATTAATCTAAAAGAAGCATGGAGATATCCCTCCCGTTCCGTAAAGTGCAATAGTTCCATCAGGAGAATACAAGTAGGCAAAATTACGAGCGCGTCTATTCTATTGATGATCGAATATTCTATTAATGATCTAAGCTCTTATTTGGTGAAGGCGGTGCTAACAATTAGTTGAAGGATTTTGTATATGATTTGTGGAAGACTCATGGTGAATGAAGACACCATTTTCTTGGCAACTTTGCACCTCACGTCCTGCTTCCACCGCTGCACTTGGGTGTGCAATGTGCCATCAAAAAGGTTTTCTAGCAAGAATACTATCATCATCAAGACCTTATCCCAATTAGGGGTCAGCCACAAGAATCTCGTTCTTTCATTTCCCTTTATTAAGTACTATGACTTTATTTAGTTTCAAAGTTTTTAAATCTTTTCTCACCACTGCTATCCACATTCTTTTGGGCATTCTCCTTGCCCTTTTAGAACCTTCTACTTGTATTGCCTCATTGCTTCAAACCTGTGCTGCTTTTGGCCTTCGTTGGACATGTCCAAACAATCTAAGTCTAATCTCTCTCATCTTGTTACCTATTGGTGCTACCCCTAAGTTTCCTCTATTGTTTTCATTCATAATTCTATCTTTTCTTATCTTGCCACTCTTCCATCTCAACATCCTCATTTTCGCTACGCTCATCCTATGAGCATGATGTTCCTTAACTGCCCAATACTTTGATCTGTAGAGCACGGCCAACCTTATGGCCATTCGATAGAAATTTTCTTTTAGTTTGAGTGGCACCTACCGATCATACAAAACTCTATATGCGTATCTCCATCTGCTCCAACCTATTTGGATTCTTTGGGTGATCTCCTTCTCAATCTCTCCACTCTCATGAATCATTGATCCCAAGTACCGAAAGTGGTCTTTTATAGAGACTTCTTGGTTATCAATCTTTACTTGTGCTCCACTCCTGCTCCTCTCCTTGTTAAAATTGTATTTCATATATTCTGTCTTAGTTCGGTTGATTTTAAATCTTTTAAGTTCTAATGCTTCTCTCCATAACTTTAGCTTTGTGCTTATGTCCTCTATTGTCTCATCAATTAAAACTATATCGTCTGCAACTAGCAGGCACCATAGAATCTCCTCATACAGATGTTTTGTTAACTCATCCATAACCAATGTGAAAAGGTATGGGTTCAATGCAGATCCTTGGTGCAATTCTACAGTGATAAGAAAATCATTTGTTTCTTTGCAAGTGGTCTTAACATTTGTTACAACTTTCTCATACATTTATTTAATTATAGCTATATACCAACACGTAACCCCTTTCTTGCCTAACACCCTCCATATTAACTCTCTAGGGACCCTATCATAAGCTTTCTCTAAATCAATAAGGACCATGTGGAGGTATTTCCTTCTCTATCTCTATTTCTTTATTAATTGCCTTAGTAAGAAAATAGCTTCTATGATAGACCTCTCACGCATGAAACCAAACTAGTTCTCTAATACACTTGTCTCATGCTGCAGCCTCTTCTTGATCACTTTTTAAAGAAGTTTCATAGTGTGGCTCATAAGTTTGATCCCTAGATAATTAGTGCAGCTCTGTATGTCTCCTATATTCTTATAAATGGGTACAATAGAGGTCTTCCTTCATTCATTTGGCATTTTCTTTGATTCTGTAATCTTATTAAACAACTTGGTCAACCAAACTACTCATATCTCTCACATGCTTCCAAACCTCTATTGGTACACCATCGAGCCTCATGGCTTTTTTTAATTTCATCTTTTTCAAGGCTTCTTTCACTTTAGGTATTCTATATTAGCTCCGTATGTCTCCTATATTCTTATAAATGGGTACAATAGAGGTCTTCCTTCATTCATTTGGCATTTTCTTTGATTCTATAATCTTATTAAACAACTTGGTCAACCAAACTACTCATATCTCTCACATGCTTCCAAACCTCTATTGGTACACCATCAAGCCTCATGGCTTTTTTTAATTTCATCTTTTTCAAGGCTTCTTTCACCTTAGGTATTCTAATCTTACAGTTGTATCTATAATGTCTAATGTTATTAAGGTTTACAATACTTTCAATCCCTATATTCTCAGGACAATTATTATTTAGCAATTTTTAAAAGTAAATTTTCCACCTTTTGTTTGATCTCGTTATCTTTGACTAGTACCCTTTGATCATCACTTCTAATGCACTTAATGTGGTCTAAGTCTTTGCCCTTATGTTCTCTTATTTTTGCAAGTTTAAACACGTCTCTCTCAGCTTTTGTTGATCCTATTCTATTATAGAGAACATTATATGCCTTAAGTTTAGCCTTGCTTACTATTTTCTTAGCAACCTTTTTAACATTCTTATACTGCTTATAGTTTTTCATTATTTCTAGTCTTCTGCCATGCTTTAAAACCTACTTGTTTTCTTTAATAACTTTTTGTATTGTTTCACTCTGCCACTATGTTTCCTTTACTAATTGTCTTTTACCTTTAGATGCTCTTAGGACATCTTTTGCCACTTTATTTATGGACTTGACCATACTAATCCACATGGTATTTACTTTTGTTTTATTGTTCTAGTTTCCTTCTACCATTAACTTATTTGTGAGTGAGGTTATTTTCTACCCTTTTAAGTTCCACCACTTAGTTTTTGGATACCTGTTAAGTTTATTTCCTTTCTTCCATCTTTTAATGTAGATATCGATAATCATTAACCTATGTTGTGATGTTAAACTCTCACTGGGTATCACCTTACAATCCTTACACATTGATCTTTCGGTATTCCTAAGTAAAAAAAAGTCTATTAGGCTTTTATGGAGTCTACTTTTAAAAGTTATTAAGTTCTCATCCCTCTTCTTAAAGAATGTCTTTGCAAGGACCAGGTTATGCCAAAGAAAAATCAAGGATAGCCTACCCCATCTGATTTCATTCGTTGATACCATACCCTCCTTGTACCCTATCATATCCTTCTTTTTCTTTTCCTGCATGGCCATTAATTCTGCTTCAATAAATATCCCCTCTGTGTTGGGAATTTCTTGTATGGCTCCCTCCACATCTTTCCAAAACTGTCTCTTGATTATATCTTCTAACCCTACTTGTGGTACGTTTGCACTTATAATATTTATGATCTGCTCTCCTAGAACAAGTTTTATTATTATAATTCTATCATGATTCTTTTAACATCTACGGCTTTATCCTTTAATTCTTTATCCATTACTATTCTTAAACCATTTCTATTATCACCCTTTCCCATGTACTGAGCTTATACCCATTGATTTCTCTAGTTTTAGCCCCTTTCGACTTGGTTTCTAGGATACAGGCAACATTGACTCTTCTACATTTTATTGTATTTACTAACTCCAGACTCTTACCTATCAACATCCCTATTCAATGTGGTGATGCAAATCTTATGCTCTTGAGATAGCTTATTTACCCATGCACTTCTCAACCCCCATGACATGAACCCATGCCAACTTTGCACTGCACCTGGGTTCTGATGTAGACTGTCGCTTCTGAAGGGATGCTCTAGCAGCCCATGCCCATTTTCCACTACACACGGGTTCCGCACATCGCTTCTAGGGGAACACCCTAGTAACCCTTGCCCATTTTTTACTACATCTAGGATCTGATGCAATGCATCATTTATGGGGGATGCCCTAGCTTGAGGGAATGTCAATGATCGATTCATGTCATATTAAGGTTGCCATACTTTGAAGAAGTTGAAAATGATTTTCATTATCTTCTCTTCTTACATACAAACTAACAAGAATACCAATAAGAAGAATATGATCACTCTCCTTACTGGTAAAAAGCATTTTTTTGGTCTATACATGCCCATTGTCCACGCCAAATTTTATACTAGTGGATGATTTTCAAGGGCGCAGAAATACCCTAAGGTCTAAGAAAGGTTGTGAATCTTTCTTAAAGCTCATGCACATTTTGTACTAAGCCTTGTAAAGATTTCAAAAAAATAAATAGCTATTTTCTAAAATTCAAATAATCCTTATTCTCCTGGTTTTCAAAATATTCTAACGTTTTAAATGATCCTAAAAGAAAATATTAAGATTTTTAAAACACCTAAAAGTTTTAGATTATTCCAAACTTTTAAAGAAATTTACTAAATCTCAAACTTCCTGAGGTTCTCCAATCCATGCAAAGTAATTTAAGCCTCCAAATTTATCCAAAACCAATGTTTTCAAAGTGCCGTAAGTCTTTAAAATACTTCCTAAGTTTTTTAAAGCTTCTGAACTTTTCAAATTATTCAAGAGTTAGAAAATTTTTCTAAGTTTTTAAATAGCTCAAAGGATTTCCTAAGAGGATTAAATATATTTTCCATTTCAGTTTCATTTCCACTTTGACTAAAATCTCATTCATTGATGATTCTCTATCTTCTATTTGATAAAATAGAGGCACTAGATGCCTTCAAAATTTATAAGGTAGAAGTAAATAAACAATTAGGAAAGAAAATCACGATTGTAAGTTTAGACAGAGGCAAGGAATATTATTGGAGGTACAAGAAGTAGAACAAAGACTGGGTCCATTTGCAATATTTGTTACAAAAGCATTCCATTTCCTCTCAATATATAATACCAGTTTCACCATATCAAAATAGTGTGGCTGAAAGGACGCCTTATGGAGATGGTAAGGAGTATGATTAGCAATTTCAACCTTCCCTTAGCTTTGTGGAGTGAGGAATTAAAAACTGCTATGTATATCTTAAATTGGGTTTCATCTAAGGCAGTTTGTAAGACACCCTTTAAGTTGTGGAACAAATGGATATCAAGTTTGGGTCATTTACACATATGAAATTGTTCAACTAAGGTCTGGGTGTACATTCCACAAGAGAGAAAGTTGGACATTAGAACAATTTGAATATTTTATTGGATATGCAGAGAGGTCTAAGGGATATATATTTATTGTCTATTGCACAAACCTATCATTTTTTAGCTAGAAATGATAGATTTTTTGAGAATAATGACATTAGTCAGAGTGTAAATCCTCAAAGCATTTGATGGAATATGGGCTCTAGTATCTCCAGTAATTGAAGGAGAGTTGATTGTTTCTCTAGGAACTTCAACTCTAGAACAACCATTCTAATAGGAACAAGTTGCAATATAACCTACTATTCAAAATCTAGAAGATGTGGATGACATGATAGATTTGCGAAGATCCTCAAGAGCTAGAAAATAACAATTTCATTAGATTTTCTAGTTTCTTTACTAGAATTTGATTGTGATGACATCATTGAGGATGATTGAAGGTTGTTTTTAGAAGCTATGAATGGGATTAATTCCAAATTGTGGTCTAATGCCCTAAAGGAAGAAAAAAAATATCTATAAAGGATAATCGCATTCTAGATCTTACTACATCACTAATACAAACCAAAGCTATTCATTTTAAGTGGTTCTTTAATACAAAAAAAAATTCTCATGGCAACATCGAAAGACATAAAATCATACTTGTTTCGAAGGGATTTACTCAAAAGAAAGGCATTGACTATCAAGAAACCTTCTCTTTAGTATCTCCAAAGGACTTATTAAGAATTATCATGGCTTTGGTACCCTATATGATTTAGAATTACATGAAATAGATGTAAAAATAATTCTTCTAAATGGTGACCTAGAAGAAGATATATTCATGAAGCAATCTAAAGAATGCTTTGAGAGGAGGATAAAAATTTGGTTGTAGATTGGAGAGATTCCTTTGTGGACTTTCATAAGATTCCTGCCAATGTATTTAAAATTCCATGATGTAATTTCTTCATTTGGTTTCAAGGGAAATATCATGGATTATTGTATATATCTTAAAGTTAGTGGGAGCAAATTCATATTCTTAGTTTTGTAGGTGGATTATATTCTACTTGCTAGTTATGACTTGGGTTTTCTTCATGTGAGTAAGTAGTTTTTAGTTAAGAACTTTGTAATGAAGGATATGGGTGAAGCCTCTTATGTCCTCGGCATAAAGATTCATAGAGGAATATTGGTCTATCTTAAAGGACATATACAGAGAAAGTTCAAGAAAGATATGGTAGGAAAAACCGCTCTCCATGGTTAGCGCCTATTTTGAAAGGTGACAAGATTCATGAAAATCAAAGTCTAAAAAATGATTTGTAGAGCAAATAGATGAGTATCATTCCTTATCTATTTGCAATTCGTATTTTGACGTATGTTCAAGTTTGTATAAGACCAACAATTACATCTGTGGTTGAAATGTTGGTAGATATCAAAGTAATTCAAGCATGGAGGATTGGAAAGTTGTGAAAAAGGTCATGAAGTATTTACAAGGGACTAAAGACTACATGCTTACATATAAAAGATCATGCCATTTGGAAGATATTAGATATTTGATTTAGATTTGCTAAATTCCTTGAAAAAAAAATCCACATCAAGTTATAGTTATCTACTTGTTGAAGGTGCAATTTCTTAATTTCTTAGAGAAGTGTGTAATAGACATTGGCTATTGTTTCAATAATGGAGGTAGAGTTTGTTGCTTGTTATGAAGCTACTTTATAAGCTTTGTGGTTAAGGAACTTTTTCTCAAGATTAGAAGTTGTGGATTCAATTTCAAGAACATTGAAGATGTATGTTGCTAGTTTGTTGCAGTGTTCTTTTCTAAGAATAAAGTGAGAATCAAAACAAACATATTGACATAAAGTACTTGAAAGTACAAGAAAATGTTCAAGATCATTAGGTGATTAATGAACATATTAAGATAGAATTAATGATTTCAGTCCCCATGGAAAAATCATCATTGTCATGATGACCCTAGCAATGGTAACCTCACACTTTCTTTGGTGTCATATTGCATGAAGAAGGAAACATAGATATGGGTTTTTCAACATTCCTTCTTAGTTCTCTACTTGGATCTTTACTCCGTCAGATAGATCTAAGTTTTTAGACCCTCTCCTACTTCGTGTCATTGATTAATGGCCTAAAAGATAGTTAAGATCTTAGATCTCTCTCTCTCTCTCTCTCTCTCTCTCTCTCTCTCTCTCTCTCTCTCTCTCTCTCTCTCTCTCTCTCTCTCTCTCTCTCTCTCTCTCTCTCTCTCTCTCTCTCTCTCTCTCTCTCTGTTTTTGGACTTTTAATCACATATCTACAACTAAAGAGGGAGATATGAGTTTCTTGACTCCTCTTAGTTTGTTTTGCTCCCCAATCTTTGGATGAAAAAGTATATCCAAGCTTTGAAGTTCCTTTTCTTTGTTAAGCTCACCGCTTGACAACCAAAAGATTAGATCGATAAGTTTTGCATCTCTTTTCTATATATGTTCTCTAATCTATGGCTGAAAGTGTAGATCCCTGATTTATATCTTTCTCATTCTTTATTATAGTGGCCAATATATATATTCAGAGGAACTAATTGATGATTTCTAACATCAAATCCTTTGGCCCTATTCAATGATCAACAATAGAAGATATTTTTGTTGTTCTTTTGAGTTTCGATAATCAATCTATAGCTAAAAAATCATATTAGCACTTTCCATATGCCTATCTCACTTTGCCGTGCTCATTGATTGATTTCTAAATCAGAACCATTTGATGACAAGTAAGTGTACTAATTTCTAATCTAATTAATTAATTTCTAGCATGATGTCGATTTTTGTGCTTTGATGTCACATAAATTGGATTTCTTATTGAGTTTGTGCTACATGTCTTCGTTGCTTTATGTTTGACTCTCGATTATGGAATTTGATACTTTGTTATTGTTTATGATCCTTAGTTTTGGATGTTTAAGGAAATTTATACTCTATTGTTATTGTTTGTGATTCTTGGTTTTGGACATCTATGGAATTAAATACTCTGTTAGGAGTTATAATTCTCAGTTTTTGGATGCTTATGGGATTTGAATCTCAGTTATAGATTATGATTTCTCAATTTTTGACATTTATAGAATTCAATTATTAGAAGTGGGATTTGCGTGTTGGTTATGGAAATTGATTCTCTTTTTTTGTTTTGACTTTGGTGTTGGGTGTAATTCTCAGTTTTGGATTTTTATTTGCAATTTTGAACATAATTTAGTTTGTTGTCATTTTTCTTGTTTCACACTTGCAATTTGGCAACATAGAGTACATAATCAAAATTATTTGTATTTGATTTATAAGATACATATACGATTATGTTTGTGAGTTGTTATAAGATCTTGATCTGTATTTTAGATTATATTAATGTGGTAAAGCTAGATTTTTTTGATAAATCTTTGAAATTAGACTGTGAAATTTGGAAAGAGTTGAAAGCAAGTGAATTACCAAACTTTGGTAAAGCAATTTTTGATTGAAAGAATATGTATCAAGTGATATGTTTTCTGCTCAGAGTGGAAAGGACGAAAAGAAAATATGAATTTTCAAGCATCAATGTATTTCATCAATATTTGAGTGAAATCTAGCCAGATGCAAAGTATAATATATTATTATGATTATTGTGCTCTCACTTTTAGACCCTAGTGAGATTTCATGAGGGTTTTTTTTGCTCCATTGGAGATGTAGATGGAGAGTTTGTTATTTGGACCATGTTTGATCAATAGAGGGTGACTCATTTGAGACATACATTAATGGGGTTTTATGGACTTCTTGCTTAGATATATCTGACCAACATTTCATCAATGTCAGTTGTTTGGACTCTCATGGCGAGATTTTAGGGGGTATATGTTTGGTGTCCACAAATGGTAGTCCAAACCTCATCTTATTAATAAGGTAGTCAACTTGTCCGATATGTATGTCAGTAGATATCTGTTGATTGTTTAACCGCAAGTGCACGGGCTATTGTAGTGTAGCTTATGCAAGTACGAGTAAATCCCATGAGGACTTGATTTGAAGTGATGGAGTTTTAAATAAAATTCAACTAAAAGAATAAAAACAAAGAATATACTACAATTAAACTAAAATTCAAATTTATTCAATTTTTGCAATTTGCACAATTATTTATTCCAAAGAAAACAGAAAATAAAACTAAAAGGCGTCCTGGATAAGCTTGTCTCTGAATTGCACTGTCCTTGAATAGTTAGAATGGAAATAAGGTAAAACCAGAATAGCACAGGGACACAGTTGGAATTAAATCAGGGACTCAGTTGGAATTAAATTGGGGACACAGATGGTATTTCTGAAATTTGCCAGGGGACATGTTTGGAATTCCTGAGATCCGCCAATGGCAGAACCATAATTTCTTCAGGGTTCTAGTTTTTCACGAAAAAAAACCAGGAAAACATGTTTTGGGAGAAATCTGGATGAGATGGGAAGAGGGAGAAGAAAGGAAGAGGAATAGAGGAAGGAGGAGAAGAAGGAGGGAGAGGAAAAAGGTGGGAGAAAACTCGAGTTGGGTTTTCTCTCCCTGGGCCGTGCGATGATGTAGAGAAACCCGCCGGAGCTCGGAGACGGGGAAGAAGATGGGAGAAAACCCAATTTAGATTTTCTCTCCCGGAGTCAGTTGGAATGGGTATATGCCCAGCTGGAAGAAGGTGGAGCTGGAGAGGAAAAAATCGAGAGAAAACCCAATTCTAGGTTTTCTCTCTATGGCCGTCCGGTGAAGAGAAGAAGGGGGATTGAGAAGAAGGGAGGAAAAGGATAAGGGAGAAAACCCGTTCTGGGTTTTCTCTCTATGGTCGGTTGGCAGAGGCTAAGGGCGGTGGAGCCGTGGAAGATGGGAGGAGAAGAGGGAGATAGAGCCGGGCTGGTGTTGGGATCTCTGGGCAGTTTGGTGCTGGGTGGTGAAACACTGAGAGAGAGAGAGAGAGAGAGAGAGAGAGCGAGAGAGAGAGAGAGAGAGAGAGAGAGAGAGAGAGAGAGAGAGAGAGAGAGAGAGAGAGAGAGAGAGAGGGCTACGAAGATGGTGTTGGTGCAGAGGAGAAGATGGGACGTTTCTGCTAGAGTGGCAGAGAGAAAGGGCAGTGTTGGACTGGTAGAGGGAGCTGGGTAGAGGTGGAGAAGGGGCCACAATCCGGAGTTGGAATAGGGCCGGTGGAGGAGAAGAGAGAGATAGAGAGAGAGAGAAGGGGGGTTTACGGGTTTGGTTTATCTGTGTGGAGAGGCAGATAGACAAGAAGGTGCATGTGTAGAGAGAGTGTGGGAGAAGAGAGCAGAGCATGAAGAGAGAGATGGAAAGAATGAGAGAGAGAGAGAGAGAAAAAAAACCAGCCCAGCCTCTCAAAGAGGGAAAAAACGTCTTTTTGGAGAAGGAAGAAGGGTCTTTTAAAAGAGAGATAGGGAGAGATGTATAGGAGAGAGAGAGAGAGAAAAAAAAAAGAGAAGAGAGGAGAAAGATAAGAGAAAAAGAAAGGAGAAAGAGAAGGAAGATAAGAGAGATAAGAGAGAGATAAGAAAGAGAGTGGGGTCCACTGGAATTCTAGTCTTGCTAGAACTCTGCAAGTCTTCAATCTTGTTCTGTACTATGACTCTTCAAATTCCATCTGATTTCTATGATTCAATGTGGAGCGTCCATGCCTAAGTTGACTGATCTGCAATACACAGGACCCAATTAGCGCAATCTAAACCGTTCATTAGCTTTAATAGTCATATAACTACTAAATTTTACAATTCAACGGTTGGATGGTTAATTAAAGTTAAAATAAAATATTTGATGTAAAATCTTAAAATTAATAGTCTAGATGCTCTAATCAAATACTAAATTAGGGGTATCTTGACCAAAATTGAATACTTAACAATATCAGTTCAATTGAATGTGTTTGAATACATAAACCATGTTTGTATTGTTTTAAAAATAAAATCAAAACTTAACGATTTGTATCATGTTTAGATAGAATTTCTGCAAACTATTTCATTCAAAAATATGGTTTATGGATTATGTTGATGTAATGTTTCTATTCCATAAGCTGTTACATGTTTTAACTGTCATGTGTTCAAATTATGGGAATTTTCATTTATAGAAGCTATTTTATTATGATATTCATAACAATTGTATTTACATGAAATTGATATAAATATTTTATTTAGAAGTTAATACATTTACCAAACATAAGTTTGTTGAGATATTGTTAAATATCTCAAATTAGAAAAGATAAGAAAGGAGGAAGAAGTTCAAACGAGCAAAGGATCTAATGACATAGAAATTTTGTTGAAGAGCAACTAGAGCTTTTAAGTGTTCCTTATTTGTTTTGATTATTCTAATGTACATGATTTGTATAAGCAGACATTTGTTTTATATATTGAAAGTTGTAATAAGTTAAATGTAGTTTGATAATTTTGAAATAACATTATTAGGACTTTATATGCTCTGGTAGGATTAAATGAAGGCGTGTTTACATTAATATTGTGTGAGATTTTAAATTTTAACCTCACCATTGATTACCCTAAGAATCTATTGCACCTTGATCCCATGATAATATTTTCATTGCATAATTACTAAGGTACGATTAATTTAGAAATTGATTCCATGCATCATCGAAAATTCTTTTTATCAAGTGAGATACAATAGTAATGTGAATTATGGGAAGATTGTTTGATTGGTGAGAGGGCTGTTTTTCCTATTTTTAGTATGTTATACAAGATTGCAAGTAATAAAGCCTCTATTAGGTTCTAGAGTCTAAGAGAGAAAGCATCTCTGTTTATGAAAGGGAGGCTAAGATGGAACTAGTCTTATTTAAGACAATTTTTGTGCAAGGTTTCAAGTATTGATGAAAGGAAGTGGATTTTGGAGTCTAATGGCTCTTTTTTTGGTGGCTTCATGTTTTAGAAAGTTGTAGTAGGATTTCCTGAAGCACCAATTTTCTAGTATTTGAAAATGGAAAGTTGCCCCTTGTATATGATGTTTTTGCTAGCTTGTAGCTAGGAAAAAACCCTCACCCAAGACACTTTTAGAAGGCAAGGTTGTTTTATAATGAGCATATGTCCATATTGTAAGTTCTCGACTAAGGACATATATCATGTTTTGCTACAATGTCTGTTCATAGTATCTCTATGGGTTGAAGTCTTGAAATGATTTTTGATGAATTGGGCCATGCCTCCTTCGATTTTGTTACTCATTAAATAATGCAGAATTAGTTCTTGTTCGGAAAAGGAAAAATAGTTGTGTGAGTGGTTCTTGCCAATAGTCTTATGGTTTTGTGGAGGGAGAAGAATAACAAAATCTTAGACGAAGGTTAGATTAAATTATATTTTGATGAATTAGTGGTTCAGATTTCAAATGGAAAAATTTGAGCTTGTATTGGGGGGTTTATAAGTAAAGATAAAGGTAAGGTATAACTAGAATTTGCTTGTCCTATCAGTAATAAAAATACCTTTGAGGATGAGATAACTACATCTATAATGGGGATTCTTTTGAAAAATAAGTTTGAATTCGAACCCTTTGATTATCAAAGGTGATCCAAAAGTCATAATTGGTTGGATTAATGACCCTGATTCCATGGCATGTAGGGTCAAAAATTATATGGATGAGATCTATGATGCTCTCTCCAAAAAATAATTTAGAACCATTCATGGGTTGAGAGAAGCAAATAGTGATACTAATGCATTGGCTAGAGAGAGTGGTAATGCTCAGGGCCCTAGGATATCCCAATTTTCTCAATTGTATTATTGTTCACTTTTCCCTTTAACATAGTATAATTGGTTTTTTGTCATTTGACCTTCTTGGTCATTTCATTTATATAATTTAGTAGCCTTTCAAAAACTTTGACATCCAACATTACTCTTATCTCTTTTTGTTCCTATCTTAGAAAACAAACTTGTAAGAGGACTCTTACTATATGTAGGCTCAGATTTTTAGCAATCAAAACGATTCATCTTCTTGACACCTTATTAAGTAGACCTTAGATTAAAATAGATTTCCAATGAATCATGTAGCTCTATTAATCAATTGAAGAACTAAAATAAAATAATTTTTGAAAGTGGATATTATCAATATGTTATCCCATCTACCTTAGACAATGGTCAGGCTACCTTACTAGTCATGCTATTAATAGCATAAATATGTGGATCTGGTCCCATGCCAAATTAATATTTCACAGGCATGCTCTATGTAATGTTAGAATTTTGTTTAAGTTTAAAAAAATTGGTGCGACTCATCTTAACCCAAAAGAAAACTAGATTTATTATATTGGGAAACCAAAATAGGTACCCTTAAAAGAAAATAAACTAAATCTATGTGACTCTTTTTGACAAGCATCAATTTTGTATAAAAAGTACCCAATTAATAGTCTGTGTGTTATAATTATAAGGCATTAATCTAGGGTTTTTTTTTTGAAAATTCATGTCACATGCATTTCTGAGCTAATGATTTAAAGTTTATATTTTGTAGGTTCAGAGCTAATCTAGAGTAAATATATGATTTATCATAATTTTCTTGGTACCAATCAAGTTTTTCTTTTTTATTATTATCTTTTTAGGTGTTAAAAGGACAAACCAAATGCTAAGATCACTTTAGAGGAGAAATCAAGCCAAATAAGTCCTGAAATCAAAGAAAGCCATGGAAACCATTTAAGCCTAGTCAACATAGGTCCACACATTTTGGAAACTTTCTAAACAATTTTTCATTTAAAGAAAACATGTTTTGAAGAGAAAAAATAGGAAGAAAGGTTGACTTGTCAACGAGGGTAGGTGGCATGCACATGTGGACCAATTGGAGAAGATACCGCGTTCCTTAAACTTTATTTTTCTCTCTCCCTCTAATTCCCTTCCACTCTCACCTTCCTAGTTTCTCACTTTTCTTTTCCACTTTCCTAGTGTCATACTTCTAATTCCTTTATCATATCTTATCTCTTTCCCATTCTTATCTCTCTGTCCGATTTTCCTAGGTTAGAATCTGATCAGATCTTATCACTTAGGAAGGAGTAGATCACCTATAAATAGAACTCCATCTTCACCATCTACTCAAGAAGGAGTTCCATGCCTCCCTCCTTGGAGGTTGGTTCTCCACGCCTATTTCCAGCTCCACCATGCCTCACTCTAAGCTTCTAAACGCATCTTCCTTTGAGGTTTTGCATACCATCTTCAATATCTTTCCATGCCTTCTTCCTCTTGGGTTTCAATGCATCTCCAAGGCAAGCTTCCCTTTAGATTTCCATGCTTCTTTCCTTCTTCCTTTGCAAGTTTCGTTCCTAGGTTCTGTGTGCACTTTTCCTTATTGTTTTGCTTCTATTTTTGTGTTCTAAACCTTTTCATCCTAAGCCATCGATCTCTTGTAGTGACAGCCAAGAGATGGTAACCTTAGCATCATGTTAGTTGTTCCTTATTCTTCCTTTAATTTGCTTACCTTGTTTAGTTGCTTATTCTTCTTTTAACTCTTAAAATTTTGGTCCTCCATCTTGCTTTCTTCCTCCATTAATTCTCTCTTCTAGTTGTTTCACATGCATGATACATAGATGATGTTAATTTTGGAAGTTTGGAGCAATTTATGTTATTTTTATGTTTAGGGGTTATGCACACTTTCCATAGTGCTGTGTGCTCCATTCTTGTGAATTGTTGCATTGCATAAAAAGTCTTGTTTCATGTGCACAAGCCCATTACCCCTACGCACTCCTCTTTGTTGCTTGTTTAGTTTGATTTTGGTTATTGATGATGTTTGGTTAGATTTTTAGATATTAGATTCATTGATTATGTTAGTTACATCATTAGATTTAAATTCCAATTTATTCATGCTTTGCATAAGTTCTTTACATGAATGCATCTTAGTTTACTTAGTTTAAGTTTATAAATGTTTAAATTCCCAAGTTGTTTTAAATTCCTAGATTAGTACAAACTAACTCTTTGGCTAGGATAATTCATTTAAATCAAGATCCAATTACATAACAAATCTATGAGATTCCTTGTGGGATCGACCTCACTTGCATACAAGTACTACATTGACTCGTATGTTTGTGAGTATTATTAAAAGATACATCACTTGTCATCTGGACTCATTTTCTTTAAGACCCCACATCTTGCTAACCAAGTAAATCCTAGAGAGGATTGAGGATCAAGTAAACCTTCTATTCTCTCTCTCTTTTTAGTTCTAGGTTTGTTTTATTTGAGATTTCTCTCTAATTGTCTTCCTTCAATACCTTTATTATCTGGATTAATTGACTGAGATTTCTCTCTTATTTTCTTCCTTCAAGACCTTTATTGTCTTGATTGATTGGCTAAGACTTCTCTTTTATTATCACCCCTCATGACCTTTATTATCATGACTAATTAACTGATATTTCTCTCTTTTTATCATCTTTCAAGACCTTTGTAATTGTTTTAGTTAAGATTTCTCTTGTCATCAAGATCTCTTTCCTTGCCGACTAGTAAGATCTCTATGTTTGACTATCTCACAAGATTATATATTTTTGCAAGTTGTTTTCAAAAAATATTTTAGGGCATTTGTTTAGAGACCAAAGTATAGACTAATTCTTTGGTCTCTAAACAAAATCTTTGGTCTCTAAATGAATGTGCAATTAGTTGAGGTACAAATGAAGTCTATCTTGTTTGAATTTTGCAGATAGAGTTACCATATCCGTTTCACATTTTGCGAGGCTTCAACTATCTTCAAGAAGTTGATATAAGTGCACCATTAAGCTAGGGTTCATTGAATTTAGTTTTGTGCAAGATCTCTAACAATTTGAAGATAGATTTTCTTCACAGATTCTTTGAACCTAGCAAATGGTAAAAGCATCAATCTTTAAACATGAAATTTGTAATGATGCAAAATTAACATGATTGACTCATCCTTAAATAGTGAATTTAGAAATTTGATGGAAGAAAGTTTTTAAATCAGAAACATAAAGGCAAAGTTTCTAAATATATGACATAAGATTGGAAATGAATGAAAATATCAAATTACTCTTAATATGCTAGGTCAAAGAATATATACTTTTCAAGTATCACAAACATAGAAATTTCTTGTTGGCAAAACATAGAGTTGGGATTAAGCACTATGATTGCCAAAACAAAAAAGAAGTTATATGCTACTCATATCATTTCAAAGGAAAGGATTTGTTAAAAGCTTCAAAAACAAGTTTGTTTTTTTTCTAGAAGCTTGAAAAGAAAATTTTCTTAGAAGAAAATTGCTTATGAATAACAAGATGACAAATTTCTGATTCTCAGAAACTTTACATTTGGAAGAGGATTGATGAGGATACAATATTTTAATATTCTTTGGGATTGAAAACTTGACATAAGTTGGACTCAATTTTGAAAATTTTTGTGCCATACTAAATAACTAATGCTAAACTCTTGGATAAAAGGAAAGGAAATAAACTATGAATTATGAATAGTTCAAGATTACTTCTTCCTCATGAACATAAGTTTTAGTCTCTGAAAAGATTCTTAACATTTAGAAATTTGTTTTTGAGGAAAGATCATTACTGTGAAAAATGTAGAAAGTTTGACTAAAGATACCAGAGGAGTGCATTCACTCTTTAATCAGAAGGATTTAAAGCTGCACTTGTCATACTTTGTCATAATAAGGCATATAATGAATGCTACAATGAAAATGTTGCCAACTACATCTAAAAGATGATAGTGTGAGATAGTTGATTTCAATTGGTGCTATTATGATCCAATACTTGATAGTAGGCAAGAAGTATTCTAGATGTATAGAATAATAGGTGTAGAATAATAAAAGTAATTATTAAAAATTCTAAAGGAATAAAATAACAACGATAATAATTGAACAACCTATTCAGCTCTTGAAAAGGTAATGAACTTGTAGCAATTGTAAAGGCAGTAAGCTTATGCGATGAATACAAGAGTTGATTAAAGAGATTTTGATATAAAAAGTAGCTTTTGATTTTCAAAGTTGGGACATGATTGCATAACCAATTAGCAGAGGCTAAGTGAAAATTCAATAACTTCTAGTATGGTAGATCAATCAGTAGAAGGTGATAAGATAACTGGTTCAAAGAAGTAATGCTTCTTCACTTGAATAGTAAGAGGGTCATATGATTTTGCCAAGCTACTTAGGTTCTACTATGGGATATTGAGGAACATGTGCACCTTTGTTGGCTACTTCCTTACTAGCAAAGTCTACATATGTTCAAATTTGAGATTTTAGGGAAATAACTAATATCAGTTGTAGAGAGTTAATTTCCTTTCAAAATCGTTCAAAATAAACTACAAGTATTTCTTTCATCCTATATAAGGACTTGTCTATAATCTGGTCAAAATAAAGCAGAAGAAATTTCTTCATCTAGTAAGAGGTCAAAATCTTTGTAGACTAATGTCACTGTATTAGAATAAAATATGATCCACTACATTAGCAACCCCACCATATTTGTAAAAGCAATGACTTGATAAATGATGAAACATATGGCCCAAATTCATTTGAGTTAAGAACTATAAGAATACAAATTGAAAGTCTCATGGAAGATATGTGAGGTCTACAATTTTGAATAAGAATATTAATTTCTTATCTTTAAATCTTGAAGTTTGTGAGCAATAAGACATATCAACTTGATATGTTAAACTTTATGAAGTTGGTTTAGCTTTATCTATATGAAGAAATATATAGAATTGGTAGAGTGTTTTATGAACTACAACTAGCATCAAATTACAAATGAATAATCAAATGAGATTATCAAATTAACCATACTCATGAGTTCAATCATGCTACTACAAACTTTGTTTCCATCATTTCAAACACTTAGAGCTAATAAAGACTTATGCAAAAAAGTATGAATTATTTCCAAGAACTTGAGTTTGATGAAGATATGGAGATCTAAAAAAGATCTAGTTGGGATGTTGATACTTAATAGATGAATCATTAAGACATTTATGTCTGATTCAAGATGCATTTGAAATACTTCAGAAGTGTATTGTAAGACTAATTCTAAAAGTATGGGAATACCTTGCATTTGTGACTCTAGAAATAAAAGATTCAACTTTGGGATGTTGCATAATCGATTATGCTTTCATTGGTTATGATTACAAGTACCCAGACTCTAAATTTGGAAGTTTTTCTTCCAAATAAGGTTACGAAATACTAAAAGGCCATACACAGATAAAACAATCTCCAAACAGTTTGTTGAGCCATAAACACTTGAAAGAAAAGGGACTTAGATCCTAAATATATGTTAACAAGGATTTATCTTTATAGTGCACTTATTAGCTACAAGTAACAACTATTGTGGTACATTGGTGACACATTATTGGATATAGATTTTGAATAAAAAAAACAAGGCTATTAAACAAACAAATATTAATTATTTTTATTTAGTCAACATTGTTAAAAGAATTGTGACTGTTCAGATTGCAAGCTGTAAAGGCATCTATGAGATACATATTTACCTACTGGGAAAACATATTAAATTTAGAATATAGTCCAGTGTAGTGGCTTAAAAAGTAGGAGATCGATCTTATCAAGTGCAACAAATCAAATGGATATACTTGAGTGTATAGTATGCATAATGGCTTGTAAGCCTATGCAATTGATTTTGATCCTTGGAAAGGATTTACTGAGTATTTAGATATTGAATAGTTTGAATTATGAGTTTGGGTGCAATTGATGAGAACTTGGGAATTAATATTGTCAAAGAAGATAATGGCTAGTTTTTACATTGTCTATCTAACATGAAAATATTCTTAGAGGGTTTAATAAACTTGGCTCATGAAAAACACCCTGACTATTCTGATTGTAATTCTGTTAGGGCATATTGAGTGCTCATTTATTTAGCTGAAGTACTATGAACTACAAGATATGATTCTATAATCATAGATAGGAGCTGAGTAATTCATTCAAGTGGTGAATATTGGATAGTTTTGTAAGAGCTAGCAAGTGTCTTCAAAGACTCTGTGTAGGCTTGAAGACTCAAAATGAGTCTAGTCAATCATAGCATATATTATTGCCTAAGTGGTGACCGACGAAAATTATGAAGTCTTGAGTGAAGATTTCAGAAATAACATATGAGAATCTGGTATAATTAAACTTTTGATTGGTGAATTATGATAACCACCTAACTTGTTTTTGGTAGTGTGGAAATATCCTTAACCAATGAAACAATGAGCTAATCTTTTCAAAGATCACAATATAAGAGCTAGATTTCATTATTTGAAAAGAATTTCATTTAGGACTAGACTCAATTGGTTACCTTATATATGCTGTGTTTAGGAATGGATTTATTTGGGAGCAAGACTCCTTAGATTGGTTAGAAAACATTTGGTAGATAATCATTTATGTCAAATATAGGAAAAAAATATTTACCCTCTCCTAAGAAGAGAAGTAGTGGATAGACATTGAGGGGAATGGGCTTAAAAACCTTTATATGACCAATAGTGCAACCCTACTTTGTGGATGTGTTGGTGTCTTACAATTTAAAAAGGTAAGATACTTTTTATTGGCCATGATCTTACATCTTTCCACTCTTTTTGATGGATTCCAACTCAAAAGAATGTGTCAAGTGAATTAAATTATGTTGTATTACAGGCTACTACGCTTTCTGAATGGGCAAACAAAAAGAGTTACTCCAAAGCAAGCTTCAACAAAATATGAAGCGAATGGGCCATGTAATGAGTTCCAATTAGTAATTACATCAATGTAAACTACCTTATACATTAATACAATTCAATCTTCTTCATTTATACACGTGTTCTTCTAGTTTTTATTATTTTTGTAGAAGTATATATATGATCTACATGAGGGAAAGTTGAAGTGGAAAGTAAAGGGGTGTGTATGGAACAGTGTACTTATGAATTTCTTGTATTGGAAGCGAATGTGAATGTTGTAGTGAATGTGTTATATCTTCTTTTAAAGTCTTTTCAAGATAGAAAGGCTGTATATTTTTTTATATAAATGTAGATGGATGTTGAATTTGGATTTTCTACATAATGTGGAAGTGAATGTTTCTTATTCATGTCTTTAAAGGATGCATGAACACTATAGCATAATTACATTGACTGTATGCAGCAATGTAGTTTATGAATGCAATGTAAAGGAAAAAAAAAAAAAACTACATGACTTTTAAAGTCGGTTTTGTCATTCCAACTTTAAAGCACACACTTTTAAAGTTAGTTTTATCCATAGGACTTTAAAAGTCATACACAAATTAAGGACTTTTCAAGTAAAAAATAGTAAACCAACTTTAAAATTTTGGTTTCCATGAACTGACTTGAAAAGTCATATACTTTTAGAGTTAATAACCCATAACCAACTTGAAAAGTTTGACTTTTAAAGTTGATTTCTTTCTAACTCCTTTTCTTACCAATTTTTGAAATTAGCTTGATAGAAGTCGCTTTTCTAACTGACTTCTATATATATTTTAACAGACTTTGAAACCCTCATGTCTAGTAGTGTATTTGGAGGAACTGGTTGCAATGCAACTTTATTATTTTCTCATTCTTAAGGTGTCTATAGTGTTAAGGATGACTTATGTCTTAATAAGTCTATAGATAAACTAATTATGGATTGTGTCGGTATATGCACGTGCATCATTGTTGGACTCCCCTATTTTGAGTGTGGAGGTTGGCAACTTCCTTTGGGGCACCTTAGGTTGGTCTCTAGAGTGCTTGATGATTTACGAGATTAATGCATGGCTAGTAATAAAAGCACTCAGTTTTAGTACAAGTATCCCATTGAAAAGAAGTGAGTTACATTTTTTTTTCTTAGGGCAGTAGTTCAAGATTCATTTTACTAGTTGCCTTGATACTTTTCAATTTGTATACACTAGAGGGAAGTTCAAGATTTAATTTACTTTCTTTAATACATGGATCTTGTTGAATACCAAAATCTTCTGTTGATATCTTTACTATATGATTTAGAAGGGTTGTTTATTCTTGTTGTCTCTCATTTTTACACTCTTAGAAATTGTCCAAGTCTAGGCTTATCCAAGTAGATAGCCTTGGTCAAATAGAAGCATGTGTGGGAGCAGCACAGAAGGTTAGGCTCCATCAGTACAGAGAGCTCAACATGTTCAAGCTCATCTAACTACGCATCCGTCGTAGTTTAGTGAGAGGTGGTTCATACTGTTTATCTTGCCACAATGGAAAATCTCATTTGTTTTATAGTTATTTTGCTTTAGGATTATTATGTTACATCTAAAAACAAGTGGGAAAATCTTGTTCATTTTTTCTAAATTAAAATATGTAGAGGTTTGTTAGAATCTATTTAAGTTGAAAACATTGGTGAGACTCATCATAATCTAGGAGAACTAAATCTATGTAAATGAGAAACCAAAATTAATTCTTACATGAAAAAGAAACTACATATATGTGAATTAGAAAACTTGCATCATCCAATATGGATAAGGCAATAAGATTTATGTGAATGAGAAACCATATTCTGTATCTAGTAGCCAAGTAAATCCTAAAGAGGATTGAAGATCAAGCAACTTTCTTGATGCCAAGCAATCCCTTATATAAAAGGGACACTTAGGCCATTCCAAACACACCATTCATTCTCTTCCCTCTTTATCTGGTTCTAGAGTTGCTTTGTTAGAGATTTCTCTCTCACTCTCTTCCTCTAAAACCTTCACTGTTTTAATTGATTAATTTAGATTTCCTCTTATTGTTATCCTTCAAGACCTTATTGTCTTGATTGATTGGCTGAGATTTGTCTATTATTACTGTCTTTCAAGACCTTTTATTGTCTTGATTTATTGACTGATATTTCTCTCTTTATTGTCATCCTTCAAGACCTTTATTATCTCCACTATTTGATTGAGATTTCTCTCTTTTTCTCATCTTGCAATTTCTTTATTATTGTCTTTATTGATTGTTCAAATTTTTGTTGTCAAGATCTCTTTCCTTGTTGACTTCTAAGATCCATGATTTTGACTATCTAACTAAGATATAAATTTTTACAAATTATTTTTAAAAAATAATAAAGAATAAAATATAGACCAATTTTGATCTTGCAAATTAGTTGAGGTATATACTGAGTCTAGCTTGATTGAATCTTAGATATATAGCTACCATATTCCTTATATATTGTGGGAGGCTTTAACTATCTTTTAGAAGCTGTTATAAGCATGCTTCTAAGCTAAGCTCCATGAATTCATTTTTGTACAAGATTTCACACACACACACACACACACACACACACACACACACACACACACACACACACACACACACACACACACACACACACACACACACACAATTTATTGAAACTATCATTTACAAGAAACCCATATGAACAGTTCATATTTTCTTGGTAAAACCCTAAACAAAGCTTTTTGGATAGGGGTCTAGAGATGTATAATCAAGATAAAATTAGTCTCGTTGTGATGGGCTTGTCATTATCTGCCATATTGTGGATTGGATCATGCTAATGCAACACATGTGGATACTAAAAAATTGTGCTTCTTTCATGAGCAAGCAAGTGCACTTCTCAAAACTTCTCAAAACCCTATTTTTCTCTTAAATGTTGAACACGATTGAAATAGACATTCAGTTGACTTGCTGCATAACTAAAATGCACGTTGTTTATGTTAGGGTTTGATCCCAAGACCTCCAAGACGATAATAAAACATCCTAGGAGTAAACTTTTTGTCTATAATCTGATATAAATAAGATATATTATCAAAAATCTTGTTAGAGTCTTTTCAAGTCAACTTCTAGTTAACTCGACCTTCCTTGTCTTTGAATTAACGCCTTTATTTTACACTTTGTACAAGCTTACGTAGAAGCAAAAGCTGGAGCTTTACAAACTTCAGGTTAGGGTCCCTATAGATACATGGATTGGATCAATTTACAGGTGGGTCCACTAGCATCTCCAGGCTTCAGCTGCTTATGCATGGTTTGGATAATGTAGGGACGCACATCGATAAGCTTCTTACATTGTTTTCCGTGTATATAAAGGTGAAAAAATCAACTCAAGCAGCTAAAAGTGCTAGTTGGACCCAATTTTAATCGAAACTGCTCATTTTTAGGTTGACATCTTGGGCTTTGCAACAAAAGTTTTATGCTTGTGCGTCCTTAGCCACCGGAAGATCGATACTGTGGAAGTCTGGACCGAAAGAATGAAGACTAGAATTATCTGTCTAAGGGTCTAATATGTGGTCCAGAAGATAAACAGTTATGATGACCAACTATTTGAGTTTAACACGTACATTTTAGTTTCGGTAAACATGGGACACCACTTTTCACCGCTCTATGCATCTGTTATAGACATTGGACCAAGCCACAACTGAAGGTCCCATATCTTGTGTTCGTTTATCATCTTTGGGTGATATAACTGGAAATTTTAGTTAATTAATTTTTTTGTAGGTGCTCGGTGAAGGACGAGGAAATTGTTTCTAAATTTAATAATGCTGATAGGACTTGCAAACTGCAACAACACAATTACATTGGACGAAGGTGCAAGATCGGTACAATGGTAGGCCAACCATGTTTATCAGTCACAGGTCATTTCATTGATTTTTCACCCCAAGGCTTCGGCAGTCCAAGTGGCTATTCGCTTATAATATCATAGTCCCCTCAAGGTTACCTACTATATGGTCGGGATTGTCTGACTCATGCTAGTTTATGTGGCAATATGTAGCTGCTGGGTCTCGTAAGATGGATCAGCCACGCGTTTATATTAGAATAAAACATATAACTTCATGTATAGATCCCTTTCTCAGTGTCCTAGGTTCTATCATCAAAGTTTGCATCATTAGACAAATAAGGTAGGAGTTATTGAACTAATTTTGCTTAATAGAACAAGATGAATTTAAATAGCCATCTAGAAAAGAAATTTTTAGCAACATCTCCTGTCTCAACGCAATGGGCTGCCGGCAGATTAGCTTAACTTATATTTTGGTAGTTCGGAGCCGTTTTCCTTTTTAGAAACCCACGGGTAACCTTAGCTGTAGGTTGGAGTCGTCACTTTTTTTTTGGTTGGAGATTAAATTTGTTACTTTTTTTTGGCTGGAAATTAAATTTAAAAGTATATAAGTGAAAGTATGTGAGTAATTTGCTTTATAATTCATCGGATGTATCACAAAAAAAGAAAAAAAAAGAAAAAGCCACGTAAACAACCAAGGTTTTAGTTTTTTTGGTTTTTTACCAAAATTTAGTTGTTGTTGTATAAAATCCTCCACGGACCAATTTTCTCAACTACAGAAAACTTTCTGACTTTTCTCCTGGCACTGCATTTTCTTTGAGCCACTTCGTATTTTTTCTGTGAGATTTCTTAATTTTGGCAAATTATAACAACGAATCTAGAGGCAGCATTAATTGCAGAAAAGGCTTCTCTATCAATACCTTGTACAATAATTACGATCCTATCGGTCACTATTCTCTTAAGAAATGGCTCCTTTACCCTTCTTTCAATTTTCTTAGACGAGCATTCTAAGGATTGGCCTCTACACTCCTATAAACACTAATTACACTTAATTTTTTCGTCTTGTCGCTACAAACGCCCTTTCTCTCGTGTGAACCATTCATTTTCTAGGGCCTATCCTATCTACACCGAAACAGGGGTCGTTTCCTTGATGAGCCCTATTTTCGGGGCACGTCTTTAAGTAGCCCTTGTCTTTCAAAATTTACTTAACTAGACCCCACGTTTTCTTCTCTGACTTTAAGTAGCCTTAATTAGTGAAAGCTGTTGGAGCTGTTAGAAGTAGGGGTAAAATGGGAATTTCAACTTCCTTTAAATGCTAATGACTTCTTATAAACTTAAAGGGTCCATGAGAAATTCCAAAAATTTTGATTGTTGGGAAAATTATGAAAGTACAAGATCCAGTAGGGTCTAAAGCTCAGTACCTCCCCACCCTTGTTCCCTCAACCTATCTTGGGCCTTGAGCTCAGACTATCATGGGGCATCTCCCTCAAGCCATCTTGGCCCACCCTCAAAGCATCTTGGCAAACACCTGTGGGTTCACCTTTTCCCCTTTAGGGACACACGTCCTCGTGTGCGGCCAGCCCTCCCCATCACGAGGGAACTGGCTCTGATACCATTTGTAACAGCCCGGGTCCAACGGTCACAATATTGTCCGCTTTGGGCATAGCCCGCACGGTTTTGTTCTTCTCCGGTTTTCCAGGAAAAACACGTTATGACTGTTAGAGTTCTCCGAACTCTTATAACCAGCCCAGATCTCCCTCTCCAAGTGATGTGGGACTAACTCTCAGTACCTCCCCACCCTTCTTCCCTCAACCTATCTTGGCCCTTGACCTCAGACTATTTTGTGGGCTTTGATGTGAGATGGTCTAACTTGTTTAAGGATCTTGACACTGAGTTTCTTCTCAAGTAAAGCATTTCTCTTTTGCTTTCCAATTGGTGAATGCCAAGTTGGTGGTGGGGAACTATAACACCTCGGGGTTCCAATAGTTACAATATTGTTCGCTTTGGGGAGCCTATATACCTCTCACGGTTTTATTCTTCTCCAGTTTCTTAAGAAAAACGTGTTATGACCACTAGAGTTCCCTGAACTCTTATAAACAGCCCAGTTTCCTCTCCCCAAGCGATGTGGTACTAACTCTTTGTCCTTCACCCTAGCCTAGAAGCCTGCCAGCCTTCTTTTGGCCCGCCCTTATCGACCAAAGGCTTCACATCTTCCCCCTGTAGGGAACATGCGTCCCCGTGTGATAGACATGACTAGGCGCCCACGTGCGGCTAGCCACCACACCACTAGGCAATTAGCTCTGATACCATTTGTAACGTCCCAGGGTTCCAATATTCACAATATTGTCCGCTTTGGGGCTCCCATACACCCCTCCCCCATTTTGTTCAACCCAGTTTCCTAGGAAAAACGTGTTGTGACCGTTAGAGTTCCCCAAAATCTTATAAACAGCCTAGTTTCCTCTCCCCAGGCGATGTGGGACTAACTCTCTGTTATTCACCCCAGCTTAAAAGCCTGTCAACCTTCTCTTGGCCCGCCCTCATTGACCCAGGGCTTCACATCAAGGTGACGCTATGCGGTCTAACAAGCCGGGTGAGGTCAGATGCTGACTGAGGCAGGCTAAAAGTCTCAGGCGAGGGATGAGGGCTAGGTATTAAGAGTTAGTTCCACATCGCCGGGGAGTGGAAGCTGCGTTGGTTATAAGAGTTCAAGGAACTCTAACGGTCATAAGTGTTTTGCCCTTAGGGGGAAGAACAAAGCTGTGATGGCTAAGCCCAAAGCAGATAATATTGTGACTGTTAGAACCTGGCTTGTTACAATTGGTATCAGAGCCGTTACCCCTCGTGGTGTGGGCTAACCGCATGTGGTTGTGCTTAGTCAAAAGGCCATATGAGGACACATGTCCCTTAAGGTGGGGAGAGGTGATGTTCTACGGTCTAACAAGATGGGTGAGGTTAGACGCAGACTAAGGTAGGCAAAAAGTCTTAGGCGAGGGATACGGGCTAGGTATTGAGAGTTTGTCCCATATTGCCTGGGGAGTGGAAGCTGCACTGGTTATAAGAGTTCAAGGAACTCTAACGATCACAACACGTTTTCCCCTTAGGGGGAAAAACAAAGCTGTGAGGGCTAAGCCCAAAGCGGACAATATTGTAGCTGTAAATTATAACAATCTAGGTTCCAACAGTCACAATATTGTCGGCTTTGGGCTTAGTCCTCACGGCTTTGTTCTTCCCTCTAAGGGGAAAACGCGTTGTGACTGTTAGAGTTCTGTGAACTCTTATAACCAGTGTAGCTTCCACTCCCCGGACGATGTGGGATTAACTCTTAATACCTAGCCCTTGGCCCTTGCTTGAGACTTTTGGCCTGCCTTAGTCGGCGTCTGGCCTCACCCGGCAAGCCAAAAGTCTCAGGTGAGGGACGGGGACTAGGTATTGAGAGTTAGTCTCACGCCTGGGGAGTGGAAGCTGCACTGGTTATAAGAGTTCAAGGAACTCTAACCGTCACAATATGTTTGTCCCTTAGGGGGAAGAACAAAGCCGTGAGGGCTAAGTCCAAAGCATACAATATTGTGACTGTTGGAACCACTATGACAGCCTGGGTTTTCACATGCATTTTTATATGTAAAATCAATTTCTAATGTAGAGTTCATCCTTTTTGAAAAACAATCCAATGCAGCAAAAGAAACTTTTTCTTTTAAATCCATTTTGAAAACCCCGAGTGTCATTTACTTCCAAGAAAAACAAAATAATATTTACTCAAAATACAATAAATGTATGCTAGATCCATCCAGTCATTGCTCACGGCTCAACTGTAATAATTACATATACATGTCCAAAGGATAGGTCATATACTTACATTCATTTTTGTCTTCATCTTCGTTCACTTGTTTGTAACACTAACAGTTCCTGATGCCTCTTCTAATCCTGTTGGAGCTAATCTGTAAAAATAATATATTAGGTTGAGTATTTAACATACTCAGTAGGTGAATCTGATACTATTATTTTGAAAACACGGCATGCAACATGCATAATTTCAAGAGGGGTTTTTCATATAATAAAATCACGTAATCACTTTATACAAACATGGGTATTCATGCATAAATCACTCGCTTATTATATATTTTTAAGTAATGGAATTTTCAATCAAAATCCATCGATCAATAATATAATCAGTACAAAAATCTTAAAATAATGATTTATTAAACTAGATACTAGAATCTCAACCCAACTGTTGATATCATACACGTGGGTTTCTCGGCGAACACATCAAGCCGACAGGTCACGAGTACTCGTTTAAGACCATCTTAATGCACCATGTATGCTGATTCCAAAAACCAAAATCATAGGGTCCACTATGCTCATAACCAGAACTTATTCTAAAATAATGTATCTTCGGTATCTAGAGACCAGCCACCACAATCTCCACGGTCAACTGTGGATATGTCCTCTTTGCCCCTTCGTAAGTTGCCTCATTCGACGATCTGCTCACTTGAAACTTAAGGTTTTGTTCTCTTTGCAGGTTGCCTCAATTGGTGATCTATCCACTTAGCATAGTGCCCACCAGGCTCATTAACCAAATATATATATATATATATATAATCCAATTCTCAATAATCAATAATCATGCAATTTATGTAACTAGTTTCAAAACATACAAGTAATGTATATACAAAATTTGTTCACTCAATATATAAGAAATCACATTTTAAATCAAGATCATGAACCATAAGAACAGTTTGAATGAAAATATCATATCTCAACATCATTTCCAAAAGTATACTAAACACGAAAATAGATTCAAGTAGAATTTGAAATCCAGTTTGAAAACTTAGTAGCATCAGACTACCAACCTCGATGTCTCTTGGATTGCGTTTCTCTTCAATTCGAATCTTGGATCACCTTTGTGTTATTTAGAAATAAGAATCCAAGTATTATTTTTCATTTTCTATAGATCATTAGTTAGATTTATAGATCGACAGCTAGATCTATTCCTTATATATCATTGATTAGTATATCTCCAAGCTAGATCTCACTTATAGATCTAATGTTTAATGGTTAGATTGCCTTCAGTAACCTTTATGTCATTAATATATTGTAATTGAATGGTCAGATCTAACAGATCATCTATCTTAATACTTAGATCGGGTTTGTACTTGATTTGAATGGTCAGATCTATAATTCAAAGGTTGATCTATGTTATTTAGGGTTGATCTTGACATAATGATCTCTTAATACATCTAATGGATCAATTTATGAGACCTGATCATCTTTGATCTTGTAGATCTATGAGATTTCTATGATTTTTAGGCTATGGTCAAGTTAAATAGTTCTCTGATCCTAAATTTTATTGTATAATTAGGTATGCATTGTCAACATAAACACAACAAACTTTTTGGATTGTCAATAAGAGTTATATATCTCTTGGATTTTGAGTTTTTGTGTTTTAGATCACTTAGGTGGCCCAGATTCAATCTCGGGTTCCAATAAGGGTTAGTGCGTCTCGGTTACCAGGAAACGCTTGTGTATTGGTCGAGTTGAGACCACACTCGCACGCTTGCACACACATGGGGAATGCTCTAGAACGGCCCATCTCTGTTGTGTGTTATGGTGTGTGTCTTGGTCTCCCAATCCAGTCTACTGGAGAAGATGAAAGGATCAAGGTTGCTGGTGATGATTTTCTCATCAGAATGACTTCTAATGAAAAGGGTTTTTAGATCAGCCTCTTACCTTCACTCTCATAAAGTTTGGCATCGTTTCGTGGTCGTTTGATGCCAAAAATTATGATCTGCCCATGGGGCTGTTGTGGGAAAATCCAGAGTGGCCAGATTTAGAATCTTTGTCCGATCACTAGTCAAATCTGCTATGATTGGAACAAAATTAGAGGCATTTTGATCCTCTTTTTACAAGGAATTTAAGAATGTGTCTGATCTTTGATCCAGCATTGTTAAGATAATTGTTGTTGAGATCTATACTGTGGCCTTATTCACCTTTGCCGGAAACAATGGAGAACAAGTGGCTGGAGGGAGAGGAGAAGAAGAGGGAGAGGGAAAGTGTAATGGGGAGGAGGAAAGAAGGGAGGGAGATTTATAAAGGCTGAAGGGCGGTGGTGCACCATCTCCGCGGTAGGACCGTCCTCATGGCGGTGCCGTCAGTTCTCCTGGCGCCGCAGAAGATGACTGGAGAAAGGCAGTGCCTGCCATTTTTCCAATGCAGATGTAGAGGCTGAGGTAGGAATGACGAAGAAGATGATGCAGGCATAGGGGTTCCATTACCAAAACAGCCCCATGCATTTTTTACCATTTCTCATATTATTTAGGAAATTACCAAAATGCCCTTCAATCGTTGCCAGCGTTCTTTACATCATTGGATTCCATTTTTTGAGTAGAATCTAATTATGGGGATATTTTTACCGAATTTGATTTCTATAAAATCTCACTTTCAATATTCTAATTTTTATCTTCGGACTTAAAAATTCAGGTCATTACATTTTTACCCCTATAAAGAATTTCATTCTCAAAATTCTGCAAATTATTATTCTTTAAAGAGTTTACTTTTTCAGGTTTCCTTTTTGATGAACCTATTCCTCCTTAGAACTTAGGTTAGGAAAATTTCTTTACTTCAACTTCTTCTTCTCATCTAAAGCCTCAAATGGGTCAATAATTAGAGGAATTTTGTCCTCGAAATTCTTTTCATCTTATCTTTCAACCAACTCTAAGAACATTCTCAATTCATTATTCTCATAATTTCTTCAACAAAATCCTTAAATATAACCTATTTTTGCGTATCTTTTCTGTTCACTTAGAGTAATAAAGAGCCAATTTTTGCTGCCCACTCTAACACTTGGCCTTTACTTGCTAATTCATCAACATAATTTTAGTTCATATAATTGATATCTCCAAATCCTTATATTACCATAATCCTTTATTCTTGTATACCCTGCTCCATACTTCTCTGATACTAAATTACTCCTTGTTCTTTTATAATCTCCTTATTTCTTATATTTCATTTTGAATGATACAGAGTAATCTCTTTTTCCTCTTGTCTTCCATTTAGTGATCAATTTATCATTAAAGTTGTCACTTTAAGGTTGACCTACACCTTGCTGATAAAAGTTCCAAAAGTATCCAAGCCATAATTACATCTATCCCATCATATCTTGTCTTACTTCACACTTTCTTCAAGGAACTTTCAAGATTGATGAATTAGGTTTTAACAATATCACTTCTCATTTCTTTTCGTTAAAATTTTTCTTCATACTAAACCCTTAGTTGGAGAAATATTTGGAAACACATGGTCTCCGATTTCGTATTCCAACTGTCTTTCACCTTTCACATGTGACTCAATTACTTAACCAATATTTACATTCAAACTATAACTCTGAAAGGAATCAAGTGGCATCTTCCATCAATTATATCTATCACATACTCCAAATAAGATCTCCTAACTATATATCAAGTTCCATGAATATTGAATCCATCAAATAGTTTTCTCCTCTAAGAATTTATTCAAAATCATGTCAAATATTTATGGTCGATCTATCATCACAGATCAATTATCTTCTATTGGTTGTGTTCTAGTCAAATTCCTTATAGTACACTCGAATTCAGTCTTTTGCACATCCTCTAACATGCTCATATTCATGTCGTGTTCCTCTATATCATTTCCTATATTTATTTTTTGATCTATTCTATTATATTCAGGTTGTTAGATAACAATTCCTTTCTCAAAGTTCCATGTAAATTATCTAGAATTGAAATAAGTTCTCCAAGATTATCACTTTGATCGGTCTAGTACAAGTCAAAGTTATCTACGAAGGATTCCAATAGTATCATCGTGTATTGTCATTCTTCATTCTCATTATAATCTTATTTTCATCTAATAGTTTCCTTGTTTACTCTACTACTCAACACTTCTTAACCACTAAGTAGTTAGGCTATATTTTTGATAGGGTTTGCACCATCCACTGCTTGAGCAATTATTAAATCCAACTCTCTATTTATTTATGGTGTATTTCTTTATGATTTGATATTATTAAATCTTCTAGTCATCTCTATTACTCATATTTATACTACTTTTTCTTAATTATTCTAATCGTATATGACTCTTGGACATGCAGGACTGGTTGTGAAAGGATAAAACTGAGCTCTGATACCAACTGTGATGACCTGGGTCATCACAGTTGGTGTCAAATCCAAAGCGAACAAATGGTATCAAAGCCAGTTCCCCTCATGGTGTGGTGGCTAACTGCATGCGGGCGCCTAGTTGTGGCTATCATGCAGGGACGTGTGTTCCTGAAGGAGGAAGATGTGAAGCCTTGAGAGATGAATCCCACGACGCGTGAGCTACTGAGAGTTAGTCCCACATTTCCTGGGGAGAGGGAACTGGGAGGTTTATAAGAGTTTGGGGAACTCTCCTAGCAACAAGGCCTTTTCCCTGGGAAATCGGGGAGGAACAAAACTGTGAGGGGTGTATGGGCGCCCCAAAGCGGACAATATCGTTGCTTTGGGACCTTGACTGTTATAGGAACTTTCACTAATGGGATCATATGCAAGTATTTCAAGCTTAAACGGTGAGAAAAAGATCACTCATAAGCAGTTTAGGATTGTATGATACATGAGACTTTTAGGAGACCTTGCATGAAAATTGTAGCACCAAAACAAAGAATTAGGCTGAATCCAAATAAACAAAAAGAAGAGAAGCCCATTTCAAGATATATTTATGTATAGACATGGCAAAGATAGAGAAAATCTCAAAGAGATAAAGAACATATTAGTAGTTGATCATTATATGTTCTTATATACTACAAAGAAGAAAATAGAGTATGTGTAATATCCTTAATTTTAAAGATAAAAATAGGAAATTATTAAATAAATTAAAATAAAAATTTATGGATGAAATTATTTCCTGAAAACATAATAATTAGAAAGTGCTCGTCGATACGAATCCAACGCCACCAAGAACGCGAAAAACGGAGCTCAAACGAGGGAGTTATGAGCCGTCAAAGTTGTAAGGGCAAAATGGTCTTTGATGTAAACGTGTTACACAGGGGTCCAAATTGATAACGGCACCCCTGTCTACACACGTCTCTACCAGTCCGGCGAAATCGCCGGAGAGACGTGGGAAGAGCCGTGTGGGGATGAGTTTCTCTTCCCAAGACTCTAAAACCTATATCTATGCTCCTCTAGGAGCCAAAACGCTCCACTTTGAGCGTTTTCCATGAATGATACGCAAAACCCTAGATCTGCAAAACTTGGATTTTCCCGGCGAGTGGAGCCCCGGCAACACGAGCAACACCAGCCAGGCTCAAGGTAAGCCTCAAATCCATATTTTTCTGTATTTATTAATTAGAAAACTAATTAGAAAAACATGAAAAAAATTAGGAAAAAAATCGGATTTTTTTAGGAACCACGTGTGCATCTTTGTTGGAGTGTGATTTCACAGATCAAAACTTGTCCGTTTGAAAATCGCACCGTCCAACTAGTGCACAAGAGACCCAAGAGCATACCCTTTAAATTTGGGAGTGATCCAACGGTGAAATTGCCAAGAAAACTCAAAAACCAGTACCTAGAGAGGTTTTTAGGAACTTGGGAAAAATCGTTTAAAAACCATGGTTTTTGAGAAAATTAGTGCAAAAGGAGGGCATAAATGGATTCTAGAGAGAATTCTGAAGAAAATGGTGCAAAAATCACGCAAAACGGGCTGCGCTGGCTCCGCCGGGCGACCGGAATCCGGTCGTCTTCTCGGCGTCGTCAACGGCGTCGGCGCCTGGGCGCGCGCCATGACGCACGGCGGGACGCACCGGGGACGCACGTCGGATGACGTCGGCGTCGCACTGCAGCGTGCGCGGCGGCGCGCGCGCGCGGACGCCTGCGGTTGGCGGTGCGGTGGGGCCGGGACGCGGCGCGTCACGGCGGCCGTGACGCACGCGCGCGTGTGCGTCACGGTGCCGAGAGCACGGCGCGCGTCCGTGCGGCGTCTGCCGACGCCCGTGCGTCTTCGTGCGCCAGAGTACGCCCGGTGTAAACCGGCAGAAAAGAAGGCGCCGCCGGTTTAAACCACCTTATGGTGGTCGGCGAGCCCCATTTGAGGGTAGTTTTCACTAAAACTTGATTTTGGGAGCCCAGAGAGGTCCAAATCACGATCCGGAAGAGGCGTTGTGACCGTATTGACGACGCGGACCTAGTTTTAACTTAAAAACTTAGAAATGACCACTTTTTATTTAGAAAAATTTTAAAATAGTGATGTGACATGTCTGGTGCACTTGAATATACCAATTAAAGGGAGTTATTGGCAAGCTAGTGATCTCACCTTGAGGTAGGTGACGACAACTAATGTTTTGCCTTGATTTTTAAACCATGTTTAAACATAACATCATGTGTGATTGTGGTTTAAAATGCAATTATTATTTACTAGTGGATTTCATGCTACATTGCGTACTGAGGATGGTTATTCCAAATTGAAATCTTTTACTGAATAAACTTATTTCAAATGCTTTTACAAGTATGACGTTAATTTGTTATGCTTACTTAGAGACTTATTTCTTATTATATATATAGAAAATGCATGGATTTACATGGAAATGAGAATAGAGGCTTATTAGCTTTGGTCCTTTGATAGGCTAACCCCGGGGATGAGGGGCATGTCTTGGGGATTGCAAGCTATAAGTGCTCTTGAGTTTTAGCATATACATATGATTTCCGTGTTTTATATTTGATGACGGGTGCTCTCGCCCGGTGGGCGTCATGTTAGGAGGGATAGGGCCGGCCACCCACCTTCCGAGATTATGATGTGATGAGTTTGTGATATGATAGACACCTGCCCATAGATGGCATTCGGTAGGGTTTGGTAACATGGATAGTCTACACTACCGGCCTGCGAGCCTTTCCATGGGGATGGGCATTAAGTCTCCCGTTATGGTGTCGACGGGGAGCGGCGGTGGTTGATACCCATGGAGGGTTGCCCTTTGCCGGCATGATGGCCCATATTCTTATTATGTGTGCATGTATGATGAGCATGGTTATTGATGATATGCCTGGGTGTGACGACACTCAGAGGTTGACTACGTGTACTCCTGATCAGGGATGTTAGTGCGATGTGATGGGACCCATTACCTTAGGGTGCCCTTATTCTGGATGTATGCTCCATTTTATTGATTCATGTCATGTTTTAAGTTCGTGAATTTCATGTATAGCATATGGAATAAATTGGCATTTATTGAACATGGCATTATGATATCACTATCTTCATAAATGTTAGATTTTTCATCAATGCTGTTCATTATTTCTTGCATTTATTACATTAATTGTCTATGTACCTACACAAGCGATAGCTTCTTTGAGGCATTGCTTTGTTTTGCAATGCCTTAGATCTCAGCGACACCAGAAAGGAAAAGCGGTTGATAAACCTTGTGAGCTGCTGAAGACTAGTTTCCCTATAGTTTTTGCATTAATGTGAGTCATTAGAGTGGATTATCATTTGAATTTTTATTATGGGCCCATACTTTATATTTGGATGTGATTTAGATCTTTGGACATATATTGGACATTTATATGGGATGTTATGATGGATAGACCCTGGGCCATATTAATATTGTCTTTTGGATGTTTATTTGATTTAAAATAAAGGCGCCTATTTATTTGACGTTGATTTATACGCGGATCATTTATTTGTGTTTAAATTACATGTACGCCATTTTGAGAAAGGAAAAATTAACACCCGGAGTTTTAAGATAGGTTTAGTAAAATGTTTTCTCATGGGATCCCAAATGCTCTTATTTAAATTGCCACAAAAAAAAAAAAAATTGTCTTAAAAATCCGGGGTGTTACAGTATGTTTCCATTTCATTATAAGATTGCCCATCTAAATCCAGAGGTTGGTTTAATTCTTTCCCCAAGTCTACTTTATAGTTTACCTTACTTTAGTGCATTGATATTTAGACAATTCTTGCTAAAAGGTGTCTATTAGACATTATTAAGAATCAATTCTAAAATAAAATATTTGTAGGAGTTGTTTGACTATGTATTGCTATTCACACAAGTTTTTCCATGAATTAGCTTATATCGGGGATCATTTATTTCTAAAAACTATGTAATCTTTATGTTTATGCCTATTTTAGCTTTAGATTATCAGACAATGTTTCCAGTTTTCATAATTATGCTATATTGAGATCAAGACAAAACTAAGGATCAACAGAGGCAATCATTTCAATGCAATTCAAATGTTTTCAACAAACAATAGTTCGCTAGCATTTTTATAAGGATAACAATGAATGTGAAGATTCTCATAAATCAAATTAGGGTTTTATCTAGATGAATAGAATTCTTTCCAAAATCAGCTTATGCAAAAAACATAGTGATATTAGAACACCTACCTGGAGCCATTATCCCAAAAGCTCTTAAATTAAGAGAAGCAATGGATCTCAACCTCTATGACACAAATATGGGAAAAGCACACACTCAATTTCATCAATTATCCTTCATCGATTCATTTGATGTTCAATCTAACAGTTTGATGGTTCTTGATATATCATACAAACCATGGTTCATTCTAAATTATTCATTTATCATGTCTAGGTCTTTGAAAATCCATGTTCTAGTCCTTGGTTGATGCTAAAAACCTTTGATTTAACTATTCAACCACCAATATTAGGATTCACTATGGATCTATTATCGATAAACATTCTATGCATTAATAATATAATCGACAAATCACAGAAATATAAGAGTTGAAATCTTATTGATCGTGCCTCTAATAAAAAATTCGAGAATGGATGGCTCAAATCAAATGTTTCAATTACTAGTCGAGGAGATGGAGAGCCTGACAGCATAGATCTGAGTTTTTGTTAACTAATCAATAATTAAATTATATTGTAAGACTTGATCAGTAATATGTTAGATGGTCTAATTTTAGGTCTATAATCAAATCTAAATTAAAGCTCAAATTGATCATTGATCTAGGTATTAGGTGGTTGATCCATGGTTAGATAATTACAAGGGGACGAATTGGTCATTGATCTAGCATTTAGTGATGGATCAATGGCTAGATCATGATGGATGATCGGATTGGTCACTAATATAGGTGATGGTGATAGATTAATGGCTAGATCAAAATGAGAAGTCAGACAAAAAGGGAGAAAAATGGCATGGGTTTCAAGCCAGACATCATTGAAGGAGGGAAGAGGGGAGTAGAGTAGGGGATACTAGCAATGCAGAAGAAGGGAAACATGCCGACTCTCCTTGGGTCAACTGTGATTCTAGTTGCTGGCGGCGGGAGTGATCAAGAGGGAGATGGAGACAGGGGAAGAGGGAAAAATAAGGGTTTCAGTGCGGGTGGCTAGAGAAGGGAAATGGGTCCTTGCTAGAGGGGGGATTTTAGGGGTCAAAGAGAGGGTTTTCTAATCCTAACATTTGTCGTTGATGATGGGTTAGTGGGTTTCCTTTGTAGGAGGTGAGTGCACCCCAAATCCGACCAGGAATCTAACCAACATCATCGGATAGGTGGTTGTTGGAGAAAACCAAGAAAGGGGGCTACGTTGGAAGGAGATGGGAGGTGGGGGCTGCTCTGTTGCCTATTTAGGTAGTTAGGTTGGGGGGTCATTTGGACGTCACCAGAGAAAGTGGGGAGTTGTGTTGGAAATCAGAGTGGAGGGTGGTTTGGGTCATTGGATTTTTCATCTTATATGTGGAACCCACTCTTTTCTCTTTCTCAAAACATCACTCAATGTAGGGAAGCCAAGTGATGTGTGGCATATGACCCCCTCACTTGTTGAGCTTGGCTCCCATGCATGTAAGGTAGACACTCAGTGGTGGAAGGAGGTGATGTTATCAATTTTGACCCCCTTCCAATATCGTAAAACAATACTATTATTACACCTTGATGTCCATTTCATTCAAACTTAATATCAATGGAATTGTCTCGTCTATGCATTCCAAATTTTGATGTTTCAAAGTTAAACTTTGAGCTTTGGAAGAGGTTATTCTTATAAAATTCAATTTCAATGGAATTCAATTTCTTATTCCATTCTAATTAAAAATGTAATATAAATATATGAAAAGGATCCTAGAATTGAGGGTTTTCACATTCTTTCCCCCTTTGAAAAATTTTGTCCTCAAAATTTGCTTTACATCATTTCTTTTGCATACTATAATACTCAACCATCAGGATCATAACTAAACATCATAGTGTATACAAGTCCATAAAATGGGTAAACACATGCCAAGTCACCTTAGAGCATATTAGCTCATAAAATAAGCACATCCATGACAAATCAACTGAGAGTGCATCTATTTGTAAAATAAGCATATCCATGCCAATCAACTTAGAGTATATCAATTCATAAAATAGGTATATACATCCTAATATTTTTAGAGTGCATTAGTTTATAAGAGAGGCAAACTCATTCCAATTATCTTATTACAAATAGCAATTGATAAGGTTTCAAATTTGCATAAAAGGTACCCAATTAGTTGCCCATATATTATAACTTATAATGTTAAATTAAGGTTTTTGGGCAAAAATTTATAGCACATGCATTTTTGACCTAATAATCCAAATTTTTTATTAAATTGTAGGTTTAGAGGCTAATACGAATAAGTATGTGAACAATCATAATTTTCTAAGATTAATTAGAGTTTTTCATCTATTGTAGGAAGCGAGATGGTAATCCAGTGAGAATTGAAGTCAATGCATACATTTGGATTGTAATTTAGGTTATATATGACTTAAAAACTATAATTATATATTAGCTATAACACACACTCACCTATCAAAGTTTAATGAAATAATGGGATATCTTTAGCATAAGGGTAGCGTTTTAAACCTTCTGTGTTCAGGCTAAAGTTAGGAATTAATAAGCTAAATAAAAGAAAATTTTCTTAGATGAACAAAGAACTTTCATAAACAATTTGAGAATTTTGAGGGTATATTAATCACAAACCCTCATGAGGCATAACTCATCCACTAGGGGTAACCTAAGGGTTTAAGGACTGCATGTGCCAAATGCAATCACGAGTACCTATGAAAATGTCAACCATTTTGTTTTTACCATTTTTCACATGTTTTTCTCAAGATCAGCAAAATGCTAGTTGGGCGTGTGATAAGTGTCCAAATTTGCATAAAAATTGACTAATTAATTGCCCATGTGTTATAACCTATAGTGTTAAATTAGAGTTTTTTCATAATCTAGGGTAAGTATGTGAACAATCATAATTTTTTAGGAATTAATTAGAGTTTTTAATATCTTATAGGAAGCAAGATGATGATTTACTGACTAAGATCGATCGAGATGAAAATTGAAGATCAAGATCAAAAGATCAAGTCAAGGACTAAATTTCATCAATCTAAAGTGAGATCAAGGATCAAGATCACCTTAAGGCAAGCAAAGGATGGAATTGGAGAAGGAAAAGGTAACTAAAGTGCACCTATGTACAAACCATGTATATTCTACCACTTTTGCATGGGATTACTCAAGTCACCTAAGCTATATAAGCCATGATGAAAGTGACAAGCTAAGGAGTCTATCCAAGTTATCAATGCTAAGGGGTTTGAGTCATTAAGCCAAGCCAAAAGAGCCCCAAAGCTAGCCATGAAGCTAAGTCAAATGAGCTCTCAAAGTAAGCCATTATGCCACATGAGCCCAGCTACATGGAAGGTCATGATTGGAGGGGAATTTAAGGATATTATCCATGCCAAAATTGGGATTTTTAGGAAGATAATTAGAGGATATTAAAGTAAAAGTATGTGTCTCTCACCTTGTCCCACCTTAGGTGTCCTCTTAGTTATCCAATCTCTCCTTGCCACCTGACATTTTCCCTAGGGTTTCCTTTAGATAGTAACCACCCATATAAATCAAGGGGGAGGAGTTCCACGTTTTTGACCTTTTGGAGAGGTGAGAACACCCCCTCCTAAGAAGGAGGCATCTCCACCCTTCCTTTCTTCCCAGATTTCAACACATTACACATTGAAGCAGCCATCTTTCTTCCAAGAGTTCCATGCCCCCTTCTTCACTTGCTTCCTTGATCTTCAATCCATTAAAGGTTGGTTCTTTTACAGTGTTTATTCTTGCTTTTCATTGTCTTTGGTTTCCTTTTTATTGCTCATTTTCATGCTTGAGATATCCTTTGTGTTCCTTCAATTAGTTAAGCTTTTCTTGCATGTCCTTTTCAAGATCCAATGTTTCCTTTCCCTTGAAATGATAGCTAAGGAAAAAAGTATCCTTGAATCCCTTGATTCCCTTCACTTTTCTCCCTTATTCTTTCCTTGCTTTAGATCTCTTATTGGTACTTACATTGCTATTCTTTTTGTGGCTATTCATTTGTAATCCTCCAAGGGCTACACACATACTTACTTCTAAATGTTGGTTGATTTTTGGAGAGGGTTGAAGGGTTTTGTTGGGTTAAGGATGGTGTGCACATCCCTTGGATGATATGCACCACACTTGTATTCTTCTTCCATTCAATGAAAATAAAGACAAGTTTATGTTCAATCCTCTCTTGTTATGGATGTCAATTGATTTAGTTGTTGTTCACGTTGTTGTTTAATACCATGTTGAATGCTTAGATCCATACTTATTTCAGATTTATCTTGCACTTGTCTCACACGCACATCGACCTTCCACATCATGTGCACCACTTCTAGGAGTCATGCACATGATATTGAAGGTTGTCACCTAGATTAGTATGTTATTTAATGTTGTTTATGGTTCTATGCTCAGCATTTCAATAATGTTTTTTCTTTACTTCCATGCCTTGCATCATAATTTAAAATAAGAAGTTCAATTAGGAATCAAGAGAACCACACCTTATTCCAGGTGCATGGATCTTGAATCATGCGCATGGTTCTAAGGATTTTGCCATGAGTATTATAATTTCTTAGCTTGCATCTTAGTCAGTACATATCCATTTAGATAATTATTATTGAATACATTTTATTTATTCATTCATTAATTTTCAATTGTCACATCTTGCACCACTTTACATCATGATCTATGCACACTACCCTTTGGGGTTATGTGTGCAATTAGCTATTCATTTACTTTTACTCATTTTGCATATGTCCATATATTTAGTTCCCATTAGTTAGTTTTACATTAGGTAGATAGTTTTTAAAATTTGTTTTTAGAAATTTTTAATTTAGGAAAGTACTAATTTTAGAAGGTATGTTTTTAGGAAAATTTCTACATTAGTTTGGTTGCCTTTGTTAAATTTCCATATTCCATGTTTTTCATTTATTTTAAGTTTCCATGTTAATTTAATTCTTAGTTTAGATCAAAACTTGTTCTCTTTGGCAACGCTAAATAGTTTAAGGGTCCACAAAAACATACAAACTATTTGATTCCTCATGGGATTGACCTCCATTGCATGCTTATACTATAACCAATTCTTGCACTTGGAGTTAAAATAAAAAAACAACAACGACCATACCATGAGCACCTAGAAACTTGTCACCTTGAAGCATGCACCTAGAAGCCTATCAGTGGCTTTTGCACCCACCCTCATTGGCCACCCTCTTAGGTTGCCTTCATCAATTACCCATATTATAAATCGTGAATCAAATTTTGATTACATGAAAATAGATAATTTCATGATAAAACATAAATCACAAGTATGCCTCAAATCCACTAAGAAACCAAGTCCAAGTATTGCATACGTAAAATATAGATATAGGTAATTTTCAACTGTCTAAACATGTAGGCAATAGCTCTACCATGCTGTATTGGCACTCCTCTAAGACTCTTATCAGGGGCATTACAATAAATCATGAATACATCACTACCTGAAGGTAGTGTCAAAACGGGTGCATAGGTAAGTCTTCTCTTGAGCTCTTGAATGCTCACCTTGTATGTATCACTCCATACAAACTTTGTATCTTTCCTTGTCAATGAGATCACTGGTAATGCAATCCAGCCCATAAATAAATCTATGATAATAGTCGCATTGATCTATCCATCATGAAAAGATTGGTGCCCCCTAGGAGATCCATTGGGATCTCTATCCAATAATTCTTATAGCTAGCTCTTGAGTGTTCTCAGCTTAGCTGGACCCATTTTGATATGGCACCATAAAAAATAGGAACTGTGACTATCATAAGCTTAATTCTAAAATAAATCTCTCTCAGGTAGTAATCTAGAAAGCTCCTCTAGGAAACGTCTTGGAACTCTCAGACCACATCTGTCTCCTCAATCTGTGACTTCTCAGTTTCTACTACAACTATGCTTGCCAAGCAACTCGACACCCCTTAGAATAGTGTCATGCTGTCTTCATGGAAAAATAACATAAGATTATGTAATGCTCTTCCTACCTGGAATAAGATCACTGGTTGTCCTTGTGTGCTATATGCAATCTTCTTCTTTTTATAATCCAATAATAAGAATCACCATCTCGACCTTGTTTAATCTTTCAATTACAAAATATTTCATTTTCAATGTTTCTATTTGCATTGACTACTATTGGAAGTGAGATGAGCACCTATAGTATGGAGTAGTCTAGCAAGGGCAAGAGGCGTAGTGAACTACTAGACAAAGTAGATGTATTGATCAGAGGCATTGTCCTAAGTGCATAAAAGGCCATCTTGGCTAGCCATGTCCTTGAGCAAGATGACATCAGTAACATTGATAGCAATTTTCCATACAAGACAAAGACCCTAAGATGGGATGGTGCCCTAGGTGTAGGAGAGCCCACACTGACCAGCAATGTCCTTGAGCAAGACAACATCAGCAGCACTAGCACTAGTAGCAACCAAGGCAAGGATGACCATTACGATGTTATGGATGTCGGGTGTCTAGACTTTTCATTAGGAATTGCCTTAGAAGACAGTGAAATGGACAGGTAGATAGTGGAGCCCAGATATATGCAGCTTCATTTAGTCATGAGTGAGTCTTTTCTATCACTTTAGGATAGGCACAAACCACGAACATGATTGTGGAAGGTACATTTTTTTATCTGCTAATAAACACACTAAGATCTTGTTTGACCTAGGATCTACTGACTTATTCATTCTCACTATTATTGCATCTTATGCAAATTTGCCTATACATGCCTTTTTTTAAATTGTATGACTAGTGAGTTACTTCAGGGTGTACTATTGAGATCATGAGTGGGTCCTTATGTACACAAAAATATTGGCAGTAGTCATCATTGGAAAGAGACAAGTAAATGCCTATTCTCATAGCAGTTCTAGTTATGATTTGGATGTGCATATTGCTTGGAGGATATATGAAGTATTTTATAAGAATAATTAGTAAATGACGATGAGGATCAGTAGATGAATAGGAAAAAAATTGTGGAAAATTAGTGAATAATTCCAATGATTTCTTATGATATTGGGAAAAAATTGTGGAAATGTTGATTTTGATGTCAAATTATATGAAAGTATCTAATATATAATGTGTATTTGACTTTAGATCAATTGTGTAGACATAATGTCTATTATATATGTTGAATTAAGAAGAGAGATGGATTGAAGAGGATAAGGATAAATGAGAGTAATGTAAGATGAAAATAATTATATTAGTTGATACTAAACACCAAAGGCAGCAATAATGCGATTTATAGTTACTAAGAAGAGGTAAATTTTCAAAGATTGACTTTATTTGGAGTAAGTTACTCCAAAGTTATAAATGCATACTAGTAATTTTGAAATAACATTTGGCAGATGTAGTCATGAAATAAATCATTAGCTAAATGAAACCCAATGATGAGGACGCAAGAATGTAATTATATGAATTTAATTACCTTGGATGTGTTTTCCAAGCTAGAACTATTATATACTCTTATGGAGTTGGAGATGACATATTAGAAAGATTAATCTAATAATAGTGTACGAGAACACCTAAACAAGCATAGCTTGCTGAGATATTGTACTTATTTAAAATATCTTAAATTCGAAGTAGCGACTCAGGAGTAAGATAATTTGTAGTTAGAGAAGGTGACATGACCTACAGTTACTTGAGCCAACTTTGTCGATTTATGTGTAGGAGTACATTTTGATTAGTATCTACTTGAGCCAACTTTGTTGATCTATGTGTAGGAGTACATTTTGATTAGTATCTGTTTTAGATTGTATAAATATAGACTTTAAATTTCTTAGTATGTCGTGGACTTTTATACATATGATATATGTATATGGACTGTGGACTATGATATGGAGCAGATTCCGGTCTTATTTTGAGTTAATCATGATTTTGATGCCTTTGAAACTCTTTTTAAATCCTCAAATGAGTTGGCATGGATGCGAGTCTCCACATATTTTTATATTGTTAGTCTTGAGTGTTTCTGTTAGACTATTGCATTGCATGCGTTAAATGTGGGTGCTTGAATTACAGAGAAAACTCTATTAGATTTTAAGTAAAAATGGATGTTCATTTTCCTATTAAATCATAGTTTTGGGTAAATGTATGACACATATTGTTTTGGAAAACTATTTTTCAAAGAAAAATGCTTTCGTTGTTTGTTTTCCAAAAGAAAATTTCAAATTAGGGAGCTTGACCATACAAAAAAGCTTAAAAACTTAGGGTGTCACAGTTGGTACCAAAGCTTCCATGATTTTAAATGGAAATGATATTTTAATAAAGAATGAAATTACAAAATCATAAGTCATTTATAAAATCATTTCCAAAGAGCATAATTCTTTCAGGAGATTATAACTAGTGGGCATGTCACTATTATCAAGTCTTAAGTAGAAGCAAATATATCCAGATATAATTTAAGTGAAAAATTATAGCAAATCCATGTCGATACTATCCTTGCCCTTTGCAAAAGCATCTCTAGTAAGTAATGATACATCCAAGAAGTCAAAATCTCATAAATATTAATGTTATCTATGCTCTTTACAAAACAATTTCTGATAAGTAATGATGCATCTAAGAAGTCAAAATCTCATAAATATCAATGTTATACATGCTCTTTACAAAACCATCTCTGATAAGTAATGATTCATCAAAGAAGTCAAAATCTTATAAAATACTTTAAGTGTAAAATCCAATCATTAGTAGGAATACCTTATATCACAGGGTCCCACGAGTGCCTCCACCACTCTTTAATCCCATCATGAGTACTCATACCAACATCTAAGCATTGTCATGCCATATTAACATAGGTGCTATCACTTGGTCGTGATTGTAGCACCATGCCTCCTCAAAATCAACATAGGTTCTGTCACTTCATCATGTTCGTAGCACTATCGTGAAATCATAACAGAAACACAAAGACCACTATTCATCTGCAACTTAGGCATAGTTTGTTTGCATGCTCAACTGCCAATATCATAGTGGGGAGACTTGGGTTTGCCTCCATGGGAGTACATCAAGCCACCTTAGCCATATAAGTCATGAGGGAAGTTGACAAGCTAAGGAATTCATGCCATTAAAGCCAAGGGTGTGAGCCATGAAGTCAAGTCAAATGAGCCCTCGAAGTGAGCCACATAAACCAATTGCCACATGGAGTTATACAATTGGAGGAGAATTAAAGCAATGACCCACTTTCTAAATTTGGATCTTCAAGGTTTAATTAGATGATTTGAGAGAATTATGTAAAAAGTAAGATGATTATGCATTGGTGGACCCATCAAGAGAGAAAATTTACTTTCCAACTCCATCTCCCACTCTTTTTCCTAGGGTTATAAGTTAAAGGAGGGAGGTACCTCATTATGAAAAAAAAAAAAGGCCCCACTTTTCTATTTGGTGATCAAGGATTTCCTAAATAGAAAACCCTAGATCTACTTCAATCCAAACAACTTAAAACCCTAGATCCTTACACATCTTTTCTAAACATCATTCCTTACCATTTCCATAACTTTCCATCCACCAAATGTCATCAAATTTAGAAGGAAGGAGTTCCACTTTCCTTCCATGAAAAAAATGCCCCTCCTGTTGTTCCAAATTAGAAACCAGCCATCATGTCTCTCTTTTGTTATCTTTCCATTCCTCTTTTTTATATTATCTTGATAATTCATCCCTCACCTAACTTTCATCATTCAATATCCTAACCCTAGGGCCACATTTCTTATGTTTTCACCCCTTGTTAAGTCAGGAAACCACTCATCTATATATAATCCCATGTTCTATACGAATTCTCTAAGTAGTGGCTGGGTGAGACAACCTTAAAATGAGCACTTTAGCTTGGATCTTTTGAAGCTCGAACCTTGGATTTTATTTGGTGTTTTTCTTCGTTTATTTTTCTATTTATTCTCCTGGTTATTTTCTCTCCAATTCTATGGTAGTAGTTTACTTTCAGAGTTGTTTCATGTTGTTTTTACTTCTTCGAATTCCATGCCTAGTTCCACCCTTGTTCCCATTCTTTCTTGCTCCCAAATCTCTAGTTTTTTTTGCCTATTCCTTCAAGATCAAAGTTGACTTCCCTCTGGTAGTGAAAACCTAGAGAGGAGATAGCTTAGAGCCTTGAGTTTCCACTTAGTTCTACACATTTTTCTCCTTGTTTTGTATCTTAGTTTTGGGCAATTTTTCCTTAGTTATTTCACCCACTTAGCCCTTATTTCTATTAAATTCCTTCATGTGGTTTATTTGCATGTCATTATAATTTATTTTGGGATCTTTATATTGAATTTTTGTTTTTTTAGATTCACTTTTGTAAGGAAAATTAGTGTGCACTTTCCATATGTTGTAAACAACTTTATGCATCTAATTTTTGTGTGTTGGACATGATGCAATAAAATTCTTTGGGAATTTTTGTTATGGATTATTATTTCATCAATGTACTAGAAATATGGGTTGTTTCTTTGCATAAAAGTTGTTGTTTCAATCGATTTTTAATGTGAGATTTGTTGAATGTTCTTAAGTATCGAAATCTGGAAATAGTTTTGCCCTTAACTTTGTGCTTTAATTCCAGCCATCTAATCATTGTTTTTACTTGAATCCATAGGTACCCATTTATATTTTCTTGTTGTTTATAGTTATCTTGTGTGTTATTTTACTGGCACAGTATGAAAAATAGTCATCTTTTGGGCCATAGAACCATGTGCACAGTCCATGGACCATGCACATGGTACTAGACCACTTACCTATTTGATTTTTGGATAAGTTGGTTGCAAGATCTTGCTTTAGAAAATTTTAATCAGTTTTTTTCATATTTTTTTAGGTTTATAAATTTTTCATTTTTCATTCTAGAAAGTTTCCTTTTTAGTAGGTTTTATGTTAGGTAAGTTTTAATTTAGGAAAGTTTCTAATTTAGTAGTTTCCTTAAGTTTCATTGCTTAGTATGAATCTTTCTAAAGTGCTGTAGTTTTCTTTAGTTAAGCATATGTTAGTTAGGTAAGTTTTCATTTTCATTGTTTAGTTTTAATTTAGGCAATTTTCCTTTTTAGTTTTAGTTTCTAATTCCATACATGCTTCTAATTTGAGCACTTTAATCTCCTAATTCTATCCAAACTCTTCTCGTTTGGCTGTAGTTGAATAATTTGAATAAGATCCAATCCATTGCAAAGATGTGAGATTTCTCATGGGATCGACTTCACTTGTATGAATTTACTACAGTGATTCTCGCAATTGTAAGTAATTTTAAAACTACACCACTGTGCACAAAGACCTATCACCTTGGATCAAGAAAGGTGAATGTGTAGACCCAATAGATTTGACTACCTAAACTATGCACAAGTTTAACCATATTTATTTCCATTAATTATGATTGATGAACCTTGCACTTGCACTTGGTCTATTCCATGGGGATCATTGAAATACATGCACATGGTCTATCCTGATTGGGTAGATGATCCACGAGTAGGATCCATCTTGGTTGGATATTGATCTATGAGCATAGATCTATCTCTTTTAATGGTAGATCCATGCATATCAATCTATCACTTGGATAGTGCACCTGTGTGCAAAGATCTATCACCTTGGATCAAGAAATGTGACTGTGTAGATCCAACAAATTTGACTACCTGACTTACGCACACAAGACATGCCATTTGGACCGTTGATCTATGTACCTAGTTCTAGTTATTTAAATAAGAATCTGTGTGGATAGATCCATCATGTGGACTATTTAACCTATGTGCATAGATTCAAAATAATTTAAAAGCCAATCCATACTCACAAAATCTATCATTTTGGGCCATTGATCTGAGTTTTTAGATTTGTCGTTGTGGATGCTTGATACATGCACACAGATTTGTCCACCAAGCATGTTGTTCCAACTGCATAGGCTTACTAAAATGGACCCTCTATCTATGCGCATAGACCTGCCATTTTGGACTTTGAACTGTGCACATAAATTTGATGCTTTGGGATCGTTGATCCCTATGCTTAAACCTTTCTTGATGGTATTGATCTGTGCATATGCACCACCTTATTTGATTGCATAATCCATGATTATAGTAATTATGATTTATTAATATATTGTTGTGATCACGTGATCCTTGATCATAGAACCTGTGATTGGTAAATATTTTGTTGTGATCGCATGATGCCTGATCATGGACCCTATGATTGGTTAATATTTTGTTATGATCACATGATCTATGATTGTAAAATCTATGATTGGTTGATGTTTTCTTATGATCGCATGATCAGTGATTGTAGAACCTATGATTGGTTGATATTTTGTTATGATCACATAATCAGTGATTGTAGAATCTAAGATTGGTTGATGTTTCTCATTGATCACATGATCCATGATTGTATGAGCCAAAACTCTTGGTTGCATGGGAAAAAGACTCCATATAAAAGGAGTGGTTATTGAAGCTAAATAATAGCAAAGAATCAATGGCTAAAATTTTGCATCATGTGTATGATTTGATGGATTAGAATTAGCATCCTATTATTATCATCTACTTTATATAGAAGTGATGGGTATGAAATACCCATTGTGTGAGTTTTGATATGCCAAAGACCTAATGGGAACTATGCTCGGGGAATTGCAGGTTTGGCCAACTTGCTTTCTGCCACATAAATGGTGGGATGGTATCCAACGCCCAAAAAGGGCATATTTCCTGATTGACGATAGAGACCATAATAGTTACTCACGATACCCTTTCAAGACAGTTCTTAGGTCCCATGAGGATGTAGACAAAGTCTTTCTAGTATATTGGAAAGCACATGATGCAGCAATTTGGTCATAAGCATCGTGAGTCCCAAGTGATTTTATGAAATTTTAATTTGGTTACTAGGGAACCTAACTTTTGGTTCAAAGATAGAGCCTTGGATGAGTGGTGGATGAGAACTCATGGGTTTTTACTTGCTAAATTATTTGTAATGTGCCAAAGTGCACTAGCTTATTAGTTGGATGGACCAACATTGAGATCTTGTTTACTTTTATTTGATCATATTACTTTTGGGAAATATGAGTTATTTTTCTATATATGAAAAGTATTGGTGATACATTATGAATGCTCACTACTACAGATGCCGGTTTTAAAGTCGACATAAAAAACTCATTATATTAACTCCCAACTTCATAAATATTTTACAAGTCAGTTAGAAATAAACAACTTTAAAAATATAGACTAAAGAAGTCGTTTAATTGTAAAAGACTTTAAAAGTCTAGCGTGAAGAAGAAAATTTTCAAGGACTTTTAAAGTCATTTATAATTAAACGACTTAAAAAATTATTGACATTTGAAGTTGTTTAGACCTAAACAACTTCAAAAGTTACCTAAACAACTTCAAATGTCAATAACTTTTGAAGTCATTTAAGCTAAGCGACTTCAAAAGTATACACATAAATTTGGCGCGAAGGTTATTTTATACGGGAATGGACTTTTAAAGTCATTTGATGCTAAATGACTTCAAATGTCAATTACTTTAGAAGTCATTTAGCTCTAAATGACTTTAAAATTTAGTTACTTTTGAAGTCTCTTGAGTCAAACAACTTCTTAAGTCCTTTCCCGTGTATACTTCTGAAGTCGTATGAAACAACTTCAAAGGTTACTGACTTTTAAAGTTATTTAGTACTAAATGACTTCTAAAGTCCTTATTCATTTACAAATAGCCGGCTTCTTCTCACGAGTGACATGACGGCATCCTCCTTTGGTCCTTATGCTTCTCTCTTTTTCCCTTCTTGCTTTTCATTTTTGATATTTTGATTGTTTGTGTCATGAAAAATACCGTAAGTAAACTATTACTTCTTTTGACCACGAATTACTTTCTTGTTACTAACTCTCTCCATTTTCATTCTGTGGATCAAGTGGATTTTCTCACCACAGATGATGGGATTAAGAAGTGTGTTAGATCGTCCTGATTTCACAAAAATCGTATGATTTCATTGTAAATGAGAACTGCTTCTCTCTCTTACCCTCATTGGTGGAGAAAGGGAGAACATTATGATTTGTATTTCTCCTCCAAATTAGGGGTTTGATGAAGAGTGGTGGTTATAACATCAATTTTTAGTCGAGGAAATTGTAGAAGACTCTGTCTCCCCATAGAATGGGGTGAGCTGAATACTAGGAGGCCAGAATTTGATGAAGAAGAGCAAATTCACTCTTTAATCTTGTATTAATATATAAGATTTAAGAATATGTAACATTGGATGTAATAAAAAAATAATTTGATTTCCTTGTTCGTATGTTTGTTTATGCATATATATATATATGTTTGTGTGTGTGAAATCGATTTCATTGTATAAATTTATGTAAGATATTTTAATGCATAAAAATCAAATAAATATATATTTAAAGTGAAAATATGTAAAATTTTCAATTGTTTGTTGTAAAAAACTTTAAAAGTATCAAATTTTAAAGTCATTAACAGTTAAATGACTTTAAAAGTGTGGACTTTAAAAGTTGTTTAGATTAAACAACTTTAAAATTTAAAGTTGTTTAACTATAAATGACCTTAAAAGTTAATACTTTTAAAGTCATTTATAGCAAATGCTTTCAATTTTATGAGTCTGTTTTAAGAGTTACTTTTGTTATGCTTTTTTTTATTGTGTTCATGATATATACACAAAAACTAAGATGGATTTCTTTTGACTATCTTCAACCAAATCCTAATTGTGAATTGGAATTGCATTCACAAATTTGGGGTCGATATCAATTTTTGAGTGTTGGTTAGTATCTCTTTGTTTGTCTCGTATATATATTATATATGCATATTTGAAGAGTTTTTACAAGGTTATGGGTTAGAAACTTTGCTTTATAAAGTTAATTTTCTTTTTGAATGTATTTGACATATTTTGCATTTTTCATTGTTAATTGAAAATTTTCGTGTAATGTAGTTATTTCAAATACTTCTAATTCTTGTATACCTAGTGTTTGGTAAAATGTCTAACCTAATCTCTTCATGTTTAACAAGTCTCCACACATATGTTTCGATGCTCAAAATGTGGAAACTTGAAAAACGTAACTATAGGGGTGTTGAGAGAACACTTGTGCTTCAATGGAATCAATGAAAGCTATCACCCATGGATTTGGCATGGAGAATAACTTCTGCATAAGCCCTTGATAAGGCCCAGAAGATATGATTAAGACATTGTAGGAAGTGTCAGAGATAGTGCATTTGTACTGATGTTTTGAGATGCATATGATGAATTCTAGGATGACCCTGAACAATTTCATACTATATTAGAGGAAATTGATGAGACATTGTACCTTGAGTGCAAAGATTCTACCAATTTGTCTACAGTGGATGAAAGCAAGATTTAGTTTTTCTGATCAAGGTTTTACAAAAGTCTTGAAAGTAGTGGGTAGGATACAATTGAAGGATAATAAATTTGTGAGGTCCACATGGGAGGCAAAGAAAACCTTGGTTGAACTAGGGTTGAAGTATGAGAAGATACATGTGTTTGCTAATGATTGCATCTTGTATAGGAAGGAGCACAAGGATAAAACTACATGCCCAACTTGTGGACAGTTAAGATGGAAGTTAAAGAAGAATTCAACAAAGACAGTTACAAAAGTTCTTGCAAAGGTTTTATGTACTTCCCCCTTATTCTAAGGTTCAAAAGAATATTTCATATAACAAAAACACAAAGAAATGAGCATGGCATGCCAAGGATAGAGTAGCTGATAGCTTTTCATGCCATCTAGTAGATAGCCCAACATGGAAGCTCATAGACTTCATGTGGACTAAAATTGATGAAGAACCTAGAAACCTACAACTTGCATTATCTAATCTTCATAGTTTTATGAGCATCAAGTATAATTGTTGGCCCATTATATTAGTTTGTTATAATCTCCCACCATCTCTAGGCATGAAGAGGAAGTTCATGTTATTAACTATGTTGATATTGGGTTCAAAGCAGTCAGGGAATGACATTGACATGTACTTGTCTCCCTTGATCAATGATCTCGAGACATTAGGATGTAGGCGTTGAACCGTACGATGCATATAGGAAAGAGTCATTCACCCTAAAGGTTATACTGCTGTGGACAGTAAGCGACTTCCCCTCGTACAATAATTTGTTTAGATGCATCATGAAGGGATACAATGCTTGCCCTATTTGTAGTGATCAAACATGTGTTATATTAGTTAAACATGATAGGAAAATGACATTCCTTGCGCACATAAGATGGTTGCGCAGAGACCATCCATATCTTTTGAAGAAGGGAGAATTTAACAATAGTATAGAGACAAGGACACTTGCAAAGATGTTGCTAGGACAACAAGTACTAGAGCAGTCTCAAAAAATTAATGCCTTGTTGGGAATGAAGAAATCAAGTAAATGTGCAGGTGAAAGGAATTGTAGAAGTTGTTGGTTTCGGCTAGCATGCTAGAAATCACTGCCTCTACACCATGTGATTGATGTCATTTTTTTATAGAAGAATGTGTATGAGAGCTTGACTGGTACCTTACTTAATATCCCAAGAAAAATAAAAGATGGACTTATAACTCAAATAGATCTTATGAAGATGGGTCTGAAGAGGAGGTTGCATCCAGGGGATAGGGGTAGTCGAGGAACATACCTGCCTAAGGCAAATTATAGGCTCGATAGAGAGGAGAGGAGAATAATGTGTAAAATCCTGTCTGAGCTCAAAGTCCCAGACGACTACTCTTCAAATTTCTAAAACATTGTCTCCACAGAAGAGCTAAAATTGGTGGGGATGAAGTCCCACGATTGCCATGCATTGATGCAACAACTCATGCTCATAGCCATACGTTAGGTGTTATTGGACAAAGTTAGGGGAGATATTACCAAATTCTACTACTTCTTTAATGCTTTGTGTAAGAAGATGGTGGATGTTTCAAAATTACAAGAAATTCAAGGTCATTTAGTGACAACTTTATGTGAGCTTGAGACAATCTTCCCACCGTCCCTCTTAGACAACATGGTACACTTAACAGTGCACATCATTGATGAGGTCAGACTCTGTGGGCCAATTTACTTGCCATGGATGTACCCATTTGAGAGGTACATGAAAATTTTAAAAGGGTATATACATAATTACAACCGGCCAAAGGGGTGTATAGCCTAATGTTATATTGTAGAGGAAGTAATGGAGTTTTGCACAGAGTACTTAACAAGAGTAGATGCAATTGAAATCCCAAGAAAGAAATAATCAACTGCATTTCATGATCCCAAGGTTGGCGAACCTCTATCGAGTGTTCGTGTATTAACCATTGACTACAAAGAAATAGAGCAGGCACATCTTTATATGTTACAAAAATGTTAATGAACTCCAACCATACATTGAGTAAGTTGATCATGCACTAGGTAAAATTTAATTGTTGATGGTTATATTTTCTTTGATCACTCCATTAATGTGTGTGTGTAGTGAATACATGGATGCCCTCAAGGAAAAGAATTCATGTTATGCAAAGAAATAGAAGTGGTTACAATTTTAGCATTATCACATTTTCAAGAGTTAGCTCCATTAGAAGCTAAAATGAAAGAATTCTCACTTAATATTAATAAACTACATTCTGTATGCATGTATATATATATATATATATATAATCTTACTTAATTGCAATAATCATATATCCTAGTTAATATGTGTGTACACAGATTCAAGATCATTGAGAAGTAGCAGGCAATGATATATCTGAATCCTTGGGTTGGATGGCAATGGGACCATGACGAGAAGTAATAAGATATGTTGGATATGCCATCAATGGTTATTACTTTTACACAAAAGAACGTGATAACTCAAGAGTGTAACAGAATAGTGGGGTTAGCTTAGTTTCCAATGCTACATTCTTTTCCAAGTTAAAGAATAATAGGTCAAAAGGGCTAATAATACTCATTACGGGGTTATAAGAAAGATATAGGCCTTGGATTACACTTTCAAAACTATGGTTGTGTTTAAGTGTGATTAGGTGGAACATAATAAAGATAGCATCAAAACTGATGCCCTTGGATTGACATTGGTTGACCTGAATAGGATTAGCTATAAAAATGATCAATTTATTTTGGCATCTTAAGCACAACAAGTATTTTATGTACAATATGAACGTGATAAGAGATGGTCAGCTATTTTATCATCCTGTCTGAAGGCTTTTTATGATGAAGACAACCTAGGAGATATTAAAATAGATTACCCTTCTATTACCAAAACAATACTATCAATCGAAATAGTACTTGGTGAGAATGAGGACTATGTATGTGGCAATGGTGAGGAGGGTGCTTGGGTTTGAAAATTATATATAGTTGGGGGTATATGAATTGTATTAGTGAGTTGCAATATAATTCCAGATTTCTAATTAGCTCTTTTGTTATGAATTATATGGATTGATTAGTGTGCTATATGTGATGTATAAATATATATATCATAAAAGGATGATAAATGAGGAGTTATTCTAAAAAATACCTTGATTTTCTTATTCACACGTTGACACACACACACACACACACAGTACAAAGAATGCATGAATCAATATTGACAATCATAAAAAAATCAGTTTCATTGTGTATTAATTGTTAGATATTGTAAAGTACTAACATAAATATATATATATATAGTTTGAATTGAAAAATAATTTATAAAGTCGTTTAACTTAAACGACTTTAAAAGTCTGATACTTTTAAAGTCATAGGGAGAAAAATAGATAAGTGAAAGAGGTAAGATGAAAATGATTATAATTTATTTACATTCAACAATGATAGTGATGATAACATGGTTTCTAACAGCTAAGGAAGGTTATTATGAAATATCAATTGCATTATGTGTGAGATTGATGGACTTGTAAATGATTTTGATTGATATGACCCTGAAATAAGCATTAGTTAAAGGAAATCTAATAATGAGGATGAGGATGTCAACTAAAATTATAAAAATTTAGTTAGTAGTCATTTGAGAGGACGCGTTCCTCAATTATTGAGTCTTTTATCTGGAAGGCCCTTAAGAAGGCCTATAATGATTGATATTTTTCCCATATGAGCAATTGGTGATACAGAGAGAGTTAATTACCTTAGAATAGAGGGACTTGATAGTTGAATAGCATTTAAACCTATTTACGCAGTTGAGGAGATTTTCTCCTAACTCCTTCACCATGTGTAAGAAGGCTATAGATAGATTTATTGATATTTTGATACTTGGATTGAAGGATTAGGTGATTGTAACTTGTCCCCCATTGGGAGCAGGGGCAGCAGTTATGGCCTCTATGGTATAAAGGGATTTTCTCAGGACAAGGATAATTGTAGGGATGCGAACAGGAGGTGTGTTACTTGCAAGGACGTGCACCTAGATAGTTATGTCTAAGAGTTGGTAGACTGCCACATCATGGGCAAAGTATTAGTAGCCACCATTACAATGGCAATCCTTTAGATGCCTTGGTTATGAAGAATTAGGGCATTTCATTTGAGATGTTCAGGGGACAACAAGTCAGATAGACTGACGTTGGGAGTAAGTCAGAGATGGCCCCACATAGGTAGTGATGTGTTTCTGGCATTACTTCAAGGCAGGTATAAGCCTTGAACCAAGCGATGGAAAGTATTTTCCTAATTGATGGTAGGCATGTTAGGATCCTCTTTGATATAGGATTCAAAACTTCTTTCAGTCATATGCTTTTACATCTTGCTTGGACATGCATTTATATGTGTTATCCTTTCAGTTGGATATTATGACTCCAGTGGGAGAGTTATTTGAGGCTAATGAGTGCTTTCAGGAGGTACCTGCGAACATAGCAAGAGAGAGGATGGACTCTAATCTCATCCTACTTAATATGGTTGATTATGATGTCATCTCAACGGTGAATGGGCCGGCTACTTATTTCTAGTGTACTTGGACAGCTAGTGGCCTCATTCCTATGAAGGAAGGGGTATCATTGAGGCTTGTGTTATTTCTGCCTTGAAGGTAGTGGGATATTTTCCTAAGGTAGGTGAATCCTCCTTGTTAATGTAATAGTGGAGGACAGAGAGTGGCATAAATGATGTGCGAGAATTCACAATCTTTCCTAAGGAGTTTTTAGGATTTTCATAGCAGGAGATTGATGTTGATGTTGATTTGGCATCAATTATAATGTTATTTCCCCAAAATGCAGTATAGGATTGCCCCAGCTAATGCTAGAGGAGCTCCAGCTATAAGATTTACTTGACGAAGGATTATTAGACTTGGTGGGTCTTCATAGAGTGCATTAGTTGTTGATTGTTTAACTGCAAGTGCACATGCTATTGTAGTGTAGCTTATGCAAGTACGGGTCGATCCTATGGAGACTTGATTTAAAATGATGGAGTTTTCAATAAAATTCAATTAATAAAAGAACCAAAACAAAGAATATAGCAAAATTCAACTAACAATAAAATAAAATCCATATTTATTCAATTGTTGCAATGTACACAATTATTTATTCCAAAAACACAGAAATTGCAACGAAATAAGCAGTCCTGGATAAGCCTGTCTCTAGATAATCAGAATGTGGATGATAAGTTAAAATCGGAATAGCATAGGGACACAGATGGAATTAAATTAGGGACTCAGATGGAATTTCTCGGATCTTTAGGGGCAGACTTGTCATTTTCTCAGAGTTCTAGTTTGAATAAAAAACGAGGAAAAAACGTGGGGAAGAAGAGGAGAAAACAAAGGGGAAGAAGGGAGAAGGGAGAAGGGAAGAGGAAGGAGAGAAGGAAGATGGGGAGAAAACCCAAGTTGGGTTTTCTTTTCTGGAGCGTCCGACTCGGAGAAGAATGGAATAAGCTGGTCGGAGAAGAAGAAGAGAGGGAAAAAGGAGGATAAGGGAAGAGATGGGTCCCTGGGCCATGCGACGACTTGGAAATGGGATTTTTTCGGCGTCTAAACTAGAACCCAATGAAGAAGAAATAGCCTGAGGAAGAGGAGATGGAGAATCCAGAGAGGAGGACCATGGGAGTGCTGGTTCTCAGTGAAAAAAAAAATGACGCCCCTTCTAGGAGTCGTCTGGTTTAGGGGCAGTGAAGATGATGTTTGAAGGAGAAGGAGAAAGGAACGTTGGGGCGTTGTTTGGTGCATAGAGAGAGAGAGAGAAGATGATGCCAGGCCTTCTAAGTGTGTCACCCACCTATGGCAAGCCAAGAGAAGAGGGATGAGACGTGGAAGAAGAGAAGAGAATACAGAGGAGTAGAATCGCCCAGCCTAACCAGAGGGAAATGAGAGATTAGAGAGGAGAGAGTGGAGGGAAAGAGTGAGTTGGCCAAGAGAGAAAGACGAGAGAGAATGTTAAGAGAGAATAAGAGAAGAAGAAGAGGGAGGAGGAGAGATGGTGGGAGAGGAGAGAGGTCCACCCCCCAAAAGAGAAAAAGACGTCCTTGGAGAGAGAGGGGAATGGGAATAAAAAGGAAGAGAGACGTGTAGAAATAGGGGGATAAGAGAGAGAGAGAGAGAGAGAGAGAGAGAGAGAGAGAGAGAGAGAGAGAGAGAGAGAGAGAGAGAGAGAGAGAGAGAGAGAGAGAGAGAGAGAGAGAGAGAGAGAGAGAGAGAGAGAGAGAGAGAGAGAGAGAGAGAGAGAGAGAAAAGAGAGGAGAAAGAGGAGGAAGAGGAGATAGAGTAATAGAGATAGGTGGGGTCCATTAGCTTTCCTGGTCTTGCTAGAACTCTGAAAGCCTTCAACTTTGTCCTATCCTAGGATTCTTCAAATTCCATCTGATTTTCATGAAACTTCATCCCCTTCATCTGATATCCTTGATTCGATCTGGAGCGTCCACGCCAGAGTCGATTAATCTGCAATGCACAGGACCCAATTAGAATCATCCGAACCATTCATTATTCATCTAATTAGCTTTGATGATTATCTGACCGTTAATTTTGTAATTTAACAGTTGGATGGCCAATTAAAGCTAAAATGAAATATTTTATGTAAAGTCTTAAAATTAATGGCCTAGATGCTCTAATTGAACACTAAATTAGGGGTATTTTGACCAAAATTGAACACTTAACACACCCCCCAACTAGCATTTTGCTAGTCCCTAGCAAAAGATGCGAAAAAATTAACTCAAAATTTTTTATTTTTCAGGTCATCTCCATTTTTTATTTTTCCAGAGAATTATCTTCAATAAATCTATCAACTTTAGCAAACTAATAAAGATGATTGAAGATTTCAAAACCCTACCCATATGCTAAAAATATTTTACTTAAGCTTAGATCTCAAAGTGTGTGCATATACAGTCTACACATAGAATAACCTTTATCTCTAAGTAGACTTCTAACTTTTGAACTCCATCTGAAATATGTTTTGACCTCAATCCTTACTAATGACATATGCTCAGAAATAAAGTCTCTCAGATAGAGGGTTCAAATCACATCTCTCTTTTAATTATGTGAGAAGAGTCAATAAAAACAAATTTATCTCACATATACTCATGAAGAATGGGAGTTACTAAGGAATTATTTTGATCCCTTTGGAATAGATGTCATTACGTTTGAATATTTAGAAATACCACTCTTTTAGATCCTATCCATTCATTTCCTCCTCAAGACTATATTCCTCCTAGAATCAATAGGTCTGTAACTGGGACGAAACATAGGCTTAGGACAGGGTACCAAAGAAAGGGTATAAGGGTATTCAAAGTTTCTTCAAAAAATAAGTAGAGGTCTTCTACTAAAGTTGACAATTCTTTCTTTTATTTGCTTTTTTCTAAAGTGAATATTTTTGTTTCCATTTTTCTTTGTATTCTTCAAAAAAAGAATTCATACTTTTTTCTTTATATTTCAATACTTTTGACTTACCTTGAAGAATATTTCTTTTCTTCATATCCACTTTTCTACTTTCATTGCAACTGAAAGATATTCCTTCATTCATCTCTACCTTATTTTTCAAGGAAAAATGGGTAATGGATAATTTATACTGGGTTATTATGGGTAAAGGATAATTTGGGTGGCAAAAGAAAAGGCTTATATTAAAAGGCTCAACTTGGCTAACTAGCGGTAAAATACTTCTCGGTAGGCTTTATGTCTCTAGGTTAATAATAATGATGGCCTAAATCATTTTCTAGGTTTCCTATAATCTATCAAATTCAATGAACTTCCAGAATTTTAAAGATAGTATTCTAATTACTTAGGTAATTAGCCAAAATTTAAGAGTTTGGGATCAATTTTCTTTAAGTGCTTTGAAGAAAATTAGGAATATTTATAACCTCTCAAAAAGGAGGAATAGCTCTAAAACCCACTTGGGTTATAGGTCACCACTGAATTTCTTCAGGATATCTAAGTTGTAGCCACTTATCAATCTAGACTATCTATATGCAACTGCGGTGTACAAATGTGATATGAGACTTTGCTTTCATCGAATACTTTAGAACATGAGTAAAATGATGAATTAATCATATTAAATTCCATTAATAAGCTAAATTTATCAAGATTATACTTTAGAAAATCCAATTCTCATCATAGAATGGGAAATACCTAAAATTTTTCATTTTTTTAAAAAAAATTTTCTTTTGAAAAACCAAGGAAATCACCTAAAAACTAAAAGAAACTAGAATTTGCAAGAATTCTACACCCCCAACCTGACAGAAACATTGTCCTCAATGTTTAAAAAGTATGATGATGATAATGCATTGAGAAATGCAAAAAAAATTGAGAGATATAGAAAAAACTGAAAAAGAAAAATAAGAAAGTAAAAACTACGCTTCATACTTTATTTTCAAATGAAAATTTTTAGAGGAAAAACATTATTGAGTTCGAAACTTCCCTCGGTCCCATACGAAATGAGCTGGACGGGCCTATGAAAAGGAATGATGAATAAATTTATCTTGCAATTTAAAAATTTTCATTTTATCACAAGGCAAGATAAATTTATCTTCAAGCTGCTTCACATAATTAGAGACAATTGTAGGAGTTCGATGCAGCCTTTTTGGAAATAGAGCAAGGATGTCATATTGCTCAGTGGGTGTGACATTTTCCTGATCAATAAATTCATCTCTTTTTCTAACTAGTTTAGATACTATTTCAGCCTTTTTAGGTTCATATTGCTCAATTATGTTACCATAATGAATAATGGTAGCTGCCTTTATTTGTTCCATGTTTGTAAATGAAGAATTAATCTCGTCTTCTACATCCATATCATCAAGATATGCATTTGGTGGAATATGACATTCCTCTTTATTAATAGTATGTAGCATTTGAGACATCGTGTCCTTCAATTCAGTAATGGAATTTGTGTTCTCTTTTAATTGGGCTTTAATTTGAGCAATTTTCTTCTCCTTGTATTGCATGACTTGATGGAAATTATCCTCCACTTTCCTCTTATGTGGAGGAAGGTGAGGTCCATGAGCAAATGGTCCTTTGTGGTGATAGGGTTGATGTTGGGACTTTTGTGAGACATTAGCCTTATATTCATTTCCAAAAGTGGAATGATTACTCCATTTAGAATTATATGTCTCTAAAGATGGGGAAAAATGTTGCTCATAAGAATGTGTCGATTCATGAAGAGCATCCTAAAATGCAGGAACAATAGGACATTCCTAAGTGGGGTGTGTATTACTTTCACAAATATCACACACCTTTTCGACTTTCTTACAGGGACATTTCTCCATTTCCATGGCCTCAACTGCTCTATCTAGGGATGTTATTTTTATATCATCTTTTTCAGTCATTGCATATATTTCTCCCCTAGAGGAGGTGGTGGTGGTCTTAGGTTCACTTGAAAAACCTACTTTTTTTTCTGAATCAGCCCAAGTTCGCTATATTTCGATGAAGAGCAATTGTCTTATGTCTAGGAAAGAAATTATTCAAGAACTTCCTAGTCATATCTTCCCATGTTCGTATGAAACCTGGTGGAATTAAATGAAACCACATCTTAGCCTTTTCCTTTAAAGACAAAGAAAATAGTTTGAGTCTTACCATATTTAAGTCGATGTTTTGTGTATGTTGAGTCATGCACACTTCATCGAATTCTTTTAAATGCATGTAAGGACTCTCACTATCCAATTGTTGATTGTTTAACCGCAAGTGCACGGGCTATTGTAGTGTAGCTTAGGCAAGTATGGGTCGATCCCACGGAGACTTGATTTAAAATGGAGTTTTCAATAAAATTCAATTATGTAAAATTAAAAAGAAATCACTCAAAATTACTGGAATTATTGAAATGAGAATTAATGTTTAGATCTACTCAAATTCTCAAAAATACAGAATTTCCAATTCTAAAATAAAACAAATAAAATCAAACAATGAGAAAAAACTACTTCCCTAGATCAATCTTATCAAAATCTTCACTTTTGGTCTTCTAAAATCTGATCCTCCACAAATATCTTCAAAATGTTCTTGATTAGTGATCCACCGGTCGGATTTGACAGATTCTTCAAAACGGTCAAGATCTGGGCTAAATTGTGATTTCAAGATTTGGATGGCTCAGATTGATTTTTGAATTTCAGATCTAAGATCAGAAGCATTGATTATGTCTAGGGATGTCCTAAGAATGACTCTATAAAATTAATTTAAATTCCCTTGAGAAAAAAAGGAGAAATTGAAGATTTGGTTTTGATTAAGGCTAATCTGTTGAGAGGTTAGGCCTTAATTGATTTGATTCAGATTTGGCAGTTCCTGGATAAGAAAAATACGGATAAACCAGAATTGGAATAAAATGAGATAAGGATATAATTTCTGAAAAAGGAAAAAATTGTAATTGATCTTAAAAGGAGGAGGGCAAAACCGGAATTAAGCAAAAATTTTGGTTTTTAAGAAAAACCAGACGGAGAACTCGATGAAGAAGGGAAACTAGAGGAGGAGGGGAAGGGAGAGGAGAAGAGAGGAAAGGGGGGGAGGGGAAGAAAACCCGGAGCTGGGTTTTCGATCTTGGACCAGTGGGAGACGCCTGGGACGCTGGAGACTGTACCGAGCAACAAAAAATGTCAGAGAAGGGTGCATTGTGCTGTGGAGCTGATGCTGGGTAGAGGGATCCGGTGGAGTGGCACTCAATCTATCTGGTTTGGACCTAGTCGGCCGATGACGATGGATGGAGTGCAGTCTAGCCTGGGCTTGGAAAAGCTAGGGTTGAGCCATGCAGTGAAGGGCCTAGATGATTTGTGTGCTGGAAGAAAAGGATAGAAGGAAAAGGAAAGAAGGAAAAAGAAAGGAAAGAGAAAAGAAAGGAAAGAAGGAAAAAGAAAAGAAAGGAAAGACAGAAAAAGAAAAGGAAAGAAAAAGAAAAGGCAAGAAAGAAGTGGGGGAAAGGGTTGCCTTTTTTCTCCAAGATTCCAAATTTAGCTCCATTGTCTTCTAGGAAACTATCACATTCATCTTCATGGGTGATCTGGTCCATCAATTGCCCTTTAAGATGATCTGCACTATTAACTTTCAATCTTAGTCATTCGTGTGTCATTTGGTTGATCTGCAAAAGAAAAGACTAAATTAGAATCATCTGAACCGTACATTAGTCATCTAATGAACTCTATTGATCATCTGACCGTTGATTTTGACAAATTAAGGTTTGGATGGTCAATTGGATTTAAATTCAAAATCAAGCTAAGTTTTGTAAAATTGAACTGTTAGATGATCTAATTGAATGCTAAATTAGGGGTATTTTGACCAAAATTAAACACTTAACACATCCCCCAACCAGTATTTTGCTAGTCCCGAGCAAAATATGTGAAAAACCAAATTTCAAGATTTCAAATATTAAGTCAACTCCTCTTTTTCCTCAGAGAATTATCTTCAATAAATCACATCACTTTAGCAACTAATAAAAATGACTAAAGAATTCAAAACCCTACCCATATGCCAAAGTCATTCCAATTAAGCTCAAATCTCAGAGTGAGTGTGTGTATGTACATTTTACATATAGAATCATCTTAATCTCTAAGTAAACTTCTAACTTTTGAACTCTATCTGAAATATGTTTTGACCTCAAGCCTCACTAATGACATACGCTCAGGAACAACTCTCAGATAGAGGGTTCAAATCATATCACTCTTTTAATTATGTGAGTTGAGTTAATAAAAGCAAAATTTTCTCACATGTACTCATGAAAAATGGGAGTTACTAAGGAATTTTATTGTTTTGATCCCTTTGGAATGGATGCCATTACCTTTGAACATTTAGAAATACCACTCTTTTAGATTCTATCCGTTCATTTCCTCATCAAGACTATATTTCTCCTAGAATCAATAGGTCTTTAACTGGGACGAAACGTAGGCTTAGGACAGGGTACCAAAGAAAGGGTATAAGGATATTCAAAGTTTCTTCAAAAATAAGTAGAGGTCTTCTAAAGTTGATAACTTTTTTTTTTTTCTTTGATGAAGTGAATATTTCTTTCTTTCTTTTTTTTCACTTTTCTTTGTATTCTTCAAACTTTTTTTTTAGACTATTTCAATACTTTTGAATCACTTTGAAGAATATTTCTTTTCTTGATATCCACTTTTCTACTTTCATTACAACTAAAAGGTATTTCTTCATTCTTCTCTAACTTATTTTTCAAAGAAAATGGGTAATGGATAATTTATATTGGGTTAATCTGGGTAAAGGATAATTTGGGTGCCAAAAGAAAAGGCTTATATTAATGGCTCAAGTTGTCTAACTAGTGGTAACAACACTTTATGGGTAGGCTTTATATCTCTAGGTTAACCTCTCAAAAGGATGAATAGCTTGAAAAACTCACTTAGGTTATAGGTCTCCATTGAATTTCTTCAGAATCTCTAAGTTATAGCCACTTATCAATCTAGACTATCTATTTGCAACTGCGTATACAGATGTGATATGAGACTTTGCTTTCATAGAATTCTTTAGAAAATGAGTAAAAAGATGAATTAATCATATTCAATTCCATTAATAAGCTAAAGTTATCTAGATTATAATTTAGAAAATCTAATTCTCATCATAGTGTAGGAAATGACCTAAAATTTTTCAATTTTTATTTATTTATTTAACAAGGAAAGCATCTAAAAACCTAAAAAAAACTAGAATTTGCTAGAATTCTACACCCCCAACCTGAGAGAAACATTGTCCTCAATGATTAAAAAGTAGGACCTAAAATGAATATGAGTGATGTAGAAAACAACAAAAATACAAAACATGGTACAGAGGGATCAAATCCACTCAATCCTGATAAACAGGATCCTCTGGAGTTGTGGACTCAACTTCTGGATTCTCATAATCTAGGAAAGGCTTTAAACGTTGACCATTCACTTTAAAAGAATGACCAGTCCTAGTATTCTCAATCTTGATAGTCCCATATGGAAAAACTTCTTTTACTATATATGGACCCGTCCATCGAGATCTAAGCTTACCTAGAAATAAGTGGAGCTTAGAATTGTAAAGTAGAACCTTCTGGCTTGGAGTAAAGGATTTTCTCATTATGTTCTTATCATGAAAAACTTTCATCTTTTCTTTATATATCCTATTACTCTCATAAGCTTCCTACCTTATCTCTTGCAACTCATTAAGTTGGAGTTTGCAATGTGAGCCTGCTTTATCCATATTGAAATTGAATGTCTTTATTGCCCAATAGGCTCTATGTTCCAATTTCACAGGCAAATGACAAGCATTACCGTATACAATACGATAGGGAGACATACCAATCGGGGTGCGATGTGCAGTCCTGTAAGCCCAGAGCGCATTGGTCAGTCGAAGAGACCAATCTTTATGATCTAGATTAACAGTCTTTTGAAGGATTTGTTTGATGGCCCGATTAGATACTTCTACTTGTCCACTTGTTTGTAGGTGATACGGTGTTGCAACTTTATGTGTAATATTATATTTTTTCATTAGTGCTTCAAATGGTTTGCTGCAAAAATGTGTACCGTTATAACTTATAATGGCTCGAGGGATCCCAAATCTAGAAAATATGTTTTCTTTTAAAAATTTAAGAACTATTTTGTGATCATTATTCCTACACGGGATAGCCTCAATCCATTTTGAAACATAGTCTACGGCTAATAGGATATAAATGTAGCCAAACGAAGGTGGGAATGGACCCATGAAATCTATACCCCAACAATAAAAAATTTCTATGATAAGAATAGGGTTTAGAGGCATCATATGACTATGGGTTATTCCTCCTAACTTTTGACATTGCTCACATAATTTACAGAACACATGTGTGTCTTTGAACAACGACAACCAATAAAAACCGCACTGCAAAATCTTTGCCGCTGTTTTCTGGGCAGAAAAATGTCCACCACATGCTTCTGAATGACGAAAGGAGATAACACTATGTTGTTCTAAGTCAGGGACACATCTCCTAATGATTTGATCTGGGCAGTATTTAAACAGGTATGGATCATCCCAGAAATAGTGCTTAACATTGGAAAAGAATTTTTTCTTTTCTTGTTTAGTCCAATGTTCAGGAATTTTCCTCGTGACTAAATAATTTGCAATATCAGCAAACCAGGGAGGATGGGAAACATGAAAAAGTTGCTCATAAGGGAAAGTGTCTTTAATTGGCAATTCATCTAAAGGCTCTATTAGGACTAAGCGAGACAAATGGTTAGCTACCACATTTTCTACTCCCTTTTTATCTTTTATTTCAATGTCAAACTCTTGGAGTAGGAGAATCCATCTAATTAGTCTAGGCTTAGCATCTTTCTTAGAAGGAAGATACTTGAGGGCCAAATGGTCAGTGAATATGACTATTTTAGATCCAACCAAGTAAGACCTGAATTTATCCAATGCGAAGACAACTGCTAAGAGTTCTTTCTCCATAGTAGAATAGTTCATTTGGGTAATATTTAAGGTCCTACTGGCATAGTAGATGACATATGGCTTCTTTTCTTTTCTCTGCCCTAGTACAACTCCTACAGCATAGTCACTGGCATCACACATGATTTCAAAGGGTAGACTCCAATCAGATGGCTGCATGATAGGTGCAGTGGTCAACCTGTCTTTCAAATTTATAAAAGCTTCTTGACAATCCTCAGTCCACTCAAAAGGAGTATCCTTTGTGAGGAGGTAACATAATGGTCTAGATATTGCACTAAAATCTTTAATGAACCTCCTATAGAATCCTGCATGACCTAGGAAAGAGTGAATGTCCCTAATAGATTTTGGAATGGGTAGATTGGAAATTAGATCAACTTTAGCTCTATCTACCTCTATACCTTTAGATGACACAATGTGACCTAAGACAATTCCCTTAGGAACCATGAAATGACATTTTTCCCAATTAAGCACCAGGTTCTTTTCTTTACAACGAGTTAAGACTTTTCTTAGATTTTCAAGACATGTTTCAAATGAATTACCGAAAATAGAAAAGTCGTCCATGAAAACCTTTAAAATTCTCTCCACCATATCACTAAAAATGCTTAACATGCAACGTTGAAATGTGGCGGGAGCATTACATAATCCAAATGGCATTCTTTTGTAAGCAAAAGTGCCAAAAGGACATGTAAATGTGGTATTTTCCTGATCCTCGGTGCAATTTCTATTTGGTTATACCCTGAATAACCATCTAAGAAACAATAGTATTGATGTACTGTAACCCTTTCTAACATTTGATCAATGAAGGGCAAAGGAAAATGGTCCTTCCTTGTAACATCATTCAACTTTCGATAGTCAATACACATATGCCAACCAGTAGTAACCTTGGTAGGGATCAATTCATTGTTGGCGTTAGTTATTATTGTCACTCCAGACTTCTTTGGAACCACCTGAGTAGGACTTACCCATTTGCTATCACTTATGGGATAGATGATTCCCACATCAAGCAACTTTAGGACTTCTGCTCTAACCACATCTTTCATATTAGGATTTAACCTTCTTTGCATTTGACGACATGGTTTAGCTTCATCCTCTAGATATATCCTATGGGTGCAGATTAAAGGGTTAATGCCCTTTATATCCTCGGCAACGGCGCTAAAAACTTGTTGATTGTTTAACTGCAAGTGCATGGGCTATTGTAGTGTAGCTTATGCAAGTACAGGTCAGTCTATTTGGTATTGCTAGGCAGATGACGGCAAACTAGTTGACATCGGGCACTAGCGTGGATGTGCAACCTAGAGCCTATGCATGTCGGGATGGAAGAAAAACAATGATCTAGAATTGGATGGAGGACAGATGGTGGGGGTTGGAGTGAAGAAAATGATGGGGTGAAGGAAGATGGAGAAGTAGAAGTAGAAGTAGAAGAGAGAGAGAGAGAGAGAGAGAGAGAGAGAGAGAGAGAGAGAGAGAGAGAGAGAGAGAGAGAGAGAGCAGTGGGAGAATGGAGAGAGAGAGAGAGAGAGATAGAACTTTAGAGAGGGTGGTGGAAGAGATGAGAAGAAACCCCTTGACTTCCATGGGGTGAATTACCCCTGGAGCATTGATTAGTCATAGATGTGGCCTGATCTTGTTGTATGTCTTTTTGGTCGTACTTGACTAACCTTCCGCTTTTGTCGTGTCTCCAAAAGTGCATACTAGGGAAGCTTCTTTTTGTTTTTTTGTTTTTTTTGTCTTTGAGAAAACTAACCTAAATGATGCAACCTAACTTCTAGAATGATGCACAAACAAAAGGGCACACTCAAATAATCCTAAGGCTAATAAGCAGCAATATATTTGATTTTCTTGATTTTCTGTGGGGACGATGCTTTTATTAGCCTAGACTAGTGCTCCTCCTCTCTTTAGGAGTTGATTACTGCTTACCAATTAGGTTCTAACCAAGGTGGTTAATACAACCCTTGTGTAAGGAGGCATTTAGACCTCAATAAACGTCAATAGGAGGTGGGGGAAGAGCGAGGCTCTATTAAGTAACCCCCAATAACCACAGTGATCAAAAGCCACTGGACTGACAGTAAATCACGTCCTATTAAGAGGGTCCTATGAGCATGTGATGGCCCTATAGGTCTCTTCTGATTGATTTTAAATTAATGTGAAATGAAGGTTTGCGCGCTTGAGGTGATTATCCTAAGTGGGCCAAGAGGAGGTGATGAAATCCACCCTTGATCTTATGGGGGTAGGGTGCCCTTACTAATTAATTTCACACACCATGGCAATTCGATCAGCATATAAATCACCTTAAAACATTAAACATGCCCTAAGAATGCAAATTAAAAGCAGTAAACTAATGCAAAATCCTAAAATGCAACAATTATAAAAGATGCTTCTATATGAGTTACACTACCAAACAATGCAAATTATTCTAAATGCAAACCCTAATCTAGGAAATAAATGAGTGAAGAAACTCACAGTGGGGTTTTTGATTAAGATCAAGTGTGGGCCACCTTATCCCACACTTGCCCTGTATTATACAACCCTTTAAAATTTAAAATAAAAATTGCAATTTACAAGGATCCTCACTATAAGATTCACTCAAAAGAAAAAATAAATCCCTAAAAAAAATAAAAAAAATGCACCTAAAATTTTCCTAAAGTGCTAAAAATTGCAATTCCTAATTTTTTTTATTTTTCTGGATTTTTTATTTTTATTTTTGAAATTTTTTTATTTTTTTGGATTTTTAATTAAAATTTATGAAAACTCCTTTCCAAGTCCTCGGCAACGGCGCCAAAAACTTGTTGATTGTTTAACCGCAAGTACACGGGCTATTGTAGTATAGCTTATGCAAGTACGGGTCGATCCCACAGAGACTTGATTTAAAATAGAGTTTTCAATAAAATTCAATTATGTAAAATTAAAAAGAAATCACTCAAAATTACTAGAATTATTGAAATGAGAATCAATGTTCAGATCTACTCAAATTTTAAAAAATACAGAATTTCCAATTCTGAAATAAAACAAATAAAATCAAATAATGAGAAAAAACTACTTCCCTAGAGGTGGGAAAGAGAGCTTGGGATGAGAAGAGAAGGGGTCTCCTTGTACGGCCCAGCCAAGGGAGAGAAAGAATGAGAGAATAGAATAGAAGAGGCAAGTGGTAGAAGAGAAGAAGAGGTGAAGTCGGTACGTTGAGAAGGGAGAGGGAGTAGAAGGAGAGGAAGTACGTAGGAGAGAATGAGAGAAAAAAAAGTAAGAAGAGAGAGTTGGGTACGGTGAGAAGGAAGGCCAAAAAGAAAAGGATAGAAGGAAAAGGAAAGAAGGAAAAAGAAAGGAAAGAGAAAAGAAAGGAAAGAAGGAAAAAGAAAAGAAAGGAAAGACAGAAAAAGAAAAAGGAAAGAAAAAGGAAAGGAAAGAAAGAAGTGGGGGAAATGGTTGCCTTTTTTCTCCATGATTCTAAATTTAGCTCCATTGTCTTTTACAAAACTATCACATTCATCTTCATGGGTGATCTGGTCCATCGATTACCCTTTCAGATGATCTGCACCGTTAACTTTTAATCTTAGTCATCCGTGCGTCCTTTGGTTGATCTGCAAAAGAAAAGACTAAATTAGAATCATTTGAACCGTACATTAGTCATCTAATGAACTCTAATGATCTTCTGATCGTTGAATTTGACAAATTAAGGTTTGGATGGTCAATTGGATTTAAATTCAAAATCAAGCTATGTTTTGTAAAATTGAACTGTTAGATGATTTAATTGAATGCTAAATTAGGGATATTTTGACCAAAATTAAACACTTAACACCAACCCATAGAATTTGAAAAGTAAATGAATTACTCCCACCTTTAAGTCAATCGTACCAGCATTTGGAGGTAAAAATATACATGAAAGTGTACGGGTATAATTAGGCTGCAAATGATCTCTTAGTGTCTTCCCACAAGAATTTTGGTTATTCTCATGTGTTTTATGTTGGTCCTCTCTCCTATTTCCATGTGGTTGAGAATGATTCCTCCATTGACGCATATCATCATGAACTAGAGGTAGAGGATCATTAGCATTAAAGAGAGGATTGCTTGTCCATGAGGAAACATCATAATTATCAAAGATGAAAGGTAGTTCATCATCATTAAAGAGTGGATTGTTTCTCCATGGGGAAATATCTTCTCTATTAATGTTGAGGTGTAAATTACTCTTTTGATCAGTGTTTAAATTATTCATTAGGTGCAACTGATCATGTTTTCTCTTTTCTTTTCTTTTCTTTTTTCTCTTTTTTTTCTTGTTTTTTGTTTTGTTTTTGTTTTTGTTTTTTTCTTTTTTTAAGACTATCCTAAATGATGCAACCTAAATGCCTAGAATGATGCACAATCAAGGACACAATCAAGCAATCCCCTATGGCTAGCAAGCACATATATTTTGATTTTCTAGAATTTTTGTGGGGACAATGCTTTTAATTAGCCTAATCTAACGCTCCTACTCTCTTTAGGAGATGACTACTGCTTACCAGTTAGGTTCTAATCAAAGTGATTAATACAACCCTCGTGTAAGGAGGCGTTTAGACCTCAACAAACGTCGACAGGAGGTGGGGGAAGAGCAAGGCTCTATTAGACAACCCCCAATAATCACAGTGATCAAAAGCAACCAGAGTGACAGTAATTTGTGTCCTATTAAGAGGGTCCTACAAGCATGTTATAACCTTATTAGTCTCTTCTAATTGATTTTAACTTCATGTGAATGGTGGGGTTACGCGCTGGAGGTAATTATCCTAGATGGGCCAAGGAGTGGTGATGAAATCCACCCTTGATCTTGTGGGGGTAGGGTGCCCTTACTAATTAATTTTACACTCCATGGCAATTCGATCAACATATATATCACCTTAAAGCATTAACCGTGTCCTAAAATGCAACAAATATAAAATACACTTTCTATATGTAATTAACTACCAACCAATGCAAATTATTCTAAATGCAAACCCTAATCTAGAAATTAAATGAGTGAGAAGACTTACAGTGAGGCTTCTAATGAAGATCAAGTGTGGGCCACCTTGTCCCACACTTGCCCTATATTATTACAACCCTTTAAAAAATTAAAATTAAAAATGCAAATTACAAAGGGGCCTCACTACAAGATTCACTAAAAAATTCATAATCTAGGAAAGCAAGAAAAATCTATCTAATTGATGAAGCTCCACTCCAATTTCCTGAAAAAGAAGAATAATAATTAGTACCAAATTTAGGAAATAAAGTGGTTATACACTAAAAAAATTTAAAGATGCATCTAAGAATGCCTAAAATGCAATTCCTAATATATATTTTTCTGGATTTTTTCCATTTTTTTTGGATTTTTAATTAAATTTTATAAAAACTCCATTGCAAGTCCCCGGCAAGGGTGCCAAAAACTTGTTGATTGTTTAACGGCAAGTGCATGGGCTATTGTAGTGTAGCTTATGCAAGTACAGGTCTATTCCACAGAGACTTGATTTAAAATGATGGATTTTTCAATAAAATTTAATTAATAAAAGAACCAAAACAAAGAATATAGAAAAATTCAACTAACAATAAAATAAAATCCATATTTATTCAATTGTTGCAATGTACACAATTATTTATTCCAAAAACACAGAAATTACAATGAAATAAGCAGTCCTAGATAAGCCTATCCCTGGATAATCAGAATGTGGATAAGTTAAAATTGGAATAGCACAGGGACACAGATGGAATTTCTTGGATCTGTAGGGGTAGACTTGTCATTTTCTCAGAGTTCTGGTTTTAATAAAAAACCAGGAAAAAACATGGGGAAGAAGAGGAGAAAACAAAGGGGAAGAAGAGGAGAAAACAAAGGGGAAGAAGGGAGAAGGGAGAAGGGAAGAGGAAGGAGAGAAGGAAGTTGGGGAGAAAACCCAAGTTGGGTTTTCTTCTCTGGAGTGTCCGACTCGGAGAAGAATGGGATAAGTTGGCCAGAGAAGAAGAAGAGACAGAAAAAGGAGGATAAGGGAAGAGATGCTCCCTGGGCCATTCGACGACTTGGAAATGGGCTTTTTCCGGCGTCTGAACCTGAACCCAATGAAGAATAAATAGCCTGAGGAAGAGGAGATGGAGAATCCAGAGAGAAGGAGGACCGCAGGAGTGCTGGATCTCAGTGAAAAAAAAACGACGCCCCTTCTGGGAGTCGTCTGGTTCAGGGGTAGTGAAGATGATGCCTGGAGGAGAAGGAGAAGGGAACATCGGGGCGTTGTTTGGTGTAGAGAGAGAGAGAGAGAGAGAGAGAGAGAGAGAGAGAGAGAGAGAGAGAGAGAGAGAGAGAGAGAGAGAGAGAGAGAGAGAGAGAGAGAGAGAGAGAGAGAGAGAGAACTGAGGAGAAGATGATGACAGGCCTTCTAAGTGTGTCACCCACCTATGGCCGGCCAAGAGAAGAGGGATGAGACATGGAAGAAGAGAAGAGAATACAAAGGAGTAGAATCGTCTAGCCTAACCAGAGGGAAACGAGAGATTAGAGAGGAGAGAGTGGAGGGAAAGAGTGAGTTCAGCCAAGAGAGAAAGACGAGAGAGAATGTTAAGAGAGAATAAAAGAAGAAGAAGAGGGAGGAGGAGAGATGGAGGGAGAGGAGAGAGGTCCACCCCCCAAAAGAGAAAAAGACGTCCCTGGAGAGAGAGGGGAATGGGAATAAAAAGGAAGAGAGACGTGTAGAGATAGGGGGATAAGAGAGAGAGAAAAGAGAGGAGAGAGACAAGAGAGAGAGAGAGAGAGAGAGAGAGAGAGAGAGAGAGAGAGAGAGAGAGAGAGAGAGAGAGAGAGAAAAGAGAAGAGAAAGAGGAGATAGAGTAATAGAGATAGGTGGGGTCCATTAGCTTTCCTGGTCTTGCTAGAACTCTGAAAGTCTTCAACTTTGTCCTATCCTAGGATTCTTCAAATTCCATTTGATTTCCATTAAACTTCATCCTGTTCATCTGATATCCTTGATTCGATCTAGAGTGTCCACGCCTGAGTCGATTAATCTGCAATGCACAGGACCCAATTAGAATTATCTAAACCATTCATTATTCATCTAATTAGCTTTGATGATTATCTGACCATTAATTTTGCAATTTAACGGTTGGATGGCCAATTAAAGCTAAAATGAAATATTTTATGTAAAATCTTGAAATTAATGGCCTAGTTGCTCTAATTGAATACTAAATTAGGGGTATTTTGACCAAAATTGAACACTTAACATTAGTCTTCTTCATGAGAAAGAGAGACATATCTTTATTGCTATGCATAGATTATTGTTTGTGAGATAGCACCACGATGGAGAACCAATATCCTCTATCAGGTATTGATGATCTACTTGATTAGCTCTGGAAAGTGCATAGTATTTTTGGAGATTAATATGAGGTCTATTTATTACCAACTGAGGACTTGGGCGAAAGATGTCTTTAAGATGATTTTTAAAACTTGTTTTGATTACTACAAGTTCTAGGTGATACTAATTGATGAGACCAATGCATTGATAGTATTTATGAAAGACTGGGTTTTCAAATGCTATTTGGATGAGTCATGATTGTATTAGTAGATAATATTCTTCTATACTCCACAAATAGAGAGGAGCAGAAGGAATCCTTGTGCATTATTTTGAGTATCTTAAGGACTCATCGCTTGTTGCAAATCTATGTAAGTATGAGTTATGGTTAGAAAAAGTGAATTTCCTTGACCATGATACCTTTATTGACAGAGAGGTAGATCATTGAGACTGTGATGGGCTAGGATTAACTTAAATTGGTGACTAAGGTTCATAGTTTCCTTAGTCATGTGAATTGCTATTGCTGGGTTATTGAGTTCTTTAGGATAGCAGTGGTATAGATTTATGGTAATTGTTGTTTTTATGATACATATGTGGGCTTGATTTTTCAATAGGTGAGAGATATGACAGTGTTGCATGTTTTGTAAGAGATTATTTTCTTGTCTAATCAGAATTTGATTTATGACTTATATTTATGAGTAGCTGATGAGGGAGGGTGCAAGAGGCACTAGCAAGCTTCTAGGTGGCAGGCTTCTAAGTGCTCACAATATGATTATGCTATGGACAGATTTTGATTGGCATATATTTGCCTGTTCGTGAGCTGATATGCTCTGGTTTTGATTGGCATAAATTGCCTATTGGTGAGTAGATATGTCTGGTTTTGATTGGCATAGATTGCCTATTAGTGAGTAGATATGCTCTGGTTTTGATTGGCATAGATTGGCTTTTGGTGGGCTGATATGCTTTGGTTGTGATTGGCATAGATTGCCTATTGGTGAGAAGATATGTTTTGGTTTTGATTGGCATAGATTGCTTGTTGGTGAGCAGATATACTCTGATTTTGATGGGCATAGATTACCTATTGGTGAGCAGATATGCTCTGGTTTTGATTAACATACATTGCCTATTGGTGAGCTAATGTGCTCTATAATATATATGACATAGATTTGCCCACTAATGAGTTGAGATGCTCTGATTTTTATTGATATGGGGATTCTACATGCACTAATGTTGTTGTGAACTTACCAACTCATGGCATGGATGTTGGAGCAAAGCTACCTGATCCCATCTCTTGTGGCATAGATAACTAAATCGTGGATGGGAGTTTGGTTATAATAATTACATTATATGTGATTATGACGTGTTCAAAGTATATTACTAGTTGTTTAATTTGAAATGATTTGACATATATCGATCTATATGATGAGTTGATATCTGAGGGAAAAACATTATATGGAATTGCCTGTTTATCGAGGCTAACTTGTTATGAAATTATTGACACTATTAGCGTGTCTTGCGAAATGGGATGCTTTTAGAATTATCTAAAAAATAACGTGGAAAGAATTTCAAGAACTAAATTCCTATAAGAAGGGAAGAATGTAATAAGTCTCAATTTTTGCTTATTATTTTATATATTAATTGAATTAAAAATTAGAAGTTGAATTTAGAAAAATTGAGTTTCATGAAAGTGACCCCTTTAAAAGCTGAAAATTTGGACTTAAGAAGCAGTATGTTCGGTGTTGCTGGAAAAAGTTAGAGGATCTATTACAAAATTCTACTACTTCAATGCTTTGTGCAAGAAAGTGGTGGATGTTTCAAAATTACAAGAAAAGCACATCTAATGAAAATTTTATGTGAGCTAGAGACAATCTTCCTACCACCCTTTTGACATCGTGGTAAATTAATAGTGCACCTTATTAATGAGGTTAGACTCTGTGGGGAGTTTGCTTACGATGCATGTACTCATTTGCGAGGTGCGTGAAAATTTTAAAAGGGTATGTATGAAGTCACGACTAGCCTAAGGGGGTGTATAGTTGAGTGTTATATTGTAGAGGCAGCAGTTGACCTTTATACATAGTACTTATTAGGAGTAGATGCTATTGGAATCCTAAGAAAGAAATAATTAGTTGGATTTTATGATCCTAAGATTGGCAAAGCTCTATCAAGTGTTTGTGTATCGACCATTGACTATAAATGATGGAACTAGATGCACCTTTATGTGTGGCAAAATGTTGATGAAATCAAGCCATACATTGAGTAAGTTGATTGTACACATTATAAAATTTAATTATTAATAACTATATTTTCTTTATCTCTCCAATAATTTGTGCGTGTGCATGTAGCGAGCACATGGACGTCTTGAAAGTAAAGAAACCCAGAAAGTGGCCACAATTTAAGCATTGTCAAAATGTAAACTGAACAAATTCACACTTTTAATAAATTGCATTATGTATATATAATGTACACTTACTTATAAACAATCATATCCTACTTAATATGTGTATCCAGAAGTTCACGATCACCGAGAAGTTGCAGCCAATGGTATATCTAAACCCTTGGGCTAAATGGCAAAGGGACTACGACCAGAAGTAATAAAATATGCAAGATATGCCATCAATGAGTATCACTTCTATACAAAAGACCATGATAACTCAAGAGTGCAACAAAATAATGGGGTCAACATAGTTGCCAATGCTACATTCTTTTCCAATTCAAATGATAACAGGCCATTAGTGGCAAATGATATTTATTATGAGGTTATAAGAGAGATATGAGCCTTGGATTAGACTTTTAGAACTATGATTGTGTTAAGTGTGATTAGGTGCTACACAACAAAGGCAACATCAAAACTGGTGCCCTTGGATTGACCTCAATAAGATCGGCTATAAAAATGATCAGTTTATTTTGGCATCTCAAGCAAAACAGGTATTTTATGTGCAAGACGGACGTAATAAGAGACAGTCAACTATTTTATCATCCTATCCGAGGGATTTTTGTGATGAAGAAGACCTAAGAAATACTTCTATTACCAAAAAAAATTCATCAATCAATGTAGTTTGTGAGAATGAGGATTATGTGCATGATAATAGTAAGGAGGGTGCTTAGGTTGAAAACAATATATGAGGGGCTACATGGATTAGATGAAATAATTCTCGATTAGCTCTTTCACCACATGCTATGTGAATTGTATTAATGACATGGAATACTATGTGACGTTTGATATATATATATATATATATATACACATATATTACTATAATAAAAGAATAATAAATAAGGAGTTATCTAAAAAATCACTAATTTTGCATATTCTTATGTTTATTATGCACAGAATCCACAATTCAACGTTGATTTATATGAAACATTATTTGGTGTCGTGTTACATACTTGCAATGTCATTTTCAAAAAATGATCCCCACTTCATTTGCATATTGTTGTGTTTATGATGCATAGAATGCTTGATTCAATAATGATTTGTATGAAACATTATTTAGTGCTGCATTAATCAGTGAATTTAAAGTTGGGAAAAGTGGAGTTTAAGGACTTTTAAAGTTATTTTTGAAACACAACTTTAAAAGTTAGTCATTTTCAAAAAAGGACTATAAGAGTCCATTTTCCTCTATAAAAAGGCTGAAGTCTCATTTTTTCCTACATTCCTTATCCGAGTTCTTATTCTTATAGGTGGCATGATGACCTTCTCCTTTGGTTCTTCTTTCTCTCTCTTCCTCATTCCCCTTTTTGCCTGCCATTTTGGATATTTTGAATGTTTATAGCATGAAAAATATGGAAAAGATACTAAAACCTCCTATTACCATCCATGACTTTCTTGTTACTAACTTTCTATTTTCTTTTTGTAGATGAAGTGGGTTTTGTCAGTGCAGATGATAGGGTTAAGAAGTTAGTTAGATCATCGTGATTCGAACAAAAATCATATGATTTCATGGAAAACAACAATTGCTTCTCTATCTAACCCTTGCTATGGGAGAAAAGGACAACCTTATTCCTTGTGGTTCTCAACCAAATTTAGGGTTTGAGGAAGAGAAATAGTTCCATCACATTGGCCGAGGAATTTGGAAATTAAATCTTTACCATCTCTCTCCCCATTAGAGAGTAATGTGGGATGAATACTTGGTGTAGCTTTAAAATTAATCTCAAGTGCACAAATCAATTGTAGTAGATGTACGCAAGTGAAGTTGATCCCATGAAGAATTTCATATATTTTCAATAGTTTGGATCTTATTTAAATTGATTAACTTTAGGCAAAGTGATAGAGATGTGATTAAACTAGGAAATTAAAACAAACTAAGATGGAAAGATGCATGGAATTAGAAACTAGAATTAAAAGAAACTTTTTGAAAATAAAACTAAGTCATTAGAATGGAAACTTGCCTAACTAATACACAAGCAACTAAAGGAAACTAATGCTAAATTAGAATGAATCAAATTAGGCAACTAATCTCAAGGAAACTACTAAAATTAAAAGCTTTCCTAAATTAACACATACCTACCCTAATACTTACTAAAAATGGAACTTACTAAAATTCAAAAAGGAAACTTTCTACATCTAAAACAATATCCAATGAATAAATTAAAATTACTAAATAAGACAATGTAACTCAATTAAACAAGAATTAAAAGGTAATCCAACCTAGTACCACGCACATGATTCATGGATTGTGTGCATGGTTCATATGTTGAAAAATGGCTAGATTTGATACTTTAAAGCAAACTAACATGCAACCTAATCTATTCATTATTAAAGAACCTAAAAATCTAAATGGGTTCTTAAGGATTCAAGCAATTAAGATGTTGTGATGGCTAGAAACAAAGCAAAAAGATTAAGGAGAAAAATTCTAAATTTGAAGTACTTAAGAACATCAACTTAAATCAAGCATAATAAGCAAATAAAACAATAAATTTAATGCAATATAATAACCCAAATCTAAATTACTTTGATGAAAGAAATATTCCATAGCAAGAAATCTCAAAGAACTTTATTAAATCAACATCAAATTACAACCAAACTATGTGCATAATACATGTAATTGAATCTGGAAATTGCATACAATTCTAAAGCATAAAACTTGATCTAAGCTAGAAAAAAAACTCAGTCTCAAGCTTTCATTCTAAAGTATTATGACATGCAAAGAAAACCAAGAAACAAATTCAAGAGAGATGGCTAGGGTGATGAACTAACTAAGGGGGAAAATGCCTAAAACTAAGTGGAATTGAAGGAGACAAACATAAAATTCCTAAGGTGAAAGCAATGTTTCAAGCTATTTTTTCTCTTGTTTATCACTACAGAGAAGAAATAACTTGAATCTTGAGTGAATGAATAAGAAAAACTAACAAAAATGAAAGCTAAGTGGAAAGATGAGTGCATAACTAGAAAGCAAACAATGGGAAACTAAGGCAATGAAACTAAAATAATAAAAGAAAACTACTAACTTGAATTGAGAGTAAATAACTAAAGAAATAACCAAAAATCCAAAGAAAGAATAGAACCAAAGTTCAACTCCAAAGATCACCAAATAAAGAGTGCAATGTTTTAAGGTTGTCTCACTCAACCTTTACGTCAAAAATTCATTGCAACCATGGGAGATTTATAGATGCTTTGGTTTCTAACTTAGGAAAAGGATGAATCAAGGAGGAAAGTAGATCTAGATCTCAGTTTTTGAATGAGAAAGGTTAGGTGAAGAGTGAGGTAAGCATGGTGAGGTAAGAAAGAGAGGTAGGTGGGTTGGTTGCTAAATTAGGAAAGGAGGCACCAGTTTGTTACAAGGTGGCTTGGCGTTCCACCCCCTACTTAGGTGTACCTTGATTGGTGGGACGAGAGAGAGAGAGAGAGAGAGAGAGAGAGAGAGAGAGAGAGAGAGAGAGAGAGAGAGAGAGAGAGAGAGAGAGAGAGAGAGAGAGAGAGAGAGAGAGAGAGAGAGAGAGAGATGGAAAGAAAATTTGAATGGAAAACTTAGGGTTTCCATCTTACGAAACCATATAGATGAGCATTCAAATTAAGGGGGAGGCGCCAATTATTTAGGAGGTGCCTTCCTCCCTAAGTAGAATTTCATATAACCTTAAGATAGAGGGTGGATTAAGGGTGGCAAATGGATTAGGAAATTAGGGTTATCTCTCTCGATGGGTCCCTCAATGTATGATCATCTTACCTTTCACATTAATCTCTTAAAATTATTTAAAAATTACACATTAACATAAGGTATTTGCTAAGTTTGATGCTCCAATCGTATGGCTCCATGTGGCACTCCTTCATGGCTTGATGGCTCATTCCTTGGTGACTTGAGTAGCTCATGTGGCTTATCACCCTTTTCATGGCTTTAATGGCTAAGTGGCTTGAATGGCTGCCATGAAAAGGTGGTTGAAATGCATGGCTTGGGCTTTGGTTTATTTTAGTCACATTTGGCTTCTCCAATTGCTTTATTTCTTGCCCTAGGGTGATCTTGATCCTTGATTAAGCTTTGGATGATGTTAATTGGGCTTTATCATGATCTTTTACTCTTAATCTTCAATTCTAATCCCGATCAATCTCAACCTTTAGATCATCTCTCCAATACCTACAAAAGGTGAAAAATCCTAATGAAATCCTATAAAAATATGATTGTTCATATACTTACTTTGGATTAGTTTTTGAACCTACAAAATATCTAAGAGGCCAGATCTTGATGAAATATTTCCATATTAGCTCTTTGATCATGTAGTATTTTGTATTAATGAGATGGAATAATATGTAACATTTGATATATATATATATAATAAAAGGATGATAAATGAGGAGTTATTGAAAATATATTTAGATTTCCTTGTTCTTGTATTTATTTATATAGATATCTATATAGGATACATGAATCAATGCAGAATTTCATGAAAAATCAATTTCATTGTAATTAAGAGATTGTAATGTAAAAAAAACAAATATTTAAAGTGAAAAATATAAAAATGATTTCAAATTAAAAAATTACTCTAATAATAATTTTTAAAGTTGTCTGGGAAGAAACAACTTTAAAAACACTTTTTAAAGTCGTCTAAAAAATGACTTTGAAAACATTGTTTTTTTAAAGTCATTTTTTTAACTGTACAATCTCTCCATCAACTGGTGCTGTATCCTGTAAAAAATTTGTGCTTCTTTGATTGTGTAAGGTATGTCTCACCTCTCTACCTCTCTCCCTCTCTGCCATATAGGTGATGATTGATGTGCATCTCCCCCTGCTCCCTCCTCCCTACAATGACAACTAACCACTCCCCCACAGCTTGCCAACTATTGACCCTTCTCTTCCTACCTCCTATGGCCCAACCGACCCTCTATCCCTCTTGGTTTTTTATGTATGCTATTTTACATGGATCAATCTCAAAAAGAATTAATGTTTGAAATGATTCTTTTCATTTGTTATGTTGTTTTAATTAGATCATATCCAGCTTGGTTATTGATGGAGTGAATAGATCTTCCATTTCTTGAAATCTCTCTCCTAATTCAAAATCATGGTGTAACATGTATCCCCCTTTGTTCTGGTCATGGAATAGGAGAAATAAATATTAAAAAAATATTTTTTTGTTCAAGAATGAAATCTTATTTTGTTATTTGTTTATGTGATTCTTGTAATGAGAGGTGTAGGGATTTAGGAAAGTGCTAAATCTAAGAAATGATCTTGTATTTAGTTCCTATGAGTGAAAACTACATTGATGATGCATTCTCTATCTAAATACCAACATGTATGCAGTACAATTCTTGTAATTTAGGAAAGTGCTAAATTTAAGAATTGATCGCGCATTTTGTTTCTCAAATGGTCCTATGATGTATATAAAGAAAGATGGAAAGTTAACAAAAGCATTAAAAGGAAACATCTATGCTTGAAAACTACATTGATGATCCATGCTCTATCTAAATATCAACATGTATGTAGTACAATGCCTCTAATTTGGGAAAGTACTAAATCTAAGAATCAATCATGAATTTAGTTCCAAAAGTGGTCCTAGATGTATGTAAAGGAAGATGAAAAGTTAACAAAAGCTCTAAAAAGAAAGAATCTAAGTTCTATGTGTGAGATTCTAAACTTAGAAAGTAGCATACTTCTAGATTAAGAAAGTTCTAAAACTGGCAAAACTAAAATGATGAAGACATTCTAGACTAAGATAATGATATATGATGCTTACTATGATAGAACCAAAGTGTAGAATGCATGCAAACCTAAAAATAGAAACTACCATGCAAGTTAGGAAAGTACCAAACATACAAAACTAAATGATGAATGGATACTAAGCTATAGACTAAGTGTATGATGCTTGAAAGAACTAATTAAATATGCAAAAGGTTCATATGCTTTGTTTAAGCTATTAATTAAGTGTTAGGTGATTCAATGTTATCACATTATTTAGAGAAAGAAGTTAGATCTATGGAATTTCCATCTTGAATTGGAAAGGAGCACATTAATAATTGCTTATACCTATTTGTTTACTTTAAGAGATAATATCTTATTATTATGGATTACTTTAATTTCTTTAAGTATATATACTCTATTTCTATTAGATTAGAAAATCAAATTGAATAGTGGATGTCTATGTCATGTAATGCCACCTTTGTACTCAAAAAAGCAAGTTTCTTATGTTTTGATCTACTTTTGTTATCTTTAAATGCATTACATAGCCTATTTGATTTCATTGTTATGATATCATTATGTTCTTGTTAGTAGTAAAGATGCAACATAAACAACATCTAAATGAATAATATGAACAATATCAAGAGCATGAACAAGAGGCCAACCTCAGCAACACTCAAAAGAGAAAGGACAGAGGGTGAACAATAATGGAAAAGGTTATCAAGAGTAAGTTGAAGGGAATTAAAGAAACTATCCAATACAACAATAGGGAGTACAAGATAGGTGAGAGAACAAACTCTTATAGCAATTTTCTCTGCCCCATGGTAAGAAATGTGGTTAATATGGTAGACAGTGAAGGTACATAAAAATATTATGTGTTATATGATTTATAACATACCTTACATCCTTATTTTCAAATATTGTAATGTGCTTTATACTTTATAGATTGCCTTTGAGGGACCTGAGCACAAGAAGACACGTGCGTGACAAAGAGCTTGTAAGTTATAGAGGAAATGGAAGAACTACCTTGTTCGCAATTACATAGCTCCATATGTCAATGATTCATCGAGGCTGTACATAGGTCCTGTCATTTATTCTGACGTCGTTGACCACGACATGTGGAATGCATTTGTAAAGGAACTCAAGTCCCTTGGATTTCTAGTTTATGTTAAAATGAGGTTTCATTTAATTAATTACATGAAACATCCGATTATTGCACTTGATTACGTATGTGCAAATATCCAAGCAAAGAGTACAATAGGAAGAAAAGTGCATGAAACTAATATGTAGCACCATGTCTCTAGGTTGGGCTATGCCCACTTGGAAGAGCTTGAAGCAAATATCTGTGATAGTTTATTCTTTTCAAATTATACTTTAGTTATATACATTCTATTATCTAACTATAATGTCTTGCTTGCCAGCAAAAGAAAGTTAGGAGTACGGAACCCATAAACTATACCATCCTTTCAAAGATGGAGCATTCAGTGAGCCATAAAAGCTAAACATTCACAAATGAAACTAATTCACAAGTTGCTTCTAATATTGTAAGTGGTTCCACCTATCTACCCTTGACTACCTTCAATTTTATACAATTAATTAAATGAACTGATCATGTCCCTCTAATTAAATTTTGTAGGACATTTGTACTCAAGAAAGTATGAGTACAGGAACTCTAAGCAGCACTACTACTAATGATGACATCCTGTATAGGGCTATGGGCAAGAAGAACCACCCTAGTTGAGTAAGGGCCTTAGAGCACAATATTATTCCTTCCAAATTATTTGGTAAAAGAATACCTATAATTGATCATCTGGAGATCTAAAATGAGTTGCATGAGAAGATAAAAAAATTATATAATTAACCAGTTGCATGAAGGAGTCTTGATCATAGTTTCTCAGGCCCTTGTACCTAATTCTTATACCACCCATGTACCTCCATCAAATGTCAGTTGCAATTCTCATACTGAAGAAGTTTATGAAAGACAACATGCAACCTTTGAAAGGGAAATTCTGTCCAAGGAGGTATGCACATAGACATTGAAACTTTTTATTGTCCTTTTGTAATTCTCATATCTCAACCTCTCTCATGTATGATGTATCTATGATTTGTAGGTGGGTCAATGCCTATTGGCCTTGGATACCAATCAAAATGTCGTCGTAGTTGGATCATGCTATAAGCATGAATAAACTATTTTGTATGGTATCAGTATGCCTCCATATAATAAGCACATGCTCATTACCATGGTTTTGATTGTGATTTCTAAGCTTCCATTTCCTTTAGAAATGGAAAATATTGTAATCGTTGGGCAAGCAGTTGCATATCACGTCACTTGGCTGGAGGAATTCATCATTCCCATAGAGTCCACTATATATATCTTTTCATACTGCCTTTCTCAATAATAATTTTAGCTAAAGACCTCAGTTTAATTGTTTATTAAATGTATCTAAGGTTAATCAATAGTAAAAAGCACCATCCAAGCTGCCAATCATTGCACCATTAGATATCATCACACCTTTGGAATCAGTATTAGTATTCATCATAAAACTGAATGTTTTCATTGATCAAACAACAACTATCTAAGGATCACTTTGGAAGTCCCACCTAACACGCCTTTATCACTAAGGTTACTTTATGAACTCATCAATGAAGGTAAGGTAATCAACCTTGTATGGATCAAAGAGGGAGTGCTTGTCGATGTCATTGTTGAAGTGTCACTTATGACTGAGAACCTGTCAAGAGTTTGCCTATGATCAACTTGAGTATTACATTGTCTCCTACATGGAATATATGCAAATATCTACTTATAAAATAATTGACATTACATTTTTTTTCATGGTAGACAATAATTATTTCTTTTATACAACTTCCTAAATGATTCAATGAGCCTTTTTGAGGTCAAGGATGTATTTTACCAATTCTTTGACCCTAGTATCATTTGTGGAGTGGCAAAGCAATGGATGATAAAGAGGCATATTGATGATATTTACTAGGGTTCTTTTGAAGCTTCAAGGAGCAAGGCTTAATAATTCCCAACAATAGTGCGTAACTTTATTTTTATTTTTTTGGTTCCCAACTTATTCTATACTTAAGGATCGTAAACTTTAATTACAATTCATATCATTATGTATATAGGGCTCATTGAATGCTGCTCATTTTGGATGTACATATTGGTCATGCTTTCTTTCTTTATTCTTGTAAATCACACTTTTATCTTGCCCTTGTAGAAATCATAAATAAGTAAGCTTTTAGTCTTTTCATGTGTTATGTATAGATAAGTAACTTTTTATTTGTACATATCTAATGCATTTGAAGCATAAATTTGTAGAATATGGTTAACATGAGCTAATGTGACTGATGTGACACCTCGAATTTTTCATGAAACTTTTTCATGTTTATTTCAAAAGATGGCGCACCTCTAAATTTTAAAATACAAAAATAGTGGAAGACTTTTCTTTGAAATTCATTTTCCCAAAAACTCGAATGTCACCTTTATGCTCACACTATACATACACATATACATACATATATATATATATACAGTTTTCTAAAAGATAGAAATTCATTTCTTAAAACAAGACCCATCTAGTGGTTCACTTGTACAACCCCTATAACATTATATTAAATGTCCAATATCACAATTCAAATGACTAACTACACAGTACAAAATCTTTAATAAAATGTATACTTGAGCACAGAAGTATGGTTATTGGATTCCTCTTCTTGTGTACATCTTCTCCTGTCTATCTGTATTTGAGATATTGTAAACATAAAATATTTACAATATCTCAGCAAGCTATGCTTGGTAGGAGAGTTTAAGAAGCATGCTAAATCTTAATATGCATTAATTATTTCATAGTAATTAGAATATTCATTTTCATAGCAATTATATCAAATTGGATTTATTGTATGTTTCACATTTTAATAATCCATTTATGAACTAAATATTGACATGTTTCATAATTATTAACAATCCATTGATAAATCAATTATTAGCATGTTTCATAATCATTAACAATCCATTGATAAATCAATTATTAACATGTTTCATAATTATCAATATCTACATGTTTCATAATTATAAGTAATCCATTGATTTATCAAACATCTTAAATTATTATTTATTATCTAAATAAACTAATCCAATTCCATGAACCATGCTCTGCATAACAGTTTTACCCATTCATATACCCATATGAAACTTATATGACACTACGCCCTCAATCATATACATATATCATACGTACACATATATGAAAATTATTAAAAGACATACAAAATTATGAAAATAATCAATACAATCTAATTTATATTCCCAGACTATATTGGGTTTTAGAATCATAGTCCTCATCATGTGGGGTTCATAATCATCCAACCTCTGCTGGTATATCAATATAATCCTTATGCCCCTCACTATATGGGGTCCACAATCCTCCAACCATTGCTGGAAAAAAACAATATAAGGCATGTCATCATGCCGTATCATATAAGGCATCTCATAATGCCACCATATAAGCACCATAGTGAATCAAATATGAGGACTACTATGCATGTAGTCAGAATCCGTACAGTGCTCCCAGATAACTACTCAATAATCCACCTATACCATCATTAGCGGAAATCACAATATCCATGTCCGTATGGGAGGACCATGGCTGTCACAGTGGCGGACTTCCCATAATTGCCCCACCTGACTTTTAGCAACACATAGTGCTTGGTATCCATAACACAATAAATTTCGAAGAGCAGGTGGCCATACCCTCATAACTCTCCTAGCATAGCATCCCTAGGCCTACGCCTATCTAAAACAAAACTCTCAGATGCCCTGGTGTAAAATAATCATAATAGCAGGCAATTTGCCTGCTCATATATTTCATAACAAGAATAACATCCTCACTTATTTGGTGATAACCCACCAAGAATGTATCCTATAAACCTAGACTCATACATCATCAATACTGACATGGTACCCATGTACCATAAACATAATTTACAATTCACATACATGGGGTACAAGTCATAAGCATCAATTGTAACATGCAATTCTTTTAATTAACATTATTTCATCATTTCAATTTAAAGTATGTTGAATATCAATCATACCATTTTAGTTTCATAACAACTATAATCATAAATAAGACCATGTTTAGGACATGCATCTTATTATTTAGACATGCTATCTTAAATTTCCACCTACCTCGTGTGATGTGTTCTTCAATTCCACTAGCATTGATCGGCATTCTTTCATGCTAATCAAATCCTCATTTTCTCCTAGACCCTCCAAATCAAACAATCAATTAGTAATTTCTAACTAAACGATCTAATTAAATAATCTGAATTGATTAGGATCATATAACTTGATCACTTTCCTTACCTAGATCCTCGATTAATCTCGGCTGTTGATCAAGATTGGAAAAATATTCTCAAATCAAGCTTCTAATCCTAAATCTCTCATAAATTATTGATCTACACTTCTTAAGAGTCATGATAGACTATTTGGATTGGAAAAAAGGAGTCAAATCATCATAGATCAGATGATCTAACCACCTATCAAAGGTCTAGTAATTTCAATGGTCAAATCTTCTCGGATCAAAATTGGGGAAGATGGTTTTGTTCCTCGTGTCCCAAGGATCGCAGGGTACTCTTGGATTTCAAACACTCTTCTTAGATTGATCAGAATCAGGTTTGAAGATCAAGGGTTAAACATAGGGTTCACCAGTCAACTCGGTTCACCCTAAACAAGTTGGGGTGAGTTGACTGGGTAAATCAACTCAACCCTAACTTGCATGAACAGTGAGCAGAGGAAAGATGGAAGTGTGATGGTGGTTTTAGGTGGTAGTTCCATCATTGCCCGGAGCAAAGACATCAAGGGAAATGAGGTCTGGAACCTGGGCACAACGGCCTTCCCAGGCCTAACTGTGCCCTGAGGTGGAGAGAATAGAGGGAAAGGTGGATCTGGACACGTCAACTAGCCTAAAGGCCTGACGATGCCAATGTCAGGGAGATGCTTATTAAGGTGCAGAAACAGGGAAAATCCCAATCAGGGTTTTTCGGCCAACACATGGTCAAGTTGAGCCTGCGACGGAAAAGAGAAAACCATCGGGTATACTCGCCTTGCTGGTGACATGTGAAAATAGATCGGAGAGAGGGGAAACGATCTGGGGTTTGTCAAAAATAGAGAAGAACCTGGTTTCTCTTTGTCGGTGATAGGGAATGGGGTTTTCTAGGTAGATTTAAACATGTCGGCCATGGGTAAAGGCAAACCCAATCTGGGCTCACTGGAGATAATGGGGAAGACAACCTAGGTTTTTTGGTTTCCTATCTCACTGGCTAGAAATGGGAGATCTGAAGGAGGGGGTTTTGTCTGTGGCTTACCAGAGGGAAATCGGGTTGCGGGTGCTTGGGATCTCAGTTTATCCTGGGTCTTTGTCAGCTTCAGTGATTGAAGGGAAACTGGGTAGAGTGGAGAGGAATGGCAGATACGGTGTGGGGGTTTTGCTGATTTGTTGACGATGAGGAGGTCGCCAGTAGGAGATTAGATGGAGGGCAAGCATGGATTTGGGGTTGCTAGGAGGTGCCGAAAATCTGGGATGCGGGTTACTGGTAGGGAAAGATCATATGGAAGGGAGGAGAGGGGAGAATGGTGGGCTAGGGTTAGGCTTGTCAGGTCTGTTCTCTTTGAGAATAGATCGCGCAATAAGGGGGTCCCATAACTTCCTCGTACGGACTCTGCTTTTTGCATTCTTTAGCTCGTTGGATTCTATTTTCTGATTAATATCTAATGGTTTTAGTTTTAGTTCCAAATTATTATCCTATTAAAAGATATACTTCTTGAAAACTCATAACCTGATCATGTAATAGTAAAATTTGGGGTGAAATTCATTCGAACTCCGATTTCAGTGTTCTTTATGTCGTTCGAATCAAATTTTCAAGTACATTCCAAATATTCATGTTTCCACTCCAAATTTAATTTATATATTTATTTATTTATTTTCTCTAGGAATTTTTTTAAATTATATTCCAAAATTCTAATTTCTCATAATAACTCCCAAAATATTATTTGCAAAATTTGGGGTTATTACAACCGAAAACTGTGTAACCACTAAAACTCATTTGGAAGAATGTCAAGGTATTAACAATAGTTAATTACTCTATTGATATTTATTCATCCTTTTTATTTTCTTGTTACATAGTGCCTTAAAAAATGGTCTAATTGGAAGTGCAAGTCCTATGTGTTCAGATATATGAAAATCTTAGCACTTGATGGTGTTGGTATCTCCCACTTAAGAATGGTAAGACACTTTTTATGGTCATAATCTTACATTTATTTTACAATTTTTTATGGATTCCAACTCAAAAGAATGTGCCCACTGAATTAAATATGTTGTATTGTAGACTACTCTGCTTACTGAGTGGGCAAATAAGAAGAGTTACTCTAGAACAAACCTTAACAAAATATAAGCAAATGGATTGAGTATGTAAATTAGAACAATTTGAATAATTACATGAATGTAAATTCCCTTATCCATAATATAGTATTTCTTTTCATTTATATGCATGTATTCTTCTAGTTTTCATTATTTTCATTGACATATATACATATACATACATATATATATATATATATATATATTATGAGATGAATGAGGGGTATGTGTGTATGGACTTGTAAATGAAGTAAATGCAGGGTTGCATTTTCATTGATGTGTGTGTGTGTTCTTCTAGTTCTCATTATTAATTTTTGTTAGAGTATATATATTTTACGGGATCAATGAATGAGGGAAACTTGGAGTTTCAAAATAAATGGGTATGTGTGTATGGACATGTAAATAAAATCAATGTGGAGTTTGCATTTTCTTAATATGCATGTATTCTTCTAGTTTTCATTATTTTTATTGAAGTGTATATATTTTATGAGATCAATGAATGAGGGGAACTAGGAGTGTGAAAGTAAATAGGTATGTGTATGGACATGTAAATGAAGTGAATGAGGAGGATGTAATGAATGTGTTATTGTTTCTTTTATCAAGTCTTTTTAAGATAGATGTGGATGAATGATGAATTTGTGTTGGTACATTGAATATATGCACAAATACAGGTGATGATTGCAATATAAACAAAGAATAAAGAAACTTTTAAATTCATTTTTTTCAAAATGATTTGAAAAGCAATTGTTTTTTAAGTCCTTTTAAAAAAGGACTTCAAAAGTCACTACTTTAAAAGTCACTTTTAAACTGACTATTCTTAACCAACTACTTTTCTTTTCAATTTTTCAAGTTGGCACAATAGAAGTTAGTTTATTATTGTTTTTAATTGACTTTAAAAGTATCCTGTATAGTAGTGCAAAGTAACACATTATAAAACCACCTCCCTCATGTTGAGAAATCTTTCTTAATTAGCTCATGGAATCACTACTCAGAACTCACACCCCTATAATCATATGTCCAATAACATAGAGGAATATAGTCAAGATCCAGACCCCTTAAGTTGCACTCATATGCACACTAGTATCACCATAACTTGTGATGAACTCAAGCAATTTGTAAGATCTATATCATATGCATACAATGTGAGCCCATAGAGGTCATTCCCATCTTCCTAAGGTCCCATGTTCATGTGCCCAAACTTACCATTCATGGTGTCACCCTAGTCTTTCAAGAGACCCAAGTGCACTCAATGTATGCAACTTTAGGAAGATTGTTTGGCTTATCATAGACCTGATTCATGTGCACATCATATATCTATTTTAGACTGAAAACTTGACCTCTTAAGACCTTGAATCATTCACACCATTATAGACTAAAATAGTGATAAGATACAAACCATCCTAGACTCTATGCTATACATATATACACATCACATGATAACTTAGCACCTAAACTCGTTATTCATTAGACTAGAAGATCATACATCTAATACTTTAAAAACATGGAAGGAATGATCATGCATCTAGTAGTTTTAAAAACATGGAAGGAAAGATCATGCATCTAGCAACTTTAAAAACATGTAAGGAATCCAGCCATTAAGGGCCTACAACATGGGCATATGATCACATATAGCAGTATATTAACACTCATCAACATACAATGTCAAACATGTGCACAGTTCATGAAAGCATATAGAGAAACCCCAGCCACTCTAGGCCTAAACCATGCACATAAAATCAAGCTTTACCTAGCTGAATACAAGCCAATCTAAGACTCTAAAGAATGCATAAGATCATGTGATTCTAGCATGTAATAATTATATATAAAACACATGTAGATTCATACAAAATACTAGGTCATTCTTGACCTATCTAACAAGCATACTATAGCAGGTTAGAATGTAGGTAAACATCATTCAAGAACCATCAAAAGTGTATTGAAAATACCAAAAGCTTAGTAGCCTAGAATCACCTACCTCTGCATGTTGTTTTGCTAACATTTCCTCTACAATTCAAGCATGTTTTGTTAGGGTACATGTGGTCCACAACGTTCTAATTCAAAATTCTAATGCAACCTTGTGTGGCAACTGCTCATGGCAATTATCCTTGATGGAAGGATAACTGCCATTAACCATATTGAATATTTATAAATAAGGGGTCCCTGATTCTTGTAGATAACCAACTTTGTTCTCCATCATCAGATATTGTATAGAATCAGAAGATCTTCCTGCTTCAAATCTACTACTAATGGCTAGAGGTAAGTTCCTAATTGTTTAACTATTGTTTTTGCTTAATTTTTTATTACTGTAAACATAAAGAACATGGTTTACATGTGGTATCAGAGCCATATGATTCCTCTGCCAAGCAGATATATGCAATTTGCATTTCTAATGGTAAAAATGGAAACCAAACAAACAATGAAAGACCTATATATATATATATGTATATATAATTATTATAAAAAAAAAAGGAAGGGAATTTTGTTACAACACATGCTACACCCCTTATAAAGCTTCCTCAAAAAATTTCATATATGAACAATTAGCCAAATTAATTTAAAATTGTTCATAAAAATTTTAAAATAATTAGTTGTTAATTTAGAATTTTTTAAATTAGTCAATAATTAAATTTTATTTTTTAAGGCATTGTTAGCATCACAAATTATTTAACCTTTGGTATGCTTATATGGAAATGTCTTAATTTAATGATTTATGGACGCCATGTGATCAATATGTATATAATATTTGAGGAATAGCCACAATATCCTTAAATATGAAAATACATATATTATGTATATAATTAAAATTATTGATCACATTAAGTTTTAAATGACACCAAATTCTAATTAAACATGTTGATATAGTAATTTTACCCCACAAAAAATTTATTATGTTATTATGATTAATTAGGATGAAATAGTAAAATTAATTTTTGTTTCTTAATTAGCTCACAGACATTAAGAAATATTTATAATTTACTAGTTTCATCATAATTGTAAGTGAATCAATTTTGTGTTAAAATCTTTGTCCACAGGTAGATTTTAATGATATAGTGATTCATATTTATTTGATTTAACTTGTATTGGTAAGCTTATCATTATGTTGATGATTTATGCCTCACAATTATTAGTAAGCATGTTTATTTATTTATTTGCAATTATTCAATCTTTGATATTATCTGATAAAAAATCTAAAGTTCTCTACTTTAGTAGTGACAACTATAAAGTCTAAAAGGAGAAAATTCTTCTTCATTTAGGGTGCATGGATCTTGACTATGCTCTTCGAAAGGAAGAGCCTCCTGAAATTATGAAAATTAACACTAATACCGAGATCACTCTATATGAATGTTGGGAGCAATCTAATCACTTAAGTATGATGTTCATTAAATCTCAAATTAGTACTAACATCCATGGGTTGATACCAGAATGTACAAATGTCAAAGATCTCATGAAAGCCATTGATGAAAATTTTGAAACATCTGATAAAGCATTGGCTAGCACATTGATGAATAAATTATCATTAATGAGACTCACTAGCACTAAAGGAGTGCACAAGCACATTATGAGGATGAGGGACATATCTACTCAACTGAAGTAATTACAAATTGAGATTTCTTAGTCCTTTTTAATGCATTTTATGTTAAACTCTCTCCCTTCTCAATGTGAGCTATTCAAAATTTCATATAACACACATAAAGAAAAAATGGTCAACCAATGAACTTTTGACCATTGTGTTCAATGATAAGGGAGATTAGATCAAGAGATGGGTGAAAGTGTACATATGGTGATCCATAAAAGGGACAAGAGGCAAGCCTATAAAGGAAAAGGAAAAGGCAAGGTTCTAGTTCATGCTGACAAAAGGGAGGCTACCAGGTGTTTCTTTTGTAAAAAGAAGGAACACATAAGGAAAGATTTCCCTGAAAGGAAGGTTTGACTAAAGAAGAAAAGTAATCTCAAATCTTATGTATGTTGTGAATATAATATGGTTGATGTTTCAAATACCGTATGGTGTATTGATTCTAGTTCTACAATCCATATTTGTAATGCCATGCAAGGTTTTTTAAACCAAAGGAGACCGATGGAAAGTGAACAGAGCATCTATTTAGGAAATCAGATGCATTCACTTATTAAAGTTGCGAGGACATACAAACTAGTTTTACAAACTAATTTTGTACTTGATTTAAAAAGAACCATTTATATTCCTTATTTTTCCAGAAATATAATTTCTGTATCTAAACTTGTACCACTTGGATTTTCATTTTATTTTCATGAATCCTATTTTCATTTATATAAAAATTCAATGATTGTTGGAAATGGTACAATGAATGATGGTTTATTCAAAATTCATTTAAATATTGATGTCTGCATGGTAATGCTGGTATTAAGTGTAACATTATGGATGAGAAATCCTCTATGTTGTGGAACTGGAGATTGGGACATATATCTATTAATAGAATCAAAATGTTAGTAAATGATGGAGTTCTTGAGACTATTGATTTTACAGATTTTGATTCATGTGTGGACTGCATTAAGGAAAGCAAACCAACAAGTTGAAAAAGGGTGCTAAGAGGAGTTCTGACATATTAGAGATCATACATACTAACATTTGTTGTCCTGAAATGAATTTAGATGGTCAGAAATATTTCATTTCCTTTATAGATGAGTACTCACGATTTATGTGTCTCTACTTGCTTCATAACAAGAGCAAAGCATTGGATGCTTTTAAAATATATAAAGCACAAGTAGAGAAACAATGTGAAAAGCAAATTAAAATCATGAGACTTGATAGAGGCAGTGAATATTTTGGTAGATACACAGAAAATGGACAAGTACTTGTTCCATTTGCTAAGTTTCTTTAAGAGCAAGGTATTGTAGCTCAAAACACCTTACCTGGCTTACCAGATCAAAATAGTGTAGCCGAAAGAAGAAATAGAACTTTAATGGATATGGTGAGGAGTATGCTTAGCAATTCTAAAAGGAAGGAATCAATTATCGAGAAACATTTTTCCCTGTTTCTAAAAAGGATTCTTTTTGTATCATCATGGCATTGGTTGCTCATTTTTACTTAGATTTACATCAGATGGATGTGAAAATGACATTTGTAAATGACGATTTAGAGGAAGAGGTTTATATGAAACTACCTGAGGGGTTCGTCTTAAGTGATGATCATCATTTAGTTTACAAGCTTAAAAAGTCTATATATGGACTAAAGCAAGCCTCCTATTAATGGTATTTAAAATTTTGTAATGTTATCTCTTCATTTGATTTCATAGAGAACATTATAGATGAATGTACATATCACAAGATTAGTGGGAGCATGATCATTTTTCTAGTCCTGTACGTGGATGACATTTTGCTTGCAACTAACGATATGCGATTGCTATATGAGGTGAAACAATTTCTCTTTCAACACTTTGATATGAAGGATATGGGCAAGGCATCTTATGTCATTGGCATTAAGATTTATTGAGATAGGTCTCAAGGTATCTTGGGCTAATCTCAAGGAACCTATATCAACAAGGTTCCTGAGAGATTTCAAATGAAAGATTGTTCACCTAGTATACACCTATTGTTAAGGGTAACACATTTAGTTTGAAGCAATGTCCCAAAAATTACCTTGAAAGGGAACATATTAAAAACATTCCTTATGCTTCAACTATTGGAAGCCTAATGTATGATCAAGTATGCACTAGACTAGACATCGTATTTCAGTTGGAATGTTAGGAAGATATCAAAGTAACCCAGGTTTGGACCACTGGAGAGCTGCAAAGAAGGTTATGAGATACCTTCAAAGGACTAAAGATTTCATGCTTACATATAGACAGACTGATGACTTAGTGGTTATTGGGTATTCTGATTCAAACTTTGTTGTTGTGTTGACTCTCGCAAATCAACAGCTATATATATATATATATATATATATCTTCTTATTTGCTAGATGAGCTATATCTTAGAGAAGTGCAAAGCAATCTTTGATTACTACTTTTATTATGGAAGCTGAGTTTGTTTCTTGCTTTGAGGTGACAAAACAAAGTATTTAGTTGAAGAGTTTCATCTCTAGGCTTCGAGTTGTTGATTCCATCTCTAGGCCACTGAAGTATACTGTGACGATTTAGCTGTTGTGTTCTTTGATAAGAATAAGAAGAGTGAAAGTCAAAATAAGCACATGGACATTAAGTTTTTAGTAGTCAGAGAGCATGTTAAAAGGAATGAAGTGCTTGTTGAATACATTCATACTGAGCTAATGATTGTAGATGCTTTGACGAAAGGCATTCCACCAAAGTTATTTAAAGATCATTTCACATGAATGGGACTTTGTTCTCATTTATCACTTTCTATTTGAACTATGGTGCTATACTTGTAGCATATATTAGTAATGAAACTCTAAATTCTTGAATTTGTCTCTATTTTTGTTTGTATACATTTATAATTGGATGACAAATATTTATATTTGGACCTAGAATAAGCATTTAAGGCTTATTCATAAAGATAAAAATGTCACATAAAAGGCTTTTCAAAGAAGATAATTACATTGTAATACATGGAAGGTTATACTTGTTTATAAAGAAATTGCTGTCGTGATTCATGTAATTTATTTTTTTGTTTGAGCATTAAGTTTTTTGAACTAATATGTTAAGATTTATGAATTTATAAAGTTACAAATGTTTGGACCAAGTGGGAGAATGTTAGAGTTTATGTGTTCCACAACATTTTAATTCAAAAATCTAACGTAACCTTGTTTGGCAACTGTGGCAACTAAAGCAACTGCTCATGGTAGTTATCCTTGATGGAAGGATAACTACCATTAACCATAATGAATAATTATAAATAAGGGGTCCCTGATTCTTGAATATTTATAAATAAGTGGTCCCTGATTCTTGCAAACAACCAACTTTGTTCTCCATCATCTGATACCGCACAGAATCAAAAGATCTCCCTGCTTCAAATCTATTGCTAATAGCTGGAGGTGAGTTCCTAATTATTTAACTATTGCTTCTGCTTAATTTCTGATTACTATAAACAGAAAGAACACGGTTTACATGTTTCTTCCCGCTCCAAGGCTACATTCACCATCACCTCTCTCTCTCTCTCTCTCTTACGTGGAACACCAGCCAAATATCTGCCTTGGCTGGACGTCCAACACTTTTATAAGCCACCCTACGCTTCTACATTCTCAAGCCTTGCTATTCAAGGCAGCAGGCTATTATTTCTCTTTGATATAACAAGTTTTCCCTCCTTTAGAAACTCCCCAAATTAGTTGGTTTCATATTTACTTTCCACTCCAGCAGTTACCCAGATTGTTAATTATTCAGTTGCTAATTCCTAGCTGCAGTTGCTATTCCATTTCTATTCTAGATCATTAGACGTCCCAGAGCTTGACGTCTTTGGAAAAGTAAGCAGCTGCCATTGATAACGTCTTAAGTTTTCAATTCTAATTCCTGACATCCTACATTATTAGATAATGCATGCCGTCCTTTAATCCCTCTACAACTCTCCAATGCTCCAGCATGATATGGTTTCCAATTCCATCCAAATTATGTTGGTTCATTTCTAATTAAGAGCATTACCTAGCGTCTCCTCTAGTTGACATCTCATCCCACTTGCCATTTTCTAACTTGGCTGTTCCACTTGCTAATTTCTCATGGCTTCCACGTTCCATGGAGATCACGTCCTATAGTTGCCTTCTAATCCTCCATGCTACAATGTCTTCGACAATCAATCCTAACCTTTCACTTATACCTGGATCATAAAGTGTCTAACTTCCATCTCAGCCCTCCACATTCCCTATGAGAAAGATGTTTCAATCAATCTTGGCTATTCCATTATGGCTAGATCTTTATTTGTTTTAGATTCTATCTCATCCACTTATCTAAGGCTAGAAGAATGACGTCTTTATGCTAGTCTTTTAATCACAAGTTCCTGGCTAGAATTGGAGGTTTTCTATTAATTTAGAAGATTTTTATTCTATGAGATAACCCCTTAATTAATGTACATGGGATGGTTATCATTTTTATTAATTTAGTAGGATTTTGTATCTTTTTATTTTTTAATTATATGTATTTTTTGTTTTTATCCAGATTTTTTCTTCTTTAATAAGCATAAAGTTTCTATCTTTCTGGTGTAAATCCTACAGTCTTTGTTTTTTTATTTTTCTCCTACATCTCCAATTTTCTTTCTAGTAGATAAATCAATTGAGAGATTTTATTAATTAAATAAATCTTTTGGCCTACTTATTCAACTAATGAAACAACAAATCTTTTATTAACCCACTTATTCAACCGATAAAATATGATAAATCAAAAAATAATTAAAAATGCCAAAATGGTGCAAGAAAAAATATGGTTGAAGGGAAAATGCACGTGCAAAGTTTAAAAAGGATCAATAAAAGCCTATTTGCTTAATGTATAATAGATAACGTTGTGATGGATATTATTATAGAGCCAGAAAGCACAGAAAGTTGCCATACAATTCCAACTCCTAGAGGACCCATTGTGGTTGATCACGCCCTCTCGTCTAATATCCCCAAATCCGGTTGACTACTAGTAAAAAGAGGTGCAGATTATACAAATCGGAAAAAAATGCACTTTGAATCAGAGGATAGGGAGGGTAAATACACTGCTTAAAAAAATGGTCACGACCATGAGTGAAAAGGACAGTTTTTCCAGTGTCGTAATCATCCAATCATCGTGATCCTCTAGGAATACAAGAGATCGGAAGTCACAGACAGTAGATGAAGGGTCTGATCCTAAACTTGAAGGTTCCTCGTGAAAAAGCGGGGTGCTGCACTTCAGCTTTCCAGACCGTCAGGTTCCATTATAGCATTTGAAAATATGTGTAACAGGTCTTTGAGACGACTACAAAACGCAAGGTTATCGGCAAATCTGCTAAGTTGGTACGTTTTGGTGATCAAAACCGTTCATCTTCGGAAACCCCAATCGATGTGCTATAGATAAAAGATTGTCCTGCGTCACATAATCTTAGCCAGGCAACTTGTGGTGATTCGGACACCTGCTTTTCACTTTCCAGACCATTAAATTCACCATAACATTATTATAATAGTCGAACGGATGAGATTATACGAGGCATGGCCAATGTAAAATGGGAAATGCCAATCACATGCCGTTGACCATGGAGCGAGAGGTCCCACCTCTTTTTGTAACTGTCTATAGTTTTCGCAAACACCAAATAATTCTGAATAATCAATATTAGCTAATCTACCAACTTTGATATGGAAGACCAAGTAAGCAAAATTTTGGGACGCCAACCACACCAACCCAGGCCTCGACTTCTGACTGTTGATGTTTGGTTCCACAGCCAGTGGCCAACTCCCACCCAAAAACATTTAATTTGGGGAAAAACATAGCCCAAATCACCACATATGCTGAAACATGAAGACCTTCGCTGTCCTCCAATCCAATCACTTTCAGGTTCTACTCCAAGAGCTTGCGTATTCCATCATTTTCTTTCAACCGTCATCACCAGTATGTCCAATTATCTCTACTAAAATAATTGAACTTATTTGACTCAGTTCCCACTCTGCTCTTTCTATATATGTCCTTCATCCATGCTCCAGGAGCATCACAGCTGCTACAACTGATACTGCAGATTTGAATGCTACCCATGTGGTTCTGATTCCTCACTTTGTTACAGAAGGTAGAAGTTTCATCAGTCTCCCTGAAAAATCTCTTTCATTCCTTAAGCAGATTCTGTTTTCTGACACAGACGATTAACAACAGTTGAGCATTAATTATACACCAGATTTTGTAGTTTTTTGAGGGTCTCTTGCTTGCTTCATACACTTCTGTTTCTTTGAGGAGTTTGAAGATCTTGTTTTAATGGAGAATGTGCAAGAGAATGGTCTTAAATTCAGTGTTAAGCAAGAAGAGCCAGCTCTCATTGCTCCTGCAGAGGCAACAGAGAGGGGTCTTTATTTTCTCTCCAACCTTGATCAGAATATTGCGGTGATTGTCCAAACTGTTTATTGCTTCAAGGCAGATGACAAGGGAAATGAGAGGGCTGCTGAAGCAATGAAGGATGCCTTGGGAAAGGTTCTTGTCTACTACTATCCACTAGCTGGGCGGTTGACAATCAGTGCAGAAGGAAAGCTGATTGTCAATTGCACAGGTGAAGGTGCTGTTTTTGTTGAGGCAGATGCTGATTGCGTATTGGATGCTATTGGAGACATAACGAAACCTGACCCTGTGACTCTAGGGAAGCTTGTTTACAACATTCCTGGCGCTAAGAACATTCTAGACATACCTCCTTTGGTGGCCCAGGTTTGTAAATTTCTCTACATAGTTCTGTGCAAACAGTTGTTTCTTACGATTAGATAATTCTTGGGAGTAAATTTTCAGCTCTTGCTGTGACATTTTAGAGTACTGGAACAGAACAGAACAGAACTACCAGTAACAAATTAAATTTGTTCTGAATACAGAGAACTGAACTTAAAAGTCTACACACAAATACACATGTTTGCACTCCATCCAACTTGTGACAAAAGCCTTATGTAGCTCCTACAAGAATACCTGGATTTTAATTTTGAAGATCTCTTTGTTTTTGCCAGATACATTCACATATTAAACATCTTTAAAAAAAAAATGTCCAAGATTTTTACAACTTGCTTGAACTAAATAGCTACCTTAGGAATATTCATTTGTTTGGCATATGAAATTGCTGGTGTCATGTTTCCCTTCAGGTTACTAGGTTCAAGTGCGGAGGGTTCGTTCTTGGGTTAGCCATGAACCACTGCATGTTTGATGGGCTAGGTGCAATGGAGTTTGTGAATGCATGGGGTGAAACTGCCAGAGGCTTGCCACTGAGTGTTCCACCATTCCTAGACAGAAGCCTACTGAAAGCAAGAGACCCTCCTAAGATAGAGTCTGCCCACCATGAATTTGCAGAGATCAAAGATGTATCAGATACCAACAATCTCTATCAAGAAGAAATGCTCTATAGGTCCTTCTGTTTTAACCCTGAAAAGCTTGAAAAACTCAAAATGAAAGCCATGGAAGATGGAGCTCTTGAAAGGTGTACCACTTTTGAAGCACTCTCTGCATTTGTGTGGAGAGCTCGAACCCAGGCATTGCAGTTGAGACCTGATCAACGAACAAAGCTCCTGTTTGCTGTTGATGGACGATCCAGATTTGACCCTCCTCTACCAAAAGGATATTTTGGTAATGGAATTGTTTTAACAAATTCTCTATGCAGTGCTGGTGAGATATTAGAGAAACCACTATCTTCTACAGTCGGACTGGTTCAGAAGGCAGTTTCAATGGTTACAGATAGTTACATGAGATCTGCCATTGATTATTTTGAAGTAACTAGAGATAGGCCTTCTCTTACTGCAACTCTTCTTATTACTACCTGGTCTAGGCTATCTTTTCATACTACTGATTTTGGATGGGGAGAGCCTCGGCAATCTGGTCCAGTAGCTCTACCTGAGAAGGAAGTGATCTTGTTTCTATCGCATGGAAAAGAGAGGAGAAGCATAAACGTACTTCTGGGTTTGCCTGCTCCTGCAATGCCAGTCTTTGAAGAACTGATGCAGATATGAAATAAGCAGCAGCCTTTATGTATTTTCTAGAATTATAGCTGTAATACACCAAGCACTTTCTGGGTTTGTTTTATTCAGCAGTCACATCTAGATCAGAATGTGTTTAACCTAATAAGATACAATTCTTCAGGCCCAAGTGCAAGTTATGCAGAAGAAATGCTTGAAAATGAGGCGTCAGCTTTCTACAGGTCAAGTCTTAGAAGCAAGTCCTTCCTCTATCCTACAAGGAGAACATGATACAAGAAGGAATTTGGGTCTTTGTTTCCTTTTAGATGTATGTGAGTTTCTTAGACGGGTCTTGGGTTAAACAACATAATGTCTATTATATATGTATTTGATTTCCTTTGTTATTGGTTTAAGTTAAACTTCTCAGTTCTGCTATGTACGTAACAACTCTCAAAAGTATTCATTTACTTTATGTGCTTGAGTTTTCCTTGGATATCTAAACGCTTATTATTGTTCAAGCTTCCTCGCTGTAATTATGATCCACAGACTGGTAAAGTTACTTCATTGAGAGTCCTGCTTTAACAATTATGAAATTTCTAACGTTGACAAACAGTAGCAAGGCTTTATAGATTTCAAATCCATATCCAGTAATCAAATTTCAACAAAACAAGATTTTTGTTGCCTTTGGTTTCTTTATATCTCTCTGCACAAAGTAAATTAATTTCCTCGGGACATGGTTCTCCCCTTAACCAATCCTAATGCAGCCAAAAGATACTGGTCCCACGGTGATACATAGACTCCTAGTACACATGCATCTGTTAGCCTTTCAACTCTAGCTTCTATAGAATTTCTGCCTGAGATAAGGCATACTTGGGTGCTAGCAGCTATAATGTAAGAAAACTAATATCAAGTTTCTGTTCATTTTCATTGCCAATGGCTAGAATCAAACTGCCATACCTCTTTCCATAGCCGGGTGTTTTGACATGTTATTCATTTACTCATCCAAAAGATATGCTGATGATTTGTGTCAGGCTGGCTGGCTCACAAAGCTATGAAGCAGATTTCTTAATCTACAACTAACTTCTACATTATAGCATCCGATTGACTACAAAATAGATGTCACTTGATATATGAAAGACAGAAATACACTTGTTTTCAGTAATGTTCTATTCTGCGGTAACTGTCAACTGCATGTCATGCTTACAACAATGTATACAGGTTGCTGGAGCAGTATGTTCTTTGAGGCTGTGATGTACTGCATGACTCCTGATATCTGGTGAGGATCATCATTTGCCATACTGGTAGCCATATAAACACGACTATTTTGAGTTGTTTCCCTAATAAATAACATTTATTACACAGAAGAAAGAAACTTGTAGTCAACTTCATCTGTTCTGTGTATGGGACAACTAAATTGTGAAGGATTACCAAAATCAATGTTATTTGAGACCATAATAATATGAAAAGAGATGTCCCTGAGATACTTTGACGGGCTTAATTAAAGTTTTATATGTTCAACTTAAAATCTCTTGTAGATGATTATCCTTCCTCCCTTCTGTCTGTCATCTTTCTTTCCTGTCCAAAATCTAGGACTGGCTGTTCCATCTCTAGTTTCTTACCGAGCTCCATAAGCTCATTCTCTGTCCTTACATTGTGCTTCTCACCCAACCTTCCTCCACATTCCATAAGTGTGTAAGTGGCTTTCTTACTAGTTAGTATAACAGAAAAATCAGAAGCAATAAGTTGGAACTGTGTCAGAGTACAGAAAATGAAGTGTAAAAGAAATAAGAATCAAATTGACAATATGACAATCCTGTGCATTTACACTTTTGCAATGCCACAAGTGGATACCTGATAATTGCAGATGAGGCTATGAAAGGATAATGTGATTTTACCAGATAATTGCAGATGAGACTCTGAAAGGATAATGTCATCCCATGATGGGTCATTTCTATTCTATATTAATTACAATGTTGCTAAGAAGTAGATAGAATGTATCAAAGGAATTTATAGGAAATTCAGGTCTTGGACTTCAATGTCTACCCAAACCCAACAGGAACCTCCAACGGTAAGCAAAAACACCAAAGACAATCCAGGTCATTACAGCTTGTACTCTTGGACAGATGAAATGACACCACAAATTCCTAACAAGATTAAACATGGAATGTCGGGTAGTTTCAAACTTTTAACCATAGTCATAAATTACGTGTCCATTATTCTCAGCCTCGTTCTATTCTATACAAACATTGCAACCAGTGAATTAAAACATTTTTATAAATAGACTTAAGTCCATAGGATGTTCTTTGGATCAGTTATTTGTCTCAAGGCTTGCGAGAGCAGTGTTTTTGGAGCTTCCCTAGTCTGAGAGTTAGGACCATGAGAAGGCTAGAATAAGCAGTATGTTACTGAAGATGCTCAATGAACATGGGATGAAGGTAAGGCATTCAATGGGGCCAATAAGGTTTCTGATCGCTTATCACGTAATTTGGCTAACTCTCTCTCAGTTACCTACATCTTCATTGATGGATGGCATACGCCCAATCTTCAACAGAATCAATGATGAGCAAATCTGCAAAATTAGATAACAAATTCACATGATGCTGTTCCTAAAGAATTAAATTGCTTTCATTGAAAGAACCAGAAAAAATGTAAAACGGTCTAGTATTGAAACATCCAAACCATTTATCTACTGGGCCTTGCAATGGATGGGTCATAAAGCAAATATCTGATGCACTATACTGCTGTAAAACTCAACTTTGATTTTCAAAGCATCATGTCAATTTATGAGCCATCCACTTCATACTTATAAGGTGATTGACTAGGATCATCGAATGGAAAGATATTTAGCGCATTGCCTATGGGAACTAATAAATGAATGCTTTAACTTATTGAAAATGTGGTCCTTCACTTGTACTTTTACCCATCCTTGCTTTTTTATAGCAGAGACAGGGCCTGACAACATATATTTTCTCCAAGCAAATTCAAACCAGCATATTGGACCTCTCAACTGCTGAAATGAAATCGATGATCCAGGATGTCTGCATAAACAATCTTCCTTGTCAACTAACCCATAAAAACAGCTATAACTTCAATAACCCCTCTAATTTTATTCTTTTCTCAAAAAAGCAGCCATGATCACAGAACAGAGTTGAACATGCCAGAACATATAAAGTAATAATCTTTCATTAACCAAACAATCCCATCACTAATAAACTTTGGGAATCCATGGATACCAAATTGCAGTTTTCATGATACTACCACGATCAAATCTCAAACAGTGTGAGCTGCATAAACTAAGGATTAAATATAATGGGTCTACTAAAAAAAAACAGTGAAAGCTTCATGATGTGAGACTTTAGAAGATTTTTCAGCTGTTTATACAAGGACAAATTGGGTGTTACTCTGCTGGGTGTCAAACCTTGCCTGGTATACTTGGAACAGAAAAGCTAAATTCAATAGTTATAAAACATTTTGAACGGCATCTCAGAAAGACCTGGAGTTGAGATAAGTATCCTTTTACATGAGGTTTGATAATCGATATGATCAATTTATTGCAGCACAAGGACTGAGAAGCCGATACGACGCATAGCCCTTTGGAAAGCTGCATCCTTGAGGAATATCATCATTGTCCATCTCATGTAAGATCTTGTAGAAGAGGTCAACTTGGCAAGGAAGAGCAAGGGGTCCTTCACTGTTGAATCCATACTCCATTTCAGCCTCTTCCAAGAGCATCCTGAAAAGAGGATGGCTCACATATTCCGTTTTGATCACGAAACGTTCCTTTTCAGGGCCAACATACACAGAGAAGCAACCGACTGGAGCAACTTGTCGCTTCAAGCAACGTTTCTCTTCATCAGGATTGGCAGATAGAGGCCATGATTTGCTTTTTGACATGGTAATGAAAGGGACCTCAGATGATCTTATGCTAAGTGAAGTGGATCTTGAGAAATTCTTCAAAATCTTACACAATTTACTTTGTTTTGCCGTACCCATTTCAACTTCCCCCAGAAACTTGACTACAAAATTTGATACAATACAGAATTGAAGACAGAAGAATTCAGGTGCTTGAAGCTTAATCACTTAAGACAGAACATAGAAACATAAACATCTCCTTCCATCGAGAAGTTACTACCTTTAATTCTTGATTGAACAAAGGAAAAGAAAGAAATTTGAGGATCTTTGAAATTTATCCTCTACTGCAAACGAGATAAATAGCATCCATCCATTAGAGATTCTTCATGAAAACTTGAGGGGATTTCTTTTGGGTACTAGAGCTTTGTAGATTCTTTCCTTAAACAGAACAAATACCACCTAAATCCCAACTTCCTAATCAAGACTTTCAACAAGTATCTACACTTCACCACTTCACAAGGAAGAAAAGCAAGAAGTAAGCAAGGAAATTTCAATTGAATTCGATGTGTTAACCTCGATCATAAACAAGATAAAACATGACTTTCATCCTCGGCCTCATTGTGTTATTCATATCTTCCCAAACCAGGAGGTATATTCACCACCATGTACAACTAGGAAAAGTCCCTGAAATCCAAAACTTATAAACCCAAAAAATAACAGCAACCCAATTGCAGAAGCCATCAAAACAAGCAAAAGAAAGCTACTATCCAATCAGAAACTACCAATCCGAGGGGGTATCTAAGTAACCCAGCAACCAAAAAGGGAGGAAACATAAAAAGAGAAAACACTCTCACGAGCATGCTCAATGCCGTCTCAAAGCGGCAAATCTCTAGAGGCTACACAGCCATCCCCAATATAAATATTACAAAGAACAAGCAATTTGTCAACGCCAAAATGTAATTCTTTTTTCCAGCTATTTTCCCTTGTTTACCCTTCCAGTGACATGAGAGACCCAGTTTCAAAATTCATTTTCTTTTGGGTTTCTTCTCTATTTGTTTATCCTAGAATGACATTAGAAACCCAATTTCTAGATTCCATTTCTTTTGAGCTTCTCTTCCTTTATTTATCCTCAGAGTGTGACGAAAGAAGGCCAGTTTCTCTGAATTCAATTCCTGTTCCTAGACAAAAGAAATTAAAAAACGAGAGAAAAATACAGAGATAATCTAGGATAGTTAAGAAGTTGCCTGACCTCTGGATTCTGATCAGCGAGACTATAGATTTCTTGTGGTTTCTTAATTTACCATTTTTGGTTTCTAGAGCTTGATGATTCATCAAAGAGTTCCCAAAAATTTAGAAATGAGTGACCGTTGCTAAGATGAAGAAGTGCTCTTCAATTATTGTGTTTGAACGAATAGCGGATCGCCACGTAGCTACTGACGTGGCGTCCTGGGGCTTTCTAGTGACGCCGTGGATACGGAGACTACGAGTTATCATAATCAAGGAGAAGACTCCTATTACCCTAGATTTATTCACTAACGACTATTATATCCTCACGGTGTTGTTGGTACTTTATGACAGAAATAACCTCCAACTGTTCGGTAAATTACATGGACAGGCATGCCTTATAGTTTGTTGAAAATTCTTTCGGAAGAGTCTGCGTAGAGTCCACTTTTCATAAAGTGTGTAAGGACACCAACTGTTATTACCGATGCCTTGATTTTTTGAGTAATCTAATCTGTTGATGGGATTTGCAGCTCCCCGATGGGTGCATATCAAAATTCACATCCAGTGGGATGCCTCTAATGGTCTCTTTCTACTGAAATATAGATGGTATTTATTTTCTGTTATAATATAAGATAATGTGCCTTTTCTTTGAACTCACTCATCTTCTGTCGCATGTCTTTTTTTTATTTTTTCATTGACCTATATTTACTTCTCTCTCTCTTCATAGTTCATTCAATATATTAGCTAATCTTAAATCATTTCAAACATATGAAACTTTATAAAATTATTTTTGCTAAATGCAAAATTTTATTAATAAACGAAGAAGTACATAATAAAAACACCCAACCAATTAACTAAGACACTTCTTGGATGCAACCTACTAGATAATCAAATCTAATATACTTCGGACATGAAGGCCTTTTTAGCAAGGAAATTAGCAGGACAATTGGCCTCCCTCTAGATATGACCAAATTTAACCTTGACAAAGATATTCAGTGCTCGAAGACATACCACCTGAATCCTCTTGTGCCTCTGCATATTATTCCACCTCCTGTTCCTTCTCATTGCCTCTGCAACTAGTTGCAAATCACCACGATCTACAAAGGAGATATAAAGAACTCAGAAGCAGGATCAACACCAAACGTTAACTACCACCATTCAACCCCATTATTTGTTTACAGCCCCAGATATATGTTATATCATGAAACGAAACATCTAAGTTCGTCCATAATAATCCCAGCAGCTCCGACTTCTCCTGGATTATTCAAAGCACACCCGTCAAATGCCAGTTGAAGAAACCAATAAGGTGGTCTCCAAGTAATTGACAATCTCACGATTCCTAGTTTAATGATGTTCTTTTGGTTCCATCTATCCTAAAGTGATTGCTAGGAATCAGTAAACCGAGGCCAATCAGGGAAAGAGTTAGCATTCGTTCTTCATTCCAAGGTTCCTACTTATGAATAAGCTTATTACGAGCAATCCAATTTCCCACGCTAAGAAAACATGGGCCTCTGGAAGGAGAATCGAACCTCAAATTTTGACTTTACAGAATTGATCCGTGTTTTAATGGCGTCATCAATGGAATAAAAGTCTTTATACTTGTAGTCACATCGATCAACAAGAATAATCCATAATGTTCGTACCTTTGAGCAGGACCGAAACAGGTGATAATGTGTCTCATCTGCAAGTCCTCTGAGCAGATAGGAATTATGTACCTAGTGAAAAATCTAATAAACGAAAGAACAAGTTGGTAGCTTGTGATGAGCAAGAAACCAAAGGAACATGTTCAACCGTGCAATTCATTGAAAGTTTTCAGAGTTTCCTCCCATGATCCTCCGAGCTAGCATTAGAGTTTTGTGAAGTCATAAAATAGCAAGATATGATAGAAGAGTTACCATCATTTATCTTCCACCGAACAAGTTTATCTTCCTAGTCATGGAAAAAAGACTTTGACCTTGAACTTGAACTTGAGATGCAACCTCTCAAGGAAGAACAGTTAGGAAATCGCTTTTCCAATTCCTAGTATCCCAATCCATCATTTGGTTAAGAGAATCCTAATGAGAAAAGTAATGGCCATCCAAATTTACCAAATTTTATAGAGGTGAATCCACTTCCTTAATCCGCAGATTTTGCCATACACGAATCTTCTTACCTTCTCCAGGTAACCAAAGAAAACCATTTTTCAAAAAATGGCATGCTCTAACAATAGCTTCCCAGGCTGTCGAGTTAGACGATTTGATGCCCAACTCCCTAAAGGAATGCTTAGAAAGATGCTTTGCTTTGCTTTAATAAGTTTTACCCACAACGATGTTTCATTAGTCAAAATAAACCTAGCTTTGCCTTGAAGTAATGATCCATTAAAGTTGAGACTTTTAATGTCCAAACACCTTCTGAATTGTTCGAAATAATACGGTCCAACAAACTGATGAAGACTTTTTCTCTAATGATTGGAAGTGCTACCAATGCATAATACGAAATCCTAGAGGTTGCTGCCTTGATCAGTATCATACGTCCTTCCCGAGACGAGATTAGATCTCCATCGAGTCAGTCTCTCTCCCCGATCAACAATAAATTAAAAATATTTGGATTTAGGCTGGCGAGAGAACATAGGAATGTCTAGCTTTTCATCCAAGAAATCTTTAAAAATTTGAAAAGCCTCCTCAATGCCTTGGCAGCTTTATGTTGAATCTTAGCATTGAAGGTCAATGCGAATTTCTCAAAGGAAATTGAAAGATCTAATTCAATTGACAGAAGCTGAAACATACCACGGGTGGTCCTGCGGTTAGCAAAGGATGCCTTCAACAGAATCATGAAATCATCTGCATATAGAATGTGAGAAATCATAAGTTGTTTTTTCCATATAAACATTGGTGATAGCAATCTGTTATGTATTGAACAATCCATAGTAACGGATAATGCGTCAGCACATAGCACAAACAAATAAGGAGATAAAAGATCTCCCTAGCGAAGACCACGAGAAAGGTGGAACAAAGGCGTAGGAGTACCATCGACAAGAACCACGAAGCTTGTAGTAGATATGCAGAACATAATAAGATTGATAATCTTAAATAGAAATTCCATTTTTAACTAACACCTGTCGAAGAAAATTCCATCAATGCAATCATAGTCTTAACCATGTCAGCTCTAAATGCCAGGTTGTTGTAGCGTTTCTACTTCTTTCTGAATGCTGTAAGAATCTCATGGACAATAAGAATATTGTCATGGATACTTCCCCCAAGCAAAAAAGCAGCTTGGGCAAGGTTGATGAGGTGTTCAAGGTGGGGTTTAAGTCGGTTAACCAGAGCCTTAATAATAAATTTGTATCCAACGTTGCACAGAGAAATAGGTCTGAATCTATCAATAGTTTCCACCAAATCTCCTTTTGGTACGAGGGAAATAAAAGTTTTATTGAGTTGTTTCGGGAAAGACCTGGATTCGAAAGCAGCAGAAACCAATGCGAAAAAGAGAATGACCCACTCTTGGCTTGGATAAAACATGCATGTTGGGAACCTATCAGGACTAGGAGCTTTTGTAATACTCTATAAGATTACAAGCATAAAACTATCCGTAGCTCATATGAGTAGCATAGATCTTACTGTCTATTTCATATTTTTTTATCGAGCCTCTATAGTTGTTGGGACTTAGAGTCTAATGTGCCTTTTCTATGCACGCTCTCTTTCTCCCACATGTTTCTTTCTATGTTTTTTTAATTTTTGCTATATCATTCAACAATAAAGATATTAGTTAATTTTTATTTACTTCTCTCTTTTCTCTTTTGACTCTCTACCTTTTCTCTCTCTCTCTCTTGAAATTATCTCATATCTTAAATTTCATACTTTTCTTAAATCACATAACATCCTCATAAATATTTATTCAATATGCTTAATATCCCTAAAGCATATTAAACATAAGAACGCTTTATAAACTCATATGCATAAAATGATCTTTAGGCTCGTATGAGTAGCAATCTTGATCAATAAATTATAAGTCCATTACTAGAGCTTCTCTTTCTTAGGCAATCTAAGTCATTAACGTGTAAATGTTGTTGGATTTTAATTATTTATCACTATCCAAAACATACTTTGCTAGTTTAGAAAAAAAAACATGATATCATCCATATTTCAATAGGAAAAACCCACCAGAGATGCAATTTGTTGCATGAGATTTATGGTAGGAGTCCATATAATTTCATGGGCATAGGCTCCCACCGGGACTCCTTTGGCAGGAGTTTTGGAGGAGAAATATCACTAATTCCATCTTTCATAAGAGGAAATTTCTTATGCTAAACCTTATTTGGCCAAATTGATTTTTGGGATGTGCACCTCCTTGCTAAGCTCATCATCATCATCAAGACCTTACCCTAGTTAGGAGTCGGCCACATGAATCTTATTCCTTCATTTCTCTCTATTAAGTATCATGACTTCATTTAGTCCCAAAGTTTTTAAATCTGTTCTCACTACTTTTATCTACGTTCTTTTGGGCCTTCCCCTTGCCCTTTTAGAACCTTCTACTTGCTAAGCCCATTGTAATAAATGGTGCAAATCAATTATATATTATCTTAGGAGAGTAGCAAGCTAGTGAAACATGTTACCACATTACATTGTTGTTCCTAATATAAGGGGTTGGAAAAGTAAATTCTAGATATAAACTCATTAAAAAACATACCTAATATCAGGCTATTTACTTTTTCCATTTTATTTATACTATTTATTAAACAAACTCTCCCTCCTACTTTTAAGATTGATTAAAAAGCTAAACTTGCTATAGTATTACTAAATATATCTGGTGTGAGTGTCTGCTCAAAGTATATACTATTTCTAAAAAAATTTAGGTCTTATAGTCTCTTAGACCTTCTCTAATGTTGTATTGTAAATATATATCACTTATTATAACTCCTTAAATCTGTACTAACTGTTCTTTATCTCTTTATCTTTAAATCTAAACAAAACTCACTCACTCCCTCTTCTTATTTTAGCTTCCAAAATTAGCAATTATAACTATATTTTTACTAATCCCAGGTTTTTATGTCCCCATTTCTCTTTTGGCAGATATCTTCTTGCTTAGTGGTGCAAGGCACGTGTATTTTTTCTAGTAGGCAATATAACAAATCAGATGGTCTCCTACCCTTGACATGGACGCATCATTTTTAAGTGCATGTCACCTTTGTCCTTAATTTAATACCCAATTAAGTGGATTACTTAGCTTGAAATTAAATTTGAGGATTAACATTAACCATTTACTTAGTAATTTATAAGAAAATCTTGAGCAGTAGTCCACATTTGTCTTCTAATATAATCGTTAATCATGATCAACAAGTTGGCTTTCAAGATCTAGCACCTGGGACGAAGAATCCGAAACATGATTTTATAACGGGAGTTGGCCCTATCCAAGGCTGCGTTAGAAGTAATTTTCCATGCTGAAGGGCATTTCTGTTATATTGGCGAATGCGGGGTGGGCTCCGCCATCTCATCTGACGTGAGTTCTGCAACACGCAAGTGGAAAGGTCCTCTTCTCCACGGAACAGCGAGATGACGCATATGCTCTCTTAAGCAGTCAACCCCCGATTACCAAAGGACACGTACGCCCTCTTCATAAAAAGGAATAAACCTCTGTAGCCAACCACTAGTTGGCGTCTCTTTGACGTTTCTTTCTTTTCTTCTAATCATCTTCTTTTAATGCATGGATTTTGATTTGATCGGTCCTTTCACGTTTCGACTGTCTCTCTTTTACACCGAACAGCATCCATAGGACCATACTGAAATAATTTATATTAATTTAAACATACCCAGGACGAATCTACCTGGGCCCACCTAGTTGTGATCTCAGTATGATCCAGATCGTTCGCGTTCCAGCCATCAGATCACTAAACAATATAAAGTGCCAGATTGGATTATTTGAAAGGGATTCAATATTATATGCCATTGACTGAACAAGCTAAACCACTTTCAAGTGTGACATCATGGGAGATGGTCCGGCGGGTGGATGAGATTAACCCTAGCCATCCATGGAAAAACTTCAATCAGGATTCCCTAACTGTACGTTACGGATCGAACAATCTAGGTCACCTGCAAGTGTGCCCAAACACCCGAAAATGGTTGGAGTGGGTCGCACTAACATCAAATCGGCGGACATAATTATGCTTATCTCATTAGTTACTTCATCTTATGCCATTGCCCGTCATTGCTACTTATTTATCTAATTTTTTTCTTTTCTTCCTCTGGGTCTTTGGATTAGGTTAAGGGTAGTGACATCCAAGGAATTGGACGTGTCTGGTTCCAAATTTCCCAAGAAAAGAAAAGGGGTGCTTACTTATTCAATGATCCGAACCATTGGTTTATAGGTCTCTATCGTGCATATATCAGCCATGCGAGATCTTCTGTATCTGACAATCCCAGCCATTTACATTATAGTTTGCAGAATGGATGCTTCAGAAGACGTAAAAAATCTGCAAAAACTATGGGCTTGGGGTTGCTTGTGACTCTTCATATATAAGTGAGATCAGGAAGATGGACGTCTGCGATCACTATGATACACCAAATGTACAGTGGAGATTAGGACAGCCAATCAATTCAAAAAATTAGACTACGCAACCATGCCTCATTCAAATTTGGCTTGGAAACTTCTCCTAGCGTGAAACAGGTACGCAACTTGCATGAAGGCGTTGTTGTGTCAAAGACGGAACCAACATCCTGCAGTGTATATGAGAGAAAAAGTAACTAAAAATCTGTAAACTATATTATAAGGCGTTGTGGACTCACTTTCTTCAAATGACCACAGGCTGCACTTACAATTCTTTATATGAAGAAACAAAACCTTAGATTTCGGCGAACATGTCAGAAACTATAAGGCGTGTGAGAATATCATTTTTTTTTTCTTTCAATTTTTTATTAGTTTAAAGTTAGGGGTCAACTGAGCTGAATATAATAAGCATGTCTATTGGATTGAAAAATGGCGAGATGGGTGAACCGGTGAACGACTTGCTAGACGCTGAAGGCTGAAGAAGGAAGCGCAACCGAGGCCAGATAAATAGACGACCCTGGAATAGTAGGGCTAGTGAATGCAGATTGCTGGACAGAATGTCAACTTCATTATGCAAACGTCCCATTTGCAGACCTCAGGGAGATGTAACTTTTTGGCATGTCAAAGGTGACTTAACTTTATTAAGATAAAAAACGGTCGAGACGACGATATTACCACCACATTTCTATATCCATTGTGACTTAAGAGAAAGGCGGAGCGAGGTCCATGAGGACGTTACTGGCCATCATTTAACGACTTAATCATTCAGTGGGAGGTAAAAGGCCTTTAACAGACGGTCCATTATTTTGGGAAAATTCTCCTTTCTAACTATTATATGGTGCGTTTGGTTATAACTAAATTCTATATGCTTTGGCAATAAAAAACCTAAAAACTCAATAGCAGAAAAGGCTCTCATTTGGGTAGCTCCATGGATTCATTGAGAACTGACTTTAATGGATATTCTGCTTATAAGATCTTTAGAAAACGGGAAGAGATCACCAAAGGGAGTGTTAGCAAAAACAGTGCTTGCCCACAATAGAGTCCACCTCAAGAAGGACACTTCACATTAAACTTCGATGAACCTTGGCCCATCGGCAGGAGAGGCCCTTAGAAATATTCTATTCGACTATGTAGGGCATATTGGTATCACAGATTCAAATGAAGCCGAAGTAAAATCTATCTTGGAGGCACAATTTGGAACTCCTTTAGGATCTGCTTACTGGTTGTAGAAGGCGATTCATCAAATGTTGTCTCGTGGTTAAAAGAAAACTGTATTGCATTATGGAGCTTCGAGCCCCTTTTGGATAAAATCAAACGTATAGTCGGAAGATTGGAGGTCATTTAAAGCCAATGATCAGGCTGATGGTCTTGCTAGAGGAATGGAGCTGTCTAATCTAAGAATTAGATGGCGATGTTCTTCCACTCCAAGTATATCATGCATCAGAATATTTCTGAGAAAAGTTGGATTTTCTCGCCAAACAAGTTTGCTGATGCTTAACCGCCTAGGAAGCAAGCTTCTTTGTTGCTTGATTACGTTCTCTATAAACATGTCTAAGACTAACAGAGCCATAAGGTGGAGGGGCACCAAGAGACTCGTTTATCGTCATCTGAGCTGACCACGATTGAAGACATAAAACCTTGGATTTTTCTGAACATGTCCAAAGCTACAAGGCGTGCATGAATATCTTTTTGTTTTCATTCAATTTTTAATTAGTTTAAGGACAGTTTGGCTGAATATAATAAGCATGTTTTTTGGATTGAGAAACGGCGAGATGGGTGAAGGACATGTATGCAGACGCTGAAGACTGAAGAGGGAATCGCAGCCAAGGCTTGATAAATAGCAAGCCCGGGAATAGTAAGGCGAGGGCCAGCCCCAGTGAATGTGGAGATTGCCGGATGGACGGGCAGCTTCATTATATAGTAAGCGTGCCATTTGTAGTCCTCATAAAGGTCTCACTTTCAGGTGTCAATGAATGATGTGTCAACAGTTGATTTGCACTTAGCAAAAATCAATTTCTTTAAGATGTGGTGGTCGATACCAATAGTCATAAAGTTTAATTCTAGAAAAGTCGACAAGGGAAAAAGTTGCAAATTCAAAACTATTGGATTATGGAGCAAAAAGTTAGAAAAATTAAATTTTTTTGAAAAGATGTACAGAATAACAGCTCTAAAATTACAAATTTACAATGAAGTCATCCATAGAGCTCAAATTGCTGAAAGTGAGCTCAAATTGCTGAAAGTGACTGTAAAGAGTTTCAAAAGAATAAAGACAATAAGCTTGGAGTCAAAAATACCCGTCAATAGAACTCGAAAAATTCATGGATAAGGCAAAAAGATTTATAAGTTATAAAAATTAAGGAAAAATTTTGTATACAACCTTTTAACAACTATATTTAGTAAAAATTGATTAATTTCTAACTAATATGGGATGGCTAGATCATTTCCACAATCCGATTGTAAGATCTTGTTTAATTGAACTTGTAACTACTACTGGTCGTTCTTTAGTTGACTCTTACCTCCTAGGGTTCTAGACCCCTTCGATTTGGACTTGACTGGCTAGAGCAACTAGATCTTAAAGATTTGATTACAAGATGGTGGAAGGAGGCCAATCTTAAGCGGAATGCTGGTACTATTCTAGCTCTTAAGCTCAAGTATGTGAAAAGAAACTTAAATGATGGGCCAAAAAAGAAAAAGAAAAAAAGAAGAAGAAAAGAGAGTAGATATAAGCCTTCTTAAAGCCCTTCTATTCACTTTCAAACTAAGAGAAGAGAGCCCATGCCTTTCAAATAGAGAGCACACCATCAAAATCATTGCTGAAAGTAAGTTGAAGTCAATGGAACTCAAAGAAGAAATTCAATGGAAGTAGAGGGCTAGAGTAACATGGTTATCTATAGGAGATAAGAGCACACTATGCTTTAGTGCTATAACCATTCCACAAGAGAAATAACTGGATCTCTTGCCTTAGCATGAATGGTGGAAGAATTGAATATTCAACTCAATTTCTAAAGAAGTCATTGGTTTCTATAAGAACCTCTACTCTTCGATAGCACTCTATAATCCTTCCAATAATTTCTAGAATTTAACAAAATAGATGCCAACGCCAATGCACAAATTGAACTTACTTTAGTAGTTGCAGGAGTTAAGAAGGTAATTTTTTGTTATGGGGCTCATAAAAACCCTACACCAAATTGGTATTGTTTTAAATTCTTCCAAGTCTTCTAGAAGATTATTAAGAAGGAAGTTATTAACTCTGTCAATTGGCTCTATAATGGAGACACCATGGATAAATACTCTAGAGCCACCTTTGTTGTGCTTATTCCAAAAATGGCAATAGCTTGTTTTCTTAAAGACTTTAGACCTACAAGTCTCCTTAGAAGCTACTTCAAAATAATAGCCTAGTTATTGTCTAATAAAATGAAGGGTATTTTTGAAAAGGTTATCTCATTCAATCAGTAGCCTTTCCTGTATATATATAAGATCATCATCAAGACCTTATCCCAATTAGGGGTCGGCCACATGAATCTTATTCCTCCATTCCTCTCTATTAAGTACCATAGCTTCATTTAGTCCTAAAGTTTTTAAATCTTTTCTCACCACTTCTATCCACATTCTTTTGGGCCTTCCCCTTGCCCTTTTAAAACCTTCTACTTGCATTGCCTCACTCTTTCTAACTGATATCGTTTTTGCTCTCCTTTGGACATGTCCAAACCATCAAAGTCTAATTTCCCTCATCTTGTTACCTATTGGTGCTACCCCTAGATTTTCTCTAATATTTTCATTCCTAATTTTATCTTTCTTGCCTTACCACTCATCCATCTCAACATCCTCATTTCTACGACGCTTATCCCATGAGCATGATGTTCCTTAACTGCCCAACATTCTAATCCATAGAGCATGGCTGGCCTTATGAGCATCCTATAGAATTTTTCTTTTAGTTTGAGTGGCACCCGTCAATCACACAAAACTCTAGATGCACATCTCCATTTATTCCAACCCGCTTGGATTCTTTGGGTAACCTCCCTCTCAATCTCTCCACTCTCATGAATCATTGATTCTAAGTACTGAAAGTGGTCTTACAAGGACTTCTTGGTTATCAATCTTGACTGGTGTTCCACTCCTACTCTCCTTGCTAAAATTGCATTCCATATATTCTGTCTTAGTTTTGCTAATTTTAAATCCTTTAGATTCTAATGCTTATCTCCATAACTCTAGCTTTGTGTTTACACCCTCCATTGTCTCATCAATTAAGACTATATCATCTGCAAATAGCATGCACCAGGGAATCTCCTCCTGCAGATGTTTTGTTAACTCATCCATAACAAAAGTAAAAAGGTATGGACTCAATGCTGATCTTTGGTGCAATCCTACAGTGACAGAAAAATCACCAGTCTCGCTACTAGCGGTCTTAACATTTGTTACCGCTCCCTCATACATATCTTTAATTATGTCTATATACCTTCGCAAAACCCCTTTCTCCCCCAACACCCTCCATATTAACTCTCTAGGGACTCTATCATAAGCTTTCTTTAAGTCGATAAAGACCATGTGGAGGTCTTTCCTCCTCTCCTTATATTTCTTAGTAAGAAAATAGCTTCCACGGTAGACCTCCCAGGCATGAAACCAAACTGATTCTTTGATACAATTGTCTCATGTCGTAACCTCTTCTCAATCACTCTTTCAAAAATTTTGATAGTGTGGCTCACAAGTTTGATCCCTCGATAATTAGTGCAGCTCTGTATGTCTCCTTTATTCTTATAAATTGGTACAATAGAGCTTTTCCTCCACTCATGGGCATTTTCTTTGATTTTATAATCTTGTTAAACAATTTGGTCAGCTAAACTACCCCAAAAACTCCCATATGCTTCCAAACCTCTATTGGTATACATCGAGCCCAATGGCCTTTCTTGATTTCATCTTTTTCAAGGCCTCTTTAACTTTAGGTATTCTAATCCTACGCTTATATCTATAATATCCATTATTATTTAGGTTTATAGTATTTTCAATCCATATATTCTCAGAGCCATTGTTATTTAACAATTTTTGAAAGTATGTTTCCCACCTTTGTTTGATCTCATCATCTTTGACTAATACCCTTTGATCATCGCTTCTAATGCTCCTAACATGATCTAAGTCCTTACCCTTATGTTCTCTTACTTTTGCAAGTTTAAACACATCTTTCTCACCTTCTCTTGTTCCTAGTCTATTATAGAGCTCATCATATGCTTTAAGTTTAGCCTCACTTACTATTCTCTTAGCAACCTTTTTAGCATTCTTATATTGTTCATAGTTTTCATTATTTGTAGTCTTCTGCCACGCTTTAAAATACATCTATTTTTCTTTAATAAAATTTTGCATTGTTTCACTCCACCACCATGTTTCCTTTACTAATTGTCTTTTACCTTTAGATACTCCCAAGACATCTTTTGCCACTTTCTTAATGGACTCAGCCATATTAGTCCACATGGTATTTACTTCTATTTCATAGTTCCAGCTTCCTTCTACCATCAACTTATTTTTGAATGAGGTTATTTTCTCTCTTTTAAGTTTCGCCACTTAGTTTTTGGATGCATATTAAATTCATTTCTTTTCCTCCATCTTTGATATGAATATCCATAATCATTAACCTATGTTGTGATGTTAAACTCTCATTAGGTATCACCTTACAATCCTTACACATTGATCGTTCAGTATTCTTAAATAGAAAGAAGTCTACTTGGCTTTTATGAAGTCCACTTTTAAAGGTTATTAAGTGTTCATCCCTCTTCTTAATGAGTGTATTTTCAATGGCTAGGTTATATGACAAAGCAAAATCGAGGACAATTTCCCCCCATCTCATTTCATTCACCTATACCATACCCTCCATGTATTCTATCATATCCTTCCTTTTCTTTTCTTACTTGTCCATTTAAGTCTGCTCCTATAAATATCTCCCTCAGTGTTGGGAATTTCTTATATGACTGTCTCCATATCTTCCTAAAATTGTATCTTGATTATTTCTTCTAACCCTACTTGTGGTGCGTATGCACTTATAACATTTATGATCTGCTCCCAGAACAAGTTTTATTATTATAATTCTATCACTAATTCTTTTAACGTCCACAACTTTATCCTTTAATTCTTTATCTGCTATTATTCCTATGTCATTTCTGTTATTATCCTTTCCTACATATCATAATTTATACCTATCGATTTCTCTAGCTTTAGCCAAGCGATGTTGACTCTCTTACATTTCATCGTGTCTACTAACTCTAGACTCTTAACTGTTAATGTCCCTATATTCCACGTGGCAATACAAATCTTATGCTCTGGAGATGTCCTATTTACTAACACCCTTCTCGATCTCCATGGTATGACCCATGTCTGCTTTTCATTGCACCTGGGTTCTGATGCAACATGTCGCTTTTGAGGGGACGCTCTAATAGCCCTTGCCCATTTAGCAGTACACCTGCGATCCAATGTAGCATGTCGCTTCTGGGAGAACACCCTAGCAACCCTTGCCCATTTTTCACCGCACCTGGGATCTGATGCAGTGTGTCGCTTATGGGGACGCCCTAGCTTGAGGGAGTGTCAGTTTTTTATTCATGTCATATTAGAGTTGCCATAGTTTTAAGAAGTTGGAGATGATTTTTATTTCTTCCTTATAAGTAGGAAAGAAAGAACAAAATCATTTTCATCTTCTCCCTTGCCGGCTGGCACCTAATGCAAGGGTTGCCATATTTTAAGAAGCCGGAGATGATTTTTATTTCTTCCTTGCAAACTACTATACAAATGCATATTCATTTGAAGAAGAAAATAAATAACAAAATCAGCTTCAACTTCTCCCTTGCCGGCTGACTCTTGATGCAAGACCCTCCGTTTTCATCCGAGCTTAGGACCGGCATTGGCGGAGTTATATATAGATATATATATATATATAGTAGATATAGTTTTAATTGCCCAGGAGACTCTAAACTTGATAATAATAAAAAAGAGTGGGTTAGGAGGTATTATTTGCAAATTTGACATGCATAAGGCATTTGATCAAGTTGAATGGATACTAATTAATAAAGTTACATAGAAGATGAACTTTGGGTTAAAATGAAAAAGATGGATTCATCGGTCCATTAGCTTAGCTTACTTCTCTATCATCAGTAATAATGCACCACAAGGTTTCTTCAAAGGATCTAGAGATATAGGCAAGGGTGCCCCTAGAGCCTCTACTTGTTCCTTTTAGTAATTGAGGCTTTTAATTAGATAATGATAAAGGGTTCTTCTTAGAACCTTTACTTTGGATTTAAAGTTCCAAACTTTCAGCAAGACATTATACATCCGAATTATGTTGCTCATACACTATCTATACCTACCATCACCTTAGATTAGAGCTTTAGAATCAAATCAATCCTTAGATGTCATGAGAGAGCTAAAAGCCAGAAGGTGAACATCCAAAAATCCAGAATATATAGGGTAAATATGGATATGTGTTGAAGAGAATGCAGTAAACATTGGATGTCGGCCAGATACACTATCATGGTCTTATCTTGGTCTCCCTCTCTATCTCTCTTAAGAGACCAAATTTAGCATCTTTGTGGGTACCAGTCTCAGAGAGATTTCAAAACAAACTTTTAGCTTGAAAAGAGCTTGCCTTCTTAGTTGGGGTTAGAGTTGCTCTTATAAAAGCATCTCTTTCAAACCTACCCATCTATTTCATGTCACTTCTAGTGTCTAGCCAATGTTTTGTTTAAGATGGAGCAAACCTACAGAAATCATATGGAAGGGTGGGGAGAGCAATGGAAAATTTCATCTGGTTTCTTTGGAAAAGATTTGCACCCTTATGGTATAAAAGGGAGTCTTGGAATTAGAAGATTAAAGGAAATGAATTGAACTCTGCTTTGTAAATGGCTATGAAGATTACCATTTGATAATGAAGGACTATGTTAATAGGTCATCAAAGAAAGATGTAAGCCTACTAGCCTATGATGGGTTGAATCCTCTAAATGTGCTAAAGACTCTCTCATTTGGATAAACAATACTAAAAATCTTGATTACTTCAAAGCCCATATCAAGCTGGAAATTTACTCTAGCAAAGATAGATTTTTGGACAAATGATTATTTGGACAAAGACTCCCTCTATTCATGGGCAATTTCTGTTAAATTGGTTTACGTATGTCACTATCCTAAAGGATCTAAATGGGAACCAACTAAATTCATCTAGCAATCTTTAACTCCTCCAAAGTACTATTCTTCTCATGGTGTATGATGAGGAATAAAATCTTAACATCTAACAAGGTGAATTCTAGGGGTATTCAAAGTCCCTCTTGGTGGTACCTATGTTAAAGTCATGGAGAATGCAACAATCATCTTTTCTTAGATTGCAAGGTAGCTAAACAAGTATGGATTTCCATTATCTCCAAATTTAGCATGGCATGATCACTTCCATAGTATGCATGAGCATTGTTTATAGTGGGTAGGGTAAAATTCAATTCAAACCCAACTTGATTTTTTTTCTTTTCAACTAATGGCACTTGTGGCTCGAAAGAAATGCTAGGTGCTATAAAAATAGAGGTAAATCTCTTTGAAGCCTCACTGATGATATATTCAAAGAAGTAGCCCCATGGGCATTAACACCAAATGGTTCCAGGATACTCCACTAGTGAGATCATCAAAGACTCAGTGAACAATATCTTAGATGTTAAAAGCAAAGATGCTTGTAAAACTTACTAGAGATCTTCCCCTAAATCATGGTACTTTTTACTTCATTGGTGCTTGATACCTTAAGTTGGGTCTAACTGGTGTGCGAGGAATGCTATAAAATCAAAATGTTTTGATCATATTTGATTTGTTTAGACTCCTAGGACTCTGTGATTCTTCAGAACTAGAAGTCTTAGCCTTACCCATAGTTGTCTCCATTTGGGATCAATTTAAGCATTAACAAAAATCTTGATAGAAGAATATGGAGATTATGGAACTTATTAGACAATATATTATCTGATTATTGGAGCATATGTATCCTTCTCACATGAACTTTTCTCCTTAAAGACTGATACTCCTTGAAGGCTCCTCCTAGGTCAGTCTGTTGTCCTAGGTGGCCCTGACTGTAACCATCTTTGCCACCTCCTCCATCTATATAATTAAGGGGGTTCATATGCACCATCACCAATTCTTGGTAATGTCATCCATGATTTGCTCCTCATGCTAGCTCCAAGCTTAAAGGCTTGTCTAAAGATTATCTACTGGTAATGCTGGGGCACACCTTAAAGTTCTTCTCCCCTAGTTCACATAGTTCACATGGAATGAATGTGAGCCAATTATTTATAGAGGTTATTTAATTAGCTTGAGAAGGTATTGAGTGCATTGATCAGCTAACTCTACAATTGATTTATTAGTAAGAGAGGGAGTCTTATTGGATAATCTCAAGGAAAGAAAGCTAAACTAATTTCCTCTCTTATTACTCTTGTAGATAGTCACTCGCTTATGAGTAAGTCCATACATGTATGTGATTATTGAAGGAAGATCCAAGGCTTTTACTTGTATCTAACTTTTGCACTCAACAGGTAACGTGTGTACTTAAGTGCTTGTGTAATGCTCTAAGATAATCTCTGTATCAAACCCTACCCTTACACTACCATGGGAAGAGCTTTTCTCCAATGATCAATAAAATTAACTATTCATCAAAAGAAAAAAGAGAAAATTTATTATATACATCAAACCCTGCTCTTATGCTACCATGGGAAGAGCTTTTCTCCCCCGATCATCAAAATAAAAAAGAGAAAAATTATTAACAACTTTTTAAGAAAATGAGATACTATATATACAAAATTAAAGATAATGTCCCAACTTATAGACATAATTATAAAACTTTGAATTTTAAATCATTACAATTACATGATGAAAGTAAAGGAAAATAAAAGAAACTTCCTGCATCGAATTGAACTTAGATGCCTAGATCTTCTCAATTTGTTACGCACCAAGCCTCTCTAAAGATTTGCTCCAAACCCAAGCCAAACATTCTCTTCCTCTATTGTGTCACTCACCAAAGAGAAGAGAAAATCCAAATAGGAAAACTAAAAGAAAAAATAGATGTTCTCAACTTGCTTTCTTCTTCTTTTCTCTAAGTTAAAAACTTCCAAGGCTCCTAATGTGACGACCTGAGTTTTATAATACATTTTAAAACACTTTTTTGAAATAATGGGGCCTGTAGTTGAAAATTCCTTTAGAAAACAAACATTGAAATTCTTTTTCTTTGAAAATATTTTCTAAAAACCTTGAGTATCATTTTTCTTTTAAAAAAACATAGATTTTTTAGTGAAATGAATTTATTATTTCAAAATTTTATGCTTTTATTGCATGTGAAGTAGAACATCTGATAACATTTTGTTTTTTTGTTTTTTTATAATTTTACACAAATATAAATACTGAAATAGATAGCCAGTACTTCTAATCACATCCACATCACTTCTTCCCTTAATCATGAATATGCGTAAGTCCAAAAAATTTATTTCATCCAAATTCACATTTCAAACATATGCAACACACTCCTGTAATCTCATCCTAGATTTTTGAAGGCTTAGTGGTCCTGAACTTTCAACTTCACAACATGTGTATTGATCTTCTTGCTTACTTTTGTGATTTACAAAATCAATGTTTTAATAGTGGAATCAAATATAATCAAAATCAATATATCTCTAAACATGATACTCATGTCAATTTCATCAATTTACAATGAATTCTTTTATGTCAAAACATTTCAATTTTCAATTCATATGTTCAGCACAAACTAAATTTGATTCTCATACAATCATAATACAAATTTGGAATGAAAATTTGACAATATATATACATAGATATAGATTATAAATCAATCAAATAACTAAATTCTAAATAGAATTACAAATGCATATCATAAGCGCACTATCTTTTAGATTTTCATATTTTCAAAATAAATCTCAAATATCTAAATCGACGAGTAAAAATAATTCACTAAGGGAATGCTCATAAACTTTCATAGTATCGAAAGATAACAATAATTTTCAAATCATAAAGCAATAAGGCATTGTCACTATATCAATTAGTATAACAATTAATATATCAACAACAGTTAGTAGTGTGTTGCCTCTAGCCATATATGCCTATGAGGTCTAACCTTTGCAAAGATAATTAGTATGTCCTAGCATACACAATCAATTAGTACATGCAAACTATGCACATAGGAGGTCCATTGCCCAATCTAAGTTCGTCCATTGATGCCATGTGGGCTACATGCTCCTCATGGGGGATAAGGATTAGTAAACAGTCAATGGGATGCCTTCCCACGATGCACCCACCTCAAATAATTAGGTGTCTCAAATCAGAGGAGAGGGGCCAATCTACACCTACTAGCATGGTAAGCACATGCAAATATGCCTATCAATCAATAAAAAATGCATCCTCAATAATCAATAAACCTATGTTAATCAGTACCAAAATTCATCAAATAACATGAACCTAGAAGCGTGCTAGTGCCACAACACCCGCCCTCATTAGTTATTGTCTATCACAATACTTATAGTCTTAGATCAAACTTTCATAAAATAGATTGCATGTGATTTGAATATGTTTGTTGTAATACTTGATTTTATTTCAAAAGCACGTATAACATTTAAATCATTTTCAATATATTTGATTTTTCAATAGTCAACATTAAATAAAATGCTAAACATTTCAAACATTTCAATCAATTGCATTTCCAAATTTTATTTTTATAATATAACTAATAATAGAAGTACATTAAAATAAAACTAACCAATATAGAAGTACATTAAAATAAAACCATACACAATTATGTATTAGCAAAACTTATCTTGAAATACATGGTTTGGATCTTCCAGTTTCACCTACGAATCATGATCAACTGTTCATTCTTCTTCCACTACAATTCAACATGAACTAACCTGATCGTAACCACACAAATTATTGATAGTCATTGCCTCAACTCTAGATCAATGATTAGACACTGAACCGTTATTTGGATTACTGGTCTCTACCACTGATTGTTGATAATAATAAAAAATTTATACCATCAGTTTAATAATTAAACTTATGTTTTCTAGTCTATCTAATAGGAAGATATTTATTTGAGTTTATAAAACATCATAATCAGTTTCTAATTCACACCTTAAACCGTAATCCAATTATTAGATTTTAATCAATTTGTCAAAACAATATTGAATGCTTTCAATGATGCATATGAGTACAATCCAATGGTCAAATTTAATTCAATTTATGTGAATATGTTGCATATGGTTAATCTAACTATGATCTAAGAAATCATTAATATCAAAATCTCATTAGTTGCATAAAAAAATATAATCAACATCTAATCTGATCATTTTACAATGATCTTCATAATACTTAGATCATTGGTATAGTTCATGGATCATTAAATTTGACACAATCCATTGTTTGATCTAGGTTTGGACAGACAGATTGGCTCATATCTTATTGTTGTTTAGTCTAATCTAGCAAATTTTTTCACTAATTGATAAATTACATATTGGGTTTTACTCTTCTCTTTGTCAGAAATGAAATGAATGGCTTAGATCATCCAATTGGTCCTTTCTTTCAAATAAAATCAACCTTAGGTGCGTCATCATTCTTCCTCGATTTTTTGGTTGAAATGTGGTTGGATCAATGACCAATTAGAGGGATTTTGCTCTAATCAGGGTGAGGAATGCAATGATGGTGGCTAATTGGAATGATTGTAGCTGAGATGACTATTTTGTTGGTGACATTCATGTTTCCCCACTGTTTCCCACAATCCGACTTCATATCTTTGCCAATCAACAAGCAAGTAGAGGGTTTTGATTGTTTTTAGTTGGTGGAGATGTTGAATGCTCTAGATAGTTGAACTTTCCATAATCTGAACTATGTGCACTAGTCTTCGATGATGTTTCTCACTATCGCCAGATTTTTCCTTTCTTGGCAAGCTCACGAGATGGGGTAGCAGGTGGGTTTCTTCTTCTTCCTCCTTCTCTACTTCTCTTCTTCCCCTTTCTCCTTTCTCCTTTCTCCTCTCTCTTCTCCTTCCTCTTTGTTTCTCTCTCTCTCTCTCTCTCTCTCTCTCTCTCTCTCTCTCTCTCAATAATAGTCAATGATTATTTTTATGTTTAAGGCTCGCCATTATGATGTTCTATGTAATTCCTTTTTGTATTTAATTTATTTTAAACAAAATAAAGGAGACATATAGTGCTGCACTAATTATCTGGGGATCAAACTTGTGAGCCATACTACGAAACTTTTTGAAAGAGTGATTGAGAAGATGCTATGGTATGAGACAAGTGTATCAGAGAACCAGTTTGGTTTCATGCTTAAGAGCTCTACTATGGAAGTTATTTTCTTTCTAAGACGATTGATGGAGAAATATAGGGAGAGGAAAGACCTCCAGATGGTCTTTATTAGCTTAGAGAAAGCTTATGATAGAGTCTCTAAAGAGTTAATATGGAAGGTGTTGGGAGAGAAAGGGGTTTCACGGGGGTATATAGACATAATAAAATATATGTATGAGACAACGCTAACAAATGTTAAGACAACTAGTGGCAAGCACTACTACATAGGGGGCTTTTAAAGTCAGTTAAAAGTGATACTAGAAGTCGCTTCAGTAGCAACTTCTACCAAAACTACTTGGAAAGTCGTCAACTTTTAAAGTCATTTACATAAACGACTTTAAAGGTCACAAACTTTTGAAGTCATTTTTTTAATCGACTTTAAAAGCCAGACACTTTTGAAGTTGCTTATATAAAAACAACTTCTAAAGTCAACAACTTTAGAAGTCGACTTTAGAAGTCGTTTTCTTTAAGTGACTTCAAAAATAACCAAATGACTTTTGAAGTTGGTTACAAAAAAAATGACTTCTAACATTGATGACTATAGAAGTAGTTTTCGTATAAGCAACTTCAAAAGAACCTCATTTGAATGAACTTTTGAAGTTTCTTATATAGAAATGACTTCAAAAGTTGGTGATTTTAGAAGTCATTTTCATATAAGAAACTTTGAAAGCTTAACATTTTTTAGTATCTTTTAAAGCCATTTCTTTATAAGCAACTTCTAAAGTCTTTTTTTTTTTTATTAAACTACTTCAAAATATATTGATTTTTAAAGCCGTTTTTCACTAAATGATTTTAAAACTTCCCATGTTTTAAAGTCATTTATGACTTAAATGACTTTAAAATTTCTAAGTTTTAAAACCATTTTTTACTAAACAACTTTAAAACTTCCAAGTTTTAAATTTGTTTAGTGAAAAATGACTTTAAAATTATTTTTTTTCAAATTTATTTTCATGCTCCACCACCTGTATACAATTGAATAACAAACATCCCATGTACACTTGGTATTCAAACAATGTTTATAAAAATTAAAAACCTATTAAGATGCAACATTCATCCACTTCTTAATACACAATACCACATGTATACATTAAAATACTTCAATCTCCACAAACATGAAAAACCAACAACCACTACAATGCATCCACATCTTAATTTATTGATACATTACCACCTGTGTATACATTGAATAACAAACATTATATGCACCCAATACTTCAAACAATCTTTATAAACATGAAAAACCAAACATCATATACTCATAATACTTCAATCTCCATACACATTCCAAACCACCATCGACTACAATGCATCGACATCTTTCTTGATACACTACCACCTATGTATACATTAAATAACAAACATTCTATACACCTGATACAAACAATCTTTATAAACGTTAAAACCAAACGTCTAATATAACATGCATCCACTTCTTTCTTAATACCCTGAATCATTCTTAAAGTATAACACCTAATACATCCATAATGGCTACAAAATATCCATCCACATCTATCTCAAAAATAATTTATATAAGAAACTACAACATATGCATTGTCTATAACATCTACATTCACTTCATTTGTAAATCCATATACATTCACATCTACCTTCACACTCTAAGTAACCCTCACATTCTTTATCTCATAAAAGTTATATAATTCAATCGCCACATATTCACTTTATATTCAAACTCCAAATTCACTTCATCCATACTCATTTATTCGACACTCCAAATTTCCACTCATTCATTGCTTAAAATACAAATATATATATATATATTTCAAAGAAAATAATAAAATTTATATGAACATACACAAGTCAATGAAAAGGAAATACTTTATTATGTATTTCAAGTTCATGTAGTTACTTAAAGTAATCTAATTGAAACTGATTACATACTCAACCCATTTAGTTCATATTTCATTGAGATTTAGTCTAGAGTAACTCTTCTTGTTTGCCTACTTAGAAAGCATAATAGCCTAAAATACAACACATTTAATTAAGCTAAAACCTTTTAGTTAGATCCATAAAAACTGTAAAAAAATATAAGATTATGCAAAATAAAAAGTGTTCTACCTTTTTTAAAAGGGAGACATGAGTACTATAGATTATGAGGGTCCTCATGTATCTTAAGATAGAATACCCACACTCCCAATCAAACTGTTGTTTAGGACACTGTGTAACAAGGACAACAAAAAAGAACTCATAAATATCATTTGTAATAATGTAGGTTTAATTAGTAATAACTTAGAGAAATTAATTGTTTCATATACCTTGACATTCTTCTAAGTGAGTTTTGGTGGTTTTAAAGTCTCAGTCACTGTAGTCCATTCAAATCAAGTCCTACAAATTTAAATTTCAAATGCATTATAGATGAATAAAAAATCACTTATCTACACATAACACCTAAAAAAAATAAATTCTTACTTATTTATAATATCTGTGAGGGCAAGACAGATGTGGTTTCAGAAGAATAAAAAAAGAAAGCGTGGCCACCGTGCACGTCCAAGACAAGTAGCATCTAATGAGACCTACATGGACAGTCATATGGATTGTAATGAAAGTTGACAATCCTTAAGTAAAGAATAATTTGTCAATAAAACAAGAAAATTAAAACTTACTTGCTGTTATAGGGAACCGTTAAGCCTTGTCCCTGAGAGCAGCGAAAGAGGCCTGGTAAAATATCCTAAATACGCCTCTCGATCGACTATTGCTCTGATGCTCCAGAAATGATACCAGGGTTAAGGAATTGGTAAAGTGTAATCTCACGCCCAAAAAGGCTAGTAGCATCATTCAAGAAGCTTCATAAAAGAAATAATTATTATATATACCATTAAAATATAACATGTAATTAAATACCAAATGATTTATAAGCAAGTATGTGCATATACTACATGGAGGAGACAATGTGAGGGTGCTTGAGTTGATCCCATAGGCAAACTCATAATAGGTCCTTTGCCATAAGTGGCACTTCAACAATATCCTCGACAAGCACTCCCCACCTGATTTGTGTAGAATTGATTGTCATATTGTCGTTGATGAGACCATAGACTAACCTTAGTGATCGAGGCGTATTAGGTGGGACTTCCACATGCTCCTGGGTTGGCTGCTGTAAAAGATATAAAAAAATTTAGCTAAATAATATTAATCTATAAAGAGGGCCTAATTTATGATGAAAGAAAAACCAAAGATATATACAAGCACATATTCCATTGGTACAGCAGCCACAGGTGACACTAGAATGACGGCTGATCTTAGTGTTGCATTTTGTTGCTAATTAACTATATATAGTTATTAAACAATTAAGTGAGGTCTTTAGCTAAAAAATATTATTGAGAAAGGTAGTATGATAAGATGCATACTATGGACTCTATGCGAATGACTAGTGCCTCTAGCCAAGCAACGTCATATGCAACTGCCTGCCCAATGGTTATAATATTTTCCATTTCTAATGGGAATGGTAGGTAGGCATTAGCATTCAAAGCCATGATAATAGATGCCCCCTTAGTATGTGGTGGCATACTAATTTCGTGCAAAACATTTGATTCATGCTCATATCATGAATCAACTGCCATGATATTTTGATGGGAGTCCAAGGTGTCCTTCATTATCTTCTTCAGTTGGGAAATTGCAGCTTGCATGTGATGGCGGTAAAGTAGGGCTGTGAGTATTATGAGCAAGGGGTGGAGTAACAATCATCAAACCTCCTTGACGCATCTAACTAAATATATCAGACTTTACCTCCTCATCATCTTGAACTTTAGTTATACATCCTATACCAAAGAATTTAGAAGGAACAATACCATGACCCATGCTCCTAACTCGACTAGGGTGGTCTTTCTTATTTCCCATAGCCCTATACAGGATGTTGTCCTTGGCAACAGTGCTGCTTAAAGTTCTTGTGGTAGTGCTTTCTTGGGTAAGAATGTCCTACAAAATTTAATTAGAAAGACATGATCATTTGATCTAATTAATTGTAAAAAATTTATAGACGAGTGGAACCACTTACTATGCACGAAGCAATTTGCACAGTAGTTTCATTTGCAAACTTGTTGCTAGTACAACCCACTGAATGCACCATCTTTCGAAGGATGGAGTGATCAAGGGGTTCCATAGTCCCAGCCTTTTTTTTTGACAAGCAAAGGCACTATAGTTAGAGAATATGTATATAACTAAAGGAGCATTAAATTGAATGGGATAAATTATTACAAATGCTTACTTTATGCTTTTCTAAACAAGCATAGCCCATCCTACATAGGTGGTGCTGATTATTTGTTTCATGCACCTTTCTTCCCCTTGCACTCTTCACCTACACATTTTTACATGCATGATTGAGTGTAATAATTAAACGTTATATGTAATTGAAAGAATAAAGCATCATTTCTACACATACCTCAAACTCGCGGAAGTACGATTCTGTACAAATGCATTCCAAGCCTCCTGGTCAATAACCTTGGAGTAAATGGACGGCACCATGTTTAACCTTGATAGATCATTGACATTTGGAGCTATGTACTTACGAACAAGGTAGTTCTTCCATTTTCTCCATTGCTCACACCAGCCCCTTGAAAAGCACACATCTTCTTGTCATCCGGTAAGTCAAAGGTAGACTACAAATTGAACACATCAAATTACTATATTTGAAAAATAAGGAAAGTTATAATGTAAATAATACATGTACTTAATGTTTACATACCTTCACCATTTCCCATATTGAATCTTTTGTCGAGGATGGAAAATGTTTTCAATCCTCAAATGTGATAGGAATTATGCTTCTTACTGTAGGAGTAGAGGAAACTACTATAAGCAAGTGAACTCTCACCAATCTCTTGCCCTCTACTATTGCATTGGACAGTTTTTTTAATTCCCTTCGACTTTCCCTTGATAACCTTTTTCATTGTTGTTCACCCTCTACCCTTTCTTTTTGGAGTAGTTCTCATGTTACCTCTTGTTCATGCTATTTAATGTGGCCATAATCTTCAGTTTGATGTTCTTCTCATTCCTTCATTATTACAAAGAAACACTCAATGATATTAGAACAATGACATAAAAAAGAAGAAGAAGAAGCAATGTTATTCATTTAAACAAACCAAATTGATATCTGTTATAAACATAGTTTAAGTGAAAAAATAATTAAAGAAGACTCCATTTCCATCCATTCACATAAACATACAATATCCAACATATGTAACAAACTAACCTCAAGGAAAACAAATAAAGGATGCATGAAAAGTATTTGCTTGCTTAGTATAGATATTTGTAAAGGGGCTACAAATCCCATAGACCTTTCACTAGTCTTTAACTCTACGGCTTCAAGTTCACATCTCTTAGTGGGTGTAGGTATTCACAAGTAGTGATAAGCTTAACTTATGTTAGATGCTCATCTATTTACATGTGCACAATTCATGTACCAAATTCTATTCAATAAAGTTTCTCATTCATGTAAAGTTTCTCTTGGTTATTTGCATGCTTGAAGTTCATTAAAATTTTGGTTTATGATCATGTTTCATGTCTTGAATCACATGCACCATGTCATTTTGTGCCTTGTTTGATTTAAGTTTCATGAGTATCTTACTTTTGGAATTTTATCTTTCATGAGTCATACATAATTTTGAGCAGTCCATACACTATATTTACTTGATTTCTTAAGAACTACTTTAGCTTTTTAGTTAGTTTAGTTACTATTTTGGTTAGATCCCATGTTAGTAAACTTTTATTCCACACATTTTAGACATTTTCTTACTCATGAACCATGCTCACAACTCCATGGGTCATGCACATGGTGATTGGGTGATTTGTCTTTAAGTGGTTTATTGTTCCCATGTTTCATGATAGTTTAGCATTACTTGTTTAGCTATTTACATCATAGTTTAGCTTTAGAACATTTCTTTGTTTAGTTTTAGAATGTTTTATTTGCAGAAATTTTGAGGATTAGGAAAGTGTTAGTTTAGGAAAGTTTCATTTTTAACAAGTTTCCTTAATTAAAGCTTTCTAGAATCATTCATTTTAGTTTTGATGAAGGTGTCTATTATCTGCATGGAAGGAGATGCTAGGGGATTTCAAGAATTCAAGTCAATGGGATGTTCATGTTCATGCTATGCTTTTGTTGATTTTATCCTTTGGAAAAAAGAGAAACAAGGTTCCTAGGATGAGATTCCTAGTATCCTTTGGAGAAGACGATCTCCTAGAATCCCCTTGGTGGTTTGATTTATTAGGTTTGTTATCATAGAATGAAGACTACAATTTTTGAATAAGATACTTTTTAGGAAATCCTATAAACCTTTTCTTTTACTTGTTTTAAATTTTTCTATGAGTGTGCATCTTTATAAAACACGAACTTCTTCTCATAAGTTTTCTCTCAAAGAAAGTATATACTAAAAGAAAATTTCTAAGGGGAAATGATCCTAACATGATGTATTTAATATTTGGCATGAGAATGCTCTCTTCAAAGCCACCCATGAAAGTCTTAAGATTGAAGCCAATTTTCCATGAGGATAATTTTTCTTAATCTCTCTCTCTCTCTCTCTCTCTCTCTCTCTCTCTCTCTCTCTCTCTCTCTCTCTCTCTCTCTCTCTCTCTCAATGTATACCTATAAGGCCAATTAAAGGTAGTCTTACTATGAGATTTTCCATGAAATGGAAATATGATTAGAGAGTCATGAGATTATATTGGGAACCTTAGAAAACATAGTAGGAATTCTTTTATAAGTTGATTGAGAACCATAATATAGAAGAAATGGAATTCTGATTCTATGTAAACCCAACATAGTCCTCAGTGGAAAGAGCAACAAGAAACACAATTTTGTAACACTTATCTAACAAGGTATTTTTATAAGATGGAGATAGTTAATTCTTAGGTCATCTAAGATAGAGACGTTGAACATACATTAGAGTGTGTGAAATTATTTTGCATATAGGACATGAACTTACTTATCCATAAGACTTAATAATTATTACATATAAAATATTAATGGACATACACAACAACAAATACCCTTGAACTTGAGGAATACATATTTTTAAACAAGATTTAATATTTGTCTTTAGTGCATTCCAAAAAACAAAAAAAAATCTATTCGAGGTTAATTCCTTTTTTAGATGGTGGTATCTATTTCATACATGAAGAATACATAAGGCTCTTAATCATTGGTCATGGTTATCGAAGACTAAAGAAAAAATAATAGTAAAAGCAAAGACCAACCAAGATAATGATACATCAACTAATAGCCATCCTTAACAAAAACCATAGAAGCATCCAGCTAAATAGAAACCAAAATCTAAGAACCAAAATCACAAACAACAAGAATTTAGATATGGAAGTGACAAAATACATCAGTAGTAAAGAGAAGGACCATCTCTACCCACAAAATTGCAAACATATATTACCAGACATGCTAAGAAACAAAAGAAAAGAGGAAGCAATCAAGCACCTATAAAATTGTGCGTGTCAGCTTTGATTCCTCTAAATGAATACCTCCAACGCTAGGGTTTGCACATGAATAACTTAATTCTGCAGAAAACAATGAAAATTGGTCATGAAAATCAATCAATAAATAGCAGTAACCCACCCACCCAAACCCAACTCCCCTCCCCCACCGAAACCCATCCCTACCCTCGGCTTGCCCAAACAGCTCCCCTCCCCTCCCCTCCGCACCCCCAACCCCACCCGAACACACTCCCCACCCCCGCATGAACCCATCCCCACCCCCACAACTTGAACCCAACTCCCCTCCTCCCCCTCCATCTCCCTGCCAAACACCCCCTGGCACCGGAACCCAACTCCTCCAACCAACATGGTACGTACCACCCCTCTTCTCCTCTCCTTCCTTATTCCTCTTCTCCACTTATTTCTTCTCCCTTGATTTTTCTTTGTGTAAGTCAGGGATGGCAAGAAGTGATCTATTTTGTGGTTTAAGTAGGGTTACATAAAGAAGTCATTTATATGTAAAACGACTTTAAAACTATATACTTTTAAAGTTGTTTTTCTATAAATGACTTTAAAATTATACAATTTTTTTATAATTTTTTATTCAAGATATACACCTTTTATGTTAGTACTTTACATTATCTAATGAGTAATACACAATGAAATGGATTTTTTATAGTAGTCAACACTGATTCATGGGTTTAAGCATCAAGGTTCAGGGTATATGTACGTAAGTGTTTAGGGTTAGGGTTCAAGTGTTCATGGAATAGGGTGCACAGGGTTAAGTTAAGGGCTCAGAGTTAAGGTTCAAGGTACTTATGTAAGTGTTCAGGGAACAGGGATCGGGGATCAGGGTTAGAGTTAAGGCTCAGGGTTAAGGTTCAAGGTTAGGGTTCATGGTTGATCTACACTTAATTAATTTTAAATGAATATATGCATTTGATTGACGCTAAACTTCTAAAGCTTACTTATGCCGAAAAATATTGTAGAAACACTCCTAAAGAACTAAAAATATGTGATAACCAAAGAAGTAAAAAAACTATACTGATAAAAGAACATCAAGCAAAATAAGATGATAAATTAATTATGAAGTTGGGTGTGCTAGCTTAAATGTCCCTGTCCATTTCCTGACCTATGTGCGTGAGAGTGGTTCTTATATTAACATTTTCTTGGCAGCATATTCACATAATTCAAACATTTGTAAATTGTTATTTAAGAATCAAAGATGTTAAATAATTAATACTATAAATTTAATTAGGAGGTTGATCTCTTTTGTTGCTAAGTTTAATATATATATATATATAAAGAAGTCGTTTATATGATAAATGACTTTAAAAGTTTATACTTTTAAATTTTTTTACCTATTAAAATGACTTTAAAAGTATACAATTTATTATTATTTTTTATTAAAAAATTATTCAAAATATATACAACTTTTATGTTAGTACATCACAATATCTAATAATTAATACACAATGAAATGAATTTTTTTATGATAATAGCCAACATTCATTCATGGGTTCAGGCATTAAGGTTCAAGGTAAGGGTTTAGGGTACGTACGTGTAAGTGTTCAGGGTTCAAGTATTGGATTTCAAGCATTCAGGGAACAGTGATTGGGGTTAGGTTAAGGACTCAGGGTTAAGGTTCAGAGTAAGGGTACAATGTGAGTACATAAGTGTGTAGCGTTCAGGGTTCAAGTGTTCAGGGAACCAGGTCCAGGGTTAGAGTTAAGGGCTCAAGGTTGAGGTTTAGGGTTAGGGGTTCAAGGTTAGGGTTAGGGTTAGGGTTCATGGTTGATCTACACTTAATTAATTTTAAATGAATATATATATATATATATATATTTTTAATTGACACAAAGATTTCAAAGTTTACTTGTTCCACAAAATATTATAGAAACACTCCTAAAGAATTAAACATATGTGATAACCAAAGAAGTACAAAAAATATGCTAATAAAAGAACATTAAGCAAAATAAGATGATAAATTAAGTATGAGGTAGGAATGTGGGTATCTTAACTTAAATTTCCTTTTCCATTTCATGAGTTGTGCATATGTGTGCGTGTGAGAGAGCATGGTTCTTATATTAAAATTTTCTTGACACTAAATTCACATAATTCAAACTTTTGTAAAGTGTTATTTGATGTACATACTTTAAAAGTGTACACTTTTAAAGTAAACACAGATTCATCTATATATTCATTGTATGCAAATATAGCTAGCTCACTTATCAATCCATATAGCTCATGACAAAAGAGCTAAAAATATATAAATATGGAATCAGGGTTCAAGGTTAGGGTTTGGGTTCAAGATCTAAGGTTTAGGGTTCAGGGTTAGGGTTTAAGGCTCAGGGCTAACTTAATTTTAAATGAATATATATATATTTGATTGACACTAAGCTTCCAAAGTTTACTTGCATCACAAAATATTGTAGAAATACTCTTAAAAAACTAAAAATATGTGATAACCAAAGAAGTACAAAAACTATACTAATAAAAGAACATTAAGCAAAATAAGATGAATAATTAATTATGAGGTGTGTTATACTTTTAAATTATTTTTTTTTTGTTCAAAATATATACACTTTTTATGTTAGTACTTTACAATATCTAACAATTAATACACAATGAAATAGATTTTTTTTTTAGTCAAAATTGATTCATGCATTCTTTGAATGCACATATAGCTCACTTACCAACCCATATAGCTCATGAAAAAAGAGCTAAAAATTATAAATATGAAATTATATATATATATATATATATATTACAACTGACTAATATACATATTCCATATAACCCAAAATGTATATTGTTTTCAAACCCAAGCACCTTCCTCACCATTGTCATGAATATAATCCTCATTCTCACCAAGTACTGCTTCAAATGATGGGATTGTTTTGGTAATAGAAGGGTAATTTATTTTAGTATCTCCTAAATTGTCTTCATCATAAAAATCCCTTGGACAGGATGATAAAATAGTTGACTATCTCTTATCACATTCATCATGTACATAAAATACTTGTTTTGCATGAGATGCCAAAATAAATTGATCATTTTTATTGTTGATCCTGTTGAGGTCAACCAATGTCAATACAAGGGCAACAGTTTTGATGCTGTTGTGTTCCACCCAATCACACTTAAACACAACTATAGTTCTGAAAGTATAATCCAAGGCCCAAATCTCTCTTATAACCCTGTAATAAATATCATCTGCCACTATTAGCATGTTATACTTTGAACTTAAAAAGAATATGCATTGACAACTAAGCTAACTCCACTATTATGTTACACTCTTGAGTTATCACGGTCTTTCATGTAAAAGAGATAACCATTGATGACATATCCAGCATATTTTATTACTTTTGGTAGTAGTCCCATCGCCATTCAGCCCAAGGTTTCTGATATACCATTGCCTGCTACTTCTCACGGATCTTGAATATGTGTATATTCATATTAAGTAGGCTTAAGTAAGATTAATATATACATATATATATATAAAGAATGTAGTTTTTAACTTAAATAAAATTTCTTTCATTTTACCTTCTTACACAACCAATTATTGAAAATGCAACAATGCTCAAATTGTAGCCACTTTTGTTTCTTTGCGTAACTTGGATTCTTTGCCTTAAGTACATCCATGTGTTCACTGCGTACACACACAGAAATTAATAGAGTAATCATGGAAAATGTAATTAACCATCAATAATTAAATTTTTACTTAAGGGTATGCATGCATGATCAACTTACTCAATGTAAGGTTGGATTTCATCAACATTTCACAATACATAAAGATACGCCTGGTCTCGTTCTTTATAGTCAATGGTCAATACACAACCACTTGATAAAGGTTTGCAAACCTTTGGATCATGAAATGCAACTAATTGTTTCTTTCTTGGGATTCCAATGACATCTACTCCTGCTAAGTACTTTGTGCAAAACTCCACTACTTCCTCTGCAATATAACATTCTGCTATAAACCCCTCTAGCCAGTTGTGATTGTGTACATACCCTTTTAAAATTTTCATATACCTCTCAAACAGATACATCTATCTCAAGTAAACTGGCCCACAGAGTCTGACCTCATCAATGAGGTGCATTTAACAGTGTACCATGATGTCAAAGAAAGATGGTGAGAAGATTGTCTCAAGATCACATAAAGTTGTCACTAGATGACCTTAAATTTCTTATAATTTTGAAACATTAACCACCTTCTTGCACAAAGCATTAAAGAAGTAGCAAAATTTTGTAATAGCTCCCCTAACTTTGTTTGGTAACACAGAATGTAATACTACTGGCAGTAGTTGTTGCATCAACGTATGGCATTCATGGGACTTCATCCCCAACAATTTTAGCTCTTCCATAGAAACAATGTTTTTAAAGTTTGAAGACTAACCATATGGGATTTTGTGCTTGAACAAGGTTTTACACATTATTCTCCTCTCCTCTCTATCAAGATTATAATTTGCCTTAGGCAAGTATGTTCCTCGACTGCCCTTATCTTTAGGGTGCGACCTCCTCTTCAAACTCATGTTTATAAGATCCATTCAAGTTGCAAGTCTATCCTTTGTTTTTTCCTAGGATATTAAGCAAGGTGTTAGTCAAGCTTTCACACACATTCTTATCAATGTGCATGACATCAAGTACATGATACATATGCAGTGATTTTCAATATGGCAGATGAAAAAATATTGATTTGTTCTTCCAACAACTTCTACAATTACTTTCACCTACATATTTACTTGATTTCTTCATACTCTTTCCCCACAAGAAATTAATGTTCTACTCCAATACCTGACTGACGCCTTGTCAACATCTTTAGAGGTGTCCTTGTCTCTACACTCCTATTAAATTCTCCCTGCTTAAAATGATATGGATGGTCTTTGTGCAACCATCTTCTGTGCCCAAGGAATGCTATTTTCTTACCATGTTTTAGTCATATAGCACATTTTTTATCACTACAAATAGCACAAGTATTGTATCCCTTCATAGTGCATCCAAACCAATTATAGTATGCAGGGAAGTTGCTTATTGTCCACAATAGTATAACCTTTAGGGTGAATGACTCTTTTTTATATGCGTCGTATGCTTCAATGCTTATGTCCCATAATGTCTCAAGATCATCAATCAAGGGAGACAAGTACACGTCAATATCATTCCTTGGCTGCTTTATAGCTGATATCAACATAGTTAGCATCATGAACTTCCTCTTCATGCATAGAGATGGCAAAAGGTTGTAGCAATCTGATATAATGGGCCAACAACTATACTTGCTACTCATAGAACCATGAGGATTAATCCTATCTGCAGATAATGCTAGCCGTAGGTTTCTAGGTTCTTCACCAAAATTAGGCCACATGAAGTCTACAAGTTTCCATGCTAGGCTATCTGCTGGATGGTGTGAAAAGCTATCAGCTACTCTATCATTGGCATGCCACACTAATTTCTTCATTGTTTCTACTATATAAAACATTCTTTTGAACCTTAGAATAAGAGAGAAGTACCATAAAACCTTTGTAGGAATACCTGTAACTCAGTTGAATTTTTCTTTAACTTCCCTCTTGGCTGTCCACAAGTTGGGCAAGTAGTTTTATCCTTGTGCTCCTTCCTATACAAGATGTAGTCATTGGGACATGTATGTATCTTCTCATACTTCAACCCTAGTGTAGCCATGGTTTTCTTTGCCACCCATGTGGACCTCACCAATTTATTATCCTTCAGTAGCATCTTACCCACTACTTTCAAGACTTCTATAAAACCTTGATCTGAAAATCCAAATCTTGATTTCACGTTTGTAAAGTTCTACCATTGCTCATCAACTTCCTCTAATGTAGTATGAAATTGTTCAGGGTCATCCTGGAAGTCATCATATGTATCTTGAAACATTGGTATAGCTGTACTACTGTCTCCAACACTTCTTATAATGTCTTGATCATATCTTGTAGGCCTTGTTGAGGGCCTATGTGGAAGTTTTTCTCCAGGCCAAATCCATGGGTGGTAGCTTTAATCGATTCCATTTAAGCACAAGTGCTCTCTCAACACCCCTATAGTTACTTTTTTCAAGTTTAAACATTTTGAGCCTAAACAACAAATGAGATTACAATCAACACTTGCCTTATGTACAAACTCTATGAAATTTTCTGTACCCTTCTCATATTCTTTTGATGTTCTTGTCTTAGTCATCCAAGTATATTTGTCTATTATCACAAGAAATAGAAGCAAATTTGTGTAGATACTTGTAAGACATGAAAAGATTAGGTTAGGCAATTTACTAAACATTAGATTTACATGAATTAAAAGTATTTAAAATAACTATATTTCATGGAAATTTTCAATTAACAATGAAAAAAAAGAGTAAAATATCATAGACACATTCATGAATGAAATTAAATTTCTAACCCACAACCTTGTAAAAATTCTTCAAATATATATGCATAATACATATAAGCCAAACAAAGAGATACTAACCAACACTCAAAAATTGATATTGACCCTGAATTTGTGAACATAGTTACAATTCACAGGTAGGATTTGGTTTAGGGTAGAGAAAAAGAAATCTTGTTTGGATTTTGTGCACAGATAATAAACATAGAGCGAGAAGGCAAGGCGGAAATTGATGAAATAATTCTTAAAACAGATGTAATTTTGAAGTTGTTTCCAAAAAAATGACTTTAAAAGTTCACACTTTTAAAGTCATTTTTTTAAACAACTTTAAAAGTACGGACTTTTAAAATCATTTTTTTTTTGCAAACGTCTTGAAAAGTCCATACTTTTAAAGTCATTTTCTTGAAAATGACTTTAATACTTTCCACATTTTTACATTAAATATATATTTATTCACTTTTTCATTACAACCTTACATAAATACACAATGACACTGATTTTACAAACACAAACATATATAATACATATGCATTAACAAACACGGCAACAAGGAAATCAAAAAGAAAAAATTTATTTCATCCAATGTTACATATTATTATACCTTATTAATACATGATCAAATAGTAAATTTTCTTTGTTTCATCAAAATTTGGCCTAATATTTTGGTGACACCCATTCTATGGAGAGAGAAAGAGTGTGCTTCAATTTTTTCGGCCAAAAGTTGATGGCATAACTACTACTCTTCATGAAACCCTAATTTTGGGTGAGAACCACAAATCATAATATTCTCCTTTTCTTCAATAGTGAGGCTTGGAGGAAGAAGCAGTTGTCATTTTGTATGAAATTATATGATTTTTATGAAATAAGGATGATCTAACAGACTTCTGAACCTCATAATCTATAGTGAGAAAACCCACATGATCTACAAAATGAAAACAAAGAGAGTTAGCTAGTAACAACAAAGGAATTCATGATTTAAAAGAAATTATGGTTTACTTATAGTTTTTTTCATGACATAATCAGTCAAAATATAAAAATCGAAAGCAAGAATGAAAAGGAAAGAAGCATTGGAAACAAAGAGGAAGCCATCATGGTAGCCGTGAAAAGAAGAGGTCAGAGGAAAAAATGCGATGTTGATAATTATTTATAAATGAACGAGGACTTTAGAAGTCATTTAATAATAAACAACTTTAAAAATGATGAACTTTTGAAGTTGCTTTGTGTGAAATGACTTTAAAAGCCCATTCCCGTGTAAAATTAATTATCTCGATAAATCTCTTATCATATTTTTAAAGTTGCTTAGAAGTCCTCGTAACAAACCTGTTTCAGTACTTAGGATCAATGATTCGTGGGAGTGGAGAGATTGAGAGGGAGGTTACCTAGAGAATCCAAGCAGGTTGGAACAGATGGAGATGTGCATCTAGATTTTTGTGTGATCATTGGGTGCCACTCAAACTAAAAGAAAAATTATATAGGATGGCCATAAGGCTACCCATGCTTTATGGATCAGAGTGTTGGGCAATTAAGGAACATCATGTTCATAGGATGAGCATCACAGAAATAAGGATGTTGAGATGGATGAGTGGCATGACAAGAAATGATAGAATTAGGAATGAATATATTAAAGGACATTTAAGGGTAGCACCAATAGATAACAAGATGAGGGTGATTTTACTTAGATGGTTTGGACATGTCCAAAGGAGACTGAAAATGGCACCGATTAGAAGGAGAGAGGCAATGCAAGTAGAAGGTTCTAAAAGGGTAAGAGGAAGGTTCAAAAGAAAGTGGATAGAAGTGGTGAGAAAAGATTTAAAAGCTTTGGGACTAAATGAAGCCATGGTACTTAATAAAAGGGAATGGAAGAATAAGATTCATGGGGCCGACCTCTAATTGGGATAAGGTCTTGATGATGATGATGATGATGATGATGATGAATTTATTTTAAACATGTCATGATTGTTGGATATATCATCATGTCCAACTAAGATATACTTTGACCCCTCTTTATTTGAATTTCACAAGTTGGGTCCTACTAGGTAATAAATGGGGTCCACTAGGTAAATTTATTAAAATGCCTTTTATCAAAATATTTGAATTTTTCGTCCGAACCCTAATTTTAGAATTTTTAGTGTGGTTGAAAATCTTTTTTTGTGCACATTCCAAATATTGAAGTCTAAGTGTCGATTAAGTGTGTTTCCAAAAGTCAAATATACTAAACTCAAAACAAGGAATTTTGAATTCACATTTCATTCAAAAATGAATAAAAGACTATATGAAATAAAATTTATAATTTAGAGGTATTACACCTAAGAAGTGGGAGTCCCCCTACCCCCTTTAGGGGAAAAAAATATGTAACTCTCCTAAAGCAGCCCCCTCCTTACTATGTAAAAAAACATTCTTTTCTTTTTCAAGAAAGTGTAAAAACTATCCAATTTTTTCTACCTTAGTCTGGGTAATTTCTTCCTCTATCATGCTTTTGTGTCATGCTACCATTGGTCCACCTCAGAGTATTTTCATGAAACTCTCTTCTAGATCATAAAATCCCTGCAGCCTATCTAGATCATCCCCTTTCTCCTCTTTCCTTCCCTCTTTCTAGCTTCTCCTAAAAATCCTCACTCATTTCCAATATAAAATTGACCAAGTTTAGGTAGCTTTGGAGAGCCCTCAATGTAATTAATCTTGGCAATTGATTTCTCTCAAACCCTACTCAATTTTAGTCATAGATTTCTTTTTTATTCCTCTCCAAAGTTATATGTTTTTTTTTTTATCTTCCTAAAATTTTCTCATTTTACACACATTTTATCCTCTATGAAAAATATTTTTTTATCCTGCTACAAAATTGGGAGGAAAAACATGTATTTATGTGGGAAACACATTTTTTCCTTGGAGAGAGAGAGAGAGAGAGAGAGAGAGAGAGAGAGAGAGAGAGAGAGAGAGAGAGAGAGAGAGAGAGAGAGAGAGAGAGAGAGATCCAAGTAAGCAAGCTGGGGCGCAATTGCATGACTATATTTCATGTCAAAAATGTTCAATCATTAATTCAAATTCTTCGTAAGGACCAAACTCAATCTCATTAGATTATAATACAAATATAAAATATAGTTTCAAGAAATCACAAATACATGTCCAAAACATACATGTCTTCCAAATTTTCATTACTCATAGTCTCAAATATCATAAACTTGTAAACACATTCATATAGTAATATCCAATCAGAATCAGATTTTAGTATATAAAATGAAGGTATGAAAACTTAGTGCATTTATGTCAATGCATTTCATTTAAATCACAAAACCACAATCTATATAAGATTATAAACTTTGTGAGAAAACTCAAAATATACTGAAATATGCACAAAACATCAAACTATCATCTAGACAATCCCGTCATATCTCGATGATAAATGCCCAACACAAATCCTCAAAAATCCATCGAGAATCATATAAAACAAATAATCAAAATCCTAAGCACTTAGAAGCATGTTAGTGCCACACTGCACCTGCTCTCATCGGCTACTCTCACCAATAGAACAACGAGGGTCTTATAACTCAACCTAGGCAAGGTCATTTTTGAAAAGTCACCTAGTTTTAACCATATTAGTAAAGCAACATCTATGAACGGGCCAAGGCCACCTCTCACAAGTGACCAGATTTTAACCATATATGTGAATACATAGATCATAGTCTTTAGATGGACTAAGACCAACATTTACAAGTTGCCTAATTTTAATTAAATCAGTATAACACAAACTAGCAAGGACCAAACAAACTCACACAATAGTGTAGCTTTAAAATTACTCACAAGGACACAAATCAGTTGTAAAATTCTCACACGAGCAATGTCGATCCAATGAGGAATCTCACAAATTTACAATGGATTGGATGTTATTCAAATTATTTAGCTTCAACTAAAAGAGAAGGGTTTGGATTGAATTAGGAGATTAAAGTACTCAAATTGGAAACATGTATGGAATTAGAAACTAAAACTAAAATGGAAACTTGCTAAAATTAAAGCTAAACAATGAAAATGAAAACCTAACTAACTAACATGCACTTAACTGAAGAAACTACAGCACTTCAAAAAGACTTAAACTAAGCAATTAAACTTAAGAAAACTACTAAATTAGAAACTTTCCTAAATCAAAACTTACCTAACCTAAAACCTACTAAAAAGGAAACTATCCAAATGTAAAGAAAAATGCAAAAAACTAATTAATAATTTCTAAAACAAGATTATGCAACTAACTTATCCCAAAATAAAATAAGCAAGTGGTCTAGTACCATGCACAAGGTCCACGGACTATGCGCATGGTTCTATAGCCCAAAACATGACTATTTTTCATGGTTTAATAGTAAACTAACATGCAAAGTAACTATAGAATATAATAAAAACCAAAAAAATCTACATGGGTACCTATGGATTCAAGCAAAAACAATGTTTAGATGGCTGGAATTGAAGCACAAAGTTAAGGAAAAAATAGTTTTTAGATTGCGATACTTAAGCACATTCAACAAATCTAACATTAAAAGGTTATTGAAATAACAAATTCAATGTAAAGAAACAACCTAGGTCTCACATACTTTGACCAAATAATTAATCCATAATAAGAATTCAAAGAATTTTATTGCATCATGTTCAAATTACACTAAAAAATTAGAGGCATAAAGCTGTCTACAACATATGTTAAGTGTGCACTATTCTTGCTTGCAAAAGTGATTCTAAACGACAATAAAACTTCAATATAAAGCCCTAAAATAAAGTAGAATGACATGCAAAGAAAACCCACAAAGGAATTTAAGAGAAATAAGGGCTAAGTGGGTGAACTAACTAAGGAAAAACTGCCCAAAACTAAGAGGCAAAACAAGGAGAAAAACATGTAGAACTAGGTGGAAACTCAAGGCTCTAAGCTATCTCCTCTCTTGTTTGTCACTACTAGAGGGAATTTCTTAGATCTTAAAGGAATAATCAAAGAAAACTAGAGATTTGGAAGCAAGAAAGAATGGGAACAAGGGTGAAACTAGGTGTGGAATTCAAAGTAAAATCATCATGAAACAACTATGAAAGTAAATTATTAGCCTAGAATTGGAGAGCAAAAAACCAAGAGAATAATTAGAAAAGCAAAAGAAGAAAAGTACCAACAAAGTTTCAAAATCCAACAACAACTTAAGCACCAAAGGAAAGCTAGAATTCAAGGTTTTGTCACTCAACCTCCACTTTGAAAATTCGTATTGAACATGGGGCTATATATAGATGATGGTCTCCTAACTTAGGTAGGGGTGAAAACATGAGGAAAGTGGCCCTATAGTTAGGGTATTGAATGAGAAAGGTTAGATGAAAGATAAATTAGCAAGATGATGTAAGAAAGAGGAGTGGAAGGATGACTAGAGAGACATGATTGCTGATTTCTATTTTTTAAGGAGGGGGCGTCTTTTTCATGGAAGAAAAGCGCAGCTCTTTTCTTCCACATATGATGCGGTTTGGTGGATGGAAAGTTATGAAAGTCGTAAGGGATGGTGTTTAGGAAATATGTGTAAAGATTTAGGGATTCAAAGTTGTTTGGATTGAAGTAGATCTAAGGTTTTCTATTTAGGAAACCCTTGATCACCAAATAGGAAAGTGGGGGACCTTTTTTTCATAATGATGTGCCTCGCTTCTTTAACTTGTAACCCTCACAAAAAGGGTGAAAAATAGTGGGAGATGGAGTTGGAAAGTAGGTTTCTATCTTGATGGGTCTACCAATGCCTAATCATCTTGCTTCATCATTCTTTCAAACCTTCTAATTAAACCTTAAAAATCCAAATTTAGAAAGTGGGTCATTGATTAAATTCTCCTCCAATTGTATGATTCAATGTAGCATTTGTCTTAGTTGGATTTTGTGGCTCACTTTAAGGGATCATTTGGCTTGGCTTCATGGCTCACACCCTAGGCTTTAATGGCTAGAATGACTTGGCTTGAATTCCTTAGCTTGTCACCTTCGCTCATGACTTATATGGCTAAGGTGGCTTGAATGACTCCCATGCAAAGGTAGTGAAAATGCATGGCTTGGTTCAAGGGCCCATTTTAGTCACCTTTAGCTCTTCTAGTTGCCTTCTTGCTTTCCCTAAGATGATCTTGAACCTTCATCACACCTTGGATTTTTTACATTTAGGCTTTAGATTGCTTAGGTTTTCTAGTTTGACTAGGAAACCTCATTAATGAGCTCAATTCTTATCTCGATCAAGCTCGACTTTGGATTACCTTCTCAATACCTATAAAAGAAGAAAAATCCTAATTAAAACCTAGCAAAATTATGATCATTAACATACTTACTCTAGATTAGCCTTTGAACTTGCAAAATATTGCATTTTGAATTCTTAAGTCAGAAATGCATGTGATATAAATTTTAGCAAAAAACCTTAATTTAACACTATGAGTTATAATACATTGGCTACTAATTGAGTACTTTTTATAAAAAATTGAATAATTATCACACCCCCAACTAGCATTTTGCTAGTCCCAAGAAAAATATGTTAAAAAATCATAAAAATAGAATAGTTGCTATTTTCGTAGGTACTCATGATTGCATTTAGCATATGCAACAAGCCCTTAAATCCTTACGTTACCGTTAGTGAATGAGTTATGCCTCGTGATTGTTTGCAGTGAATATATCTAAAAAAAATTCATAAGGCTAAATCCCCTATTTTATCTTAGAGAATCTTCATTCATTAGCACTCTGCTAGTTTTTTCACAACTTAATGGAGAGGACTGACAATTCTACAAATTATACACACATTAAAGACATCTCATTCTAGCTATTTCTCACGATGCGTGTTTGTATGACCACATAAGTCATAAATTCTAATTAGATATGCTTAAATTCCATTGGAAATATGTTTTTACCTCAAATCCTCTTAGGTATGCTCTCATAAATAAAGCTCTCAAATATGAGGTTGAACATATTTCTCTCATTATGTGATCTGATCCAACAAGCTAATGGTTCACATAAACTTTTAAATGTTAAAGAGATAAAGGAAAGTGATCCTTAAGAGTGGATGTTATTACCAAGAATAGTAGGGGTCTTTTACCTTAATTCCTTCTTTTATATCCTCTTTAAGTTTATGTTCTACTGAAGATCCATAGGTCTTTAACTAGGACAAAATGTAAGCTTGGGTAAGGTTCCGAAAAGAAGGGTATAAGGATTTCAAAGCTTCAAAATTGAGTAGAGGTATTCTTTTTTATTGTTAGTCAATTGATCCTTGACTATACTAAAGTGAGTTCCCTTTGTATTCTTGTCTTTTCCTTCAATTCTTCTCATCTTTTTCTGATATCTCTTTCTTTTGGCTTTTCTTTTTCTTTTCACTACTTTGAATGAAAGACTTTTAATGTTTCTTTTAACTTCTTTAACTTTTTAACCTTTTTGAACTTTTTTTACTAACTCTACTCATTTTTAAAGTGGGTACTAGTTATTTAATTTTCTGGCTTATTCTGGGTTAAGGTAAATGGGGTTAAAGAAGAAAAGGCTTAATAATATGCTCAAGGGGCTAGCTAGTGATAATATATTGGTAGGTTTTATGTCTCTAGGTTGAATAAGGATGACCTATATCATTCCTTAGGTTTCCTAAAGCCTATCAGATTCAATAAATTTTCTAGAAAGAAAGCTATTACTTCTATTTATTGTTGATAGTTAACCAAAAGAGGATCACAGTAAAATATGCGTGGTGAAGAAACTGGAAAATTACTTATAACTCTCTTGAAAGAAGATATTCTTTAAGGCTCACTAGGTTATAGGTCTCCATTGATTTTTCTCAGAGTCTCTAAGTCATACCTTTCCATTAGTCTTGACTATGTGATGTGTAGAAATATTTTCCAAGAATTAACCTTCATAAAATGCTTTAACACATGAGTAATATGCAAAATTGGCCATATACACTTTCATTAAGAGGTGAAACACTAGAATTACTAAATTCTAAAAATCCAATTCTCATCATAGTAAGGGAATTCTACCTCAAAAACTTCTTCTTCTTCTTCTTCTTCTTCTTCTTCTCTCTCTCTCTCTCTCTCTCTCTCTCTCTCTCTCTCTCTCTCTCTCTCTCTCTCTCTCTCTCTCTCTCTCTCTCTCTCTCTCTCTCTCTCTCTCTCTCTCTCAAAAAATTGAACAAAAATAAGGAAAATTCAAAACCTCTATGTGTATCTACCCACCAACCTGAACGAAACATTGTTGCCAATGTTTGAAAACATAGGACCCTAGAAAGATGTAGAAAACTGGGTTTTGAAAAATAGCTGGGTTGCCTCCCAGGTAGTGATAAGTTTTACATCTTTGTCCAGACGTAATGATGAGTATAAGGATAATGATCTACAAGGGTTCCTTGAAAAGTCTAAGGTAGGTAATGATAATGAGGTGTCTCTAAAGTATCTCTTTAATTTTTGGGTTTGGTAGTTCTAGAAAAGGTTTTAACCTCTAACCATTGACTTTTTGGATCGCACCATACTTCTCAATCTCGATGGCCCCACGAGGATGTACTGCACGTACTATGTATGGTCCAATCCATCTAGATCTGAGTTTGCTTGGGAATCGATGCAATCGTGAATTGTACAATAAGACCTTTTGTCTAGGGGAGAAGGATTTCCTTAAAATTTGTCTATCATTGGTAACCTTCATATGGTCTTTATGTATTTGTGCAAAGTCATGTGCATCTTTCCTCAATTTTTTCAACTCATTGAGTTGGAGTTTTCAGTGGGTCCTAGCGGCATCTAAGTAGAAATTGAGTTTTTTGATAGCCAATATGCCTTGTGTTTTAGCTCTACTGGTAAGTGGTAGTCCTTTCCATAGACTAAGCCATAGTGTGACATGCCTATTGGTCATTTATAGGCTATATGATAGGCCCACAAAACATTGTTAAGTTGCATTGTCTTTCTTACTTGGATTAACTATCTTCTCTAGGATATGCTTAATCTCCCTATTCGAGACCTGAACTTGGCCACTAGTCTGAGGGTGGTATGGGGTGGCTATTTTATGGTTGACACCATACTTTTTCATTAACTTCTCAAACTCTTTATTACAAAAGTGTTCACTTATTATGGCTCTTGGAGTGCCCAACCGTGCCAAAATATTTTTCTTTAAAAATCATACCACTACCTTGTGGCCATTGGTTTTGCATGGTATAACCTACACCTACTTGGACATGTAGTCCACTCCCACTAGGATGTAGAAGTTCCTAAAAGAATTAGGAAAGGGTCCCATGAAATCTATGCCCCAAACATCAAATGGTTCTACAACAAGAATTGGGTTTAAGGGCATCATATGTCTTCTTCCTAGACTTCTTAACCGTGGACTTCTTACACACGTTGTATTGTAAGCATGTGCATCCTTAAATATAGTGGGCCAATAAAAATCACACTACAAAATTTTTGTAATTGTATTTCTTGAGCTAAAATGGCCCTCACATGCATGATCATGATAGAAGGAGATGATCTTATTATGCTCAATATCTGGTACGCATCTCCTTATCACCTGATTGGGACAGTACTAGAATAAGTATGGGTCATCCCAAGTAACGTATCTAACCTTGGTCAAAAATCTTTTCTTGTCTCGTTTGGTCCAATGATTTGGCATTTGTCCTATAATAAGATAATTCGCAATATCACCATACCAAGGTAATGTGCAGTAATTGTTCATCTGGAAAGGATTTAGTTATAAGCACATTATTGGTAGTATGCTCCACCCCCAATCAGGATAAGTGGTCTGCCATGACATTTTTGGAACCTTTCTTATCCCAAATTTCTAAGTCAAACTCTTGTAATAGGAGTATCCAACAAATCAATCTTGGTTTTGCATCCTTTTTAGAAAGGAGGTACTTTAAAGCCACCTAATCCAAGTACATTATAACTTTAGACCCTAACAAGTAAGATATAACCTTATCCAAAGCAAACACTACTGTTAACAACTCTTTTTCAGTGGTTGAATAATTGAGTTGTGTATCATTGAATGTTTTATTAGCATAGTATATCACATGGGGGAGTTTATCGATGCTACCCCAAAACAACTCTAATGGCATAATTTGATGCATCACACATAATCTAGAATGGTGCTCTCCAATCAGGTGGTCAGATAATGGGTGCAGAGGTTAACTCGGCCTTGAGTCACTCAAATGCTTTCTCATAGCTCTCATCAAAGTCAAATGTAGCCTCCTTTGTTGGTAAATTACAAAGGGCTTAGAAATTTTGTTGAAGTCTTTGATGAATGTTTTGTAAAAGCCAGCATATCCTAAAAAGAAGTATATTTCTTTCACCATCCTTGGTGGAGGAAGGTTGTCTATTAAATCCACTTTAGCCTTACCTACCTCTATCCCATTGTGTGATATTATATGGCCTAAAACTATCCCACTTTGTTCCTTAAAATCACACTTTTCATAGTTCAATACTAAGTTTTTCTCCTGACACCTTGCAAGAACTACCATTAAGTGGTGTAGGCACTCATCAAAAGATGACCCAAATACTAAGAAGTCATTCATGAACACCTCAAAAAACCTTTCTACCATATCAGAAAAGATGCTCAACATACACCTTTGAAATGTAGCAAGAGCATTACAAAGGCCAAAAGGCATATGTCGATAAGCAAAGATTCCAAAGGGACAAGTGAAGGTGGTCTTCTCTTCATCCTCAAGTGATATAGGAATCTAGTTGTAACCGAAGTACCCATCTTAAAAGTAGTAATAATTATGTCCGGCCAACCTCTCTAGCATTTGGTCAATAAAAGGTGAAGGAAAGTGGTCTTTCCTCGTGATTGTGTTCAATTTTCAGTAATCAATGCAGACTCTCGACTCGGTGGTCATGTGGGTGGGTACCAACTCAGTTTCCTCATGTTTTACTACCATGACCCTAGATTTATTGGGTATAACCTGAACGGGGCTGATCTAGGTGTTGTCAGATATGGGGTATATAATACCAACATCTAGAAGCTTAGGACTTCATCTCTAACCATGTCCTTCACGTGGAGAATAAGTCATCTTTGAGTTTCCCTAGAGGATTTAGCATTTTCTTCTAGGTATATCCTATGCATGCATACAGTTGGACTAATCCCTTTTATGTTAACTATGGTCCACCCTAGAGCAGTCTTATATTCGTAAAGAACATTAAGAAGCTTGCCCTCCTGTTCATTATTTGAGTTTGATGCTATTATCACAGGTAAGGCTTTCTCTGGGCCTAGGTATGAATATTTGAGATTGTCAGGCAAGGATATTAGGGCCAGAGAAGCGGTTGCTCTATAGAGGGTATGGGGACAGACTCTAAAGGAGGAAGCAATTCCACATAAGGGCCCCACTTGAAGGTATCCATGATTGGAGTAGCCTAAGAGAGGTTATTTACCTCCTCAATAGACTTTTCTAAATCAAAATCTCTATTAAAATGCATGAGACAAGCCTCTAATGGGTCAAAGATGGAAGATGGTTTATGAATGTCGTAAATTAGACTAGATCAAATTCACTACACCATTCCTATAGTTAATAATGACATTAGACATTGCTAGGAATGGACGTCCAAGTATGACAGGAATCTAACTATCAAGATTCGATACAAGCTAAGTGTCCAGTACAATGAAATCAACTAGGTAATAAAAATAGTCCACTTGTATCAACACATCTTCAACCAAACCATGTGGTATCTTGATGGATCTATCAACTAATTGTAGCATGGTAGTGGTTAGTTTTAACTCATAGAGTTATAGTTGCTCATAGATAGAGTATGGCAACAAGTTAACATTAGCCCCAAGGTCAAGTAGTGCCCTATCTATGATGCAGTCTCCAATAATGTAAGAAATGGTAGGACACCTTGGGTATCTAAACTTCGGTGGGGTCTTGTGCTGTATCAAAGAACTCATCTGCTCGGTGAGGAAAGCCTTTTTCTAGACATTTGGCTTTCTTTTTCTAGTATAGAACTCTTTCAAGAACTTGTCATATGCATGAACATATTTTATTGCATTGAGCGATGGAATATGGATTTGGACATGTTTAAATATATCTATTAACTCATTGAAGTTGGTTTCCTTTCTAACTTTGGCCAATAACTAAGGAAATGGGGCCTTAGGCACATAGGGTGACTCCATTATAGGTTCTACAGGGGTTTGTTGTTTCTTCTCTTTCTTGTGTTTTGATTGCCTCATTTTCCTCTCCTTTTTCCTTAGCTTGCCCGACCTTGTTGTCAATCTGGAAACCACTCCTAAGGGTGGTTATGGATTCGGCATACTCATGAAGGTTTTAAGAACTTGACCCTATCTCAAAATTGGCCCTTAGGGTTAGGTATGGGTTGACTAGGAAACTAACCCTTTCCTCTATTATGTAGTTTAGTTGACAATTGGCTAACTTACATCTCTAGCTTAGTGATGGCATGAGAATTGATATTCTATAATTGGTTCAGAGACCTTTTTATGTCTTCACTTTATTTTTCAAACATGCTCTATATCTTTTCTTTTAAAGATGGTTACTTTTGTTGCTGAGGTTGTTGGAAGCCAAGTGGTTGCTGAGGAACTATAGCTCTAGGAGGAAAGTTTTGTGTAGGAGGGTTCACAGATGGTCCCTCCAATAGTTATTCTTTGATTAAGAAAAGTTTGGATGCTTAGCTCATCCAGGGTTGTAGGTCTCAAAATATGGGTTGTTGCTAGGAGTGTGACATGCATTCAATCATTAAGCACTCTATTTGATGGATAAGACATGGTCATATGGCCTAGACTGGAATAAAGAGCACAAACCTCTTGCAGAGGTTTAAGAGACGTGGCAACCATAAAGGATTGAAACATAGTTTGAAGCTTGACTGCTCTCCCATCTTGTTTTTCAATTTTCTCTAATACAGAGTTGAGTTTATGAGGTAGATCCATATGTAATCCCATCTCATATAGACCCCCTTTCTTTGGAGGCTAGTTGATTTTCTCTCTTCTATTGGAGTAATCCCATTGTTGGAAATTATCTACCAATGTTTGAAAGAACTCCCAGGCCTCACTCTCATCTTTTAACATGAGTGCCCCTCCACTTGTTGCATCTATTATTTGTCTATTCTGAGGCGTTAATGCCTCATAGAAGTATTGGACTTGTTCTATTTCTCAAATTCATAATGAGGGCATTTCTATAGCAGTTCATTCCACCATTCCCAACATTCATAATATTTTTCATCATCTCTTTGTTGGAACTTGATAATTTCAAGATGAATGGCATTTATTTTGTAAAGAAGGAAGAACTTGCTCAAAAACTTCTAGATAGTTGGTCCCATGTATTAATGGAACCTACCTCCAAGGAATTAAGCCATGACTTGGCTTTATCCTTGAGTGAGAATGGGAATAGGCTAAGCCTAATAGTATCGCCCAAAAAAATTTGGAACCTAAATGCGGCGCAAATATCATGAAACTCCTTAATATGTATGTAAGGGTCTTCTTGGTCTCGACCATAAAATGGGGGGAGTAATTGGATGACTTCCGGCTTTAACTCCAAGTTGTTTACATTTATAGGAGGTAAAGCTATGCAAGATGGGGTGTTAAGTTGTAGTGGTGCATACAAATCTCTAATGGCTTTGCGCTTGACTTCAGTTAGTGGCTCAACCATGGGGTCAGGAACTTGGTTTCTTACCCCTTATCTATGTGTATGTTCAATCTCATGATCTAATGATACTAATTCAATGTGTTGAGATAGACATCCTTGTATGCACTATAATGAAACCTAACTAAATGATGCAACTTAGACCTAAATGTGACTCCTAACTTTATGTGTTATGCAATGAAACAATTCCTAATGCTAACAAGCTTGTCCTGAAAATCTTTATTAATCTATGAGGTTGTAGCTTTTAACCTAAAACTAGATAACTCCTCCTTAGATTCAGATTTGACTATTGCTTACCAATTAGGTCTTACCCATGGTGGGTAATACAATTCTCATAGAAGGAGGCATTTATACCTCAACATCTATCAATAAAAGGTATGTAAAATCACTTGGATTTTGGATACCCAATACAACCACAAAGTTCAAGAGCCACTGGAGTGACAATAGATTTCCTTTTTCAAAAAGGTTCATATATGCTCAAAATCCTAAATTTCTTACTACTTGATTTTAGATTAAAGACCAATGGTTGGGATCGCAAGTATATAACCAATTGGATTGATTTTCTAGGTGGGCCAAGGATCTGGTGATGAAATCTAGTCCTCACCTTATGAGGTTCCTATGAGGCCCTTACTAACATTAAGTTCCATCCACCATAAAGTAATAAACACACAATGCAAGTACAAGGAAATGGAAACTATTGTAACCTATATGCTATCCAACCAAAGGTTAGATATGTGCTCTCTAATGCAACAACCCTAATTAAAGATGTAACAATTAAGATGAATGGTCCTAAAACTATATGAATTATTCTACCAGACAAATGCAAATTACACTATATGCAACCTAAACTAGGAAAAGTAAATCAAAGTGGGGGATGCTTATAGTGAGGTTTTTAATAAAGATCAAGTGTGGGCCTCCATACCACATACTTTCCCTATTTTAATACAACACATTTACAATTAAAATTAAAATGGTAAGTCATAGTGGGCCTCACTACAAGTTTAATTCAAAGAAAAGAAAAACTCTAATCTAAGAAAACTAGTAAATCCTTAGTTGATGAAACCACTCCTTAGCCAAATTCCCCTCACACAAAACAAGTAAGATGGATTCCTTGTATGAGGAATTAAGAAAATAAGTAACTATAATGCAAAATCCTAACCTAATGCAACCTAAAATTAAGACTAAAGGTAAACAATCTAAATTTGGAACCAACCACAAATCTATTGCGATTCCCCTAGCAACGGTGCCAAAAACATTTTATATCTTTAAAATTACTCACAAAGAGAATGAATTAGTTGTAATATTCTTATATGAGCAATGTCAAACCCATGAGGAATCTCACAAATTTGCAATGGATTGGATCTTATTCAAATTATTTAGCTTTAGCCAATAGAGAAGGGTTTGGATTGAATTAGGAGATTAAAGTATGCAAATTAGAAACATGTATGGAATTAAAAACTTGCCTAAATTAAAACTAAATAATGAAAATTAAAACTTACCTAACAACATGCACTTAACTAAATGAACTAAGTACTTTAGAAAGATTCAAACTAAGCAATGAAACTTAAGGAAACTACTAAATTTGAAACTTTCCTAAATTAAAACATACCTAACCTAAAACCTACTAAAAGGAAACTTTATAAAATGAAAAAAGGGAACTTTTTAAACCTAAAACAATATGCTAAAAACTGATTAACAATTTTGAAAACAAGATCATGCAACTAATCCATCCAAAAATCAAATAACCAAGTGGTCAAGTACCATGCACATGGTCCTTAGACTGTGTGCATGGTTCTATGGCCCAAAAAATGACTATTATTCATTATTTAAAAGTAAACTAACATGCAAACTAACTATAGAATCTAATAAACAAAAATAAAATCTAAATGGATACCTAAGGAGTCAAGCAAAAATAATGTTTAAATGGCTGAAATTAAAGCACAAAGTTAAGAAAAAACTAGTTTTCATATTTCAATACTTAAGAACATTCAACAAATCTCACATTAAAAAGCTATTGAAACAATAACTTCTATGCAAGGAAACAACCCAAACCTCATGTACTTTGATGAAATAATTAATCCATAATAAGAATTTATTGCATCATATTCAAATTACACTAAAAAATTAGATGCATAAAACTGTCTACAACATATGTTAAGTGTGCATCATTCTTACTTGCAAAAGTAATTCTAAGCAACAAAAAAACTTTAATATAAAGATCCTAAAGTAAAGTAAAATTATATGAAAATAAAAACTAGGAAGAAATTTAAGAGAGACAAGGTTTAAGTGGGTGAACTACCTAAGGAAAAACATCCCAAAATTAAGATGCAAAACAAGGAGAAAAATGTGTAGAACTAAGTGGAAACTCAAGGCTCTAAACTATCTCCTCTCTTGAATGTCACTACTAGAGGGAAGTTAACTTAGATCTTGAAGTAATATGTAAAGAAAATTAGAGATATGGAAGCAAGAAAGAATGGGAACAAGGGTGGAACTAGGTGTGGAATTCAAAGAAGTAAAAACAATAGGAAACAACTATGAAAGTAAATTACTAACCTTGAATTAGAGAGAAAATAACCAAGAGAATAATTAGAAAACCAAAAGAAGAGAAGTACCAACAAAGTTCCAAAATCTAGCAGCAACTTAAGCACCAAAGGAAAGCTAGAATTCAAGGTTGTATCACTCAACCTGTACTTAAAAAACTCATATGGAATAGATGAGTGGTTTCCTAACTTAGAAAGTGGTGAAAACATGAGGAAAGTGGCCCTATGGTTAGGGTATTGAATGAGGAAGGTTATATGAGAAATGAATTATCAAGATGATGTAAGAAAGATGAGTAGAAAGATGACATAAGAGAGACATGATGGGTGGTTTCTAATTTTTAACAAGGTGGTGTCTTTTTCAAGGAAGGAAGGGGGAGCTCTTTCCTTCCAAATTTGATGATGTTTGGTGGATGGAAAGTTATGAAAGTATTAAGGAATAGTGTTTAGGAAAGATGTGTAAATATCTAGGGATTCAAAGTTGTTTGGATTGAAGTAGATCTAGGGTTTTCTATTTAGGAAACCCTTGATCAGTAAACAGGAAAGTGGGAGACCATTTTTTCATAATGATGTGCCTTCCTCCTTTAACTTGTAACCCAAGAAAATGAGTGGAAAAAGAGTGGGAGATGGAGTTAGAAAGTAGGGTTTTTAGAAAGTAGGGTTTCTCTCTTGATGGGTCCACCAATGCATAATCATCTTACTTTTTACATAATTCTTTCAAACCTTCTAATTAAATCTTAAACATCTGAATTTAGAAAGTGAATCATTGACTAAATTCTCCTCCAATTATATGACTCCATGTGGCATTTGGCTTAGCTGGGTTTTATGGCTCACTTTAAGGGTTCATTTGGCTTGGCTTCATGGCTCACACACTAGGCTTTAATGACTAGCATGGCTTGGCTTGTCACCTTCTGTCATGGCTTACATGGCTAAGGTGGCTTGAATCACTCCCATGCAAAGGTAGTGGAAATGCATGGCTTGCTTTTTGCACCCATTTTAGTCATCTTTAGCTTTTCAAATTGCCTTCTTGCTTGCCCTAAGATGATCTTGAAACTTTATCACACCTTGGATTGATAAATTTAGGCTTTAACTTGCTTAGGTTTTCTAGTTTGACTAGGAAACCTCATGAATGACCTCAATTCTTATCTCAATTGAGCTCAGCCTTTACATTACCTTCTCAACATCTATAAAAGATGAAAAACCCTAATTAAATCCTGATAAATTATGATCATTTACATACTTACTTTGGATTAGACTCTGAACTTGAAAAATGTCACATTTTAGAATTCTTAGGTCAGAAATGCATATGTTAATAATTTGGTCAAAAAACCTAATTTAACACTATAAGTTATAACACATTAGCTACTAATTGAGTACTTTTTATAAAAATTGAACACTTATCACATGAGTCACTTGATTTTAATCATATATGTGATCACATGGATCATAGTCCTTAGATGGACTGGGACTAACTCTTATGAGTAACCTGATTTTAACTAAGACCAACTCTCACAAGTTGCTTCAATTTAACTATATATATGATCACATGGATTACATCCTTTAGATCATAGTCGTTCATAGTTAAAATCTCATGGAAAAATGCTCAAAACTAATCCTCAAACTTTATTAATATCATCTCAAACAAATTTGTGAAAAACACATACACAATTATGGGTAATCATATACCCCGACTAAACAATCTTGTAGACCTTCCTTACAAGACAATAGCAAATAACATGTACCTTTACATAAACAGTTAAATCATCATTTAAAGCACAGCATGCACATTTAACTTCATTCATCATATATTCTATCAAACATATTATACAATTATAATTCAAATATGCTAGAAAACATATCAATCTTAATTTCACCTACCTTGTGTGATGTTTATCTGTTCTATTAACTTCATAACCATCAAATCCACTTACTAATTAGCTATTAAGATTGACCATTCACACTTTCATCCTTGATTACTTATAAATCTATGAAACATACACACATTCCTATGGAAATTCTTCATTGTTTGCAATCTAGGTCTTACATGATCATCCATGGTCAAGATCGGCCGTAGACGGTGTTTTAGGTTTTTTATGTTATTCTAGGTTTAGGAGATTTAGGTTGATGATATGTTAATATCTTGACTTATCTCATAGAGAATGTATAAATTGAATGTTGTTATTTGTTATGTTATTTTTGGATTTGTTATTTGCTTCTATGATTCTTGTAATGAAGGGTGTAGAGGATTTAACACACTGATTCATATCCTTAGCATAGATCAACGCAGTTAAGACCATTTAATCCATTGATTGTTCTTTTCCCAACGTGGATCATTAATCAAATCTCCAATGGTTGCTAGGAACATAGATCCATACCACTACTTGTCAATTGATGATCCACGGATGATCATGTAAGACCTAGATACATAAATCTCCATGATTATCTGTAAGCTTGCAAATTACTTTTTCATAGGTCAATAACCTTAACCTCTTGATCCACGACTAGACCCAATTTTGGACGATCAGATCTAGGGTTCACGCATTTTTTATAGTCATACATGTTTAAGTTAAAGGTCTCCAGTAAATCTAATCATTGAATTAAAATTTATAGCATGATAATGGTGATTGCCAGATTCAATGTATGTGTATCTAATAGAAATTTGATAGTTTATAGCCATCAAGATCTCTAAGTAGTGAGTTAACCATTAGATCTAAGGTTACAGGTCTAAATTGGTTGATTGGATAATTTAAGGCATTAGATCTTATCTACAAGATATTAATTATGTTTAATTTTTCATAAATTTTAAGTATTTTAAGATCTACAATGTATATCATGCTCAAATTGAAATTTAAGATAAATTGGAGAAGATCGTAACAATCTTACCAGAAATCATGTTAATCCTTATCTAATAGATCATTAGGAGCATCAAATCATTGCTGGATGGTCATTGATTTGCTTGATCTTGGTCATACAATATTATTGCTTTCGAATCTCCATTGGATCAACCCAGATCATCGATTTTCTTGAAGGGTTTTGTTCACGGTGTTGAGGAGAACATGATGAATGGCTTAAATCATCAGTCCAAGTCATTTTCATCTCTATGCACACTATACCCAACAACTATTCACATTTTCTTGGTTTTTGTTGCCAATGACTAAGAAGAAGGGGGAAAGTAAGGCCGGTGGAAGAGGAGAGGAGGAAGGAGGGGGTGGGGGGGATGAGTTGACACCGGTGGGTTTTGGGTGCCTACGTTGTGCACACCCTATACGAACAAGAAAAGACCCACATTGTAGGTTGTTGTTGGAAACCAGTAATGTGGCTGGCATGTGTGGAGAGGAGGCAGATGACAATGGTGATCAGCGGCTCTATCCTAATCACTGCCCATTGATCAATCAGAGAGGGAGAGATAGCAGAGGGGAATGGGGAAAAGGGAGTAAGAAGGGGGAAACATTAGAATGTGGGTTGCATTATAGCCCTATTGAATGGAGCGGGGAGGACACGGAGGAAGGTGATGCGATCAAGTGATTGGTTGGTGAAAGGGGGAAGGAAGTGAGAGGGAAGGAGAGAAAAACAAGGGAGAAAATTGTCAGGTTTTCTATTTGGAGGGGGATGCCATTATCAAAATGGTCCCTCCCTTTTTTTAAAATGATTTGTTTTACTTTTTTTTTTGTGAATGGGGCCCACTAAGAAAAATTATTAAATTACCTTTGTATGCAAAGTATCACAACTTCTTCATCCATACTTCGATTGTAACAATCTTTATGTCAATGGAAACAATTGTTCAAGTACAATCCAATTATTAAGGTTTCAAGGGTCAATTCAGTATCCTTGAAAGGTAAATTTCTTAAAACTCAAAATACAAGAATCCAAATTTGAATTTTCTTCAAAAATAACTTAGAAATTATGCAAAATTCAATTTAAAAATTAAAGTTGTTACAATAGGCCGCTACTTCTTAACTTGATTTGGGTCATTCAAGATTTACCTTGGCTTAATTTAAATTGTTTATTTCCCTTTGAGCTTTGATTAGTGATCAAGAAGTTTGACTAGCTTGATCCACTCATTCATTCTCCCAGCAACTTCTAATCTACAACCTGAAAAATACATAAAAAATCCTAATTAGCATTATTTTATATGAGTTAATAAAGACTTACCTCTAAATGTCAATCTGATTATGAAAATACATTAAATTAAGGTTAGATGACAAATTAGTAGTTTAGTGTGAATATATCCTATAAATATGAAAATGGATGATAAATGCATTTAAATAATACAAAAGTAAGGATTTTTAGTACAAAAATAGATATTCAATAGATCACTTTTTTGTTCAAATACTAGTTAGAACAAAATTCTCTCCAATGCTACTTTAGATTTAAGAACTTCCAAACAATTAAAGTAGAAAACATAGGACATGAGGGAAATAATATTTACATTCTCTTGCTTTAATAATAGCAGTCCTCAAAATTTTAACATTTTTAACCAATGAATCCTTGTATAGTATTTCCATGTGTTAAATAGTACGACCAATTCATATGTAAAAAAACAAATTACATGAAATGTCCATATGATTGTGATCCAAATCTTTCAATTTTAGGTCAAGTATTTGCTAGTCATCTTGGGTAAGGTCCTCAATAGGAGAAAACTTTGCCCATATGTTCTTGTTTTAAATATATTTGCTTGGTTCCTTATGCTCTGTAGTTCTCTTTATTTTACTAAATATTTTAAAAGCTAAATTTGTAAAAAAAAAAAATTCCAATATTATCACAATTTGCAAGTGTTTTAGTATTGGTGCACATTAGTAGAACACAACATAAGGAATTTTGAAGAATTAAAATAAAATATGATATCTAATTTGATTGATTGTTAAAATAGAAGAATAAACATATTTTTTGCATGCATTTACTTATTTATAGACTTTAGGATAGTTAAATACTAGCTATTAGACTTGTTGTCTCTTGTATCTAACCCTATCTATATTTTATATCACATTCTACAATTCAAACCAATTTATTTCACATGTTTGTTATCATTTCTATCATATCTCTTTTATATGGATTTCTTTGGTTATAGGTGCTCTTATTCTTCTTAGAAAAATATAGTAGTCTAGCTAAAACAAAATGGGCCTACTTGTTTAGTGATCCAAACCACTATATGCGAGGTTGTACAACATATGAATCATTTATTCTTTTTAAAAAGAGAATTAGGATATGAAAAGATAGTTGTGGAAATTCATTCACCAAAGCATTTGAATTAGGAAATTTTCATAGCTACCCACTATAGCAAGTTGCTAAATTCTTAGTTAATCAAACTATTCATCTCATGAATAAGAAGAATGCTTTGCCTACCAAATAAAGAAGAAGAAGAAATGCTTAGAATATTTTCTTGAGTAGATCATGATCATCTTAGGATCAACAAAGAAAATAATAATATAAACATGAAAAGATGGACTCCCTACAAATAGGAAACCAACAACCTCAATGCCTAATGGAAGTTGGAGTCATGAGTTTATTTATATGTATCAAAAAAGACTTACAAAATTAAGTTCAATACTTAGATAGACTTCAAAGGACAAATTTATAAATATATAAACTAGGAAATTCTATTAGAGTTGGAGCATATATCAAATCCAAGCATATGCATAATTCAACATGATAATAAGAGAAAGGAAGACCTAATTGAGTGAGTGATAGAAGGCTATATGGTGGAATAGCATCAGAAAGGAGAGGATAGACGTATGCATCAAGTAAAATAATAAAATTTTGGCATTGATCAACTTATTGATTGATAGACAAAAGTAGAGATTTGAGATTTGGTTAGAGAACTATCTTTAGATGAACCCTTCAAAACATATACCCAAGAGAGAGAGAGAGAGAGAGAGAGAGAGAGAGAGAGAGAGAGAGAGAGAGAGAGAGAGAGAGAGAGAGAGTAATAATAATAATATGGAAATAAGAAAAAAAAAGGAAGACAAATGGAAAATAAATCAAGAACATTCAAAGTGAGGAAAGATATATTGATGGAGGGATTTAAGTTAGGGTAAGATAGTAAAACCATTTAAGCATGTCAACACCTAAAAAAGCTCACAGCTTTACCCATGAAGGCACATTGACTTATATAGTAGATATTGATTTCTCCATATATCTCTTTGTCATAGGAGTTGGACACTATCAAGTGGTGAATAAATACACGCTTCTTTTCAACATGCATGTAGAATGTTTTTAAAAGATCTAAGTTGTTCACCATGTCAATATATAAAAGATAGGTAACTTGTGAGAAATCAATGCATTCAAATGATCACAACAACTTGTCTTTAGTCCTTGAAAATTATAGTAATATTGGATGGTCTAGATTTCAAACTAAAAGAAATATAATTTAAGAATTCCATGGGCAAATTTTTTTGTATCTAGCCTATCTAAGACATTTCCTATAAAACTCATCTCTCCATGGGTCTCTATTCTCCACAAGATTATCAAATTTGACCTTAGTGCAGTGACACATGATAAAAAGAATATATAGGCATTAAATTAAAGAAAACATAATCACCATGAGGGAGACAAGCTAATGTCTCTTAGGATGCTTATGAGCATCTACTTAGATTAGGAGAGAAGAAAATAGGAGATGAAAGGCTTAAATTGTTAAGAAATGGTTAGATTGCCAATTAAGAACTATATAGAAAGCCCTTTTACAAAAAGTGATCATATTTCTCAATTGCATATTTGAAAAGCATTTATTCCTAAGAGATTTGAGAAAACGTTAGAGTATATAAAAACAAATGTGGCTGAAAAAAGAGGCAAATTCTTTAGAGGCCCATTTATCCAACTAATGAGGTAGAGTAAAATAATTTTTTTTTTTTTTTTAAATAATGACATAAGACAAGAAAAATTAGGGTTCTAAGTGATAGAAGAAAAACATAATTAGCTTGATATATATATATATATATATATAGGGTTGATAGTATAGATGTATAATATTATGGGTTAATTTACTTTTTATTGCTATATCCTGGATTGTTTTATGCATTTTATTTTATTTATTTTATGGTTTGATATGTTGCGTAGCCGTAGATCGTATTATTTACTCTTTGGTTTGTCTTGTGGAATGACACCCAAGTCGAGCAGGTTGTTTACCCGTGACTGAGGGGTTTTGGCCAAAGTCATTGACAGTCATGCAAGAGAAACAGTTGTGGTAGATAATATAATCTTTGTCCACTTAGGAATTGTTGTAATCTGTTAATAGTCTCATTATAAAATACATAAAATAGAATTGCGTAAACCTTTTCCAGGATAGATAGCAGTAGATCTAGATTAACTTATCTTATTGCATGTTTTATACTATTGACTCTACCTTTGTCTAATTTATATGGCGCAAGATAATATTCATGTCAAGAATAATAATCTGGTAGAATATCCTACTGATACTAAATCTTTGTATAATTGGACAATTCTGTCTGTAAATCCAAAAGAAGTTTATAATATTGGAAAATTTGATTTTACATTAACAAAGATAATAAAAAACATGGAATAGACAATAAGCCTTGATAATACAGAGAAATTTATCAATATTTTTTCAGAAAAGTATCTCCAGCCTTATTTAAATTCAAAAAAATATAAATTTGTTCATGTTAGATTGATTCAAATCGGTTTTAAACCGTTAACATTAAATTATTTGAATGCATCAATACTCGCGATCTTAAGAGATGCCAGATGTCTAAATTGGGCACCCTCATTGATGGGAGTCTTACAAACCAGTCTCTGTCACGGACCTGTTTACATTAATGTTCTTCCTAATTTTAGTTTGTCACTCTCGGACCCTAATATTTTTGATATTTTGAGTCTTTATATTAAAACTCATGGTTATAATTTTAAATGTGGGTCAGAAACAATAGCCTTAACTTATAGAGTCCAATTTAAGGTTCTTCTGACTCTGGTTACTAAAGCTAGAAAAAAATCTCCAAAAGATAAAATAATTTTAATAGAAACCAACCTACTGTCTTCTGATATAGCAGTCAATAGAACCCTCAAATGGGATGAAATCAACTGCCCACATTCTTGGCAGCTTACAGAAGCTGTTCCTCCTAGGCAAATTACAGAACAAAATCTTGATATGATAATACAAACTGAAGATGGAGATGTAGAAATCATATTTGATAATAGAAGATCTTTCAGACTTCCTAGAGTTACTTCCTATTCTGCTAGCTCTTCTAGATTTTCTCTTGATAATAAACAACAAATCAAGCTCAATAGAGGAACTTAGAATTTCAAATAATAATATTGTTCATCCAATTTATAAAAAATCATCGTAGGATAATAATCCTACACCATCCGAAATAGATTTTAATATTTGAATTTTATGGATTTTAGTTTTGGAAGCAAGGTTAGAAAACTAATAAGTGACGAATTTGAACTACCTAAACACAAGGAATTTAGAAACTGGTACTTTAATACTTTTAATAAGAATGAAATGCTAAACTATAAAACTCAATTTTATGAATATCTCAATATAACACAAAATATTGAATTCTTTGTCCCCTAGTTTCTTAAAACCTATATTAGTACAAAAATTAATACAATCAAAGAATGGACCACTAATAAAGGAGAAAAAATTTCTTTAGAAAACCCTCCTCCAAGTCCTCTCAAATTACCAAGTGAAGGCAGGTCCTTAGAAACTAATGCTTACCTTGATGCTTCTGCCTCTTTTGATGATTTAAGAAGCATTATTAAACAAAATAATTATACCAATCTCTACATCCAAACAATAGGATAAAAATTTGTTAATATTGAAATTGGTATAAATCAAATTATAAATTATATCAATTCTATTAGAGCTAAAAAACAACAAGTTTCTGATAAGCTTGAACCATCTATCAAACCTCCTAAAATAATGGGTTTTAAGATGGAAATAGACACGGAAGAAATTCTTAGAATACTAAAGGGAAAAATGTCCGATTTAAGTCTTAGTACTCTCTCCGTACATGAGTTTGATATTGAACTAGATCCTGATAATATATCTCAATCAGAAAACCGGGATGATATCAGTGAAGTAGAAATTCTCCAAATACAAAATTAGTTTTCTCAGATTAATAAGAATGAAAGAGATCCAAGACGGCTTGATAAGTATTATTATAAGAGACCTACACCTACAGATGTCCTTATGGAAGAAAATGATGTCCTTCTGCAAAATGAATACAGAGTTAATACTATCTGTGAATGGAATATAGATAGTATGACGGATAACCAAATCTACCAAATGGTTCATAGATTCTTAATGTATTCAACTATTTGTAAACAACGGGGTAATACAGATAGGCAAATTGCCTTAATGATAATAGTGGTTTCACTGGTAATCTGAAAGGTTGGTGGGATAATATTCTGACTCCATCACAAAGAGATGAAATTCTTAATACAATCAAAGTTGAACCTCACACAAGTCAACATTAAGAAGACGCTGTTATAAACCTTTTACAAAAAAGACAAGTCCAAAATACAATGTTATAAATGTGGTAAGATGGGACATTACTCTAATAAATGTTGGACTAAGAAAAAAATTCAAGAACTTCAAATAGATGAAGAATTGAAGCAAAATCTTTGTAAAATAATGCTCAACTCATTCGACTCTGAACTTTTTGATAATATAGATTTTGGATCATCCTCTTCTGATTCAGAAAAAGACTAATGTTGTAATCAGTGTAATACTCTTGATAAAGATGTAGATTATTGGAAATCCATTGTAGAAATGAATCATCTTTCTATAAATGTTTTATCTCAATTCCAACAAGATCTTCTAGAAGTCATTAACAAAATAAAAGATCAAGAACTCAGAAAATTACTTCTTGAAAAAATACTATCTTCTTCTGATAAAGAAAAGACAGTTGATACTGATAATGTTTATAAAACGTCAGAAGTCACTAAGAGATTAGGGAATAAACCAACTCTTTTCGCTAATATTTCATTCTAAGATTTGAGACATGAAATTAATAATATTAAGACAAAAATTGCTCTATTAAAAAATTAAAATAATAAACTTGACCAGAGGATTACTAATCTTGAAAATAATCCATCACAACATCTAATAGGCGAAACATCCAATGTTGATGCTTTTGATCCTTCACCTCAATATCTTGATTTAATAAGACAAGTTGCATCTCAAAAATGGCATATTAACATTACAATCTCAGTAGGTGGAGAATGGTATAGATAAGATCTTATTGCCCATGTTGATAGTGGAGCAGATATTAGCTATATTCAAGAAGGTCTAATCCCAACCAAATATTTTGAGAAGACATCCCAAAGTCTAACCTCAACTAGTTATAATAAGCTAAAAATTAATTTTAAACGTCATAATGTGGTTGTGTGTAATGATAATATTTGCATTCCTACTCCTTTTCTTCTTATTAAAGATTTACATAACCATGTAATACTTGGTACTCCTTTCTTGCATAATATCATGCCACTTGATAAAATTGATACTACTGAAATTTATTTCTCAAAAGAAAATAGACAATTCTCTTTGAAATTTTGACAGATCCTAAAACACACTTGCTTAATGAAGCTCGTGGGATCCTTCTTAAGGAACAACAGATTAATTTCATTAAAGAAGAAATTACTTATAGAGATGTCTAGAATAATATTCAGGATAAAAATTTCTAACAAAACGTAAAAAGCCTCCTCCATAATTTTCTAGAAAACCTTTGTAATGATCTTCCTACTGCTTTTTGGAATAAAAAAATTCATTATGTTTCCCTTCCTTATACTGAAGGCTTCAAAGAGGATAATATCCCTACTAAGGCTCAACCAGCTCAAATGAATGCTGAATACATTGAGTTATGTAAAATTGAAATTAAGGATCTTGTTAGTAAAAAGCTCATTTGCAGTTCTTCTTCTCCATGGAGTTGTACTACTTTTTATGTCAAAAAGGCAGCTGAAAATGAAAGAGGAAAACCTCGTTTAGTTATCAATTACAAACCACTGAATAAAGTATTGAAATGAATAAGATATCCAATTCCTAATAAAAAGGATCTTCTAAACAGGCTTCAAGGAGCCGTAATATTTTCTAAATTTGATCTGAAATCAGGCTATTGGCAAATTCAAATCCAAGATTCTGATAGGTATAAAACAGCTTTCACAGTTCCTTTGGGATAGTTTGAATGGAATGTTATGCCTTTTGGTTTGAAAAATGCACCTTCTGAATTTCAGAAAATTATGAATGATATTTTTAATCCTTATAGTCAATTTATCATATCTTATATTGATGTATTAATATTCTTTAAAGCAATTGATTAACATTTTAAGCATCTTGAAATATTTAAATGGTTAATACAAAAAAATGGTTTGGTTTTATCTGCCCCCTAAAATGAAACTCTTTCAACTAGAAGTTAGATTTTTAGGACATAATATTTTCCAAGGAAGAATAGTTCCTATTTAAAGAAGTATCGAATTTGCTTCTAAATTTCCTGATGAAATCACTAATAATAAGCAGTTGCAAAGATTCTTGGGCTCTTTAAATTATATTTCTAATTATTACCAGAACCTTGTGGCTAATACTACCATTCTCTTTAATAAACTCAGAAAAAATGCTAAACCCTGGTCAGAAGAACATACCAAAATGGTTAGAAAAATAAAGGCTAGATTAAAATCTCTTCATTGTTTAAATCTTGCTAATTTTGAATGGTTTAAAATTGTTGAAACGGATGCCTCTGACCTAGGCTATGGAGGAATCCTTAAACAATAGAATCCTTCCTCTAATCACGAACAATTAGTAAGGTTTACTTCAGGTAAGTGGAATGATACTTAGAAAAAATACTTTACCATTAAAAAAGAAATGCTTTCCATAGTTAAATGTATTTCAAAATTTCAAGATAATTTACTTAATCAAAAGTTTTTATTATGAATTGATTGTAGTGCTACAAAACAAATTATAGAAAAAGATGTGAAGAATATTGTGTCATGACAAATATTTGTTGGATGGCAGGCTCAATTATCTGTTTTTGACTTTGACATCGAATATATCAAGGGAGAATATAACTCTTTTCCTGATTTTCTAACCTGTGAGTTTTTGCAGGGATCATAAGTGATCCAGGTGGTTGGATTACGCCAGGTAATACCCATGGCAGAGATAGAGGAAGAGGTCGTGGTAATATCCAAGACCGAAAAGGAAAGCAGAGCCAATGACTATTGCTTATGGGTGAAAAATCTAAGCCCAAGTTAATATCTCTAGGTAATATCCCCCAGTCTGGTAATAGCTAGGCAAACTTAAGCAATAATGATGAGTTACCTCATCAGCAATTTACTCTGTAGAAATCTATGAAAAAAATATTAACAATGATTGTGGAACAATATATTTTACAGGAGCATCAAGATGTAATACTCCATCTTGACAAGAAAAATATGCTCGCTGGCTGTGACCCCCAAAATCCTTGGGATGTGGCAGTTAGGCATTGGAAAAATAACAATTATCCTCCACATGCTAGGAGAAGCCAAATTCTTATGAAAAAATTCCTCCAAGAAATCAAAGTTATGGAAATAAGCCACTTCTATAATCATGACAAATTAGTCATCAATTTCAGTAAAATCCTTATTCATAAGGTCATGTCTCCCCAGGAATGAGATATTAATCTAGGTCAATATAAATGGATTGAAGCCAAGGGCACCCGCTATCCATATAATTGGTGGGATTTCATTGACTCAATGAGTTATGTAATGTACCTCAAAAATGATTTGAGGAAGCACTCATGGTTCATCAAAATTAATCTCGAAATAATAAAAAGGGATATTTACCCGTGGTTTTACCATTACTGGAAGAAATTTGGACCAACTCTGGCAATATTACCAGAGAAGCTCAAAGAGCTCTATAATCAATGGGTGGAATATGCACCTAAGATTAATAATATTCCTCCAAATCAGTGTGAGGCAATTTTCTTTATCAAATTTTATATTCTATGGATATGAAAATGGTCAATGACCATTAGTATTGATGAGCTTAATATTTAGGCTCTTAAAAGAATTTATTTTGTTAAATGGTGGACAAAATTTGATACTGATGGCAAGGCCAAAGAAATTAAAAAAATTATACAGCATAATAAAGTTATTTGGGAGAATGCTCTTAGCCAACAATCCTCAGCCTCAATAGAAGAAATAAAAAAGATGCTTCAACGAAAATATCCAGCAGACTCCGAAGGACAAATTTTGGTCAAATGTATGAATTACATGAAGAGCCAGGTCATGCAGTCATTTAATATTTTCCCAGCCGAGTCCTCATCTGCCAAATCACAGGATGCAATGTCAAAAGATAATATTTTCTAAGATAGTCAAGACCCTAATGACAATAGCAATTTTGAAGATTATTTGGATGCTTCAATGGCAGTTTTATCTCAGTATATTTAGGATAAGATCCAGAAGACGAATGAGAAGAACTTTATTCCTAGAGACATACCTCCTCCAAATTTGCAGTTCGAGAATTTGGTTGATAAATATGACAAGAAACTTGAAGAAAACCTCAAGACACTTCAAGACAGAGACAACAATGAAGATCTCCAATGAAAATAATGGCCCTACCAATAATACACGGGAATCTCCTTTTCAAAAAAAGAATCTTCTTTTTCAAAAAGCCTTTCCAATAATGAAAGAAATCAACTTTTCTTTATGTATTTTCTTACTTTTTTTTTTTTTTTATGTCTTTTGCTTTTTCTTTTGTCACATAATGTCTGTAATAATTTAGTTCAATTATTGTAACATGTGTGTGTATATGTGCAAAACTACTCACGTTCCATATACCATTGGTAGTTATTTCACCATCAAATTATGTGCTAGAGAATTAGATTATGTATTGGAAAGCGAGGGCTGATTCCTCATGTATCATTTATGAGTGATAATTACTTGACCATCGTTTGAAGGCTCGAGGTGACACTTTCTCTTTCTTAGGGTGATATAAGTAGATTTAGCATTTATGGTATAGCTTCTATCTAGTTTGCTAAGAATATTCAGATGGTTCATCCATTTCGCAAACAGGAAGGTGGATGGTTATGGATCGTCCAAAAAAACGAGCGGATGAACTTCATACTCTCGCCCTCTCTGCCATTCCTAAAAGAACTACCTGGTAATCTCCTGTCGAAGCATTAGGAGCACGATTTACGTAGTACGGTCTGTCAAACAGACGTCAAGAGTTCAAGCTTCGACGCCACGTAATCGAACACAAAAAAAAAGAAACACGTCAGGTTCGTTACCGTCAGTTACTGTTTACTGTAGGCGGAAAATTTGATGGATGCAACCCCACGCTTCTATGCGAACGTAGCTTTCCTTCTTATAACCAGATCCTTCAGCCAACGGAACTCTCTCTCTCTCGTGCGCCATGGATGTAGTGGTGAAGCAAGAACTTCCAGAAATCGTCGACTGTCGAGAAAATAACCAGGGGAATGATCTTGCAGAACCGGCGCCGCCGATCGAACTTAGTAGTAGCGATGATAGCGACAGCGATTTGGAAGGAGATTTTGGCGGTTATCTTTCTTCTTGGCGAAAACTATCTAGGTCGTCTGATGATGATGATGAAGATGCAAATGGTTTGAATAAGAAGCGAAAACCCAATGACTTGGGCGTTATTTTGCCGCTCGGATTCCTCGATCCTCTCCCGCCGGAAGAGCCATCGCCCTTGCCCTTGCCCTTGCCCGAACCCAAGGCGCAGCTGGGGACAATTTGTCCTGCTCCATCATCGACGAATATTGCGATCGTTTCAGCATGCAAGCAGTTTTGGAAGGCTGGGGATTTCGAAGCCCCCCCGTCTGCCGAATCAACATCGTTTTCTGGTAGTCAGTTGTTTTGCTTTATGCATTTTTCTCTGATGCCGATTTTCCATTTTTCCCTTCTTTCTAAGGTTGAGGGTTTGGTTTTAGCAGTATGCATGTTTGAATTCTTGACTTTGTTTATGGTTTTTGAGGGTTTGTTTTCAACTGTGCTAATGTTTGAATTATTGATTTTGTTTGCATTACTTATAGTTTTCAGAAGGAATTCATTGCACTGGTTCAATCTTTTGTCTATCTAGATAGTTATCTTCTGCTTTTATTTGTTATTATTGTTGGAATAAAACCTATGGAAAATTTGGTTAAACCTTATCAAGTTTAGAATTGGCAAGGAGCAGTCTTAAGACTCCTTCTGTTGTCACCATATAATAGAGGAACATTGGATCACTTTTTGGTGCAATGCTTGTTCTATGAGTATCGTGTTGATAAGGAACACAGAATGCAAATAGACAGACTTGTGGAGGGACAGTCCAACTGATGGACAGAAAGTTAATGGGGAAGCAAATTTCATAATAAAATATAACAATCAAAGAAACACTTGGTAAAAAACTTTCCGCTACAACATTGGTGGAACTTTGTTAGCATGTTTTTTGAGAGATTGGAAAATAAAGATGACCGAGTTTTAATGTGCAATGTGGAGTCCTGCTAGCAAGTTTATCAATGCAAAGAAGATAGCTGTGGAGAAGACACAAAGGGGAATAGATTGCGCTAATGGACCTTTGAAACATGGGGTGTTCATTAAGTTGATTGGAAAGGGTATTATGGGTCCAATTCTGGGGAAAGTTGTACTATGCTGATGTTAATAGAGAGGACGAATTAGGCATAAAAGGTAATTCATTATGTTGCCAAGAAAACTTTCAAGGTGATTAGCGTCCGTCTCTTGTAATCTTCTTCATGTTCTACCCAATGTTTGCTTGTCAAAGCTGATAATCTGCCCTTTGTTCCTTATGAAAATGACCTCAAGATACAATATGCTTAGAGCTTGAAATAGATGAGTAAGTCAGTTCACCAGTTGTTTATGTCTGTCTGTCCATCTTGCAAAGCTATTCACTTTTTGATCTTCCTATGGCTGTTTGCAAAGGTAAGCTGTATGTCATTAGTTGACTACTTACTATCTCACTTTCGGGTTGTTTTTGTCTTCTATTTCATGGCCTAAATATGTGAAAAGGCATTTCCAGCAATATGGATAAAGGAAAGCATGTGAAGAAGATTGAGTAATATATGGAATTTAGTTGAGTTACCTGCACTAAAATGTGCAGTTGGTTGATTGATGTCTTCATTACATGTTTACTGGATAAAGCTATTGAGAGATTGAAAGTTTGGCAGTTGGCCATGTCACATATTGTTGGATTTGTATCATACTCAAGAGATAAATCAAGAGAAACTTGAAAACAATTTGACAAAATGGAATTATAGTGATGTATATATACTAGTAGATAGAAGGACTACATAATCCCTTGTGGTACTCCATGTGTTCTAAATCTCCTTCAAATTGACATGTAATCTCTGACATGTCATGTTGTCTGCCAGGTAAACTCATTTATGCCATAGGTTCTATCAAAAGATATAAAACTCCTGTTCCTTGCGTGAGATTAAATGTTGTATTAAATCTTTGTTTGGAATTCAACATCGTTGTTCCTCACAGGAACTTATCAGTATCCTTTACAACATAATTAACAACTGCACTATTGACAATGCAAGAAGTGTGCATGTGATTTCAGAAAGCATTCCTGCAAAAGGTGTTCAAGCGAAGTGATTACAGCTAATATAGATGGCAGGGCCTGTGGTGAGCCTTGGCTTTTGCTCCTTGATCTAGCAACTTGCCATTTTCTTTTACTGCTCTGGGCATTGGAAATCACAATATCCTATTGTTCATTCATGCTAGTACCTCCAGCCAATCCAAGTCTGAGCAGCCTCTATGATTATATCTTTATTGTGGTGTCTTGTAGATAAGCCCAACATGGACTTCCTAATATCCCTCTCTATATCATAAGGATCAACCACTTTCTGTTATTGCTATATGTCACAAAGATGTACATGTGCAAGAAATGTATTTCTGGTGGACTGCTTCGCTATATCCAGAAATACACTGGGATATCACTTTTGAGCAATCTAGTTATAGATTTTGAAGGGATGGAATGTCTACCCAGTCTGCTATAAATTGAACAAGTTTGCTTTCTAGCATAGTTTTTTAACTAGAAAACATATTTCTTTTTAGGGAGTTAGGTGTACACCTAGCTTGGCCTTTTTCAGACGCTAGTTTGATGACTTAAAAGCCTGAATTTAACTTTCAGAAAAGAGTAAAGGCCTTAACTGCAAAATTGCAATCTGGTATGCATTCTGGCATTTCAGATGCCACCACTAATTTGTGTTCATTGATTAAGAAATTTCTAGAAGCGATCAGATGGACAAGTCGTGCCTGTCAGCTTCTAGAGGTTGGTGCTGTGTTTAAGGAAAATCAGTTGCATCTCAAGTTCCTTTAGGGTTTTAAGTTTGTCCATTACATATGAGGGAGGCAGTGATCCCTTCCTGTAGATTGTGGAGCCCATGCTTGGCCATGTGGCTTCTCCCTTTTGAGCTTTCTTATTCATTAAGGATTGGAAGTCATGGTTTAGATGCTCTTTGAAAGTCACGGTTAGAGGTAAAACACTGTTCTTCATTTATGATATTGACATAATAACTGCGTATGACTGTATCATTTAGTTGAGTTTGGTGATCAACTATATCATTGATAATTGAAGTCATGATTGATCTGTTTTTTGAAAGTCATGGTTTAGATGCTTTTTGAAAGTCATGGTTAGAGGTAAAGCACTGTTCTTCATTTATGACATTGACAAAATAACTGCATATGACTGTATCATTTAGTTGAGTTTGGTGATCACCTATATCATTGAGAATTGAAAGTCATGATTGAGATGTTTTTTGAAAGTCATGGTTAGATGCAAAGCACTGTTCTTCATTTGTGATCATCATCATCATCAAAGCCTCATCCAAATTAGTAATTGGTTACATGAATCTTGTTCCTCCATTCTTATCTATCAAGGGTCATGGCTTCATTTAGTCCAAAAGTTTTTAAATCTTTTCTCACCATTTCTATCCATGTCATTTTAGACCTTCCACTTATATCAGCTCACTCTTAACCAGTGTCATTTTCGATCTTCGTTGGACATGTCCAAATGATCTAAGTGTACCTCCTTCATCTTGTTACCTATTGGTGCTACTCCTAAGTTTCCTCTAATGTTTTCATTTCTAATTCTATACTTTTTGGTCTTGCCATTCTTCCATCTTAATATCCTCATTTCAGCTAAACTCATCCTATGTACATGTTACTGCTTAACTACCCGACAAGCATGGCTGGCTTTCTATCCATTTTACGGAATTTTCATTTTAGTTTGAGTGGCACCCGCTGATCACACAAAACTCTAGAGGCACATCTCCATTTGTTCTAACCCACTTGGATTCTCTAGGTAACATCCCTCTCAATCTCTATGCTCTCATGAATTATCGATCCCAACTATTGAAAATGGTCTTTTTGGGGGACCTTTTGGTTATCAATCTTTACTGGTGCTTCACTCTTACTCTTCTATCTTAGTTTAGCTAATTTTAAATCCTTTAAACTATATAGCATCTCTCTACAACTCTAACTTTGTATTTACGCTCTCCCTTATCTTATCAATCAAAACTATATCATCTGCAAATAACATGCATCATGGAATTTCCTCATGTGTATGTTTTGTTAACTCATTCATAACTAACGTGAAAAGGTACGGGCTTAATATGCTGGTCAGCTGGTGCAATCCTATGGTGATAGGGAAATCACTAGTCTCTCCACTAGTTGTCCTAACATTTGCTATTGCTTCCTCATACATATTCTTAATTGTGTCTATATACCACAATGAAATCCCTTTCTCACCAACACCCACTATATTAACTCTCTAAGGACCCTATCATAAGCTTTTTGTAAGTCAATAAAGACCATGTTGAGGTCCTTCCTCCTCTCCCTATACTTCTCTATTAATTGTCTAAGTAGGAAAACAACTTCCATTGTAGACCTCCTAGGCATGAAATGAAATTGGTTTTCTGATACACTTGTTGTCATAGCCTCTTCTCAATCACTCTGTCCCAAAGTTTCATGGTCTAGCTCATAAGTTTGATCCCGTGATAATTAGTGCAACTTTGTATATATATTTTATTCTTATAAATTGGTACTAGAACTTTTCCTTTATTCATATGACATTTTCGTTGATTCTACAATCTTGTTAAACAATTTTGTCAGCTAAACCATTCTAGTATCTCCCATATACTTCCATACCTCTATTGGTATACCGTCAAGGTCCAGGGCCTTTCTTGATTTCATCTTTTTCAAGGCCACCTTTACTTTAGTTATCCTGATCCTATGGTCGTATCTAGGGTTTATGGGTCTTTCAATCTCCATATTTTGAGGAAATTTTTATTTAGCAATTTTTGGAAGTAACTTTACTACCTCTGATTAATCTTGTCATCTTTGACTAATATAGTTTGGTCATCACTTTTAATGCATTTAACGTGGTCTAAGTCCTTAATCTTCTGTTCACTATTTTTGCAAGTTTAAACACATCTTTCTCATCTTCTCTTGACCCAAATTTGTTATAGAAATCATCATGCGTCTTGATTTTAGCCTCACTCACTACTCTTTTAGTAGCCTTTTTAGCATTCTTAGACTGCTCAAATTTTTTTGTTATTTCTAGTTCTTTGCCATGTTTTAAGACACACTTGTTTTTCTTTACTAACTTTTTGCACTTTTCCACTATACCACAAAGCTTCCTTAGTGGTTGCCTTTTGACTTTAGATACTCATATAACATCTTTTGCCACTATCTTAATGGACTTGGCATATTAGTCCACATGGTGTTTACTTTTGTTTCATTGTTTCATTGTTCCATTTTCCTTCTACCTTCAACTTGTTTGTGAATGATGTTATCTTCTCTCTTTTTAAGTTCCACCTCTTAGTATTTGGACACCTATTTGGTTCATCCTTTCTTCAATTTGTTAATATAAATATCCGTAATCATTAACCATTGTTGTGTGGTTAAACTCTCATCGAATATCACCTTGCAATCCTTACGCATTGATCTTTCAGTATTTCTAAGTAGAAAAAAGTCTACTTGGCTTTTATATGATCCACTTTTAAAAGTTAGTAAGTGTTCATTCCTTTTCTTAAAGTATGTGTTTGTTAGGGTTAGGTTATATGCCAAAGCAAAATCGAGGATAGCATCCCCCATCTCATTTATTTCTCCAATATCATATCCTCTATGTACCCTATTATATCCTTCCCTTTTTCCTTCATGACAATTTAAGTCTTCTCCTATAAATATCCCCATTGTGTTGGAAATTTCTAGCATTACTCCCTCCATATTTTCTTAGAACTGTCTCTTAATTCATCTTTTACCCCCTACCTATGGGGCATATGCACTTATAACATTTATGTTCTTCTCTCCTAGAACAAGTTTAATTAGTAGAATTCTATCACTAGTTCTTCTAAAATCTATAATTTATCCTTTAATTAATTATCTACCACTATCCCTATGCCATTTATGTTACTGTCTTTTCCTATATACTAGAGCTTATACCCATCAATTTCTGTACTTTTAGCCCCTTTCCTCTTGGTTTCTTGAATACAAACTATATTGATCCCTACGTTTCATCGCATCAACTAACTCCATATTTTTACTTTTTAATGTGCTTATATTCCATGTGACAATACGAATCTTATTCTCTTGAGTCTCTTTACCCGCATACATCTAGAATGATGGCGGAAACCCTGCCTACTTTCCATTGCATTCGGAATTCGATGTAGCGCGTTGCTTATGGGCGATGCCCTAATAGCCCTTTGCCATTTTTCATTGCACCCAGGATCTGATGTAGGGTTGCTTATGGGGAATGCCCTAGCTGCCCTTGCCCATTTTTCACTGCATCTGGGAGATGCAGCCCATTGCTGCTTTCGTAGGAACGGCCTAACAGCCCCTACCCATTTCCCACTACATCTGAGCTCCAATGCAGTGCATCACTTATGCGGAATGCTGTAGCTTGAAGAAATGCCTTATGCTTTAGATTCATGCTAAGGATTTGCCAAAGGATTTTATGCTGGCTGACACTTGACGCAACCCTCCTCCTTTATCTGTGCTTGGGAGCAGCTGCTAGATCATAAAACTGCACAGGTGGTGTTGTTATTCATTTATGATGTTGACATAATAACTACATTGAATGATAGGTATGCACAGTAGTTAAAAGAAGTGGCCAGGACATCTGACATTTGCTTCCCACTTTTTAACATTTAAGAATCCTCCATGCAGAATCTGCATATTTTTGTGGGACCTAAGATGTAGTAATGACTGAGATTGCCTCCAGTAGTTTCTTGTTTCAGTTTGTGCATGTAAGTCAGGTGAAAATTTTTCATTGATGGATTTCTTCTGACAGGCAAGTTTTTGTTTGTTCTATTGGGTTATTGTTCTGCACTATGAACTGGCATGGAAAGTGCAGTAAGCTCTGGTGTAGTCTCTCATACTATAGTGTTGTTATTTGTTAGTGCTGTGGCTTGTTACGGTCTCTCAGACTACACATCTTTCTTCTCATTTTTTGCAGCTGGTATGGATCATGTAAGAGTCCACCCAAAGTTTCTTCATTCAAATGCAACAAGCCATAAATGGGCTCTTGGAGGTAAACTCAGCTTCTGTTTTAGCTGCAGTAATTCTTGTTTCATTCTATAGATACTATATTTTCTGTAAGTCTAATCACAAACTTTTGGTAAAATGTCTGTGGTTCTGTGTTTTAACTGTAATTTCTGGTTTTCTGCTTCTGCAGCTTTTGCAGAGCTTTTGGACAATTCTTTGGATGAGGTACTTGTAGTTGTTTATTTTGTCATCTGCTATGATGAACTGTACTCAGATATAAAAGTTGCACCTTTTGAGATAAAGACATAACAATTTTCTGCTTTTTGTCAGGTTATAAATGAAGCTACGTATGTTAACATGGACGTGTTGGAGAATGAAAAGGATAAGAGCAAAATGTTACTGATTGAAGGTAGGTAACCTTATATGTTATTCAATCAGTTCGAAAGTCATAAATTCCATCCTTCACTTTGTACTTTTACATTGCTTATTATGTAGGCAACATGTATAAGATATTCTAGTGCTTGAAGCAGCTGGGCTTTACCATCTTTATGTGATGCATTATCGTGGTGTGGACAGGATTTTTGTGTTAGCAAATAATTCTTCATCTAATCCACTTTCTGCTTCCTGTTCATAAGCAAAGTTCCTCTGTGGTCTTGAAGATTTTAATCGGTGCTGTATTTAAGTCCTCATTTAATTACTTTCCCGATATCTGTTATATATGGAGTTGTTGCGGACTGGTGTATTTATTGCACAGTAAAGTTTGTCAAATTTCTGTTCAAACTATTGCAGAAATATGATTATATCATTGGATTTAGTCTTGGATCATCCACCTTCCTAGCCATGCTTTGAATACATTGTTTAGACCTTGCGGACAGTCATAACGATTGGTTAGGCTCCAATTGGTCGGTTATGTATGCTGCATGATTATCAAATGACCAGTTATCTTTTATCCATGTTTTTTTCCCCCTGTTGAATGGTTGAATTGTTTATATGAAGAAAGACACAAAAAAAGGGTAATTGATCAAAAGATAAAACTATGGAAAAGACGAGGTGGGCTGGCCAAAATGCCAGATGTATACAAACATCATGAACATCATCATCATCATCATCAAGACCTTATCCCAATTAGGGGTCAACCACATGAATCTTGTTCCTCCATTCCTCTCTATTAAGTACCATGGCTTCATTTAGTCTCAAAGTTTTTAAATCTTTTCTCACCACTTATATCCATGTTCTTTTGGTCCTTTCCCTTGCCCTTTGACAACCTTCTACTTGCATTGTCTCACTCCTTCTAACTGGTGTCATTTTCTATCTTCGTTGGACATGTTCAAACCATCTAAGTCTAATCTCCTTCATCTTGTAACATATTAGTGCTACCCCTAAGTTTCCTCTAATGTTTTCATTCCTAATTCTATCCTTTCTTGTCTTGCCACTCATCTATCTCAACATCCTCATTTCTTCTACGCTTAGCCTATGAACATGATGTTCTTTAACTTCCTAACACTTTGATCCATAGAGCAGGGCCGGCCTTATAGCCACCTTATAGAAATTTTCTTTTATTTAGAGTGGCACCCGCTGATCACACAAAACTCCAAATGCACATCTCCATTTGCTCCAACCCGCTTAGATTCTCTAGGTAACCTCCCTCTCAATCTCTCCACTCTCATCTATCCTAAGTATCAAAAGTGGTCTTTTACAGGAATTTTTTGTTATCAATCTTGAATGGTGCTCCACTCTCACTCCTCTCTTTACTAAAATTGCATTCTATATACTCTATCTTAGTTCGGCTGATTTTAAATCCTTTAAGTTCTAATGCTTCTCTCCGTAACTCTATCTTTGTGTTTACGCCCTCCCTTGTCTCATCAATTAAAACTAAGTCATCTGCAAATAGCATGCACCATGGAATCTCCTTGTGTAGATGTTTTGTTAACTCATCCATAACCAACGTAAAAAGGTATGGGCTCAATGCCGATCCTTGGTGCAATCCTATAGTAATAGGAAAACCACTGGTTTCTTTGCTAGTGGTTTTAACATTTGTTACTGCTCCCTCATATATATCTTTAATTATGTTTATATACCCTCGTGAAACCCCTTTCTCGACCAACATCCCCCATATTAACTCTCTAGGGACCCTATCATAAGCTTTCTCTAAGTCAATAAAGACCATGTGGAGGTCCTTCTTCCTCTCCCTATATTTCTCTATCAATTGTCTTAGTAATAAAATAGCTTCCATGGTAGACCTCCCAGACATGAAACCAAACTGGTTCTCTAATACACTTATCTCATGTTGTAACCTCTTCTCAATCACTCTTTCAAAAAGTTGTATGGTGTGGCTCATAAGTTTGATTCCCCGATAATTAGTGCAGCTTTATATGTATCCTTTATTCTTATAAATTGGTACAATAGAGCTCTTCCTCCATTCATCTGGCATTTTCTTTGATTTTATAATCTTAAACAACTTGGCCAACCAAACTACTCCAGTAATCATGAACATTAGTACCTCAAAATTTTTATAACCAACTCAATAACTTGTTTGACTCTTCGTTTGATCTTATTCTTGTTGCCTTTGTTTTTCTTCTATATTAGAAATATATCTAACTAAAGGGGAGCCTTAGCGCAATGGCAGAGTTGTTGTTGTGTGACGTTGAGATCACGGGCTCAAGGCGTGGAAACGGCCTCTTGCAAAGTGCAAGGTAAAGCTGCTTTCTATTGACCCTTGTGGTCCGCCCCCTCCTTGGACCTCACATACGTGGGACAGGGGTGCCCTTTATTAGAAATATATTAGACTCCACATTCTGATGTGATCATTTCAGTTGAAATGATAAAGGGAAGAAGATCCCAACAAGAACGGTAATGCAACAAGGGAGGAGAAGAAAAAAGAAGGAAGAAGCTCCATTTTTTGTTTTTGTTTTTGCTTTTGTGTTTTGAGTTCAGCTTTTCTTGCAATTTATTTATTTATTTTCTGTGTCCTCATACCTGGTTTCTTATGGTTTGCCATATTGGAGAACCCATATGACGAAGTCTGTGTCTACAGATCATAGGCTGTGGATATTATATTTTGGCACACAATGGATTTTTTTTTTTTTTTTTGGTTTATTGGCCTACAAACTGCAGTTATTTTCGGTTTAAATATAGACTAAGGTCAAAGGATCTTGTCTATGGTGTCATGATATAGCTTGAATAGATCTTTGGAGGTTATTTGTTTGTAAATCTGATTTTGGGCTGTTCTTAAATTTTGATCAGGTTCTTTCTCAAATTAGCTTAGAATAAAGATATATAGAAGCCTTTAAGTTCATTTCAGTTAAACTTGATTTTTTGGCTTGAAGTTTGAATCTTGATCTTTGACGTAGACGATGGCTGAGCTTTAATTGTTCACTCAACCTCCTAGAGAAAGGAAATCATATCTATCTTGCTAATTTCTTTCTAGGAGCCCTAGAATGGATGCCAAATGGAAAAGACCGAATTATTAAATTGGAAACTTCTCTACCTCACAACAACACAGCTGACTAGTTGCTTCATCGTCTATTACATTCTCCTACCAACACACTCTTCTTATGTTTTTTCCCTTAGTCTTATTATGGCTTTAAAATAATTGTTAAAGTGGAGCCAAGAGAGAGAGAGCCTTAAATGGGTGAATGTGTGTTGGTGATTTTGCACCTCACACTTAACACATATATATACTAAACAAGGATAGTTACATGTTCCTAATTGTACAATGTGGGACTAAAAATAAAACAAAACTAAAACTGAGGCTAAGTAAAGCTATACAATACTATGATGTATTCAACACGCCCCCTCAAGCTGGAGCATATAAGTCATATGCACCAAGCTTGTTACAAATGTATTTAATTCGAGGTCATCTGAGAGATTTCGTAAAGATGTTAGCTAGTTTGAATTGACGAAGCTAGTAGCAATACATCCCGACAAGATCTTTTCTCTAATAAAATGACAGTCCATTTCTATGTGTTTGGTCCTTTCATGGAAAACTGGATTAGATGCAATATGTAAGGCTGCTTGATTATCACATATTAGCTTCATACTTCCATCCTCTCTGAATTTCATCTCTTGGAGTAGTTGTTTCAGCCAAATAAGTTCACATGTTACCAAAGCCATGGCTCAGTACTTAGCTTCTGCACTTGATCTGGCAACTATATTTTGTTTCTTGCTTTTCCAAGATACTAAGTTACCTCCAACAAAAACACAATATCTTGAGGTAGAATGCCTGTCTGAAGGCGAACCAGCCCAATCAGCATCTGTGTACCCAACAATTTGAGTGTGACCTTTCTTCATATAACACACCTTGACCTAGTGCTCCTTTAATATATCAAAGAATGTGAACCACAACATCCCAATGACTATCACACAGTGACTGTAGGAGTTGACTGACTACACTTACAGTAAAAGAGATATCTGGTAGAGTAATGGTGAGATAATTCAGTTTACCCACGAGTCTCTGATATCTTCTAGAGTCTGCTAGAGGCTCCCCTTGTCCTGGTACAAGCTTAACATTCGGGTCCATGGGTGTGTCCACAGGCTTACAATCTAACATACCAGTCTCTTCTAAGATGTCTAAAGGATATTTTCTTTGTGAAATGGCAATACCTGTACTAGATTGAGCTACCTCAATTCCCAGAAAATATTTCAGTTTTCCCAGGTCTTTAGTCTGAAAGTGATGGAAGAGATGTTGTTTAAGTCTTTGAATGCCATCCTGATCACTGCCTGTGATGACAATGTCATCCACATAAACCACTAGATAGATACATTGACCCGAAGAGTTGTGCTGATAGAAAACAGAACGACTTGCTTTGCTCTGAAGCATTCTAAATTCCTGAATAATAGAGCTAAATTGTCCAAACCATGCTCGAGGAGATTGTTTTAAACCGTATAGTGAACGGTGCAATTTACACACTAAACCAGACTCCCCTTGAGCAACAAAGCCAGGTGGTTGCTCCATATAAACTTCCTCTGCTAGATCACCATGAAGGAAAGCATTTTTAATATCCAGTTGATAAAGAGGCCAATACTGCATAGCAGCCATGGAGAGGAATAATCAATCAGAGGCAACCTTTGCAACTGGGGAAAAGGTGTCACCATAGTCAAGACCATAAATCTGAGTATAGTCCTTAGCCACTAGGCGGGCTTTAAGTCTATCAACTTGTCCATTAGGACCCATCTTAGCAGTATATATCCAACGGCAACCCACTGTAGTTTTACCATGGCAAAGGAACCAAGTCCCAAGTACCATTTTTATTGCAAAATAGTCATTTCATCTAGCATAGCCTGTCTCCACCTAGGGTGTGAAAGAGCCTCATTGGTGCTTTTAGGAGCAGAAATAGAGGACAAGGAGGAAACAAATGTATAATAGGGTGAAGATAATCGATGGTAACTCAAAAAATTATAGATAGGATGAGGATTACGAGTAGATCGATCACCTCTATGAAGAGCAATAGGCAAGCTGTCAATCGAATGCGAGGTCGAATTAGGCGAAGCTGGTGGGACAGGGAGATTGTCTTCAAGGACTTTAGTGGATGAGAAGAATGGTGACTGCTCAAAGAAAGTTACATCTGTTGAGAGAAGATATCGATTAGTGTCAGGAGAATAACAATGATACCCCTTTTGAAGCCTGGAAAATCCCAAAAAGATGCATTTTGTGGCCTTGGCAGAAAGCTTATCTTGCCTAGGTGCAAGGTTGTGTACAAAACAAGTACATCCAAAAACACGAGGCGGAAGAAGATAAAAGAGGTTGTGTGGGGAAGAGAATGGAATGGGGAATCTGATTGTGCAACACAGAAGAAGGCATACGACTAATTAAGTAGCAAGCAGTGAGAACAGCATCCCCTCAGAAATGAAAAGGAACATGACTGCTAAGAAGTGCTAACTGTCTCTATGAGATGACGATTTTTGCGGTCAGCTACTCTATTTTGTTGAGTGTGGGCACACAATGACTGGAGAAGAATTCCTTGTTGAGACATAAAAGAAGAAAAAGGTGCAAAAAAATATTCTCGTGCATTGTCACTACGTAAAACACGGATAGCAACATTAAATTGAGTTTGAATTTCAGCACAAATTTCTTTAAAATTGAGAATAATTCATATCGATTCTTCATAAGGAATAACCAAGTACATTGAGAATAATCGTCAATAAAAGTTACAAAGTACTGAAAACCCAAACTAGAAATAGTACGATTAGGACCCCAAACATCAGTGTGGACAAGTTCAAAGGGGGACATAGCCCGATTATTGAGATGCTTTGGAAATGAAACACGAGTATGTTTTCCAAGCTGACAAGACTCGCACTCAAGAGACGACAAAGTAGGAAAATGAGGGACCATCTTTTGAAGTTTGGAGAGACTAGAATGGCCCAAATGATTGTCAATAAGAGTAGGAGAATCAGTGGAGATGTAAGCAGCAGGAGTTGCAGGTGATGTGAGATGGTAAAGGCCTTGAGACTCATGCCTTGTACCAATCATCTTCCCCGTACCCCCGTCCTGCAAGATTACAGATTTATCAGAAAAAGTGAGAGAGCAATTAAGAGTGTGGGTCATTTTACTGAAGGAAATAAGATTCAATGGGCACTCAGGTACAAAAAGTATAGAGGTGAGAGGAAGAGTAGGAAAGGGATGAGCCAAATCAATTCATTTAGCTACAGTTTTGGAACTGTTGGCTAGAGTCAAAAGTAGAAGAACAAGTAAGAGAGGAGAAAAGGTGTTTGTTATCAGATATGTGATCAAAAGCTCAAAGTTTAGAATCTACGAGCCAATAGAAGAAGACTGAGTAAAGCAAACGTTGGGATTACCAGTTTGAGCGATGGAAGCAACGGAAGATGACTTGGCTGCCTGATACTAGAGGTACGTATCATAGTCACTACCAGTCAGGGTAATATTCTGAGATATGGAGCCCTCAGATGAGTTAGGTAACTGGGTGTCAGATGACTGGACGATGTTAGCAATGTGAGGAGGTTGCCCGTGTAGTTGGGAATACTGATCTCGAGTGTGTCCAATCTTCTTATAGTATGTGCACTAAAGACGCTGTCCTCGATTACGACCACCACCACGGCCGCCTCTAGTGTTTGCCTGAGAAGACAAAACTGAGGAATTTGAAGGACCATCAAAAGTAACTGTCTGAGTAGAGGAGATACGCAACAAGCGGGCAAATACTTCATCCAATGATGGCAACAAAGGGCTAGCCAGAATTTGATCTCTGATGGATTCAAGGTTAGTGCGGAGCCCAATGAGAGTCAACACCATGAAAAATATATTGGTTTGTGTTTATTGGGCTTTTGCACCATCAATAGGAGGCATTAGAGACGAACTCTTCCTTGAGGAACGAAAGATCCATGTCCTGTTGTCTAACATGAACAATGTTAGAAACAACTTTGTAAAAACATTGAATATCATTCGTGTATAAGCCCTTAGCCTGGTCCAAAATTTGAAAATGTTTTATAGGTGCGAAGATGATGTACAACTTTGGGATCCACCTATTACCATAATAGGCTGCATAATTGTGAATCAATCTTTTTCCATTGCACTTTGTCTGCAACAGAAATATCTTCCTCTTTCTTGACCAAATGGTCTTCATAACCTTGACCCATAAACCATAATTCCACAAAGGCAGACCAAGACTGATTATTTTCACTGCCAATTAATTTCTCCAACTTAATAATAGGAGATCCAGAAATTACAGAAGTGAAAATACCATTTTTAGAAGCCATGATTACTTATCTGGATGGTTTGTGGCGAAGATCAGCTGCAACAACAATTTGGCAGCAGTAGCGGCGATTTGGGAACGCTAGAGATGATAGAGGGGTGACCGGTAAAGAAGCACGGTCACCAAAGGAATTGCCGAAATAGATACACGACCAAACCAAAAGGGAAAAAAAGAGGAGAATATAGATAATTAGGAGCCAAGAGAGAGAGAGAGAGAGAGAGAGAGAGAGAGAGAGAGAGAGAGAGAGAGAAACCCTTAGAATGGGTGAATGTGTGTTGGTGATTTTGCACACTTAACACATATATATACTAAACAAGGATGGTTGCATGCTCCTAATTGTACAATGTGGGACTAAAAATAAAACAAAACTAAGACTAAGGCTAAGTAAAGCTATATAATACTATGCTATATTCAATAATAACATAGAGAATTTTTATATGGAGACTAATTTTTTCGATGTGATAGAAGGAATTTTTTTGGTATCTACTGATAATTTTGATTCAACGCAAGGATGTGGCTGAAAGGTCATGGACTGTTTTTCCATACTTCATTATTCAAATTGCTTCTAGAGATAGCTCCTATCTGCTGATAATGTAGTGGATCTAATCTTATCTATTCTTTCTAAAAAATCCTTCTGAATTTGATTTATGCAGATAATGGTGGGGGAATGGATCCTGATAAAATGCGGCAATGTATGTCTCTTGGGTATTCAGTAAAAAGCAAAATGGCCAATACTATTGGACAATGTAAGCCTTCCCTCTTCTCAAGAACTGATGTTACCCACATGTACTAAATGTCAATGTTTGGTGCCATTAAGCTTAAAGTCTTTTCTTCTTCTGATTCCTTTTTCAGATGGAAATGGGTTTAAGACAAGTACCATGAGACTTGGGGCTGATGTAATTGTCTTTTCTCGTTGTCATGGTAAAGATGGAAAAAGGTTTGAATTTTGTTTTCTTACACTTCGCAATCAGATTTAAGATATTTGGTTTGATAATACTATTAGTCTTTGTTCAATTTCAAAAGTCGCAATGTCCACATGCTTTAACCTGTTTTGGGGTCTATGTTCATACATTAGAACGTTTCTATGTTAAGAGGTTTGACATCTTTCCAAGCCCATGATACACATAGGTATAATAGCAAGTTGATTCCAATTTGTGTGTGAAACAATTGTTGTTACAATATCTATATTAGATTTCTGTCCAAACAAGTCCCTGTTTTTGCATTCCTTTGATTTGTACAAGGGATTGGGGTGGATAGGCTCAGTGGGGAATCGTTGATCTTGGTTCATTAGGACCAGTAATCTTCTTTCATGTTATTTATTTTGGTTATGCATGGTCATTCTCAAATATGGAAGGAGAGGAAGAAGATAACGGAAAGATAGATGGATGCCATCTTTTGATTTCCTTCTTCTCATCATCATCATCTAGCCCTTATCCTGCTTAGGGGTCAACCACATGAATCTTGTTTCTCCATTTTCCTCTATTAAGTGTTATAGCTCATTTAGTCCTCGAGTTTTAAAGTCTTTTCTCACCACTTTTATCCGTGGCTTTTTGGGCCTTCCCCTAACCCTTTTAGAGCCTTCGACTTAGATCGACTTAATCCTAATTGGTGTTTTCAGTCTCCGTTAGACATGTCCAAACCATCTAAGTCTACCCTTCCTCATCTTATTACCTATTAGTGCTGCTCCTAAGTTTCCTCCCATGTTTTCATTTCTAATTCTATCCTTTCTACTCATCCATCTCAACATCCTCATTTCGGCCATGCTCATCCTATGTGCATGTTGTTTCTTAACTACCCATAGAGAATGGCCCGCCTTTACTGCTATCCTATAGAATTTTCCTTTCAGTTTGAGTGGCACCTGCTGATCACACAAGACTCCAAAGGCACATCTCCATTGGGTCCAACCTGCTTGGATTCTCTAGGTAACATCCCTCTCAATCTCTCCACTCTCATGAATTATCGATCCTAAGTATCATAAGTGGTCTTTTTAGGAGACTTCTTGGTTAACAATCTTTATTGATGCTTCACTCCTATTCATCTCCTTACTAAAATTGCATTCCATATACTCTTGTCTTTATTCGGTTAATTTTAAATCCTTTAGACTCTATAGCATCTCTCCATAACTCTAGCTTTGTATTTATGCCCTAAAAAAAGGGCAGCCCCAGTGCACGAAGCTCCCGCCAATGCGGGGTCTGGGGAAGGGGCGGACCACAAGGGGAGCCTTGGGGCAACGGTAAAAGTTGTCGTCATGTGACCTTGAGGTCACGGGTTCAAGGCGTGGAAACAGCCTCTTGCAAAATGCAAGGTAAGGCTGTGTACTTTAGGCCCTTGTATTTATGCCCTCCCTTGTCTTAATAATTGAAACTTTATCATCTGCAAATGACACACACCAAGGACTATCCTCATGTAGATGTTTTATTAACTCATCCATAACCAATATGAAATGGTGCAGGCTCAATGCTTGCACTCTTGTAATGATAGGGAAATCATCGGTCTCTCTGCTAGTGGTCCTAACATTTGTTATTGCTCCCTCATACATATCCTTAGTTATGTCTATATATCCCCATGAAGTGCCTTGCTCGCCCAACATCCACCATATTAACTCTTTACGGACCCTATCATACGCTTTTTCTCAGGCAATAATGATCATGCAGAGGTCATTCCTTCTTCTAATCCATGAATGAGCATGATTGACCTTCGTCTCTGGTATCCCTGTTCTCCTTTATTATTCAAGCCTCTACAATTTTGTGGTATGAATTAAGAAAAAAAAGAACATACAGGAGAGTTGGGTCTTTGTTCCTTAGAGTGCTGTCATTTTATATAGCAGAACTGGAGTTTGCGAAACATGTCTTAATAAGGTTAAGCTTGAATGGACATTTTGTTTTCCAATATGCATGTGGGCTAGGAAAACTGTTTTTATTTGGTATCATTGGGGGGCCGTTTGAAAAGAATCATAAACGACATGAGTAGGAGGGAGTTAAATCTGCACATCCTGTTGAAGGAACATGGGTATAAGTTGGATCAGACAGGCTATTCATTTTTTAGTGTTGTCGTGTTTGCAGAAATTGGATGAAATGAGGGGATTATGATAATAGATCAAAGAATGAGGAGCCAAGAATGCTTCAAAAACAAAGAAAAAGTTTTCTCATAATGGTTAACCATTGTTCAAAATAAGCAAAGAGTGAGAGTAGTTGGGGCTGCCAGATTATTGACAGCCTCATGGGATTTCGTTATTCAGGTGGGTCATCAAGGACCAAAGTCTTCTGTGTTTGAGCTAGTATAATGTAGATATATTTATTAATGTGATGACACCCGTAAATAACATTGGTTCGAACCGAATTGTGTCAGCATGTTGAAATATCTGCATAGATTACCCACTAGTAGTTTGTGAATGCTAAATCATGGAGCAACTTTGGAAATTAAGAATTATTTTGTGGCTCAGGTTCACTGAAAGATTGTTAGATCTTGCCTTCTTTAAGGTTGTTTTAAAAAAATTACCTAGTGCTTCTAGTTTGTGAATGCTAATTAATGGCGCATCTCAAGAATTTAAGAACTGCTTTGTAGCCCAAGTTCACTAAAAGATTGCTAGATCTTGCCTTCTTTAAGGTGGTTTAAAGAAATCTCGAATTGTAGTTCCTTTAGTCTTGAAACATGCTTATGCTTCTATTCATGATTGATTAAGTTCTTTTATTTGAACAACACCAGATCGTTGCATGGGCCTCTCGACTAGAACACATTGTGTTTTCCCCCCCATTGGGTGTGGTATTGGTTGTTGCTTTATACCTGTCCATAATGTTTTGCTGGGAACTTTAAATTCTTTCATTCGCTTCAAGATGTCAATCCTTTGCTTTGCTACTGAAACCAGCTGATACTTTCTATAATGTGGCCTTCAGCCCCACCCAGAGCATTGGATTGCTGTCATACACATTTTTGAGAGGCACTTGCAAAGAGGATATTGTCGTTCCAATGGTAAGAAGATATGTGAAGTATTATGTGGCAACTTTTCCACTTATTTCTATTTGTGGGCAACATTATTTTCCACTAAATAGCACAGCGTGCTGCATGATCTTGGCCTCTAAGAGAACTGCAGGAAGAAATAGTGAACTTAGATTGCAGAACTAATTGTCTACCTTAGTATCAGTCCAGCATTTGGGCTTTATAGCATGAGTTTATTTATGCATGTGCAATCAGGCGTTTTGAATATTATTTAAATATCCAGTTACGTGGAAACTTTATTTATGCTTCAGTTATTATTTATGAACATAGAAATCATTATATATGCATGTAATATGACCATGCAATACATACTCTTCATGTTATAGGATATTATAAAAGAGTTCCAGTAGGAATATATGCTCAAGAATGTCCTAAGATGTAGAAGTGGCATTTAGAGCCTCGTTTTTTAAAAGAGATCTAGGCCATTAAACATGCTTAGTGTTCAGAAATTAGGTTACCCACAAGAAATCATTGCATTTGGACCATCCCAACCACTTGTTTTGGGTGTTTGAAAATTTTAATAAAATTGAAAAACAAGCTAAAAGCATCCAATGGGCATGAAATTTGACTGCAGCCTTAACTATTCCAAACATGATGAATGGTTTATATCTACAAAAAAGTTATCACCATGAATGCAAGAAGGCAATGTCTACTTCTTAGGATGCTAGAGTGCTAAGACTCATTGTAAAGATGATATTGGTTTGAAGATGAATGGGAGGTGGATCGAGTACGTGAGCAAAAACTTATATGCAATTCGTAACTAATATCTTAATTTTGTGACACAATTCACATTTGTATGTCACAATTGCATTTTACATAGTATTATGGATGCCATAAACTTGTGAATGACTTATTATTATGCTCCCTATTTTAGACTTCTATAGGGGAGCTTGGGACAACAGTAGAGTTGCCGTGTGACCTTGAGGTCATTGGCTTGAGGCGTGGAAACAGCCTCTTGCAAAAATGCAAGGTAAGGCTGCATACTACAGACCCTTGGTGGTCCACCCCTTTCCTGGACCCCGCATATGGGGGAGCTTCGTGCACTGGCTGTCCCCTTTTTTTGTTAGACTTTTATGATTTATTGCCTGGGGGGTATATATTATTTCAATATCCAGTTACATGGAAACGTTTATTTATGCTTCAATTATTATTTATGAACATAGAAATCGTTATATATGCATGTAATATGACCATGTAATACATACTCTTCATGTCATAGGATGTTATAAAAGAGTTCCCGTAGGAGTATATGCTCAAGAATGTCCTAAGATGTAGAAATGGCATTTAGAGCCTTTTTTTAAAAAAAAGAAAAAAGAAAAAGAGATCTAGGCTGTTAAATGTGCTTAGTGTTCGGAAATTAGGTTACCCACAAGAAATCATTGCATTTGGACCATCCCAACCAATAAAATTGGAAAACAGGGTAAAAGCATCCAACGGGCATGAAATTTGAATGCAGCCTATTTAACTATTCCAAACATTATGAATGGTCTAGATCTACAAGAAGCTATCACCATGAATTCAAGAAGGCAGTGTCTACTTCTTAGGATGCTCAAGTACCAAGACTCATTGTAAAGATGATATTGGTTTGAAGATGAATGGGAGGTGTATCGAGTACGTAACGTGAGCAAAAATTTAAATACAATTCCTAACTAATATCTTAATTTTGTGACACAATTCATATTTTTATGTCATAATTGCATTTTACATAGTATTATGGATGCCATAAACTTGTGAATGACTTATTATTATGCTCCCTATTTTAGACTTCTATAGGGGAGCCTTGCCACAATGGTAGGGTTCCTATGTGACCTTGAGGTCATGGGTTTGAAGCGTGGAAACGGCTTCTTGCAAAAATGCAAGGTAAGGCTGCATACTATGGACCCTTGGTGGTCCACCCCTTTCCTAGACCCTGCATACATGGGAGCTTTGTGCACCGGCTGCCCCCTTTTTTCTTTGTTAGACTTGTATGATTTATTGCCTAGGGTGTGTGTGTGTGTGTGTGTAATACAATAATGACTATCCAGACCTGCATTCTTAATATGTGGGTATGTTGCTAGCAATGAAGTATGGGTTATGTCATTAGTCCTTGAAGGAGAGGATGATCTTGTGAGAACCAGCTTCCTTTTACCAGGTAGATGAAGGGAGGTCTGGATGTCTTTCATCTGCTTGTCCTTCTTGAGATTCATATTTCATTCATTGTCTTTTTACTCTTTATGTCTTTCTTCTAGTGCCAGATGAATCCCTATTGATCTTTTTTCTGGTGGAACTGGTCTGAGGAGGGGGATTGTTTTTGTATTTATTGGCTTTCCAAATAAACTTTGGCCTTCAATTGTAACTTGTTTCATTCATCCATCCTGAAGCAATAGTGAAATAGCTAGATTAACAATCGCATACTGATGTATGATACCATATTACATTCAAAATTGATATACTACACGCTGTGACTAACTAAAAATGATTGAAGTTTGAACGATGGCTCATTGTGGGAAGATGTTTCCAGATATCTTTTCATAAATTAGCAAAAGTCTCAATCTGGCTTATATGCATGGTAGGATGAACCTCTCAAGTAAGTACGTATCTAGATATCACTTCCTACATTCCTTTTGGTCTCCCATCCATTTTTGTCACGTAACTTAAAACCTATAGAAGCTTTTGTAAAGTAAAATATTTCCTCTGTGTCACTAGAAGTAGCACCATTCTAAGTTTAGAGGTTGTCTTGTCCATGTATTTTGCTCCAACGTTGCATTTGACCTCTACTCAAATACATTTTAAGCACCACAATGCAGGCCTCCAAGACTATCATGGAGAGGGTAGAGGGCTTTTTCTTCATAATTTTTCAAACATGCTTTTGAGTTAAATTTCACTCTTTTTAGGGTTGCTAGCATTTGGCAGGATAGATGATACAGGAAAATAGTGTGAATAAATTTGATAAGCTTTGCTTTTTGATGGATAGTACTCTATGACAACATTTCTTCTTTCCAAATTGATAGCCTGTTATAGCTTCTTACAGTTGCAAAGTTTTGGTGGTTTTTTCTTTTTCCATCTTCAGTTGGCAGAATGTTATCTGTTCAATTGGGAGAAGAATATCATCTCCTGTTCTGTGTGTTCTGCAAACCTTTGGTAGTGGTTGCTTCCTTGACTAAATTGGTGCACAGGTACTGCTAAGTTTCTTTTGGATTAGGGGCTTCTTTCTGATTTCTAGTCTTCAGATCACAGATGTGTTTGTGTCAAGTCTAGTGGAAATCTCTGTGGAGAATTATCCTTGTTCCCTTTTTATGCATAAAGTAATACCTCTTATTCTTGTCTGGGTTGGTGTAAATTTTGGTCATGCATAAATCCAGATCCTGCGGAACATTTTATTCTATAGTTTGCATTGCCTGCTTTTCTACTACTTTATTTTCAGTTCCAACTTTGCTTTGCCAGAAATCTCTTTTGCCTCCTTGGTATTTTCCCTGCAATGATATTGGGATCACATTTATCATCCAAGACTTGCCTTACATGCTATGTTTCTCTGATTGTTCTTTTGGATTAATAATCAGCTTGACTATGAGAAAGAAGGAAAAGGTTGGAAAAAGTTGATTCGATCATCTCCTATTGATTGGGACAGAAATGCAGAAACCATAGTGCAATGGTCTCCCTACTTGAGTGAAGCGCATCTTCTTCAGCAGGTAATTGCTTTTTTTCAAATTGATATTAATTTTACTTTAACATAAGTATATCTGAGATGCTGAAGGAATTGCTTCCTCTGTCCATATCTGTCACTCCGTGATATTGTTTAAGTTTTTGGCTCCATTTGAGCTTCTTCTTACTGCCACTATGTTTCCTTTAAGATTTATGAAGTGATCCCAATTCAGGATCTACAATTAGGGATTATAAATAATTATATCTTGTGTATGGTATTCTGTAATCTTTAACTGCAATAGGAAATGTACCAGACATGAGATTTGTTGGCAGTCTTTATCTTGATTGTTAGGAAAAAAATGTGTCAGCATAAGTGTACATTTTCTTCGGATATATTTGTTTACCATTGGGACGATCATTCTTCTGTATCACTAATCTGTTCAAGTTAGTGCTGGGACTAGTGTGTCTTTTTATGGATAATTGCAGCAACCACCTCTTTTTACTCTCAAGAGGAAACTTGTCTTCAAGAGACAAGTCATCATTATGCTGCAGTGAAATCATTTTGGGAACTCTCTGTTGCCTTTTATGAAGCATCGTCTATTTGTACTTATGCCTAGGCACAAAACCAAATTGGTTTTTTGATATACATAAGTTTGATCCTGCAATAATTAGCACAGCCTTGTATGTCTCTTTTATTCTTGTAAAGTGGTACTATAGACTTTTTCCTCCATTCTTCTGGCATTTCTTTGACTCTACAATGTTTTAAAACAACTTTGTCAGCCAAACTACTCTACTATCTCCTATATACTTCCAAACCTCTATTGGTAATACCATCGCATGCTAGGGCCATTCCTGATTTCATCTATTTCAACTCCTCTTTCACTTCATGTATCTTGATCCTATGGTCGTACCTCTATAATTCAACATTATTTGGGTTTCCGATTCTCTTAATGTCTATATTCCCAGGACATTAGTCATTTATCAATTTTTTAAAGTAACTTTCCCGCCTTTGATTGATCTTGTCATCTTTCATTAGTACCCTTTGGTCATCACTTTTAATGCATTTAACACATTTCTCACCTTCTCTTAACCTTAGTGTATTATAGAGATCATCATATGCCTTGAGTTTAGCTTCACTCACTACTCTCTTAGCAACCTTTTTCACATTCTTATAGTGCTCAAAGATTTCATTATTTCTTATCTTATGCCATGCTTTAAAACACACCCGTTTCTCTTTAATAACTTTTTTGCACTTTTTTCATTCCGCTGTAAGTTTCCTTTACAGGCGACATGGTGTTTACTTTTGTTTCATTATTCTACTTTCCTTCTATCGCCAATTAGTTTGTGAATTATGTTGTCTTTTCTCCTTTTAAATTCCACCACTTAATTTTTGAACACCTATTAAATTCCTTTCCTTTTTTCCATCTATTAATGTAAATATCCATAACCATTAACCTATGTTATGTGGTTAAACTCTCACCGGGTATCACCTCACGATCCTTACACATTGATCTTTCACTATTCGTAAGGAGAAAAAAGTCTATTTGGCTTTTGTATAATCCACTCTTAAAGGTTAGTAAGTGCTCATCCCTCTTCTTAAAGTATGTGTTTGCTAGAGTGATGTGTTCACAGATCTGGTCACCGGGCGATTCATAGGGAAATTCGCTTCGGTTGATGAAGCCCTTTTTTTGTTGCGCTTCCTGCCTCGTGAAGAACCTATGGTTGATAATATATAGAACTCGTCGAAGGGAGCTCCTAACCTTAGACTCGTTAGCAAGAGAGAGTCTTAAACTTCTATAATTTAGAGCAAAATTCTCATTAGCCCTTTGTTCCTCCCAATCATCCTCTTAAATAGAGGTTATATAGGAAATTATTCTTGTAGAAAATAGGAAACTAAAATTCCGGACTTTGAATTGTAATGAAAATACTTGCTAAAAATAGACTCTCCTCATTAGGAATACTACTAAAAATAAGATTATTGTTTTTCTTCTTTCTCATCTTTGGAGCTTTTGACTTCCTTTTCTTTCCCATGTCTCCCATATGTCTTGCCCACAAAGTCATCCGGCTTGTCCGCAAGCTCCAAAGTTGGATAAGTAGTACGAAAAAGAATAACATCTTAGCAATTAGCATCGGCTGAAGTGAAGCTAGACCATTGGACTAGGATTTCCCAATTGTCACGATTGAGATGCGAGCAAATAACAGAACAAGGAACAGGAATGATTCGGCCATCCTCCATAGGTGGTAGAGTAGATGGAACAGCTGGAGCCTCCCCTTGGAAGGCCTTGAGAAGGGAAACATGAAAGACATTATGGATTTTACTGTCAAAGGGTAAATCCGTTACTCCAATTGATATCCAATTGGCCCTATCTTGCGCAACACTGTAAAAGGCCCATAAAACTTGGGAGCATGCTTACGATGAAGCTTTCCCGCCAATGATTTTTGCCGATGAGGATGTAAACGTAACCAAACAAGTGAGCTAGGAGCATATTCCACATCGCGATGACCTTTATCATAATACTCCTTCATGCGGTGCTGAGCCTATTTAAGCCTAGATCGAATGTCTTGCGAATTCGAATCTTGTTCAAGCGAGGCCTGATCTACCGCGTCCACTCTAGAAGAGCCAGCCACATACGACAACAAGCGGGGTGGATCCCTACCATAGACAACCTTGAAAGGAGAGGTGTGAAGAGCAGTATGGAAGGAGGTGTTATAACAGTATTCAGCCTAAGGAAGCCAATCCACCCACCGCATAGGCTGATCACCCACAAAACAACGTAAGTACATTTCATTTGTTCTGTTTACCACCTCCGTTTGGCCATCAGTTTGTGGATGATAGGCAGAAGAAAAAGCCAATTTTGTCCCACACAAACGAAAAAGCTCCTTCCGAAAATTACTAGTGAAGACAATATCCCAATTAGAAACTATAGATTTAGGTAAACCGTGCAAACGTACCACCTGCTCGAAGAATATGTTGGCCACGGGAAGAAAGTGGGCATATTTCAAGAACTGGACAACAACCACAAACAAGACTGTTTTGCCCCACAATTTTGGCAATCCATCGATGAAATCCATTGAAATGTCAGCCCAAACTTGTGTAGGGAGTTGGAGGGGCTAAGTAAACCCACGGGGCTCAAATGTTCAGCTTTGTTGCACTGGCACACGGGACAAGCTGCCATAATCACCAATTGCTGATTTCATGCCCTTCTAGTAAAAATCATTGTGCAATCTTTGTAAGGTTTTCTGGACACCTTCATGGGTACTATCATGGAAACCTGACAATTCAAAAGAAATTAAGGGAGAGGTTGGCGATAAATAAATTTGACCTTTATAGAGAATGAGCCCATCATGCAGCGACCAAGAATCACTCAATTCCCCACGCTCCACTTGAGCTTGCAGCTCCTGGAGAGATAGTTTCCTGAATTTCGGCCCTTATAGCTTCAAACAATAACGCCCGAGGTTGGGTAATCGCACACAACAGGTCCTCATCATTTGCTCGGCGTAATAACCCATCAATAGCTCGGTTTAAATACCCAGCCTTGTATTCCACATGAAAATCAAACCCCATGAATTTGCTTATCCAATGTTGTTGCGGAGAAGTTGTGAGTCGCTGTCCCAGCAAATACTTCAAGCTATAGTGGTTGGTGCAAATAAGGAAAGGTCTGCCCCACAAGTAAGGGTGCCAATGCTGCACTACCTTAGCCAACCCAATCAATTCCCTCTCATACGCTAGAAGTTTGAAGTGTCTAGCGGCTATTTTGCAGCTGAAAAAAGCAATGGGATGCCCCTGTTGTTGTAGCACCAATACCGCTTCCGGAGGCATCACACTCCATGACAAACTCGTCTTCAAAATTGGGTAGCTGCAAAACTAGGGCAGTAGCAAGGGCTTGTTTAAGTGCATTAAGAGAAGCCAATGCCTCATCAGTCCACTGGAAGGAATTTGGTTTGAGCATACTAGTTAAAGGAGCTACAATTTGACCATACTCCCAAATGAACTTGCGATAGTAACCAGCCAACCCCAAGAATCCTTGGAGAGCAGCTATGGATTGTGGTTGAGGCCAATTGGTAATTGCCTGAATCTTACTTGTATCAACCGAGACCCCTGCAGCAGACACAACATGACCGAGATATGCTACTTGGGGTTCCTCAAAGAAGCATTTAGATTTCTTCAAACAAAGATGGTGAGCACGCATCAATTCAAATACCACTCTAATGTGGAGCAAATGATCATCACATGTCTTACTATAAATCAAAATATCATCGAAGAAGACAAGGACAAACTAGCACAAGTGTTTACAGAATACCTCATTTATAAGGGCCTGAAAGGTTGACGGTTCATTGGTCAGCCCAAACGGCATCACTAGGAACTCAAAGTGGCCATGATGTGTTTGAAAGGCTGTTTTCTCAATGTCGGGCAGATCCATGCAGACTTGATAGTATCCTGATCGAAGGTCTAGTTTGGTGAAATATTTGGCCCCATGTAGCTCATCTAACAGCTTCTCCACCACTGGTATTAGGAATTTATCCTTGATTGTTTTAGCATTAAGCTCTCTGTAAACAACACAAAAGCGTCATGTACCGTCTTGCTTATGAACTAACAACACAAGTGAAGAAAAGGGTGACCTGCTAGGCCGAATAATTCCTTGTTGGAGCATTTATTCACACTGCTTCTCTATTTCATCTTTTTATAGGTGTAGATATCTATAGGGTCGAACGACCATGGGACCGGCGTGATCACAATTTCGAAGATGGGTCAACTGGGATGGCTCTTGAAATAAATCACTAAACTCATCCAATAATTGGTCCAACTTGCGACGTGGCTCCGATGTTTCCTGTAATAAGTAAACTTGAACCTTATAGGAATTCTGATGCCTTTGAAGAGTGATAGTTGTCCCACCTAATGCAAAGCTCATAGTGAGAGATACAAAATCCCATAGGATCGGCCCCAAAGTTTGGAGCCATTTAATTCCTAAAACAATGTCAAAGCCATCCAAAGGAATAACCAAGAAGTCAGCAATAAAAGTATTATTATCAACTTTAAATGGTACCGGCTGGCAAATTCCCTTGCTGAAAACCTTTTTTCTGTTGGCAACCGACACACTCAAACAAGATTGAGGCTGGACCGCCAATCTGAGGCGTTGGGCTGCTGTAACACTAATGAAATTAAGAGTGCTCCCTGAATCCACTAACCCCAATACAAGATGTCCTTCCATTATGACTCGCAATTGCATATTCCGTACATTTTGTTGGCCCGTTATCGCATGCAAAGATATTTTAGGTTCCCTACTCTCGTCTTGGTTCTGCACAACGTCTTTGTGATCCTCTACCTCCAGCCAAAATAATTTTTTATATTCGTGCCCGAATGAATGTGGTTCGTCACAATTGTAGCACAGACCCTTAGCTCTTCGTTCCGCCATCTCCGCACGAGTCTACTTTTTAATAAAAGGAGGGGTCGCCCTACTTCAAACTTGAAACTGCCACAGTCACCCCACCTTGCCCGGAGCTGCTTTTAGCAGCGGAAGAGGGAACTGTTTCTGCCATGTTGGTGCCTTTAGTGTTCGAGTCCATGTGTTGCCAAGGTCCTCTTCACATGCCTGCCGCTCTTGCTAGCTACTGCTGCTTCTCAAAGGCCCTTGCCAAATTCATTGCCTGAACAAGGTTTGGGGGATTTTGCATCTCCGCATCAAGCCTAATTGAATCTGTTAATCCTGTAGTAAACAAGTCAACCTGCTGGTCCACTCGCACTGTATTAGCGCGTGCCAACAGCCCTTGAAATTGGCGCTGATAATCCTCAACTGTTCCAGTCTATTTCAAATTAACCAATTCACCTAAAGGGTTACCGTGTAGTGGTGGCCCAAATCTCAAAGTGCAATATCCCTTGAATGCTTCCCACGTGAGATTCGGTTCTTCCTGCTTCATTTGATAGTACCATAATCGCGCCTCACCAACATGTGAAAAGCCACCAAACCAACCTTGTCTATTTCTGCTATTCACTGATTGGAAAAGAGTTTCTCGCATCGGTGTAACCAAATTAACAGGTCCTCTAACCCATCAAAGGTCAGAAAATCAAGCTTTGTGTACTGTGGCACCACTCCCGACCCTGCCGGCAGTTCCAATCGATTGTCCGTTCTATAATGGGGGTTTCTATAATGGTTACTGCTGCCTGTACCCCCATCGGACTCCTTGCCGCGGTTTTAGTTGAAACTCATAAGAAGTTCCTGCAATTGTGGCGACAGTTGTTGCAACTGATTTCCCAATTTAGACTCGGTTTGTGCGACTCTTGCTTCCATTCGTGACTCGGCTTCTACCACTCTTGTTTTGTTAATTACCTGCGCTTCTTGTAACAGAGCCCTCAACTCATCTTTTGTGTTGGAATCGCCCATAGTGTGTGGCTCTAATACCAAGTTGATACATTCACGAGTTACGGATCTGGTCACCAGGCAATTCACAAGGAAATCCGCTTCAGTTGATGAAGCCCTTTTCTTGTTGTGGTTCCTGCCTCGTGAAGAACCTATGGTTGATAATATATAGAACTCGTCAAAGGGAGCTCCCAATTAGGAAGAGAGAGTCTTAAACCTCTATAATTTAGAGCAAAATTCTCATTAGCCCTTTATTCCTCCCAATCGTCTTCTTAAATAGAGGTTACATAAGAAATTATTCTTGTAGAAAATAGGAAACTAAAATTAAGGACTTCAAATTGTAATGAAAATACTTGCTAAAAATAGACTCTCCTAATTAGGAATACTACTAAAAATAAGATTATTGTTTTTCTTATTTCCCATCTTTGGCGCTTCTGACTTTTTCTTTCCCACGTCTCCCATATGTGTTGCCCACAAAGGCATCCGTAACATCGAGCTAGGTTATATGCCACTATAAAATTGATGGTAGCTTCCCCCATCTCATTTATTTCTCCAATATCATATCCTCCTTGTACCTTATCATATACTTCCTTTTTTCCTACATGGCAATTTAAGCATTCTCCTATAAATATCCCCATTGTGTTGGAAATTTCTCGCATTACTTCCTCCATATTTTCTTAGAACTATCTCTTAATTCTATCTTCTAACTGTACCTATGAAGCATATGCACTTGTAACATTTATGATCTTCTCTCCTAGAACAAGTTTAATTAGTAAAATTCTATCACGAGTTCTTCTAACATCTACAATTTTATCCTTTAAATATTTATCCACCACTATCCCTATGCCATTTCTATTACTATCCTTTCCTACATACTAGAGCTTATACCCATCAATTTCTTTCGTTTTATCCCCTTTCCTCTTTGTTTCTTGAATTCAAGCTATATTGACCCCTACATTTCATCGTATCAACTAACTCCATACTGTTACTTTTCAATGTGCCTATATTTCATGTGATGATACGAATTTTATTTTCCTAAGCTAATCTCTTTACCTGCGCACATCTAGAAAAGTGAGGGAACCCCTGCCTACTTTCCACAGCATCTGGGATCAAATGTAGTGCTTAAGTTACAAGGGAATGCCTAGCAGCCTTTGCCCATTTTTCACTACATCTGGGGTCTGATGGAGCAAGTTGTTTACAGGGAAATGCCCTAGTAGCCCTTGCCCATTTTCCATGCATCCGGGCTTTGATGCAGCACATTGCATATGGGAAACACCTTAGCCTTAGGAATGCTTTGTCTTTAGATTCATGTTAAGGATTTGCTAAAAGATTTTACATCGGCTGGCAACCTTACACAACCCTCCTCCTTTATTTGGGCTTGGGACTGGCTGTGAAATAATAAAACCACACAAGCGGAGTTTAAAGTTAACATTTTAGAAGGAAATAAATGTTTACATTAAGAGGCAAAGGTAGCTCATGGCTTCTTCCCAAGACTTTGGGAATGTAATTGAATTGCATGTCTGAAGACATGATGTAAATTCAGGAAACCGAATTGCTTGGTGAAAAAATTGATTTCATATGCTTTAGCTTCATAACAATTTTACAAAATTATCTGGCCCATATCTTTGTTGTTTGGACAGTTTTGTTTTGACTGAATTTTGCTACTTTACAGTTCAATTTGATGGCAGATCAGGGCACACGCATAATCCTTTACAATCTATGGGAGGATGACCAAGGACATCTGGAACTTGATTTTGCTACTGATCCACATGTAAGTATAGTTGAAGTATCAGTAGTATGTGACAGACGTGTTAATTTTTCACCAAGGATTTTTTGAACTTCATTTTGAAGATCTGCGTTTTTTTATGCTAAGTAGTTTTCACTCTTGATCAATGATTTTAGGTAAATCTAACTTCTTCTTTTTTCTTTTTCTTTTTTTTTTAATGTTTTGAATGGCAGGACATTCAAATTAGGGGGGTCAATCGGGATGAAAAGAAGATACAAATGGCAAAACAGTTCCCGAACTCTAGGCACTTCCTGACCTATACACATTCATTAAGGGTAATTTTATGTTTTTTCCTATTGTACTTGATTTTGCTCTCAACATTCTTTGCATCACATTTTAGCTTCGAAGAAATAAAAGAAAATCAGCTGCATGAAATCTCCATTTTTTTTTTCCTTTTTCTTTGTATGAATAACTAAGGATAAAAGATCTGACCATGTTTATTGGGCCCAAAGCCCCCTCAAGCTTCTTTTCAGTTCCTTCTCAAATGCCAGGATCTACAAGCAGAAGAAAAACGACCACTACATATTGAGCAGACCACGCAATTCTTTGTTGTGACTTTGACACAATAGCATGCACACAGACATGGACATATACATGAACATATTCACCTAAATGCATGCACATCTGTATATAAAATTACAAACACATGCAGATACTTCAGATGTATGTGCATAATGGGTGCAAATAGTTCCATTTTGAGAATTAAGCAAAGAAGTTACAGTGGAACTTACTATCTTTTAGCTATGAAAATATCTATTTGTGCTATGGAAGAGCCATGCAATGAAATCTGATATCAAGAATATCTGATTTCTAGCCTTTAAATGGATGGTTGGAGAATAAAAAGGCATTGGTCTACATTCATTAAATAAACATTCCATCCTCCAAAAAATGAAGAAAAAAAATGACACTCCAAAAATCAAATTCTTAGGGTCATCTAATAATGGTTGGGAAATGTTATGTTTGACCCATACATAGCAGATCCAGACAGATGAATGGTTTGGTTTGTTAAGATTAGTAGACCCATAATTTTGTTCTTGTTCACTGGTATTTTTCAAGTGACTAAATACACATCTACAGTGTTGATGTTGTCATCTTTTGCCTGCTCAGCTTTTGGAGGGAGAGAGTTGTCACATCTACGGTGTTGATCTTGTCATCTTTTGGAGAGAGAGAGTGAGAGTTTACATGAAATCTTATTTTTGTTTATTTTTGAGTCTTTACTTGGCTCACCATGGATGTGACAGCTAATACAACTGGCTTTTATATACTGAGATGCTGTGCTATACCTTTTGTAAACATGACTCCTTTACATTAATTCCTTTACAAAAAAATAATGTGTATTATGGTACGTATGTGCCATTTCATTGCATTCATGGGGTTCTGATGTGTTAGGGCGGATCAGACCCATGATTTATATGTAGTGGCCTCATATATTCCATCATGAGTACTGGTGACTTCCTGATAGTGAGTTTTGCACAATTTGGTTGAATTTCTCCATTTAGTAGTACAATTTTATGGTGGATAACACATTTGATTGTTAGATCTCTTTTGGTTAAAGATGGATAGCTCCTCATTTGTAATTCTAAATCCTAGCTATTGTCAATATTTGCAGAGTTATGCATCAATTCTCTATCTTAGACTTCCTCCTCGATTCAGAATGATTCTACGTGGCAAATATATTGAGCACCACAATATAGTAAATGATATGATGTTTAAGCAAGAGATTACATACCGGCCAGCACAAGTAGGTGTTGATGGAGCTTCAAAGGATTCAAATGTAAGAATTTCTGGACTGAATCTTTAAAGTACTATTCAATGTAAGAGTTTTCTGGTTGCCTGGTGCTATAATTTCATCCTACTATGTCCAGAAAATGGTTGCAGTTGTGACAATTGGGTTCGTAAAGGATGCCAAAGATCATATCGACATTCAAGGATTCAATGTTTATCACAAAAATCGGCTTATTAAGGTTTGTGCAGTATTGTACTTTCAGTTAGTGTAAACACATGAACCTTGCTTCATAGTCTTCCTTATAACATTTTATTGCTGTATTTGTGCTTCATTTTGGATGATTACTTTCCAATGGTATTTAAATATTAATGTTACACTTTCAAATATTAATGGTGAATAAGTGAAAATTGGCATGATTCCCCCAAATTAAATATATCTCCCATGTACACAATCTTTGTTTAAAGGATTAATTTTCTCTTTCAATGATGACAAAGAAGTTCAGACGTGAAACCTGAAATGGTCATAAAATATTGACTAGAGGATTATATTTATAGCTAGGTGTTATTCTAGGTTCAAATAAAATGTGCCTGGAATTTCATCAAAGGCGTGTTGTAAGTAACTTTGGCTGGTATATGTGTGAATTAAACCTAATTAACTCACATCTAATAATGGCATAAATAGCCTCAATTACCTCAAACTACTGCAACTCTCTTTTGCTATGCTACCATAACAAGCTCTTGTTTTTATACATCCTTTTCACCCCAATTAGATAACACCTCTCCTTCAGCTGCTTCTGATATACTCATAGTAATATTTCTGACACCATTCTTGTTTTGTTCTCCTTAATGTTTCCAACATTTTTCCTCTGGATTCAGAAAGAAGGGATAAGAACAAAAGAGGTTCATAGAAGAAGAATAGGTGAAAGAATTGTCTTTTGATTAGGCTACATGACTCAGATATCCTTTTTTGGCAATTAAGGGCACCAGAATAATGATAAAAGACATCTAAAGTCGGCCCCAAATAGCCTCAATTTACTTGTGACCTCATAATACTTCAACTCTTCTTTGTTATGCTACCATAACAAGCTCTTGTTTCTAGATATCCTTCTGACCCCTATCAGATAACATTTCTCCTTTAGCCACTGCTCATTTAGTCTTAGCAATATTTCTGACACTGTTCATGTTCTGTTCTCCTTAATGTTTTCCCAGATATTTCTCTGGATTCAGAACGAAGGGAGGAGAATAAAGGAGGTTCATGAATAGGTGAAAGAGTTGTCTGTTGATTAGGTTACATAACTAAGATACCCTTTTTTTCCAATAAAGGGCATCAGAATAATTATAAAAGGCATGCTCTGTTCTTCTTAATGTTTTCACAGATTTCCTCTGCATTCAGAAAGATGGGAGAAGAACAAAAGAGGTTCATAGAAGAAGAATGGGTCAAAGCGTTGTCTGTTGATTAGGTTACATGACTAAGATACCCTTTTTTTTCCAATCAAGGGCATCAGAGTACTGATAAAAGATGTCCAAGCTCGGCCTATTCTATCTTTCAACACTCCTCCTTTTCCTGTAGTGTAGATAGTTACCCATACCCAGCTTGGAAGAGAAGCATGAATGGAATGTGAGCAAGAGCTCTAGTAAAGATCTGACTTGCTGGATTCATATAATCATCATCATCATCATCAATACCTTATCCCGAATAGGGGTCAGCCAAAACTTCTATACCTTTTATTGAGTTATTTTTCAAACTTTTGACCAGACCATTGTACATAAAGGCTATGATCCAATGGAAAAAGACATTTGAGGCCTGCTAGCCTATCGAATGCAACACGTAAAATTAACTTATAGGATTGCCAAGCTGGCAGATCTTCCATTTTAGTCCAATAGTCTGAAAATGCAGATTTGCCTCTGTTTTTTCCTTTTTTTCCAAAAATATCCAACCTAACACATCTTTAACGGCCATATGAAGGGGCATAGAGGTCAATTACTTTGTCCCAGGTCATGGGACACTTTATTTTCACAAACCACATGCTTTAGAGAAGTTTTCTGCACCTGAAAACCATTGTGCAGCCAGCCTCACGAAGAAGATGAACCAGAATCAAAATCAAATTGTTTTTTCCAAAAAATTTTCAAATGGACTGTTTGTCTTGCCAAAACTATGAAGACACATAATGCTTTCTTGATTTATGGAGTTTTGGGTGATATTTGAAGAACCTGCAACAGTTGTATTGCTGGTTCTCTGTTCATGGGAAGAAGATGCCCTCCAAGAGTTGCAAATCTTGCATCTTTTTGAGGAAGAACTGCCAATGGACTGTCTGTCTTGCCAAAACGACCAAGACCCACCAATGCGTTATAGATTTTTGGGAGCTTTTGTCATGATTCGAAAAACCAACTGTCACTTCTGGTTCTCTATTTGCAAAATGAAACAACCTCCAAAAGTCAGAAAGTGTATAATTTTGAGGAAAACTTGGAATGGAGTTTCAATCATGCAAAACAATAGGGTTTCTTCATTTTTCTGCTGTTTTTCTCCAATGTTGAGCTACAAGGACCTGCTTTCATGCATTTTCCTATTTTTTCAAATTTTGCATAGCTATGTTTTGGTATTTTATAATTAATTTTTTATTCATACTGGTCAATACTGGTCTGATATTTCCCATCTTGCCGGTACATCCCAGTTGGAGGCCCAGACCGGTATGTTGAGCAGTGCAGGATTGACAAATAATTATATAGTGTAACAAAAAACAACAGAATAATGCTAGCCAAGTTGTGAAAGAATTCGAAAATAACCTTGTATGGCTACTTAAATCTGCTACCTTTCTTCACAAGATATCTTCAGAGAATCTTACCAAGTGCCAATATATCTGATGAATATAGCATAGTATTGTATAGCTTTACTTAGCCTTAGTCTTAGTTTTGTTTTATTTTTAGTCCCACATTGTACAGTTAGGAGCATGTAACTATCCTTGTTTAGTATATATATGTGGTAAGTGTGAGGTGCAAAATTACCAACACACATTCACCCATTCTAAGGGTTTCTCTCTATCTCTATCTCTCTCTTGGCTCTACTTTAACATGGTATTAGAGCTATAAGAGAAACCCTAATTATCTAGCTTCTCCTTTTCTTTTCCTCTTTTTTTTTTGGTTTGGCCGTGTATCCATTCCGGCAATTCCTTTGGCGACTGTGCTTCTTTACTGGTCACCCCTCTGTCATCTCTAGCGTTCCAAGATCGCCGCTACTGCCACCAGATTGTTGTTGCTGCCGATCTTCACCGCAGACCACCCAGATAAGTAATCATGGCTTCTAAAAATGGTATTTTCACTTCCGTAATTTTTGGATCTCCTGTTATTACGTCGGAGAAATTAGTTGGTAGTGCAAATTATCTGTCCTAGTCTGCCTCTGTGGAATTATGATTTATGGGTCAAGGTTATGAAGACCATTTGGTCAAGAAAGAGGAAGATATTTCTGTTGCAAACAAAGTGCAATGGAAAAAGATTGATGCACAATTATGCAGCCTATTATGACAATCCATGGATCCCAAAGTTTTACATCATCTTCGCGCCTATAAAACATGTTTCAAATTTTGGACTCAGGCCAAGGGCTTATACACGAATGATATTCAATGTTTTTACAAAGTTGTTTCTGACATTGTTCATGTTAGACAACAGGACATGGATCTTTTGACTTACATAGGAAAGATTGCGTCCCTTAAGGAGGAGTTCTTGTCTCTAATGCCTTTTACTGATGGTGTAGAAGCCCAACAAACACAGACTGATAAGTTTTTCATGGTGTTGACTCTCATTGGGCTCCGCCCTGACCTTGAATCCGTCAGAGATCAAATTGCAGCTAGCCATACATTGCCCTCATTGGATGAAGTATTTGCCCGCTTGTTGCGTATCTCCTCTACTCAGGCAGTTACTTTTGATGGCCCTTCAGATTCCTCAGTTTTGGCTTCTCAGGCAAACACTAGAGGTGGTTGTGGTCGTGGTCGTAACTGAGGACAACGTCCTCAGTGCACATATTGTAATAAGATTGGACACACTCGGGATCGGTGTTACCAACTACACGGGCGACCTCCTCGCACTGCTAACATCGTCCAATCATCTAACATCCAATTACCTGACTCATCTGAGGGCTCCACATCTCAAAATATTACCCTGACTGGTAGTGACTATGATGTGTATCTCCAGTAGCAGGCAGCCAAGTCATCTTCCGTTGCTTCCATCGCTCAAACTGGTAATCCCAGTGTTTGCTTTACTCAGTCTTCTTCTATTGGCTCGTGGATTCTAGACTCTAGAGCTTCTGATCACATATCTGGTAACAAACACCTTTTCTCCCCTCTTACTTGTCCTTCTACTTTACCTACTGTCACTCTAGCCAACGGTTCCAAAACTATAGCTAAAGGAATTGGTTTGACTCATCCCCCTCCTACTCTTCCTCTCACCTCTGTACTTTATGTACCTGAGTGCCCATGTAATCTTATTTCCATAAGTAAAATGACCCACACTCTTAATTGCTCTCTCACTTTTTATGATAAAATTGTAATCTTGCAGGACCGGGGTACGGGGAAGACGATTGGTACAGGGCGGGAGTCTCAAGGTCTTTACCATCTCACATCACTTGCAGCTCCTGCCGCTTGCATCTCCACTGATTCTCCTGCTCTTATTCACAATCGTTTGGGCCATCCTAGTCTCCCCAAACTTCAAAAGATGGTCCCTCATTTTTCTACTTTGTCGTCTCTTGAGTGTGAGTCTTGTCAGCTTGGAAAACATACTTGTGTTTCATTTCCAAAGCGTCTCAATAATCGGGCTATGTCCCCCTTTGAACTTGTCCACACTGATGTTTGGGGTACTAGTCGTACTATTTCTAGTTTGGGTTTTCAGTACTTTGAAACCTTTATTGACGATTATTCTCAATGTATGTGGTTATTCCTTATGAAGAATTGATCTGAATTATTCTCAATTTTTAAGCAATTTTGTACTGAAATTCAAACTCAATTTAATGTTGCTATCCGTGTTTTACGTAGTGACAATGCACGAGAATATTTTTCTACAACTTTTTCTTCTTTTATGTCTCAACAAGGAATTCTTCACCAGTCATCATGTGCCCATACTCCTCAATAGAATGGAGTCGCTAAATGCAAAAATCGTCATCTCATAGAGACAACCCGCACTTTACTTCTTCACAGTCATGTTCCTTTTCGTTTCTGGGGGGATGCTGTTCTCACTGCTTGTTACTTAATTAATCGTATGCCTTCTTCTGTGTTGCATGATCAAATTCCCTATTCCATTCTCTTCCCCACACAACCTCTTTATCTTCTTCCTCCTCGTGTTTTTGGATGTACTTGTTTTGTACACAACCTTGCACCTGGACAAGATAAGCTTTCTGCTAAGGCCACAAAGTGCATCTTTTTGGGACATTCCAGGCTTCAAAAGGGGTATCATTGTTATTCTCCTGACACTAATCGATATCTTCTCTCAGCAGATGTAACTTTCTTTGAGCAATCACCATTCTTCTCATCCACTGTTGAGCCACTGTCCATTTCTGAAATTTTACATCTTCCCTATATTTCCACACCTGCGGATGATGTCTCTCGTCCTCTTCAAGTTTATCATCGCCGGCCTCCTCTTGAAGCTGTTGCAGGTTCCACTGAAGTCCCTCATGACAATCTCCCTGTCCCACCGGCTTCACCTACTTCGGCCCTGCATTCAGTTGACAGCTTGCCTATTGCTCTTTGAAAAGGTGATCGATCTACTCGTAATCCTCATCCTATCTATAATTTTTTGAGTTACCATCGATTATCTTCACCCTATTATGCATTTATTTCCTCCTTGTCCTCTATTTCTGCTCCCAAAAGCACCATTGAGGCTCTTTCACATCCTAGGTGGAGACAGGCCATGGTTGATGAAATGAATGCTTTGCATGCAAATGAAACTTGGGACTTGGTTCCTTTGCCACCTGGTAAAACAATAGTGGGTTGCCGTTGGATATATACTATTAAGATGGGTCCTGATGGACAAGTTGATCGACTTAAAGCCCACCTCGTTGCTAAGGTCTATACTCAGATTTATGGTCTTGACTATGGTGACACCTTTTCCCCAGTTGCAAAGGTTGCCTCTGTTCTATTATTCCTCTCCATGGCTTCCATGTGGCATTGGCCTCTTTACCAACTGGATATTAAAAATGCTTTCCTTCATGGTGATTTAGCAGAGGAAGTTTATATGGAGCAACCGCTTGGCTTTGTTGCTCAGGGGGAGTCTAGTTTAGTGTGCAAATTGCGCCGTTCTCTATACGATTTAAAACAATCTCCTCGAGCATGGTTTGGAAGATTTAGCTCTGTTATTCAGGAATTTGGAATGCTTCAGAGTGAAGTAGATCATTCTGTTTTCTATCAGCACAACTCTTCGAGTCAGTGTATCTATCTAGTGGTATATGTGGATGACATTGTCATCACAGGCAGTGGTCAGGATGGCATTCAGAGACTTAAACAACATCTATTTCATCACTTTCAGACTAAAAACTTGGGAAAACTGAAGTATTTTCTTGGCATTGAGGTAGCTCAGTCTAGTACAGGTATTAGCATTTTACAAAGAAAATATGCTTTAGACATCTTGGAAGAGACTAGTATGTTAGATTGTAAGCCCGTAGACACACTTATGGACCCGAATGTTAAGCTTGTACTAGGACAGGGGGAGCCTTTAGTGGATTCTGGAAGATATCGGCGACTTGTGGGTAAACTGAATTATCTCACCATTACTCGACCAGATATCTCTTTTTCTGTCAATGTAGTTAGTCAATTCCTACAGTCACCGTGTGGTAGTCATTGGGATGCTATGGTTCGCATTCTTCAATATATTAAAGGAGCACCAGGTCAAGGTGTGTTATATCAAATTGTTGGGTACACAGATGCTGACTGGGCTGGTTCTCCTTCAGACAGGCGTTCTACCTCCGGATATTGTGTTTTTGTTGGAGGTAACTTAGTATCTTGGAAAAGCAAGAAACAAAATGTAGTTGCCAGATCAAGTGCAAAAGCTGAGTATCGAGCCATGGCTATGGCAACATGTGAACTTATTTAGCTAAAACAACTATTCCAGGAGATGAAATTCGGAGAGGATGGAAGTATGAAGCTCATATGTGATAATCAAGCAGCCTTACATATTGCATCTAATCCAGTTTTCCATGAAAGGACCAAACACATAGAAGTGGATTGTCATTTTATTAGAGAAAAGATCTTGTCGGGATGTATTGCTACTAGCTTCGTCGATTTAAATGATCAACTAGCAGACATCTTCACAAAATCTCTCCGAAGACCTCGAATTAAATTCATTTGTAACAAGCTTGGTGCATATGACTTATATGCTCCAGCTTGAGGGGGAGTGTTGAATATAGCATAGTATTGTATAGCTTTACTTAGCCTTAATCTTAGTTTTGTTTTATTTTTAGTCCCACATTGTGCAGTTAGGAGCATGTAACTATCCTTGTTTAGTATATATATGTGGTAAGTGTGAGGTGCAAAATTACCAACACACATTCACCCATTCTAAGGGTTTCTCTCTATCTCTCTCTCTTGGCTCTACTTTAACAATATCGATATGGAAAAAGTAAAAAAGAAGAAGCAAATGATGCCACTTAAAAATGTATACATACACTAGCAGCTATGCCTTGAACATTATTCAACACCCCAGTTATTTTAGCTTCCAACGTCTGAGCTGCATCGTAACCAGGTTGGAGTGTAAGTTTTCCTTCATTGTAATCTATGATTGGTTTATTGCATTTTGCATATCCTTCCTCTATCCTTGCATTTTTCTGATGTTTAAGATGTTCTAATGGTTGGACATCATCAATCCCAATTGAAAATCCATGATTCCCAATCCATCTAGCACTCAGCTTTGCTAGATTCATATATGCCTGGAAAACTTCTTACTCATGATGGATCCCTTATAATGTGGCAATCAAGTTAAACTCAACATGTTTGTTCTTTTATGGATAACTGATGTTAGCTATGCAAATGGGTGCTTGATTATCACAATTCATTACCATAGGCTGATCATCTTAAGCCCAAAAATCTTGCATGAGTCTCTTTATCCAAGTAAAGTCACGTGCTGTATGAACCATAACTTTGTATATGTTCTTACTTTGCCATGTAAGCAAATTACCACCAATAATTACAAAATCCACTTCTAGATTACTTATAAGATAGACCTAGCCCAATGTGCATCATAATAACTACATATACCGAGACCTGCTGGTCTTCTATAAATCAGACCTCTTGCTGGAGCTTGCTTAAGATACCTCAACATCCTAAAACTGCTTTTTGTTGAATCTGAGTAAGCTTGTTCACGAATTGACTTACAACCAAAACTGCAGAAGAGATATCACAATGAGTTAGAGTCAAATAGCTAATTTAGTAACTAACTGCTTATATTGTTGAGGATCAGAGATTTATCACTCTTGTCTACGTCCAACTTGATGTTTGGATCCATAGGAGTATATATTGGTATGGCTTCTGAGGGTCCAGTTTCAGTCAACAAACAAGTAACATTCTTCCTCTGTCATAAACTCACTTCATATTTTCCATGTTTAACTTTGCCTAGGAAATACAACAAATTACCAACAACTTTAGTTTTAAATTCCGCATAAGGTGCCTTTTTGTATCTTCAATACTTGCAGTCACTCCCAGTTATAACAATATTATCTACTTCGACCATTAAAAGAGGTTTACCTAATCCCTTTCTCTGCAGAAGTATAACGTGATCTGCATGGTTGTGATGGAAGCCACATGACTCTATCGCCCCACTAAACTTGTCAAACTAAGTTCTAGCAGGTTGGTTCAGACCATAACTCATAAACAAGCAGCAGAAATTGCAGACAGTTCCTGAACTCAAGTCCTCTTTTTTCAAGTAAAGTGAAAAATTCAGATACTCTTTCTTTAAGTAAAGGGAAAAACTACTGAAGAGAACTGCCAATAACTCCAACTTAATGTCCAGGAGGTAATGAGTAAGAAACAGGCAGAGAAACAAAAGAATAAAAGTGCTGACCATATTGTACAATGTGGTCTCTATGTGTCACAATCTTTCAAAATTCTGAAGGAAAAGAAAAAAACCCATTCTATATAATCTGATTTTTGTGCCAAGCCAACGTCCAAAAACTCAGACATCACAGCGAAAACGAGGATGCTCTGCTAGTGTTATATCAGTGAAGCATATAAACCTGACTATAATCATGAAGGTCAGTCATTACACATTTAACATGGAGCAATGAGGTTTCCTAACTTCATTTCACAATTTAATTATGCAGCATACAGGTGCTTAAACTGTAAAGCAAAAGGGTTGACTCCCAAAAACAGAGAGAGAAGGAATTCTAAAAGAAAGGAAGAAGGAAAGCAAAGAAAGAAGAAAGGAGGATGGATTGACAACTGGGTCAGATGTGCTTTGATAGGGGAAATATGAGTCATGTCTTAATTAGGCCCTATCGTATTTATTTATACTTGAGCAACAGATGATTGATTCACCTGTTGAAATATTTATGATAAAAGATGTCTAACTTGTCCCTATCAAATCATTCTCTGAACATTTTCTATGTTTCCTCATTGCATTCATATTGACTTTTGCTTCATATCTCATTTACTACTTTTCCCTCATCGCTCTTTTATTCACTTCCAACCTTGACAACTATTATTTAGTGTTAGACCAACTGTAAAGGAAATTCATCTTCTTGATATGGCTTTGTCTTTTGGAACTTGATCTTTGTACATTTGGTTGGATAAATAGTGAACTCCCGAATGCCTCTCTCAAGGTAGAGGATTTACGTTTTATCTACAAATATCCCATTTAGTTGCAATTGGTAGACAAATATAGGGAGAGGAGGAAAGACCTCCACATGGTCTTTATCGACTTAGAGAAAGCTTATGATAGGGTCCCTAAAGAGTTAATATGGAGGATGTTGGGCAAGAAAGGGGTTTTGTAGGGGTATATAGACATAATTAAAGATATGTATGAGAGAGAGGTAACAAATGTTAAGACTAGTAGTGGCAAGACCGGTGATTTTCCTGTCACTGTAGGATTGCACCAAGGATCGACATTGAGTCCATACCTTTTCACATTGGTTATGGATGTATTAACAAAATATCTGCATAAGGAGATTCCCTGGTGCATGCTATTTGCAGATGATAGTCTTAATTGATGATAAAAGGGAGGGTGTAAACACAAAGCTAGAGTTATAGAAAGAAGCATTAGAATCTAAAGGATTAAAAATCAGCAGAGCTAAGACAAAATATATGGAATGCAATTTTAGCAAGGAGAGTGAGTGGAACACCAATCAAGATTGATAACCAAGAAGTCCTCATAAAAGACCACTTTCGGTACTTAGGATCAATGATTCAAAAGAGTGGCTAGTTTGAGAGGGAGGTTACCCAGAGAATCTAAGCGGGTTGGAACAAATGGAGATGTGGAAGTTTGTGTGATCGGTGGGTGCCGCTCAGAGTGTTGGGCAGTTAAGGAACATCATGCTCATAGGATGAGCATCACAGAAATGAGGATGTTGAGGTGGATAAGTGGTAAGACAAGAAAGGATAGAATTATGAATGAGAATATTAGAGGAAATCTAGGGGTATCACCAATAGGTAACAAGATGAGGGAGACTAAACTTAGATGGTTTGGACATTTCCAAAGGAGACCGAAAACGGCACCAGTTAGAAGGAGTGAAGTAATGCAAGTAGAAGGTTTTAAAAGGGCAAGGGAAAGGCCCAAAAGAACGTGGATAGAAGTGGTGAGGAAAGATTTAAAAACTTTGGGACTAAATGAAGCCGGGGTACTTAATAGAGAGGAATGGAGGAATAAGATTCATGTGGCCGACCCCTAATTGGGATAAGGTCTTGATGACGATGATGACGATGATGAGTTGCAAAACAATGTAAGAAGCTAGGCTAATCTAGTGTTGTAAATTCATTTGGTACAATAACCTTGATGGGAAGGGCTGCTGATATTCCATTGTTCAGATTGACTCGGGGCGGTGAAATCCCTCTGCAAGCTCAGACCTTTCAGCTTTCATCTTTGGATTCTATGCAGGGACCTTGCTGATGTGTCCTTATTAGATATCAAATGTTTGTAGGTCTTCTCTGCTTTTTCATGTATGGAAAATTCTGCTTACTTTGGGACCTTATGCTTCTATCCCATGGACCTGCTGCCAAATTTAATGGATGGGATCCTTCTTTTCATTTATGTATAGTTATTTAAATTCTAGTAATGAGAAGTGTGAACTGTGGCCTAGTCATGTTTCTACTGCACTTGCATGAAGTATACTTAACTGCAATTATTTTCAAAACTTTACACAGCCATTCTGGAGGGTCTGGAATTCTGCAGGAAGTGGTGGGCGTGGAGTAATTGGTAAGGATTTTATATTTTTCAAATTTGTAGTCAAATTGATAGTTGACATACAATAAGTTCAGTTTCAATGCATGTTATTGTGGCAGGTGTGTTAGAGGCTAATTTTGTTGAACCAGCTCATGATAAACAGGGTTTTGAGCGTACTACTGTGCTGCAAAGACTTGAGACAAGATTGGTTCAGATGCAGAAAACATACTGGTTTGTTCTTGTCATACTTATTTCATAGATGTCATGTCATGAAACACCCCTATGTTTTTCCCTTTTATATTTGTTGGGATAATTGCCAATCCATTATTTCTTTCAGGGGTTCAAATTGCCACAAAATTGGATATGCTCCTCTTTCTAAAAAGTGTGTGCCTGAGACTAAAGTTCAAGGTATATTGCTTTGTGGAATTCTTTTAATTATTTCTTAAAAGGAAGGATACATACATTATCTGCCAGATTAGACTTGCATATGTAGATGGCAATGTGTTGTTTCTTCCTTTGCTGTCATCACTGGTTGATCTCTTCTCCTATGTTGCAGAGACTGCACCTGAAGTTCTTCCTCAACCATCATCTAGGAATTTGAGGAGTTCTACTTCTCCAAGCTCTGTAACTCCTATATCAACATGGAAGCAGAATCAATCCCTGCCTCTAGATACTGAGAACTCCCAGTCGTGCTCAAATTCTAAACAGAGTGCAAGCATAGATCACTTGCCCGTAGAATTTTCTACAGTAGGAGAGGTGAAACGTGTCAATGGACATGTCTCTATTGGAATTGAAAATGGAAATACCATATCAAAGTTCCGAAAGAAAATAAGCATTTCTCCACAAACAAATCAGCAAGAAAGCTCACCATCTGCAGATTATGAGAGAGGCCACGAAAATGAATGCCACCCTTCTGAAAGACGTGTAAATGGCTGTAATGGCAACAACTCTTCTGCTACAGTATCCTCTCAGAAAGATTGTTCTTGTGTATCGCTTCCATCTGTTCCACACTTAAATGATGGTGAAAAAGAACAGATTCATGGTCCAAGACAAACTGAACCAATTTCTTCACTGACAATCGTGAAGGTAAAGTCAGTACGCTGTCTCTCTCTCTCTCTAATGGTGAAGTCAATAAGCACTATTCTTTCACATAGAGATTAGTTTTTCTTGTGTAATAATCAGGTCCTAACATTCTTGTCATCTGAAACCAGTTTATTGTTGTGTATAAAAAAGCCTATTGGTGGTAAATGCTCACTGTGATGCCTATTTATGCAACAAAGAATATGACTCCTCAAATAAGTATCATTTCTGTGTATAGAAAGTTTTGTTTTCAGTAAATGCTTGTTATTTCTTTTACCATTCTGATATTTATTTCCCTTATTGTTGGAAGGCAAAATCTTGGTGGACCATCTTGTATTCTCTACCTTGAGTTATTTGATCCTTATTACAGCCTTATATTTTGTTAAACAAAGAGAGCATCGCTAATTGAAGTATCTGGATTGTCCAAATGGTGACTTCCTAATCCCAGGAAAGCATGTTTCAGGAAAAGAAAAATGAAAAAAAAATCTCGGTCCACCTGGAGTTCCTGGAGTGCATGTAAGCTTGAGACAAACCAGTAATTATCTACAACGAATAAATCTGAATTGAGAAAAACATAGACGTTTTAGAGATGAATATGGTACTGATTACACTTTTCTATACTCTCTCTAGTGATTCAAGATGGCCAGATCTGGCAAAATTGGTTAACCTTTTTCACGGCCAACTTTTTGTTAAACATTATGTTAACTGTGCTTTTCCGGAGTTACAGTGGTTAGACCTGTATTGACCCTCAATTGAGTAGTGGATTTTGAATATCATGCAGGGTGAAAGTTTCGAAGCGTACCAGATGTGTTTATGTGTACAATAGGCTGGACAAAACGGTGATATATATGCGTGGTTTTTTGGTCAAGGATGTTTATTGCATACAGTTTGTTTAACTTGCAGGCAGTTGATGATGTGTCTAATGGAATTGGACCTTGCCTAGACAAATCCAATGGTGTCCAGATGAAGTGTTTGGAACAAGAAAATCTTGCACTAAAAGAGAGGTATTGGGAAGTCTGTGTGAAACTTAACTATCATAGTGTCTGGTTGCTTCACTATTACTATTCCTATCATGTGAAACTTAAGCATCATCGAGCCTCTTTAAAGAAAAGGAATCTTATCATCTCATATATACTTCTTAACTTATCATAATCAATTTTCGTTTTTTGTAGATTAAAGAAGTTGGAGGAATCAACCTCCATGGATATGCAGCTTGAGAGAGAGAGAAACAGATTATTAGAGAACCAAGTGAGTGCATATTTTCTTTACTGGAACATCCTACTCATTTTTCATATTCTCTGTCTTCCCATTAGCTAACTGATAACATTGACTGGATGATGACTGCAAATGCTCAGCCCAGGGATACTTTTTTTTTTTTTTTTCCATTTGCCAACTCATTCTTCATGTTCCTCATCTCCTTCATCGAGTCATATTCATCTCTTATAACTTAAAATACTGAATACTCATTTTGAAATACTTTGAAGGATACCTGTGTCGTTTTTTGGCAGATTTTCATTTTTCTTTCAGAATATTGTTTAAATACTTCTGTTTCCTGGAGGCTTGTTGTTTATGTTTAAAAAGCTGAGAAGGAAGAATTTGTTTTATCTACTTTCTCAAAAGGAACTGAAACACTTGGGCGTGGACTACTTCCTCTTCCTTTATTATTGTTTTCTTCCTTCCCCTTTGCTCTCTTCCATTTTATAAAGGAAGATGAGAAGCTCTTTTCCATTTTATAAAGGGAGATGAGAATAAAAGGAAGAAAAAGTGAACGTCAATTTTCGTACAGGGAATATCAGGTAATCTTTTTGTCAAATAAATCAGCTTCACATCAAGGTCAAGGTATATTACTTGCTCTCAAACAATTCTTGATATGGGGTTCTGTTAGAACAGTTCGTTCTTGATATTAGGCCCATTGGCTTGAACAATTGTCGCGAGCAAAATATATATTGTTTCCTTTTAACCAACTGATGCCAAACTCTAACCATGCTGCCTCATTTCCAAGGGCATCTTCTAATTTTCTCAGGTCCTCTGCCTCCTTTTGCAAGTAACTATATGTTACCCTAACTTCTTTGGCCATTTCCTACTGACAATGTATCATGCAGGTAGGTACCTAGGCTCATAGGATTGGTGCTAATGAGTGTTCCACATGACTTCAATGAAAAACATGTTTTCACAGTAGAATTAGCAAACTCCCACACTTTTGCTTCTTTTTTTTGGCCTTTTATGGTTTGCTTTTGTGTTTGTGATGTTATGGTCACAACAACTAAATACCCCAAAAACTACTGTAGAGGCAACAATATCATTTCCCATAAATATTTGGTGATTATTTGGAATTTAGAATGGTTTTCGTTGTTGTTGTTAAAATGAGTTTAGTTTTAGCTGCTGGACTAATTAATTGGTAATTTTTTATTTGCACTCTTCCAATAAATTAGTCATCCATGTGATTCTGTTTTCCTAAAATGAACAGATGCATAGTTTGAAGAGGCAGCTCGAAGAGGCAAAGAAAGAAGAAGAAGCTCTGATTGATATATTTTCAGAAGAGAGGAATCGGCGAGACAGAGAGGAAGAGAATTTGAGAAAGAAGTTGAAGGTTTGTTTTCTTTCCCTCATATAGGCATTCATATTTCTTGTGTTCTTCTCATCTTTCTTCTGTGTTAACTGAAAAGGATGTAGGAAGTTTGATCGCACATTGTAACTTCCTGCAGGATGCTTCGATTACCATACAAGAGTTGCTTGAGGAGAAGATGAGACACAGCAGCAATGGCATCAAGCCAGAGTGTTAGAGCAGAACGAACGTTGAGGCTTATGCATTTTGCAACAGCAAGCTGCTGGTTCCGCTTGAGAGCATAGATGGGCAGCTCTCATCTGGCTCTGGGATTGCTTTCTCCTCTAAGGTACAGCGACTAAGTTTGAGAACAGGAACTACCATACAAGTTCGGTGCAAACCCACTCACCTCTAACATGGAGTATTCCATTCTTTCATATGTTCCATCACTGCTCCTTTTCATTTGAAATCAATGTATTTACAGACGAAGGGGCGTGTTGATGCTTAAGATCAGTTTACTAATTTGTATTGTTGTTACTTACAATTGCTCTCTCAGTATCTTGGCTCGAAGCTATGTACAGATTCAGTTTAACAAAGGTATATTAATAAAGTTGTATCTGTTAGTTAATATTATTACAGTTACAGCCTTAATTTCATGTGTTTTGTTGCTGGACTATAAGGTTGGGTGTTTTGTCCAAATCTCCGTTGTACACCTGTCTGGTTTAGTCACATGATTGCCTAAAGCCATTGGAGACAACTCTGTTGATAATACTCGCATTCGTGCCAAATTGGTTCGTTGGCTTCGGCGTTCTCAGGAGCCCACCATTTGATCAAGCCAGACCTAATCGAAAGTATTGAGCAGTGTGCCATATGTGAATCAGGTTTATTTCAAATTTGTGAATTGCAAGTTCTTAGAGCTTCACAAATTGCCCGTGCAGATATCCATTTTCTGGCGGTGCCCGACACCTTTCTCCAATTGTTGCTTGCGTTTTACTGTTCAAAACTGGCGGCTCAAATCTCCTGTTATCGTTGACTAGATGGTTCCAGGAAATGAATGGTTGTTGCTGTCTTTTGCATTCTCCAGCATCTGTGGATTGTATTAAGAGGGAATTATATTGTAGGAAATCAAGGAAAGTCGCCGTCTAGCACCTTGCCTTTTGCATGAAGGGCCCGTTTTTGTGCTGCCTTTCGTTGATTGCCCATTTATCTCTTAATCTTTTTTTGGGTACAAGAGAAGAATTACAAAGCAAATAACTTACGTTCTCTTACTTACACACATTCCTAAATTTAATTTCTAAATTAAATGAAAAACGTCACACAAACCTGCGAATAATTACACTAAATATTTATTGGCTGCTTTTTGATGTGTCAAGAATAAAAAATTCGGAGTCCATGCCTCTGAGCCGTGTTTTGAGTCATTGATGTAGACCTTTGTCTTTAGAGTCTCGTAGGAGTCCATGTGAGTTCACTCCTCTTTAAATGCATTATGAATTCTTTTTTATATCTAAGCCACTCACTGCATCAATAATAGGTAACCAAAACCAAAGCAAATGCATTTGGACGATCCTAATTTATTTGGACTTTTCAGAACTTAAGAAAAGTGAATGGTCGTGATTTTTGAGCTAAAAGTAACTTAGGCAAAAGCATGGGCATCAATTGAATCTAAGCCATTCTCAATATGATGAATGATTAGATTGAGAAAAAAGAAAAAACAAGAACGACGTTTCCCCTAAAAAATGAAGAATCCTAGCTCACGTGAGAGTCTTAAGGTAAAAATATTAAACTATGTGGTAGCTTAGGGGTGGCAAAATATGACACGACACGATAATACGACTCGAACCCGACACGGACTTAGGGAGTTAGGGTAGAGCCTTATAGTGTCCGTGTCATTTTTGGTTTGACCCACCCAAAAACGTGTTGTGTTCCGGTCAATCAATGTTGACCCGTTGTATTGACCTATTTGACACGCTACCTATTAATTCGTTGTGTTGACTCATCTGACCCTAAAGTAACATGGGACGGTTTTTGAAAACCAGTCATATATTCTTATGGTTCTTAAAAAATCTTTAATATTGGACGGGTTTTTAAAAACTATCCTATAATGCTAGACTCTATATAGGATGGTTTTTGAAAACTAGTCTTATATTATTATTATTTTTTTAAAGCCTTCAATATAGGATGGGTTTTCAAAAACCGTCCTATACTCTTATAGGAATATAGGACAGCGTCCTATATTTTTATGACTTTTGAAAACCATGAATATATGGCGGGTTTTCAAAAATTGTCCTATATTTTTACGGTTTTTGAAAAATGAATCGTATTACATGAGTCATGTCGTGTCGACTCATTTAATAATCGTGTCATGTTAGAGTCACGAGTTCTTGCCAGGCCTATGGTAGCTTGTTTATATGGGAACCCCAAGGTGGCAAACACTAGACTTTACAAGCTCTTGTCCACGTGATAGTCATGAGGTGACAAATATTTTAGACTATATGAGCTTATGTTCATACAAGAACCCTGAGGTGGCAAAAACTAGCCTATCTAGACCCTTGTCCATGTGAGAGTCCTAAGATGATAAATACAAGCTGATGTAAACCCTTGTCCATACTAGAGCTAAAATGATGGTTAGAAACTTATGTGGGCCCCACTCATGTGAATGTAAGGTGATGATCATTCTAACTCATATGTGTCCCAGCCCTCCAAACATTGTAAACTATAGATAGCTTACGCTTTTAGTATGTGTGGCTGAGACTAGCTATCGGGGACGACAGGTCCGAAGACGCGCCTGACACTCCTTGAGGGAATATTCCCTCCAGTGCATCCGCAAATGCGCCCTGCGGTGTAAAGGGAGGAGGAGAGAGAAAAGAAAGAAAAAGGAAAGGAAAAAGAAAGAAGAAGAAGAAGAGGAAAGAGAGAGTGAAAGGGAAAGGGAGAGGGAGAGGGAGAGGGAGAGAGAGAGCGGGGAGAGAATTTTGGTGCAATTTCATGGGATTGTTAGGGGAGGTATTTATAGGCTTAATTTTTGTATTATTTTAATTATTTTTATTTTAAATAATTATGTCACTTTTCTAATTAAATTCAAAAGAGATTCCCCATCATGTTCATTCTTCATCATTGATATTCCTTGTACTGGTTGTCCCCTAACTCACCTAACTTTTCTAGACCCCAAACAAAAGAAAAAATGATAATTTTACCCCTCTGGGTAAATATAAATTCATAAAAATAAAGAAAATTAGGAATTTTTCACCCAAGCTCAGATTTCAGCGCGCTTATAGTCATTTTGACCCATTTTCTAAATATGATTCCAAATATTTATGTTTCAAGACTTGATTCTTTTTCTAAAAAATAATATTATATAAGTATAATATTCCACCTCAAATTTTTAAAAATTCCAAATAATTTCAGAAAAATTGGGGTTTTCACATTCTTTCCCCCTTATAGAGATTTCATCCTTGAAATTTAATATAACAACTCACTTATGAGTTATCATCATCTCATTTATAAATTTTCTCCTATATCTTATTTTGTGAAATATTGACACTTAAGGAAATCTTTTATTCCCCTTTTGATTCATCAATCATATTACCTTTTCCTTAAAGGTAGAATTTATCAAAATCATAAAACTTGTTGGATAATTTAGCCATCCAGGTTAAATCATAATGACTATGCTGACATTTCCTAACATTTCAAAATGACTAATTCTTCTGAGTAATCTCCTTGTTCTTATTTCATATTTCCTTTAATTGGTGTATCAATCTTTACTTAACCAATCGATAATTCTCATAATATATTTCTATCATATTGTTACTCTCCATTTCATTCAATAGCAATACTCTTTAACATGTCTTTCAAGGTATGGATAGTTCTTTGACTATCAACCACATATGAAGTATTGTATTAAATCTCAATTGAATTAACTAATGTTCTCTGTATAACCTTCCAATATTTGAAAGTAAATATTTCATCTCAATTCAAAATATTCATACTTCTATATCATTTTCTTCTAAAAATTCCTTTTGATGATATTTCTTTCCTCAAATTTTCACTATCATCTTGTCGTAACTTTTGCAAAACCTATTCTTTTACTATCACTGAGTCATATTAGTATTCTTGATTTCTTATAATCAGTGATTTACCTTTTTCACTGTATAGGTAACATTATTGTTACAAATTCTAAATTGTATACTTGAAAATCATTACGAAGCATCCACAATGAATTTTCTATATCCTTTCTAAGTTCTTATATGAAATCGTAACTCTCTTTACTCTAATAAGGATTAACATCAATATTATCGTCATATGTCATAGAAATTTACTTTCTCTAGCTAGTCTTTACACTTACCAAATTTGGTAAACATTTTAATTCATGATGTTTCAAAGTAAATCCATATATCTTCAATACATACTATTTCTCATCTATAAAAAAAAAAAAATTTCCTTCATCAAATTCATAAATATCATTTATCCCAGAAGTATAACACAAAATTTATATTGAGTTTTCAATGATGTCTTTCATTTCTATCTCACATTTTATGCTAGTTGAGGTTACTTAACCTCCTTAATAACATCATTCAGCATTTTAATCACTGCATAATCACAATAATCTATCCTTTTTTATAGTATTTAGTGTTCTCCAAAATACTTATTTGTTAAATAAATCCTCTGTCTAATAGTCCTTATAATTGACTTTTCAACTTATTTAGATAATCTTATGCCATCTTCTAAAAGACCATAAAAAATTGAGTTGTAATAAGTAATAATTCAATAATAACTCAATCTCATATTAGATTGAAAATCTTGAAAACTCCTCAATATATCTTGAAATTGTCTAACTATAGCCTTGTCCATAATCTAGAATTATTCATCCTCTATAATCACCACATTTATCCTAATGCTTGACTTTCAAAACAATGTGCTTAGCTTCCTGTATTTGTTTATAGGGTCTTATTTCTCATGTACCATGATTGTTTCCTCATCAATGTGAAAACAGTATTTTTTTTTTACTATAGTCCATAACTATTCCAATATACCAAAATCAATCATATCAGTAGTACAAGATCAATATCCATATTAATTCTAATGAACTCTTGTGCTGACTCATCAACTGAGTTATCATACTTGATCTAATTTTTAACTTAGTAAATTCATATTTGATGTACAAGATGTATGGACTATGATCTCATTATGAATCATATACTATCATGGTTAACTTGTTTTTCAAAATAATTTTGGGATTGTAATTTTTCACTTTCACTATTCTTCTTCGTCTGATTTATCTCTAAATTTTTCCTCAAGTTTAAAAATCATTCCTTCTTACTCTAGAAATTAATAATCTATTTATCAAAATTCTTCTCCTTTACTGATTTTGGAGAGAAATACTCACTATTTTCTTGAATTATTCTCAAGTAATATCATCTCTATTTCTGTTCTTCTGAAATTTTGGTTTTACCTTTCTTATAAAGGTTGAAATTTTCTTATCCTTACTAACTCACTGACTGGAGTTATCACATCTAAGTTATACCTCAAATTTTTCAATGATAAATTCATAATTAATGCAATTTCATAGGAGATGAAAGAGTGCATTGGTCCAGAATCAAATAGTACTTTTGCATAATTATCAAATATAAGTAAAGTATATATAATCACCGCATTTGAGGTTTGGGCTTGATTGTCAGTAATAGCAAATACCCTTCCTTGTTGTCAGGGGATATTCTTTGGTTTCACCTCTTTTATTACTAATTGTTTGTTACTGTTATTTGCCATGTGTCCCAGTTCCCCACATTTATACTGGATTGGAGGTCGTTGTTGTATTTGATTAGGACATATATTCCCAAGGTGGAATCTTCTACATTTGGGACAATGCCTCTGATTTTGTCCAAAGGTGGGATTTTCTTGAATTCTTGGTTGCCTGAAGTTATTCATGGGCTCTTTGCCTTTCTTAAAAGGTCTTGGCTTAAAGTTTCCTGTTTCCACTCTTTTTCCATTTTTTTTCTTAAAATCTTCCTCAAATCTAGAGGCCAATTCTACACACTCCACCAAGGTTGTGGGTTTGGTACCCAACACCTTTGTTCTCAATTCTAGGTTAAGTCCTTCCAGGAATCTTCCAACAGTCTGCTTATCGGTACCACAGATATGTGGTGCAAACCTCTTCAATTGTATTTATTTATTTTCATATTCTACAACAAACATATTTCCTTGTTGTAGATCTAGAAATTCTTTTTCCTTTCTTGCTTGAACATTAAGAGGAAAATATTTGTTATTAAAAACCTCTTTAAATTCTTCCCAAGAGATATTTTCTGAGTTTGAAAAGAAATTCATATTTGCATATATCCACCAGAAGGGAGCTTCTTGTTTCACAATATAAGTGGCCATCTTGAGTTTTACCTCTTCCGAAGTTCGTAAGATTTCAAAAGTTTTCTAAACCTCATATATCCATTCTTCGGCTTTTTTAGCATCACCCTTTCCATTATAGCCTATCACCATTTTTTGAAATCTTTCCACTATTTTGTCTAACTTCTCCGGTGATAATTGAGAATTTCCAGTTACTCCCTTAGGTATAGGTGAAGAATGATCATGTACTAGTGTTAGAGTTAATCTTCACAACTCCTTCCATCCAATTTATCACTTATTCTTTTTGAACTTCTCACTATTACACTCGGTATAATGCTCATATATTGGTGTTAGGATATTTTATTTCTAAATAAATATCTTGGTTAAGGTTAAACATTACACCATTATATGCTATTTTATTACTTGATTCCATGGTTTACTATTTCATTAGTAATTTACTGAGCTACCCTCCTAGGCATATGCTCATATTTAACTATTCCTATATGAGTTAATTACATTAACTCATTTTATCCTAATATTTTAACTAATGCTATACTACTCCTATATTAACTCACTATATCCTAACATATACTAACTTATGATATACTTAACTTGCATTTGGATTGTCATCTTTATATTGGACATATTGGGGCTGTAAGTGACTAGATGAATCGCTCTGATACCAACTATGACGACCCGGGTTTTTAAAACACATTTTCATAAATATTTGCAAAGGTAGGGCCCTGATTTTGAAAATTTTTTAAATTCAAACAGCAGAAACATATTTTCTTTGAAATTGATTTGTTAAAAACCTGAGTGCCACATCAAATTACTTATCATACATAGATTTTTGTATAAAATAAAATTTTCATTGAATATCAATAGAAATACTTTTATTAAAATCAGGATTAATCATGTGGTTCACATACACAACCCCGGCATTCATTACATACTTTGTCCAAATATTACAATCCAAATTATAAAACAATTAATACAATCTTCCTCAAAGTTAATATCCTGAGCAGTAGTTTGGTGATGATTATCCTCAAGTCTCGAGCTTTTAATCTTCCTTACCTATATATGAGATATTGTAAACATTTAAACAGCTACAATATCTTAGCAAGCTATGCTTGGCGAGGGATTTAAGAAATATATTTAATATATCTCAAAATTAATAGTTCTTTATATCCATGATATAAATTAATTTATACAATTGGATAACCATTTTATCCTTCACTCATCATATGAATTATATGTATATATTACATATAAATAAAATAATTAAAAATCATGAATATAGTCAATATCATTGATAATGTCTCATTTTCAAACTGATTTCAATATTAACACTAGGTGTTAATATATAATCATACCATATTGGGAATCATCCTCCAATACAATATCGATAATAACTTTTACTAGGCATCTCATCATGCCATAAAATAAGGCATCTCATTATGCCATAATCAATTGCATCATAATGCAAAATATAATCAAAGGACTACCATGCTTGCAGTCTCAATCTATACAACGCTCCTGGATAACTACTTAATACTCCACTGATACCATGGTGGAAAACATAGATCCATGTTCATATGGGGGAACCATGGCTGTCACAGTGGCGGCTTTCCCATAATTGCCCCACCCAACATTTTGCCTCTCTTTGGGCACGGTGTCATCATCATAATCAGTTTTAGAGAGTGAGTGGCCAAACCCTCATAACTCTCTTAGCATTGGCATCCCAGGCATAAGTCTGTCTTAAAACAAAACCACAAGCCTCCATGCTTGTATGAAAAATAATATTTCATACTTATAGACTGTGTGTCTAGTTATAATAGGATATGCCTATATCTTATTTCCTTAAGATTTAGGGGTCCAACTTATATAGTTCAAATCTTCTCATTCTACCCATTAAGTAATCTCATAATTGCTTAATCAATCACTTTATATTCATTTCAACATCATTTGTTGCCTTAAGTAATTTCATAATTACTTAATCAATACTTTGTATTCATTTCAATATCATTTGTTGATTCATAAACAATTCTAAGACAATTATAATCAATCTATAGCTATTAAGGTAAGATCATGTGTAAAATACATGTATCTTCTATATTAAATATATCCTTAGGTCCACATACCTTTACTTTCAACAATTCATCTTCTCATTGATCTTGATCATCATATCCTTCATGTATTTGTCAAATTATATATATATATATATATATACAGTCATTACTCAACTCATTTATACTTCTTAGTTATTCTTTCAATCATCCTTACATAAGATGATTTGGATCTTTTTCCTTAGATCATATTGATCAAGGTCTATTCTATTGATCTATATTTAAATCTATCATTCATACTAATTCAAAAACATACATACTAACATAATATTATGTTTCTTATTATTCTTGATCATTTAAGATCTCCCTATGGATCTTGTTTGATCTTTGATTATCTTAATTACCATTTTTATTAGGATTAAATAGTTTATTATCCTTTTATGATCTTATTATTATTCAACCAGTTAATGTTTTACTGATTGAAGATAATTTATGCACTCCTAATTCTGGACAGCTCTTCTTATTTTCAATTGACTAAGGTTTACCAGATACAAGCTGTTCATAGAGTGGTTCATTTAATCCTTATGTAAGGAGGCGTTTAAACCTTACAAACATCGTAAGAAGGTGGGGGAAGTGCGAGTCTCTATTAGAGAACCCCCTTAACCACCATGTTTAGCATTTATTGGAGTGACCTTAGTTCACCCTTTTATAAGGTTCCTACGAGCTTATATACCCTAAGTTCCATTTCTACTTGATTTTAACTTATGTCCATGAACATAAATAATGTTATTCATGGATGTTTATTATTCTCCTAAATTGGGGCAAGGAAATGATATTCCTAATATTGTCCTACTAACTATAGCCCATACTGTCATTAAGTTCATGTTCATATTCATTGTAAATATTCATCAATATCTATTTTCATTTAACTATATTTTTCATGTAATTTACATAATATGAACATTAAAGCATAAATAAGTAAATATAATAATTAAATCTACTAAGCAATTAAAAGAACATTTACAATAGAATATAATAATTCATATTCTCATTTGAATATATCATATTTGTCCATTTTGATCCAATGATCATATTTTAATTTCTATTTATTTTTCATCTCATTAAAGGGTTAGATCTTGATCTTTTATTTTTATTTAGATTTATTACATTCTCTTAATGTGATATCATCACTAAATCATTAATGCATCTTATCATATGATCTGATCTTTCTTGATCCAACCAATCAAGAAGATCTTAAGTCATTTTATCAAAATTAAAGACATATATCTCTATCTATCCCAAATTAGTCATATCAGGCCATTCATTTCTCATGATCTTATCATTAGATCATCATCCATACTAATTCATAGTTTCTGATCATTCTTGATCAATCTGATCAAAGAGATTATTATGCATTTTGAAGAATTTTGTTACTTTTAATGGTCAAGATCTTAAGATCTGTCGAATCAGTTACATCCAATCCATTTATTCAAGTTATTACATCATTATATCATTATTGGATTCGAAATCTAAGGTCTGATCATGTTTGATGTTTAAGATCGAGTAGTCATATGGTTATTTTTATGATTTTTCATCAATTAAGGCCAATTTCTTAATTTACTACAAATCAGTCTCATCCAACTCATGATCTCATGTTACCTTATCATGATATCACTAATGGATAAAAAATTCAAGGTTTGATCATGCCAGATTTGATTGATCTTGAGAATTAGTACCACTTTTTATCATTTATAGAATTTTATAGTGAATAAAACATAAATTTTATGTTTTCATTAGATTCTAATCTTTATTAGGAATCCAGAGATTCTTTTTTATCTTGATTTGGAATGAAAACGAGCTATGAATTGAAGTTTTAAGCTTCAAATTTATTTTGACGATTTAGATTTGATCTGGACTGTCAGAACTCGACAAAATGGGGTGGTGCGCTTCACCGTAGCCAAGAAGCAACGTGCGTCTCCATCTTCCACTACAGTGCACCCTTAGCCACACACATGTGAGCACTCACGAAGGCGTGCCTAGGTCGAGTGTCATTTTGCGCATCTCCCTGGGTGCGTCTTAGAGTCAGATCTCTGGAGATCTACTGAGATGGTTCGATCTGGACAATCAGATCAACGTTTCCCCCGATCTCCCAAATCTGGACAAGCAATCTTATGAGATTTCATACCCTGGGGTTTTTGGACCACAGGAATCCATCAAATGGATCAAAATCTCCAAACAATTACGTTTTATAGGTGTTTTCCATCTAGTTCACCGGTATTGGATTAATAAAAAAATCCAGTAAAAAAATCCATTCTGATGATCTCTATACATGGAAAATTGTCGGGAAAGATAACAGGGAATGAGAGGTACCTACCTGTAGTGTCAAGAATCGAAGAATATGGCTGGAAAATAAAATTCCACGTCAAAAAATAATTTTTGGCAGAGTTACTATTTTTCAGTGATTTCACCATTGAATACACCCCTGATCAATTTGAACTCTTAGGGCTTTTATATATTAGACTAGCTTGAACCCATCCAACGGTGGAGATTGAAATACAGTGCCAAAATTGGATTGTTAATTGAATGAGGGTTTCCAAGAAAAAACCTTAGTCTACGGGGGACTATGCGTCTGAAGACGCGCCCAACACTTCTTGAGGCAATATTCCTTCCAGTGTGTTCGCAGACGAGCCTTGTGGTGTAAAGGGACGAGAGAAAAAAGAAAAGAAAAGAAAGAAAAAGGAAAGAAGAAGAAGAAGAAGAAGAGGAAAGAGAGAGGGAAAGGGAGAGGGAGAGAGAGAGTAGGAAGAGAATTTTGGTGCAATTTTATGGGATTGTTAGGAGAGGTATTTATAGGCTTCTTTTTGTATTATTTTAATTATTTTTATTTTAAATAAAATTTTTACTTTTCTTATTAAATTCAAAAGAGATTCCTCATCATGTTTATTCTTCATCATTGATATTCCTTATACTCGGTGTCCCTCAGCTCACCTAACTTTTGTGGACACCACATAAAAGTGAAATAACCATTTTACCCCTATGGGTAAATATAAATTCATAAAAATTAAGAAAAATAAGAATTTTTCTCCCGAGCTCAGATTTCAACGTGCTTACATTCATTTTTACCCATTTTTTGAATATGATTCCAAATATCTATGCTTCAAGACTTGATTCTTTTTCTAAAAAATAATATTATATTAAGTATAATATTCTGCCTTGATTTTTGCAAAAAATTCCAAATAATTTAAAAAAAATTGGGGTTTTCACATTCTTCCCCCAATACAAATTTCATCCTCGAAATTTAATATAACAACTCACATATGAGTGATCATCATCTCATTTATAAATTTTCTCCTATATCTTATTCTGTGAAATATTGACACTTAAGAAAATCTTTTATTCCCCTTTTGATTCATCAATCATATTACCTTTTCCTTAAAGATAGAATTTATTAAAGTCATAAAACTTGTTGGATAATTTAGCCATCCAGGCTAAATCATAATGACTATCCTGACATTTCTTAACATTTCAAAATGACTAATTCTTTTGAGTAATCCCCTTATTCTTATTTCATATTTCCTTTAATTGGTGTCATCAATCTTTACTTTACCAATCGATAATTCTCATAATATATTTCTATCATATTGTTACTCTCCATTTCATTCAATATCAGTACTCTTTAACATGTCTTTCAAGGTATGGATAGTTCTTTGACTATCAACCACAGATGAAGTGTTGTATTAAATCTCAATTGAATTAACTAATGTTCTCTGTATAACCTTCCAATATTTGAAAGTAAATATTTCATCTCAATTCAAAATATTCATACTTCTATATCATTTTCTTCTAAAAATTCCTTATGATGATATTTCTTTCCTCAAATTTTCACTATCATCTTGTCATAACTTTTTGCAAAAACTATTCTTTTATTATCCCTCAGTCATATCAATATTCTTGATTTCTCATAATTAGTGATTTACCTTTTTCACTGTATAGGTAACATTATTATTACAAATTCTAAAATGTATACTTGAAAAACATTACGAGGCATCCACAATGACTTTTCTATATCCTTTCTAGGTTCTTATATGAAATAGTAACTCTTTTTACTCCAATAAGGATCAACATCAATATTATCCTCATATGTCATAGAAATTTACTTTTTCTAGCTAGTCTTTACACTTACCAAATTTGGTAAACATTTTAATTCATGATGTTTCAAAGTAAATCCATATATCTTCAATACATACTATTTCTCATTTATCCAAGAAAACTTTTCTTCATCAAATTCATAAATATCATTTATCCCAAAAGTATAACTCAAAATTTATATTGAGTTTTGAATGATGTCTTTCATTTCTATCTCACATTTTATGCTAGTTGAGGTTACTTAACCTCCTTAATGATATTATTCAGCATTTTAATCAATGTATAATCACAATAATCTATCCTTTTGTGATAGTATTTGGTGTTCTCCAAAATAACTTATTTGTCAAAAAATCCTCTGTCTAACAGTCCTTATAATTAACTTTTCAACTTATTCAGATCATCTTATTCCATCTTCTAAAAGACCATAAAGAATTGAGTTGTAATAAGTAATAATTCAATAATAACTCAATCTCATATTAGATTGAAAATCTTGAAAACTCAATATATCTTGAAATTGTCTAACTATAGCCTTCTCCATAATATAGAATTATTCATCCTCTATAATCACCACATTTATACAAAATGCTTGACTTTCAAAACAATGTGTTTAGCTTCTTGTATTTGTTTATAGGGTCTTATTTCTCATATACCATGACTATTTCCTCATCAATGTGAAAACTTTTTTTTTTTTTTTTTCGCTATAGTCCATAACTATTCCAATATACCAAAATCAATCATATCAATAGTACAATATCAATATCCATATTAATTCTGATGAACTCTTGTACTGACTCATCAACTGAGTTATCATACCTGATATAATTTTTAACTTAGTAAATTCATATTTGATGTACAAGATGTATGGACTATGATCTCATTGTGAACCATATACTATCATGGTTAACTTGTTTTTCAAAAAACATTTTGGGATTGTAATTTCCCACTTTCACTAATCTTCTTCCTTTGATTTATCTCTAAAATTTCCCTCAAGTTTAAAAATCATTCCTTTGTCTGATTCTGGACCTACTTATAGTGTCTCGAATCGAAGAATGTTGCCGAAAAATAAAAATCCACATCGAAAAATAATTTTTGCTGGAGTTACTATTTTCTGGTGATTTTATTGGTGAATAAACCCTCGATCAATCTGAACTCTTGGGGCTTTTATATATCAAGCCAGCTCGAACCCATCCAATGGTGGAGATTGAAATGCAATGGCCAAAATTGGATTGCTAATTGAATTAGGGTTTCTAGGCAGAAACCCTAGTCTAATGGGGACGATGTGTCCGTAGACGCACCCGACACTCCTTGAGGGAATATTCCCTCTAGTGCATCCACAAACCCACCTTGTTGTGTAAAGGGGGGAGGAGAGAGAAGAAGAAGAAGAAGAAGAAGAAGAAGAAGAAGAAGAAGAAGAAGAAGAGAGGGAAAGGGAGAGGGAGAGAGAGTGGGGAGAGAATTTTGGTGCAATTTCATGGGATTGTTAGGGGAGGTATTTATAGGCTTATTTTTGCATTATTTTAATTAAAATTTTAATTATTTTTATTTTAAATAATTTTTCTACTTTCTTATTAAATTTAAAAGAGATTCCTCATCATGTTTATTCTTCATCATTGATATTCCTTGTACTAGCTATCTCTTAGCTCACCTAACTTTTGTGGACCCCACACAAAAGTGAAATGACCATTTTACCGCTATGGGTAAATATAAATTCATAAAAATTAAGAAAAATAGAGATTTTTTACCTGAGCTCAGATTTCAGCTTGTTTACAGTCATTCTGAACCATTTTCTAAATATGATTCTAAATATCTATGTTTCAAGACTTGATTCTTTTTATAAAAAATAATATTATATTAAATATAATATTTTACCCCAATTTTCATAAAATTTTTAATTAATTTCAAATAATTTCAAAAAAATTGGGGTTTTCACATTGTATTGTAGGATGCATAGACTTTTTTGAAATTTTTGGTTGTAAGAATTGTTTTCTTCTACAATTATCCAATAAAGAGCATTGAGTTCAAGATGGTAGGATCCTAACAGAGGCAAATCAAAGATCAAACTCCCAAGGCATTTATTTTACACTTTGTCAAGGCACAAAAAGCTAACAAGAGAGATCAATGTTGATACTTGCATTCTAATTTAATATCTCTCCAATGCCACATTTGGACTAAAAGAAGAATCAGTTTGTAGGACGTCATCATGCCATAGGTCTTGGTGTAAATGGTTGCACATATTTCTATAATTATTATAAATCCTTAACAAAGATGAATTACACAACCAACAAATTGTGGGTTTAAATAAAAGTGAACTTCTTTTCGTGCCTACAAAATTTGAACAAATATAAAGCTTCGATAAAGTCATGATGCTAAATACCATAAGATGTTTTTTTTGTGGAGATGGAAGGAGAGAGAGAAAAAAGAAGTCCTAATTTTTCTCCACCTTCTTTCTCCATACCTACACAAATGATGAGAAATGAGCCCAAACAAGCTATTAAAAGTGGTGGCCATATAGGTTGCATGTTACAGACTATCAAAATGGCCTCACATAGTTTTATACAAAGTAGGCCTACATAAACATGTCTTATGTCACATGAAAAATGGCTTATACATAGGGTTCATGCAAATCCATAATTTCATATCAAGTGAGACCTCATACACATGTTTTTATTTATATGATATGCAAGACCATTCATCTTAATGATTTAGACTATAAAAGAAGTAGGTCCTTTAGAATAAGGTACCACAAACCTCCAAACTTGGGCAAAGACATTATTCCTAAAGAAGTGCAACAATATCATTTTTCATAATATTTAATAGTATTCTCCTCATTTTAGACCATCACTCCATCTCATTCTATCTAACCCCATCTCACATCTTCATCTCAATCTAGCTCAATTGAAATGTCCACTTCATATCAAGCTATCTCACTATATAAACCCCCTTCCCAAGCCTTATCAAGTCATCAATGTGACATGAGAACTCAATTCATCTTAGGGTCCCCTAATACTGTGGAAAAAGGATGAGACCAAAATGCATTTTACGAACACATACGATTTAGCTTCAATGCTATTAGTTATGTCATATGAGAGAGAGAGTGGGGGGGGGGGGAGTGGGGCAAGATATCACGTACAAATATACATAAGGTTAGCCCTAGTAAATGAAGCTCTTGCTTATGCAGAGTCAGGAAAGGGGCGGATCACAAGGGTCTATAGTACATAGCCTTACCTTACATTTTTTTGCAAGAGGTTGTTTCTACTTTTTGAACCTGTTACCTCAAGATCACATGATGACATCACACCAAGACTCCCCTTCCACCTACAAATATACATAAAAAGAAAGAAACTTTTCTCATTTTATAGGAAAATTAAGTGCACATAGTTGTTACATGTGAAAGAACTAATTTAGGCATGTATGCAACACCAATTTAAAAAATCAAGCAAGACTTATTTTTTTGGATGAGATGCAAGGAGAGAGGGAAAAAAGGCCCTAACTTCTCTCCACCTTCTTCCTTGTACCTATATCGTTGATGAAGAATGCGCCCACACAAGCTATTAAAGTGAAAGCCATATAGGTCTTGAATTGTAGACTATCAAAATGGCTCAACATAGGTTTTACGCAAAGTGGACCTACATACACAAGTTTTATGTTACATTCACTTAGGGTTGTGCGTCATAGGATTCGTGAAAAATGGGCTTATGAGTAAGTTTCATGCAAAGTCATAATTTTATTCTGAGTGAGACTATTTGTGCGTGTTTCTATCTACGTTATATTCAAGATCATTCAAGTGCATATACTTGTTACCCATGAAAGCACTAGACAAACGCCCATGCAAAGTCTTGAGCCCTAGTCACTGAGGTGAGTAACTCATTGTGCTAATGCGCTTGGAAGGCTACTGCCTTTTTATACACGGTAAAACCTTTTTTGTTGATTTGATCATTCATCATGCTAGGAGTAGCTCAAATAGGCTAGATATCAAATTTTATATCCATTGGATGTTTGTAACCTATATTACTTTAGATCAAAAGTCACGACCATCCATTTATAGATCTTTTCAACAAGTGAATTAGGATCATCCAAATACATTGATTTCTCCCAGACTATCTATTTTTTATAATCTAAACATGATGAATGGGTTTAATAGACAAAAAAAGGTTTTTCCATGCATGAAAAAATGGGTGTAAACTGATCGCATCTCTTAAATGCTTCCTTTTCATTTTTGTGGGGTAAATGTTGTGCAGCTGGAAATCTATTCCTCAGTGTTTTTTGCACTTAATTGAAAAGCAATTCGGGCGCAAGAATCGGGCATCCCAATGGGGTGACTATCAATTTCAGATTGAATTACATTCTAATTCATTGCTCGATCTCATCCAACAAACCATTAAACTAAGATCAGGTCACAATCTGATGAAGTTTGCAAGTCTCAATAATCCGTTGACTGCCAAAATGGTCTAATTTATGATCCGGTTTAAACTAACCTACAAACCTGGTCTGATGGTTCGAATTAGATCTTCATCCTCATAATACCGCAGATTCATGATCCTACAGGTAAACCAACTTACCTCCATCATCCAAAGCATGAGATTGTATCTGTCAGATCAGTCAATAAATATCAAAAAATAATCGATCATGTAACGTAGTGTGCAACATTACATTGGGACATCGATTTATGTCAACACAGCGGAGAGACTGGCAAATCCCAGCGGAGCCTCACAGCAAGCGCCAAAGGCAATGGTTCTATTTAGCATTTATTGTCCGCGTTGTTGCTGGGGAAGAAGCCAACTGAAACTGGTGGGGTGGGGGGGGGGGGGGGGTAACTCGAGAAAATGACAAGGGGTTGAAGAAATAGAAAGGTTGGAAAACAGACGAGACGACACTCAGGTGGGAGTCGCGCTCCACGTAAAAAGTAACTGCCAAACTTAATGAAGCAATAATGACAAATTTCAGTACTCACAGATGTATATTCCGTTTTCTTCCGTCAAATTCCTCTTTTCCCTGCATGACGCACGACAACATTTCGGCTAACGTCGCCATCGAGCAGGGGCGATATGACACTACTTTAGACGGCATCAAACGACACATTCTGGTTTCTATATCTTATTTTATTCCTTAAACCAGTAATATCATACGCTTTTCCCTGAGATACTACAGCGTGTCTGCAGGAGCAGTCGAAAATACCCATCCAAATGGATCATCTTCCGGACCACACGATAATTCCCCTTGGTTGCACAAATTCTACTGCAGAGACGAGTTACTATATGCTGGCAAAATAACATAGAATATGAAGCCGGATCATGATTTAGTAAAACCTGGAGATTTGGGAAACACCTGCTATCAAAATAATAGTATCAGAAAAGAATTTCCGTCCTTGACATTCAAAAGACCACATCTGGACTGATATGATCCATCTAAAGCAACAAACTATGGATCCGTTTGATAATTACTGCTTCCTTTACTAAGAAATAAACACACCTTCAAATAATTTCTTCAGTATTATCATTTCAAATATATATGGAGAAGAATCTCTATTAAGTTCAAATATGAACATTTAAGTGCTCGTGTTTTGCAGCTCTACCTATTAGAAAGGAAATATTTCCAAAACCAGCTGCTACTGTACGGCCTTTGTCTCTAAAGCAGATTACCATTCTGTTCTGAAGATATGTACAGTCCATAGAGTTTTCGCAGAATCATTATGCTTAACGTTTTATGGAGAGGTTTAAGCCATCAGTTCTGCCTAGAAAAACTTGGTCAAATCAGACCAACCAGTAGTCCCAATAAAAGACCCACACACATGAGACCAAAGGAATACTTCTCCTCTTTATTTATAAGATGAGAACCGCTTCGAGAAAACATTCCCCGTATATATTCCAATATCGATGGCTACAACTATATACATATTGCCCCACCCCTCAAAACCTATACTCTAACATCTCTCTCTCCGTTTCGGACAGCGGCAGCGTCTTTACCCCACGTTAATGAATGAATCAAACAGAAAACAAGATTATCATCAAAATGAAGGAGAAAGAGAGCCAACCAGTTCCAAAAATAAAAAAAACCCAAATCACTCCTCTACTCTATTCACATCCAAAAAGAAGAAACCATTCGACTATTAGTGGCAGGAGAAAGAGGAGACAGAGAGCGGGTAAAGGAAGGAATTGGCATACTGGAATGAGATGCTGCCACCGTTAACGAGCATCTTGCCGTCATTAACTAGACAGTCGTCGTAGCGGAGGCGCTTGAAGATTTTTGGGTTGATCATCCGAGCGGAGCTGAACCAGCCACAGCGGAGGTGAATGCGAGAGATGGCGCAGCCGCTGATACAGACGTTGAGGATCTCCACGGTGTAGGTTGGGATCCCGTTTGGCAGAGGGTTTGTGGGCCCCTGGTAGACCACGATATCGTCCTTGCTGCACGTTTCCCCGACCCTGTTGGTTTCTTCTTCTGCACACGTACAAGAGACAAAAGCAAAAGATAAGAAACCAAGTGCATCAGCCACCGCCTCCCACCACCAACAAAAACAAGCTTTTCCGCGTCTCACGATCCGATATGCGAAAACCCAAATGATTAACAAGATTCTCCAATAAATAAAGAATTCAACTAATCGCATGAAAACTAACGTGCACTACAAAGATAGGTTATGTCCCTAGGAAGCTGTAGCCACGCGCGCACGTTAGAACAACCCTAACATGATAAGAAGCATATGCAACCCGGAACTTTTGAATTGTAATCAACTAGACAGACGATAGGAACAGTTAGGCAAAGATGACGATACCGCGCCAGATGGGTATTTTAGCGACGATTGCTTTTTGTATTCCCTTACCCTGGTCAAGAAGCTTGCGATTGGTGGAATAGGAGAAGGAGAGACTTCTTTTAGGGTTTGTCGGCCTCAGCTTGAATGGAAGCTGGTAGTGCTGCAGAGCTGCAAAGACAAATAAATAATAAAAGGAGAATTATTACATTTTCCATTAGTTTTATCTTTGTTGTATGACAAATCACAAGGCAGAAGTAAAGGAAAATAGAGGGAGATGGCCTTCCGTGTCTCTGAAAGCGAAACCACGGAATCAAACAGCAGAAAAACTGACCGACAGTTGAAAAAGTAGCGAAGAGAAATCGGAAAGGAATGGAATCTGTAAAGGCGCAGAATCCGTAACAGTTTCTTACACACCGGAATAGAAGGCGAAGAGGACCCCCAATGAGAACGCAGCGGCAATGAGGGCGAGTGTGATTGGACGCCTTTGGAGAGTCCCCATCTCTGCTAAAATCGAGTCGGAACTCCAAGTTGATATCCACAGTGTAAAAGCAGAAAACCACCGTTGATATGACAACTTTCAGAAACTGAAACCCTAGGAGCTTTCACTTGGCCGTTTCAAACTCTATCTCAAAGTGGACGGAAGACGGAGAGGATTCCAGAAGAATCACGTCAGTTAAGTCGTTCAAGCATTCATCGGCAGTGTCCGAAACCCAAACCCAACAGTTTCCGAAGAATTTCGACTGCTGAATGAGGAGAACGATCTCTCTAACTCCTTTCGTGCTCTAATCAGAACCTGCAACCAGAAAACGATATAGATCACATATTTGCGGCTAAATCCCTAAAGTACCGCTGAAATTCCAAAATTGTGGGGTCTGACTAGAAATCTATAGCTGGAAAATGCTTCATAGAGCGAAAACCGCCCGGAAGTCAGATCGAAATCTGACCGCCTTGAAATGGAAAAAATTAGAAATTATAGAGAAAAAAAGGCCTATCGTTGAGGGCATGACGAGATTGCAGTTTGCTGCATCGCTCCATTAAGTAAAGATAACTTCTCGGAAATCTGCTCTATTTAGGCAATGAATTTCGACAACTGCGCCTTTCCAAAAATATATCTAAAGAAACGAAAAGTCTAATTACTACTACGAACTCAGTCTTTGAAAACACCAGACATCATCGACAAGCGAAACAACGGCATTAACAGAAAGTAGAACCACATAAGAAACTGCGAGAACGCAGAAACTAGTACGTAAATGACAAAGCCAGAGAGGATTGTTCTGCAAGAAAAGGCGACACGAAATGCAAACACATGACATTTCATTTTTGCAGCTTCAAAGCTAATATCGAAGTCAAACGAGATGCTGAGGGGGATGATCAGAGAGCGGAAAATAGGAAGATAAAGAAGGTTTTGAATAAGCGGAAATTACCTGTTGGGAGATCTTGATCTTTGGATGGACGAGGAAGAACAATCTTCGTCGAATCGTGTGCGGAAAGTAAAGAGAGAGAGAAGAAGTTAGGGTTTCGAGGAGGAGGCGGAAGGAAATCGAAGTTCTCTCTCTCTCTCTCTCTCTCTCTCTCCCGCTCGAAACCTGGGCTCCGTTCAAATGGAGTATGGTACCTCCTCACTTCGTTGATAAGAGTCTTCATTTTGTAATTTCAACAAAAGGTTAGGGGAAAATGGTCGTTTTGACGACGCTACTACTTTTCTTTGATTGAGCCTGAAAGCGCCGACTCTGTTCTCTCCGACTACTCGTTCCCTGTGCGACGTAATTAAATGGCGAATTTACATTTTGTTCACGAAAACACCCATCTTTAAAACTCAGTATCAGTACATGGCCCGCAATTGGTGTGAAGGGGCATTTAGGTAAACTTAAACATGATGGCTGTGCCTGGTTATGACATTCTTGAAATTTGGTATTCCACCCATGTCTATTCGGTCTCGAAAAAATGGTGGTGTGGACAAAACGCAAGTTAATATGGCTGGAAAAGTTCCTAAACTTGTGGGTGCTAATGTGAGGCCCGTGCGGGAAAGACTGCTCCGCGGCGAAGATGTTTATTTTTTCGCTTTCTGTTTGATAATGGCGCTCGCAACTCATATTTATTAGATGACCGAAAAGCCCTACCACATCGTGGCCGGGTTTGCTTTTAGCTACCAGAAGAAAGTAGGGGTAAAATGGTCAAACAGGTCCTTTAGAGGAATTTTCTTAAATGACTCTTTTACCCTCTTCCAGTTGCCCAATGTCAAGGCAATTAATTTCTTCTGCCAGAAACAAGAGAGCCACTCTTTTCTCAAGTGGCAGAGCAAAAAGTGTATTACTGCACCGGCGGGATTAGCTACCGCGTAAGTCCTTTCTTGGAAAGTGCACACACTAAATAGTAGTGTAAAGAGTACACGCCCATTTTTTCGTCCCTGTAAAACTTTCTTCTTTTTTCGGATCTAAGCCATTCATTAGCTTAGAAGTGGCCTCAGATAGGCTGGAAAAAATTTAATGTCTATTACATATTTTTTGGGTATGTTTATTGGCTTCAAAAATCACGACCATCCATTTTACTAATTTCACAAAGATCCAAATCAAGTTGTTAGGACCGTCCAAATGAATTGATATTTCGTACGCTACTTCCGTGACGTGGTGGAATAATGAGCCCAGGGGTGATCTTTGTGCTTACAGCCTAAAGACTTTCGTAAACCCGCACGCGTAACGTCACCACCGGGAACTGGAGGACGTGCTTGCGGTCCCTGTCGCTCATAACCTATGATTACTTAATAGCGTTATTTGTCAACAACGATGCGCTTGTTTCGGGTGGTCGTTGGCGTCCGGGAAATCTAAAGGGTAAATTGTTATAAATAAATGGTCTATTGCATTGTTTATATATCAGGTGAAGGGGTGAGACCAACCAAAGGTCTTGGTGATGTTCACAAAATTGGTTTCTTCTGCTTAGGGAAAAGAACGACCTTAGAAAGGATTAATTTCATTGGTTAGGGCCCCTGAGATGAAGGGTTCGGATCACAGAACCTGTCTAGACGTTAATCCTGGAATGGACTGGAACTTGGAGGGAGCATTCCTCTGATCATCCAAAACTCAGAAGATACAAGGGCATATTAGTCTTTCTCCATGCATTTACCGCAAATGGAAGAAAGCGGAAACTGGCACCTCGCCGTAGCTTGCTCCCAAAATGATTCGGAACTAGCACGTGTAATGCTGTGACATCCGTCCACGCGTGAGGGATAATTTCTGCACGTGCTTCTTGTTGCAATCACTTGAGCGTGATCATCCCCTGTACTAACTAACTAATTATTTCCCTTCTTGATCTCCACTTGGCAGCCAAGAGAAAGTCTAAATGTGACAACCCCTAGTTTTGATTAGGACACCCGGCTCATTGTTTTCTCCCATTTTCATTGGCCCACCATCTTCGCATACCTAATCAAAGGAAGGGAAACAATAGCAAAAAGTTCGACTTATTTTTGAAAATTGATCTTACCCCTCCAATCTGTGAAGAGGTGATCTTAACCGTCCAAGCGGTTAAATTTTTGTTACTTGTTGCTTTTGGACTTTCCAATTAAGCCATTCATTTTCACTTGGAGCAATATTATATTGGTTTTGATCATGGAATGGTAAAAGGTCTTTAAAGTTGTGGCCCACCTAAAGACAAGATAAGATGAGTAGCTTGGGATTGGGGGAATAAATTTACGGCCAAATATTCATGAAATTCAATAATAGTTCATGAAAAGATTGAAAAAAATTACAAAAGTTCATTTTCACTTTAAGCTTTTCAATTGTATTTTTAACTAGACTTATAAATATATTTGAGAATTCGACCAATTATTTGTAAGATTTAAATTCTATTTGTAACACCTGGGTTTTTTTCATAACATTTTATATAATAATAAATATGATAGGGATTCCTTAGTCAAGAAGTTTCATTTTCTGATAATTTAAAAACATTCATTTTAAATTCCCTTGGGTGTTACAACACTTCCAAAACATCATAAAAACGATTACAAAATTTCATATACATATGTAGCAATAAATTTAAACCAAATCAATATTAAATCCAACGTCATAATCAACTCAAGTATAACGTATGCAGGCCATAATATAAATATGAAATAGATCATATCTTATCACTCATATCAAGCTATCTATTAGTAAGGTAAAGATGATCCCCATTGCTATCATGGTCCCACCACTACCTTGCCTTTCTTGTTGTTGCGCTAAATATTTGAGGCATTGCAAAACAAAGCAATGTCTCAACAAGCTATTATTTGTGTGGGTACATGACATTTGATGTAATAACAAATGAAACTTAAAAAGCAAAATTGCATAACAATGCTGATAATAGTGTAGGTCAATTATCCATGGAATATAAGTATCATAAGCAATGTCAATATAGTATTAAAACATCATATGCAATGAAACATGAATATCATGAATGTAAAATATGATAATCTCATAGATGTAAAATAGGATATGATCCAATCTCAATGAGCATGCAATAACAAATAGGACACCCCAAAGTATGTGAGTCTCTCAAGTGTCCCATACACTCGTACAATAGAGCATGAGTATTCATATCAATCCTCTAAGTATCATCAAACCTAAGCATATAATAACATCTCCATGCTCATCATTCAAGCATACAAAATAAGAGTATGGATCGTCATGCTACAGTGACAACCACTCTAGGGTCTCAACCACTGCCGCTCCCTCGTCAATAGTATAATGAGAGATTTAACGTTTGTCCCCATGGGAAGGGCTGGACTAGTAGTGTGGACTACCCATGTTACCAAACCCATACCGAAAACCATTAGTGGGTAGGTATCTATCACATTATAATCACATCATAAATTCAAAGGGTGGGTGGCTAGTCATACTCTCTCCTATCATGACATCCACCGAGCGAGAGCACCCATCACAAATCACAAAATACAAAAATCACGTATATCATAAAACTAGGAGCAGTCATGGCTCACAATCCCCAGGGCACACCCCTTATCCCAGGATTAGTCTCTCAAAGGACTAGCCATCAAGTCTCCACCACCAATTGTATGAAAGACCACTAATCTCAGTGATGCAATAAATAAAGAAAGATATTTACTAATCATATATAAGATATGCGATATCAATACTATAAAACAATAGATCATGAAAACCCATTCAATGTATTATTGAAATTTCATATCAATCATGGCATAAAAATTTGAAATTTATAGATATTCAAAATAAATAAACATGTAACAATCAATCGCAATCAATCATGACGCTATGACGATGCAAGATTTTAGAAAATTAAAATGCAGCATTAAATGTCGTCACCTACCTCAATGAAAGAACAACCAAATCAGATTAAGTGCGTACTCTTCTCAAATTGCTTACTCTGATGCAACTGTCAGTATCATAGTACTATTTCACATTATTTATTTTATCTCAACATAATCTATGATGATCTAATTGTTGGATCGTTCTTTAAGGCCTCTATTTATGATTAGGTCATTAATTCTAACTTTAATCATAATTAATTAGTGTCATTTCATATTCATCTACTCATTTTAGTATGTATCTAAAGTTTACACCTTGATTTAATGGTCGATCACTCTCAGATCAACAATTCCAAGATCTAGGTTAGATCAATGGTCCAGATCAATTCTAAAATAAATACACCTAATCTGTTCCTTAGATTTATCAATTCATCCTTTAAATCATCCAATTTTTTAAGTTTTCAGGCCTGATCATCCTCTAATCTGCCTAATCTAAGTAATTGGGTACTATTTCTTAGGTTTGATCAACTAACTATTCTTAGATCAAGATTGGAGGTTAAATTTATGTCCACATCATCGAGACAATCCCAATGAACCTTTCGAATCGAAGATCAGGCTTTTGTAGCCTCCAAAATCTATAAAAAAAAAAAAAAACATTTCAAATCATAATTCGGCCAGAAAATCCCATTTTATACTGGTTTGCACCAGTGGAGTAGTTTACACTGATTTAAATCGGCGTCCCTAGGATGCACTAACTCTGGGATCGCAACAGAATGCGCCGCTTGCGTCTTGGTCACCGGGACTCTCTCGCGTGCGTCCTAGTTTCTAAGACATCAGATGTTTCGCCCATTCGTGATCATGCACAACATCGTCCTTGCGTGCGCATGCATTGTGCTTGTGTGTGTTGTCTGCGCCCATGCGTTCTAGTCAGTATCCTGGTTACATCGTCCATCGGGGACAATGAACCCAAACCGTCCAATTTGTTTTGCTCAGATCAGGGTCCCATATGACCAAATTTTATCTATTTTCATCATTCTTAGGGTTTTTAGGTCCAACGATTTCATTGAATGGCTCTGATCTATCACCCAACCTGTCCTTAATGTGAGTCTAACCATGATCCACACTTTTAGTTTCATCGGCGTTCCACTGGCCATTGAGACCAAATTCGGCCTGGATCTGAGAGGGGCAAAGCTGAAAAAAGAAAAAAAAGAAGGATAGAGGGTGTGGCGTAACTGATTTGAGCCGGAGAGGGGAGATCAGAGTCCTTTGGTGAGTGCAAATACCAGTTGTGTTTGCGGAGAATGAGGCAAAGAAGGCAAGGATTCCTAGGCTGTTTTGCATTAGAGAAAGGGAAAAAGCATGCTTTTGTAGTTGGAGATCTGCTTTCCTCACAGGGAAAGGAAATCACAGCCTTTGTCTGTCAGTGAAGGGATCAGAATGGAAAAGGGTTGTCCTTATCAAAATGACCCCCTCTAATTTGGGTCCCTTGCCTAATTATCAAAATGCCCTTAGAACTAAAAATGTCCATATCTCCATCTCCGAACTCCATTTTTAGTGTTCTTTATATCGTTCAAATTTGATCGATGTGTACTTTCTAAATTTGGTAGTTTCAAGTCAAAAATCTATTTATAAATTTATAAAATTTTTAATTCAGTTTATTACTAATTTTTAGGAGTAAAAATTGAGGATATTACGCTATTGGATAAACTTATGTTAACTTTTTGAAATTGAAAATTATCAACTTATGATTCATTTGGAAAAAAAGTTGGGGCATAAAAAAGTTGGAACTTTTAAAAAAAATTTCAAATATTGGGAGAATTTTATCAATATGCTTGTAATTAGAAAACAATTTGGAACAAGGAAAAACCACAAATGAGGCCCACTTTTTCAATGAGCCGAATAGTTTATTATTTGGTCAGGCACGCAGTAGGTGACTCATGTCAATAATTTGTCCGTTGTTGAATGATTGCAACCCTATTGCTTCTTGACAAATCTAAATCTTTGGCTCTTTGTTTTATAGGAAGGATTCTGGAGTGTAGATGTAACATCCCAAAATTTTAAATCCTAATTTGAGTGCATTTTTAAAAATGTTAAATTGGAATAAAAAGAAAATAGTGAAATTTCATATTTTTAGAGTTTTATAAGTAGAATAACTTGATAGACATCAAATCAAGTATTGAAACCTCCATAATTGGATAGTACTAGGAAAGACAATTCCAACGATTCAAATTTTGCTAAAATCAGAGTCTGGATGACAAAAATTTGAAATTTTAAACATTGAGTAAAAAAAATAATAATCAAAAGGGAGGTTCTATTTGATAACAACACTCCCTGTTAAGTGATGACTGCCACCCCATGCCTCCCAATGTAGAGGAAGAAGAAGAAAGAAGAAAGAGGAAGAAGAGAGAGGAGAGAGAGAGAGAGAGAGAGAGAGGAAGGAAGAGAAAAGAAAGAAGGGAGAGGAAGAGATAGTCATCGGCAACGATGTGGACGCCACAATTGCCTGAAAATCAGTGAAAGAAGGGGAAAAATGCAGTATTCAGGTAGCTAATTTGCTGGAGCCACTAAAAAAGAGAGGCTTAGATAGGTGATATGACCCAATCATTCTGTTCTCCATGATCTCACGATAAAAAAGCCTTAAGAATCACCACGACTGGGCAAGTAACGAGGAAGAATTGAGTTGTTGAATATGACAATGGCGAGTCATAAAAATTCGATGACCAAATGTTAGGGGAGTGAAGGTGATGCTTTGATCTACAAACCCTTTTGAGGAATTTGAAATCTGACGAAAAATGGGTCACTAGTGGCGATCTCACTAGTCACCTTCTCCGGCAACGACTGATCAACGCTGGTGACTTGATAGGATTTTGTGAAAATCAATCCCTAAGTGTATTTTGGTATGATCTACACCATAGAAAGGTCAAATCTTTGATTGGAGATCATTTGACCATCTAATTTGGATTCGTGTCAGATCAAAGATCCACGAGATGAGATCCTAAGATCTAAACCATCTATTGTGATCCATGTGATGTGTAGATCAAGATCCATGTGAGATATTATGGATCTAGGATGTTGGTGAGACGATCTAGCCGATCTTGACCAACGCCTAAGATCGATCAATGATTTAGTGTGGAATTGGATCAAGTTTGATGATCCATTCCGTTCAAATGAATCATTGACATTATATGAATAAAATTTTCAATCTATTCCTTGATCTAAGGTGATCAAGTAAAGAATTTTAACTAGATCAGCATTGATATCTAAAATCAAGCACAGTTGAGGCAATCAGTGGATGATTCGACCAAGCAAATAGCTAGATGTTATTCAAATTGACTGGTACGAGGTAAGATTACTATCTCAATCATTTAATGGGTTAATTTGACTTTGATTAGACAAAGACTGAACATGAAATCCATATCATAATGCTCAATTAGTTGATTTAAATGATAAATTATCTAAGATTGAATAATCTGAGTCTAGTAGCTCTGAAATATGCAATGATATAATTCAGAAGGACTAAATGGTTAGGAGTGGGCTTGATTCAGTATGATTTGAATTATAAGCCAATTAGGGGGAGCCCTGCCTTAAGATTCTAGGGCTGGGAATCATTGGAATGTCTTGAACACAATGTATTGAAATATGAAAATTTAATGATGTATAATTACGAATCCAAGTTAGATGAGTTGGATTCAAAGTATGACCTGGATATGGTACATATCCACATGATGAAATTGTGGTGGACTACATTAGAGTTGGAGTTCAACTGATTTGGGGGATATAGATGAGTGGTACTTCGTTTGATGTAGGAGACTACATTTAATATCCTTATGATTTTATAAATCTTGATTGTTCACTTGACAGCTTTATTCACATGGACAGTTTGATGCAAGAACATGCCAACCTTATGATTTTTCTAAGATTGTCATTCAGCATGTGTTGCCAATGTTATACTATCTTTTCGATTTACATGATTCATGCACTGTTCCTGATACATTGTATACTACATTGATTGGATTATTTGATGATGTTATACGCAAATTTTTGATGCATGATTTTTGATATGTTAAAATACTTTAATGATTTGGATTTGGCGAGGATGGTTACACATGGATTTTTGATATTTGGTTTCATGTTTTCACTGACTTATGATAGGTGTTTCCGCCCGATGGATGCTATGCTAGGAGGGTTGTAGGGTCCACCTGCCCTTTGAGTTAATATATTATAAACATCACCCTAACAATGGCCACTGCATGAGGTTTGTGGTAATCACGGGTAGGCCACCCATGCACGTTCGACTGACTCTCATGCCTCGGCAGACACTAGTCTCCCGTTTCGATGTCGACGGTGAGCGGTAGTTGTTTATACCCCAGAGTGGTTTCCATTGCAGCATAGTGATCCATGCACTTATTCTATATGCACATGTAGTTACAAAAATATCTAGATGGTTATACCTAGATGCAACTCACAGCGTGATGACACATCCTTAGGGTGAAGTCTATGTGGGTGAGCCTATGAGCTGAGCGAACTACCTAGTGTGTGAACTATAGGTGAGGAACCTAGAGGCTTGGTATGAGTACTCATGACCAGATATGAGAGTGAGGTGGGACACTCTAGGTATATGGTTGACATGCATGCTCTGTTATTTATAATATTCATTCATGCCTTATTATGATGGATTTGATAGAAATTGGCTTTATTGATTGCATGAGCATGCATTGTTCATTGTTATTCTTGCTATGGTATTGGATATTATATTTTAATATTTAAGTGCGAAACCATATCCTCATCGATTTTTATAAGTGATTCTGAATCTGTATTATTCATGCATTGTTTTCTTCTTGTTATATGATGATTTACTTTTTATATGAATGATTCATATCCATGAAATTTATTAGAAACTCAGATCATTATACATCACACTACATATGCTTTAAATTGATATTAAATGTGGTTACCTACACAAGCAATGGCTTTTTGAGGCATTGCTTTGGTTTGCAATGCCTCAGATATAAAGAGTAGCAGCAGGTTTGACATGTAGATAGAGTAAGCAGAGGCAATGATGGTTTCAACAATGTATAATGGATATTTCAGAAACTATAAGATTTGTTCAGACCTTACTTTGACTATGGCTTATGGACTATACTTTAGTATGATTTACTTTGTAACCTGGATGTAAGGGTATGTATTTGTGTTGGATGTGATGGTTGTGTGTGGACAGAACCTGGGCAATGTTGTCATATCTTAATTTTTTTTTATCCATTGTTGGAGTATATGTTTTTATTGAGTATTGTATTTGATTTGGATGGATGGGCATGGAGATTGAGTCTCCTAAGTGTCATGTCATGTTATTGTATTTATTAAGCGGTTGTTGTATCACATATGTGATGTGTGATGGTCCAAAATACAAAGGAGACCGTCGAATTTTCAGTATAAATGGGGATATCATTTCACCATTAAATCCGTGATTTTGTGGTTGTATGATTCCTGGGAGTTTGAAATAAATGCTTTTTATTCAAGTTTTTTTTTTTTGATTGATTTAAAAATCAAAGTTTTAAAACAAGGATCTCAACGTATTTTAAACATTGTTATTATATTATTGTGAAAAACCCGGGGAATCACATTTGGTATCAGAGCCTAGTCTACTCCATCATAGCCATTTCAACAAATCCAAAAGTCACATACAGACCATAAGGTGAGGTGATTCCCTAAATATGTGTTATAGAGATATCTCATATGGGGGATATTGATGATTGCAAAATAGATGATGTCATGATGGTTTGCAGATTTTCTTAGAGAATATCAGACTTTAAATCCTTGTATGAGTACAAGGAGGTGCACTTTTGTGGAAAGTGCATGATTCTCAGAGTAAAGGATCAAAATAAAGATTATAAATTAGTTTCTCTGAGTGAGAACTTTATTTTATAATACAAGATATATTCAGGTGGATTACTTTTGAGAGTTCAAGTTCTAATTTGAATGGTACGAATAAACTCTTGGGAAAAGCCTAACAATTATTATTACAATAACAATAGTATGATAAGAATGATGGAGGATCAGAAATGATTACAACTAATGAGAATGTGAGAAAGTTGAAAGAAGTATTATTTAAACTTGAAGTGATTTATTTGACAAATAAATTGTAATATGGTGAAAATCAGTGAAAATTTGATGAAGTAAGATCCTAATGTTTCTATGGATGAATTATCTGAACTATGAAATAAAAATTTATGAGTTCTTTTGCGTATTGAATCCACATGTATTATTCTGAGGGTTTTATTTATGAAATGGAGATGCAAAGTACTTGGAAGACATAATAACCATTTTACAATAATAGTTAGTAGAACTGATGTAAATCAGAAGGTGAGCAAGGAATAGTTTTAAAAAATCTCCTAGTTAGTGGAAGAGATGGTAGAAAGGTTAATTTGGATACCATATTATATATGAGTATTTAATAAGATTGGTTATTTGATTTCAAATCAAAGGTGCCTATTATATGATGTGAACCAAGTAGAGAGAGATACTGATTGAAGTAAATATGGAGAAAGGATACTATTGTGAGAATAAGGTGAGATGAAAATTTATGAGCTCTTGCACATACGAAAATATTGATGCCAAACATTAGTGAGTGAATGCTTATAAAATACTCTAGAGGTTTTAATTATGATTTGAAGTGTATATTGCCTAGAGGACATGACAACTATTTTATAAGAATAATTATTAAATAGGGATGATTTTGTAATGAATTAACTAGGAAGAAAGATAGATGAAGTGAATGAGGTAAAATGAAGTTGATTATAATTGATTTATGTCAACATTGATACATGATAATGTGATTTCTAATGACTAAGGAAGTATTATAAAGATCAATTTTATTAGATGTGAAATTAATAGAGTTGTAAATGATTTTGCTATATATGATCATGAAATAATTCATTAACTAAAGAAAGTGAAATGCTAAAGGTGAGGATTCTAATAATGGACGTTTGAGAGCACGTGTTCCTCCATTATTGAGAATTTTGTCTAGATGGTTTTCAGAAAGGCCTGTAGTGATCAGTATCCTTGCCTTGTGAGCAACTGGTGATACAGAGAGCGTTTGATACTTTAAAACAGAGGAAATAAGATGGTTCAATGATATTGAGCCTGTTTACACAGTTAAGAATAATTTCCCTAACCCCATCATGAATAAGGAGCTATAGATATAATTGTTGATGGGTTGACACTTGAATTGTGGAGGTGGTTGATCTTAGCACATTGCATATTGGTGATAAAGGCAACATACATAGCCACTATGTTTGAGAAGAATTCTCTTAGGACCAATGCTAACTACAGAGACTCGGACATGAATAGTTCAAGTCAACCTAGTAAGGGTAAGAGATTATTTTGTCAATACAGTTACATAGGCCATTGAGCCAGTGATATCTGAACGGTTAGTGTTGGAATGTGTATGAGAGAAGGTGCACTAGTTGTAAGGACAAGCACTTAGACAATTATGTGCTAGAGTGTTAGACCACCTCAGTAGCAGTAATAACATTACAAGCAGTTACTACAACAGCAATCCTTGAAACATTGTGACTATGGAGAGTTAGGGCATTTCTTTAGAGACTATCCTAGAGGACAATGTGTCAGATAGACTAACATTAAAGATAAAATAGAAATGGCTCCACATTGATAGTGATGAGTTACTGCCATTACTTAGAGGTAAGCATAGGCCTTAAACCAAGCGGTGAAAAACATTTTCTAATTGCTAGTAAGTATCCTAGGATCCTCCTTGATCTAAGAATCAGTCATTCTTGTATTTTATGCACTGACACCTTGATGAATGTGCCTATATATACATACATACATACATATATATATATATATATATATATGAAAATCTCTCAGCTAAAAGTTAAGAAGTTGATGAGAGAGTTATTGAAACTTGTAAGTACTTCCAGGGGGTATTGGTGGAGATGATGAGTGAGAGGATAGATACTAATCTCATCATTCTCGATTTGATTGATTATGATATCATCCTTGGGATGGATTCTATTGTTGGAGGACAGTTAATTGTAGTGAGAAGAAAGGTACTTTTAGTATACTTGGGTAGCTATTGACCTCCCTCTTAAGTAAGGAGGGGCAATGTAGTACTCTTCTAATGCACCGAGTCCTCCTTGTTAGAGTGACAGTTGATGACAGAGAATGGTAATAGATTGAGCACATATATGGGGCTCGAAAATTCACAATTTTTCTTAAGGAATTCTAGGATTTTTTGCTTTAATAGATTGACATAAAATTTATTTGGCATTAGACATAGAGCCATTTTCTAAGGTGCTATACTGGATGGCCCTAATTGAGCTGGAAGGGTTCTAGTTATGAAAGTTAATTGACGAGGGTTTGTTAGACTTGGTGGGTCTTTTTGGGATGCATTAGTCCTCTTCATGAAAGAGAGACAAACCCTTATTATTATTGTTAATTTGTTTTACTGCAAGTGCACGGGCTATTGTAGTATAATTAATGCAAGTATGGGTCGATCCCATAGGGACTCGACTTAAAAGGTGGGATTTTAACTAAAATATAATTGCTAAAAATTAAAAAAATTACTAAAAATGGAATAAAGGTTCAGATCTATTCACCTTATAAAAATTACAGAATTTCTAATTCAAAAAGAAAGCAAATAAACCAAATAACATGAAAAATCTACTTTCCTAGCTTAATCATTATCAATTTCTTCAAATCTGGTCTTCTTGGAGTTGATCAGCCTTCATATAGGTCTTCTCTATGTCCTTGTTAAAAGATCTGCCAATTGGATTTGTCAGATTCCTCAAAATTGTAAAGATCTGGAGTATATTGTGATTTTGGGTTTTGGATGATCTAGATCACTTTATGGATTTCAGATTAAAGATTAGAGATATTAATTAAATTCAGGGATGTCTTAAGAATGAAACCTAAAAGTTAATTGAAATAGAGAAGAAAATGAGAAGAAATTGAGAGTTTTTGGTTGTCTAAGACTAACCCATTGATTAGGTTAAGCCTTAATTAATCTAGCTCGGATTATGTAATTCCTAGATAAGTAGAATAAAGATAAAATAGAATTGGAATAGATAGGGAGATAGAAGGAATTAAAAAGAGGATAGAAATGGAATTGAAATAAGGGGAAAAGGGTAGAATTAGAAGTAACACAAAATAAGATTTAAAACGAAAGAGTAAATAGGGAAGACGGAAAACCAAATGGAGGAGGAGGAGAGGGAGTTAGAGGAGAAGAGGAAAAAGTGGGTTGACCGATGGGGTGAAGGGAGAACGCTGGTGATGGTCAGGCAATGCGATCTGGTCAGTGGTGATTGTCCGGTGCGAAGAAGCAGCTACTGACACTGCTGGAGTGAGGAGAAACCTGTAAATGGAGATGCTGGGTGGCTTAGGAAGACAGAGGGAGCCAAGAGAGAGCGATGTGGGCACATGTAGAGCTATGATAGTTTGATTGATGCAAAGAGAGGAATAAAGGAAAGAGCAGAGGGGGGCATAATAGGAGAGATAGATAAAGAGCAGAGAAGGCAATTGAGAAAGAAAGGTGGGACAGAGGTACTAGCGCCGTTGCTGTCGGTGGAGCAGAGGAACAAAGATAGTAGAGTAGTGGGAGGAGATGAAGTAGGGAATAGAGATGAGGGGACTAAGAATGTGCATGAGAGAGAGAGAGAGAGAGAGAGAGAGAGAGAGAGAGAGAGAGAGAGAGAGAGAGAGAGAGAGAGAGAGAGAGAGAGAGAGAGAGAGAGAGAGAGCAGAAGAGAGGAGCCGGAGCTAGCAGTGGAGTAGAGGGCAATGGGAGAGGAGCAGAGTAGAGGGAGGTGGAAAGAGAGACATGGAGAGGAGAGAAGTGGGAGAAGGGGCCTACTTCTAATCTAGCCAAGAGAGGGTTTTGAAGAGGAAAGAGAGGGTCCATTGAAGAGATGGTTGCCTCTTTTCTCTTATAAATTTTTTTTCCTTCTAATTTGGTTCCCCGCTTTTACTTTGGAAACTTCTCCACAGGTACAACTTTCCTTCTCCTTTCTTTTGTTGTAGCTTTCCATTTTCCATCTTAGGATGCTTTCCTTTGTAGTTTAATTCCCAATTAGGAAACCATCCCAGCTTTCTTTATTGCCCTTTAAGATAATCTGCATTGTTAACTTTTGATCTTGAGCCATCTAAGCTTCTTCTAGTTAATCTACAAAATAAGAGACCAAATTAGATTCATCTAAACCATAAATTAAGCATCTGATAAGCTTTGATGATCATCTGACCATTAATTTTTCCAAATTAATGATTAGATGGTCAATTGGAGCTAAATTCAAATTCAAGCTAAATTTGGAAAATTTGAATGGTTAAATGATCTAATTGAACGCTAAATTAGGGGTATTTGAACTAAAATTTAATAGTTAACACACCCCCAACCAGCATTTTGCTAATCTCGAGTAAAACATGTGAAAAACCAAATTTCAAAAATTATTTTCAAGCCAACTCCTCTTTTTCCTCAAAGAATTATCTTCAATAAAGCATTAACTTTAGCATACTAATAAAAATGATTGAAGAATTCAAAACCCTACCCATATGCTAAAAGCATTTCAAATAAGCTCAGATATTAGAGTGAGTGTGTGCATGTATAGTTTACACACAGAATAATCCTTATCTCTAAGTAGACTTCTAACTTTTGAACTCCATCTAAAGTACTTTTTGACCTCAATCCTCTCTAATGGCATACACTCGAAAACAAAATCTCTCAGATAGCAGGTTCAAATCATATCTCTCTTTTAAATAAGTGAGTAAAATCAATAAAAACAATTTTATCTCACATATACTCATGAAGAGCGAGAGTTGATAAGGAATTTTATTTTCGATCCTGTAGGAATGGATGTTATTACCTTTGAATATTTAGAAATACTACTATTTAAACATTATCCATTCATTTCCTCATCAAGGCTATATTCTTCCTAGAATCAATAGGTCTTTAACTAGGGTGAAACATAAGGCTAGGACAGGGCACCAAAGAAAGGGTATAAGGGTATTCAAAGTTTCTTCAAAAATAAGTAGAAGTCTTCTAAAGTTGGCAATTCTTTCTTTCATTATATTGAAGTGATTATTTCTTTTTCCACTTTTCTTTGCATTCTCCAAACTTTTTTTTTTTTTTTTTCTTTTTGAATCTCCTTTGAAGAATATTTCTTTTCCTGATATTGAGTTTTCTACTTTCATTGCAACTAAAAAGTATTTCTTCATTTATCTTTAGTTATCTTTCAAAGAAAATGGGTAATGGATATACTATACTGGGTTAATATGGGTAAGGTTTAAATTGGGTGACAAAAGAAATGGCTTTTAAAAGGCTCAAGTTAGCTAACTAGTGGTTAAAGTTATTTTTGAGTAGGCTTTATGTCTCTAGGTTAACAACAAGGATGACCTAAATCATTTTTTGGGTTTCATATAATCTATCAGATTCAATAAATTTTTAGAATTTTAAAGGTAATACTCTAATAATTCATGTAATTAGGAAATTTTAAGAGTTGGTGGGATCAATTTTCTTGAAGCACGTTGAAGAAAATTAGGAACATTTATAACCTCTAAAAAAGAATGAATGGCTCTAAAACTCACTCAGGTTATAGGTCTCCACTAAATTTCTTTAGGATTTCTAAGTTATAACTACTTATCAATCTAGACTATCTATATGCAACTATGTGTACATATGTGATTTGAGACTTTGCTTTCATGGAATACTTTAGAAAATGAGTAAAATGATGAATTAATCATGTCCAGTTCCATTAATAGGCCAAAGTTAGCTTGATTAGACTTCAGAAACTCCAATTCTCTTCATAGTGTAGGAATTGACCTAAAACTTTTCATTTTTTTTCAATTTTTTTGAAAAATCAAGGAAATCACCTAAAAATTAAAAAAAAAAAAAAACAATTTGCTAGAATTCTACACCCCTAACCTGAAAGAAACATTGTCCTCAATGTTTAAAAAGTAGGATGATGATAATGCATTGAGAAATGAAAAAAAATTGGGAGATGTAGAAAAAAATTATGAAAAAGAAAAAGAAGAAAGTAAAAACTAAGCCAGATAATTTTTATAGATGAAAATTTTTAGAGGAAAAACATTACTAAGTTCGAAACTTCCTTGGGTCCCATACGAAATGAGCTAGATAGGCTTCTGAAAAGGAATGGTGAATGAATTTATCTTGTAATTAAATTTTTTTCATTTTATCATAGGGTAAGATAAATTTGTCTTCAGGCTGCTTCTCATAATTAGAGACAATTGTGGGAGCTCAATGCAGCCTTTTTGGAAATGGAGCAAGGATGTCATATTGCTCAATGGGTGTGACATTTTCCTGATTAATAAATTTATTTCTTTTTCTAACAGGTTTTGGTACTATTTTAGCCTTTTTAGGACCAGATTTTTCAATTATGTTACCATTATGAATAATGGTAGTTACCTTTGTTTGTTCTGTGTTTGTAACTGAAGAATTAATCTCACCTACCACATCCATATCATCAGGGTTTTCATTTGGTGGAATGGGACATTGCTGTTAGTCAATGATCTGTAGCATTTGAGACATCACGTCTTTCAATTCAATCATGGATTATGTGTTCTCTTTTAATTAGGCTTTAATTTAAGAAATTTTCTTCTCTTTGTATTCCATGACTTAATGGAAGTTATCCTCCACTTTCTTCTTATGTGGAGGAAGGTAAGGTCCATGAGCAAGTGGTCCTTGTTTTTGGTGACAGGGTTGATGTTGGGCCTTCTGTGAGACATTAGCATTATATTCGTTTCTGATAGTAGAATGATTACTCCAATTGGAATTATGTCTTTGAAGATGGGAAAGAAGTCTATTCATTAGAATGTATCTATTCATGAATCGCATCCTGGAATGCAGGAGCGATGGGACATTCTTGAGTTGGGTGTTTATTACTTTCACAATTATCACACACCTTCTTGACTTTCTTAGAGGAAAAATTTCCCATTTCCGTGACCTCAACTGTTGTATCTAGGGATTCTATTTTCATGTCATCATTTTTAGTCGTAGCATATATTTCTACTCTAGAGGATGTGGTGGTGGACTTAGGCTTGGATAACCTACTTTTTTCTGAATCAACCCAAGTTTGTGCACTCTTTGCTAGCCATTCCAAATACTCTTACGCCTCTTCAGGTCATTTGTTTAAGAAATTTCCATTGCACATCATTTCAACAAACTAACACATATCAGATTTAAGTCCTTCATAAAAGAAGCTAATGATATGCCAAAGTTTGTATCCATGATGTGGACAAGTTAACAACAATTCCTTGAATCTTTCCCATCATTGATAGAAAGTTTTATTATCCATCTAAATAAAATTCATTATATTTTAGTGGAGAGCATTTGTCTTATATATAGGAAAGAACTTACTCAAGAACTTCCTAGTCATTTCTTCCCATGCTCGTATAGAACCTGGTGGCAGTGAATGAAACCACATCTTAGCTTTTTTCCTTTAAAGAAAAAGAAAATAGTTTTAGTCTTACCATATCTAATTAGATGTTTTGTGTATGTTAGGTCATGCACACTTCATCAAATTCTTTTAAATGCATGTAAGGACTCTCACTATCTAACCCATAAAATTTAGGAAGTAATTTAATTACTCCCACCTTTAAGTCAATCATACCAACATTTGGAGGTAAAAGTATACATGAAAGTGTACTAGTATAATTAGGCTGTAAATAGTCTCTTAGTGTTTTCCCATGAGAATTTTGGTTATGCCAATTATCCTCATGTGTTCTAAGTTGGTCCTTTCTCCTATTTCCATGTGGTTGAAAATGATTCCTCCATGGATATATATTATCATTAAATAGAGGTGGAGGATCATTAGCATCAAGGAGGGGATTGCTCGTCCATGAGGAAACATCATCATTATCCAAGATGAAAGGTGGTTCATCATTATTAAAGAGGGGATTGTTTCTTCATGGGGAATTATCTTCTTTGTTAATGCTAAGGTATAAATTACCCTTTTGATTAGTATTTAAATTATTCATTAGGTGCAACTGATCATGTCTTTCTCTTTTTTTTTTTTTTTCGGTGGTTGAGACAACTAACCTAAATGATGCAACCTAACTTCTAGAATGATGCACAAATAAAAGGGCATAATCAAATAATCCTAAGGCTAATAAGCAGCAATATTTTGACTCTCTTGAATTTGTGTGGGGACAATGCTTTTAGATTAGCCTAATCTAGTGGTCTTCCTCTCGTTTTTTATTTGACTACTGCTTACCAGTTAGGTTTTGTGATAAGGTGGTTAATACAATCATCTTGTAAGGAGGCGTTTAGACCTCAACAAACGTTAGCAGAAGGGGTGGGAAATCACTTGGATTTTAAGACACCCAGTATAACCATAGTGCTCAGAAGCCACTGAAGAGATAATAGATCGTGTCATATTAGATCGTGTCATATTAAGAGGGTCCTACGAGCATGTGATGGCCCTATAGGTCTCTTCTAATTATTTTAAATTAATTTGAAAGGTAGGGTTGCGCACTTGAGATGATTATCCTAGGTGGGCCAAGAAGTGGTGATTAAATCCATCCTTGATCTTATGGGGTTGGGTGCCCTTACTACTTAATTTTCACACTCCATGGTAGTTCGATCAATATATGAATCACCTTAAAGCATTAAACATGCCGTAAGAATGCAATTAAAAGCAATAAACTAATGCAAAATCCTAACATGCAACAATTATCAAAGATGCTTTTTATATGCAATTATACTACCTAACAATGCAATTGCAAACCCTAATCTAGGAATTAAAAGGAGTGAGGAAAAGTTATAGTGGGGTTTCTAATAAAGATCAAGTGTGGGCCACCTTGTCCCACACTTGCCCTATATTATACAACCCTTTTAAAATTGAAATGAAAATCGCAAATTACAAAGATCCTCACTATAAGATTCACTCAAAAGAAAAGGAAAATCTTATTCTAGGAAAGCAAAGAAATTTCTAATTTGACGAAGTTCCACTTGCCAATTTCCTCCACTTTCCAATTTCCTGAAAAAGAAAAATAGAAATAAGTACCATATTTAGGAAACAAGGTGATTATACACTAAGAAAATTAAAAACAAATTTGCCTAAAAATTCCTAAAATGCTAAAACAATGCAATTCCTAAATTTTTTACTTTTCTATTTCTTTTTGAATTTTTGTTGCTGGTCGTCGGCAACAGTGCCAAAAACTTGTTGATTTATTTTACCACAAGTGCATGGGTTATTGTAGTACAACTAATGCAAGTATGGGTCAATCCTATAGGGACTTGACTAAAAGGTGGGAGTTTAGATAAAATTTAATTGCCAAAAATTAAAAAAACATAAAATTACTAAAAAATGGAATAAACGTTTAGATATATTCAACTTCTAAAAATTATAGAATTTCTAGTTAAAAAAGAAAGCAAATAAACCAAATAACATGAAAAGTCTACTTCCCTAGCTTAATCACTATCAATTTCTTCAAATCTAGTCTTCTTGGAGTTGATCAACCTTCATAAACATCTTTAGCATGTCCTTGATTAAAGATCTGCTAGTTGGATTTGTCAAATGCCCTAAAATCGTAAAGATCTAGAGTAAAATGTGATTTTGGGTTTTGGAAAATCTAGATCACTTTATGGATTTTAGATTAAAGATTAGAGATATTAATTAAGTTTAGGGATGTCCTAAGAATGAAACCTAAAAGTTAATTGAAAATTAGGGAAGAAACCGAGAAGAAATTGAGAGTTTTTGGTTGGTTAAGGCTAAGCCATTGATTAGGTTAAGCCTTAATTAATCTAGCTCAGATTGTGCAGTTCTTGGATAAGGAGAATGAAGATAAAATATAACTAAAATAGATAGGGAGATAGAAGGAATTAAAAAGATGACAAAAATAGAATTGAAATAAAGGAAAAAGGGCAGAATTGGAATTAACACAAAATAAGATTTAAAATGAAAGAGGAAATAGTGAAGAAGGAAAACACGATAGAGGGGGAGGAGAGGGAGCCAGCGGAGAAGAGGAAAAAGTGGGTTGACTGATGGGGTGAAGGGAGAAGAGAGGAACAGAGGAAAGAACAAAGGGGGGCAAAAGTTAATTGAAAATTAGGGAAGAAACCGAGAAGAAATTGAGAGTTTTTGGTTGGTTAAGGCTAAGTCATTGATTAGGTTAAGCCTTAATTAATCTAGCTCAGATTGTGCAGTTCTTGGATAAGGAGAATGAAGATAAAATATAACTAAAATAGATAGGGAGATAGAAGGAATTAAAAAGATGACAAAAATAGAATTGAAATAAAGGAAAAAGGGCAGAATTGGAATTAACACAAAATAAGATTTAAAATGAAAGAGGAAATAGTGAAGAAGGAAAACACGATAGAGGGGGAGGAGAGGGAGTCAGCGGAGAAGAGGAAAAAGTGGGTTGACTGATGGAGGGAAGGGAGAAGAGAGGAACAGAGGAAAGAACAAAGGGGGGCAAAAGTTAATTGAAAATTAGGGAAGAAACCGAGAAGAAATTGAGAGTTTTTGGTTGGTTAAGGCTAAGCCATTGATTAGGTTAAGCCTTAATTAATCTAGCTCAGATTGTGCAGTTCTTGGATAAGGAGAATGAAGATAAAATATAACTAAAATAGATAGGGAGATAGAAGGAATTAAAAAGATGACAAAAATAGAATTGAAATAAAGGAAAAAGGGCAGAATTGGAATTAACACAAAATAAGATTTAAAATCAAAGAGGAAATAGTTAAGAAGGCAAACACGATAGAGGGGGAGGAGAGGAAGCCAGCGGAGAAGAGGAAAAAGTGGGTTGACTGATGGGGTGAAGGGAGAAGAGAGGAACAGAGGAAAGAACAAAGGGGGGCATAGCAGGAGAGAGAGAGAGAGAGAGAGAGAGAGAGAGAGAGAGAGAGAGAGAGAGAGAGAGAGAGAGAGAGAGAGAGAGAGAGAGAGAGAGAGAACATGAGAAGTGGGTTTTGATGGTAAGAAACAGATGGAAAAATAGAGATCTAAGAGAGAGAAGGAAGAAGAGAGTGGGCGTGGTACATGAGAGAGAGAAAGATTGAGGAGAGAAGGCAGAGGGAGGAGGAAAGAGAGACAAGGAGAGGAGAGAAGTGGGAGTAGGGGTCTACCTCTAATCCAGCCAGGAGAGGGTTTTGAAGAGGAAAGAGAGGGTCCATTGAAGAGATGACTACCTCTTTTCTCTTATAAGATTTTTTCCTTCTAATTTGGTTTCCATCCTTTGGAAACTTTTCCACAAGTGCAACTTTCCATCTCCTTTCTTTTGTTGTGCTTTCTATTTTTCTATCTTAGCATGCTTTCCTTTGTGGTTTAATTCCTAATTAGGAAACCATCCCAGCTTTCTTTATTGGCCTTTAAGATAATTTGCACTGTTAATTTTTGATCTTGATCCATCCAAGCTTCTTCTGGTTAATCTGCAAAATAAGAGACCAAATTAATTTCATCTAAGCCATACATTAAGCATCTGTTAAGCTCCATTGATCATCTGATCATTACTTTTGCCAAATTAATGAATAGATGGTCAATTGTAGCAAAATTCAAAATCAAGCTAAATTTTACAAATTTGAATGGTTAGATGACTAATTGAATGCTAGATTAGGGGTATTTGGTTTAAAATTTAACATTTACAATTATGAACATATTCAATTGTTTAATAGCACAATAGTGGAGAATCAATATTTTCTATCTTGTATTGATGATCTATTTGATCCATTGTGGTTGGTGCATGGTGTTTGTGAAGATTGATTTGAAGTATAGTTATCCTCAACTGAGGATTGTGGAACAAGGCATTTTTAAGATGATTATTTGAACTGGTTATGATTATTACTTGTTCTGGGTGATATTAATTGGTGAAACCAATGCACTGACAGTATGTATGGATATGATGGGCTGAATTTTTAAAGGTTACTGAGATGAGTCATGATTATGTTAGTGAATAATGTTTTTGTATATTCCATGACTTGGAGGAACACAAGAAATCCTTGTGCATTATTTTGAGTATCTGAATGATTCATATCTTATTACGAATGTATGTGAGTATGAATTATGTTCAAAGAAGGTGAATTTTCTTAACCGCAATACCTCTATTGATAGACAAGTAGTTTATTAAGATTGCCATGGGCTGGGATTAGCCCAAATGGATAACTAAGGTTGATAGTTTCCTTAGTCTAGTGAAATGCTATCGTTGATTTATTGAGTTCTCCAAGATAGCAACAATATTGATATTATTTTATATTACATATATAAACTTTATTTCTCACTAGATGAGAGTTATGACAGTGATGTATGTTTTGCATAAATCATTTTCTTATGTGTAATCAGAATTTGATTTATAACCTATACTTGTGAGTAGATGATGAGGGCAGGTGCGGGAGGCATTGACAGGCTTCTAGGTGGTAAACTTCTAGGTGCTCACATTATGATAGTGCCATGGACTGAATTTTGATTAACATATGATTGCCTATTAGTAAGTTGGTATGCTCTAGTTTTGATTGGCATATGATTGCCTGTTAGTGAGCTGATATGCTCTGATTTTGATTGGCATAGATTGTCGCTTGGTGAGCTAATGTGCTTTGGTATGGACTTGGCATAGAATTGCCTATATATGAGCTAAGATGCTCTAATTTGTATTAATATGGTGATTTTACTTATACTAAGTTGTACATAAACAACTAAAAGTTGTACATAAACAACTAACTCTTCGATGAGAGTTTGGTTTATGTTAATTGCATTATATATTGGTATTTGAGGGGATGACATGTTGTGGAATCGTTTACTGATGTTGATTTTGGAATTATTATCTTGATTAGTATATCTTGTGATATGGGGATGCTTTTAGAATTGTTTGGAAGATAACATGGAGAAAATTCCAAGGACAAAATTCTTATCAGGAGGAAAGAATGTAATATCCCAAAATTTTAAATCCCAATTTGAGTGAATTTTGAACAATGTTATATTGGGATAAAAATAAAATATTAAAATATTGTATTTTTAGAGTTTTATGAGTGAAAAAATTGATAAACATCAAATCAAGTATTAAAACTGCATAATTTGATAGTACTCAGAAAGACAATTTTGAGGACACAAATTTTGTTGAAATCAGGGTTCAGATGATAAAGATATGGAATTTTGAACATTGAATAATTTTTATTATTATCAAATATCAAAAGGGAGGTGCTGTTTGATAACAGCAACCCCCCTCCTCGCTTTTTAAGTGACGACTGTAACTCGATGCCACCTGACATAGAGGAAGAAAGAAGAAAGAGGAAGAAGAGAGAGGAGAGAGAGGGAGGAAGAGAGATGGGAGAGGAACAGGTAGTCACTAGCTATAGCGTGGATGTCGATGACTACATGAAAGAAGGGGAAAAACATAGTTTTCAAGCAGCCAATTTGTAGGGAGATGCTAAAAAAAATGATGGCTTAAATAAGTGATTTGAGATAATCATTCTATTCTCTATGATCTCATGATCAAAAGGCCTTAAGAATCATTGCGACCGGGTAAGTAACGAGGGAGAATCGAGTTGTTGAAGATGACAACGATGAGTGGTAGAAATCCAATGACTAGCAATTATTTTTTATGTTTTTTGGTATCAAACAATGTCAGATTACCACCAAATTTCACAAAAGTGAAGGTAAGCCCTTGACCTATAAAACCTTTGGAGAATTTGAGATCTGACAAAAAATGGGCCACTGGTGGTCATCACACTGGTCACCTTCTCTGGCGACGGCCGATCAATGCCAGTGACTTGTCAAGATTTTGTGAAAATCACATCTTAGGACCATTTTGGTATGATCTACACCATGGAATGGTCAGATTTTTTATTGAAGATCATCTGACCATCCAATTTGGATGTGTCTCAGATCGAAGATCCATGAGATGAGATCTTAAGATCTGAACATCCATTGTGATCCATGTGATGTGTAGATCAAGATCCATGTGAGATATTGTGGATCTGGGACATTGCTGAGATGATCTAGCCAATCTTGACCAATGCTTGAGATCGATCTATGATTTTGGTGTGGAATTGGATCGAGTTTGATGATCCATTCTGTTCAAATGAATCATTAACATTATATGAATAAATTTTTTGATCTATTCCTTGATATGTGGAGATCATGTGAAGATTTTTGACTGAATCAACATAGATATATGAAATCAGGTTAATTTGACTGTGATTAGATAAACATTGAACTTGAAATCCATATCATAATGCTCGATTAGTTGATTTAAATGATAAATTATCTAAGATTGATATGATCTGAGTCTAGTAGCTCTGAAATATGCAATATATAATTAAGAAGAAGGACTAAATGGTTATAAGTGGGCTCAATTTAGTATGATTTGAATTATAAGCCAATTAAGATGGGCCCTGCCTTGAGATTTCAGGAGTGGGAATCATTGGAATGTCTTGAACACAAGGATGCAAAATATGAAAATATCATGTTGCGTAATTAAGAATCCAAGTTAGATGAGTTGAATTCTAAGTATGACTTAGATGTGATATGTATCCTGGTGATGAGACTATGGCAAACTACACTGGAGTTGGAGTTTGACTAATTTGGGAGATACAGGTGAGTGGTACTTTATCTGAGGTAGGTGACTACATTTAGTAACCCTATGATTTTATAAATCATGATTGTTCACTTGACAACTTTATTCACATGGACAATTTGATGCATGAATATGCCAGCCTTATGATTTTCTTAAGATTGTCATTCAGCATGTGTTGCCGATGTTATACTATTTTTTCAATTTGCATGATTTATGCACTATTCTTGATACATTGTATGCTACATCAATTGGATTATTTGATGATGTTATATGTGAATGTTCAATGCATGATTTTTGATACGTTAAAAAACTTTATCAACTTCAATTTGTCAAGGATGGTTAAGCATGGATTTTTGATATTTGGTTTCATGTTTTCACTAATTTATGATGGGTGTTTATGCCAAGTGGATGCTATGCTAGGAGGGTTGTAGGGTTGGGCACCTGCCCTCTAAGTTTATATATTATAGACATCACCCTGACAATGGGCACATTGTGCAGTTTTTGGTAATAATGGGTAGGCCACCCATGCTTGTCTGGCCGACTCCCATGCCTTGGCGGATACTAGTCTCCTGTTTCAATATCGACAGTGAGCGGCAGTAGTTTATACCCGGAGTGGTTGCCATTACAGCATAGCGATCCATGCACTTATTCTGTGTGCACATGTAGTTACAGACATATCTGGATGGTTATACCCAGATGCATCTATAGTGTGATGACGCATCCTCAGGGTGAAGCCTATGTGGGTGGGCCTACCGGCTGAGCGAGCTACCTGGTGTGCTAGCTACAGGTGAGGAACCCAGAGGGTTGGTATGATTACTCATGAATAGATATGAGAGTGAGGTGGGACACTTCTATTTTTAGATAGTTGCTAATTTTAGATTTGCATGCAATCTGGACTTTGGTTTGAGAGTAAGCATCATAGATCATTGTCCTAGTCTAGAAACTCTTCATCATTTTACTTTTGCTTGTTTTTAGAACTTTCCTAACTTAGAAATATGCTACTTTCTAATTCTAGAATCTCACACATAGATCTTAGACTATTTCCTTTTAAAGCTTTTGTTAACTTTCCATCTTTCATTACATACATCTTAGAACCACTTTGGAACTAAATACACAATCAATTATTAGATTTAGCACTTTTCTGACCAGCAGCATGAATATTTTTAATCTTATGTATAAGCCATTATTAACATGCTCCTTTTAAAAATGGATATTTCATGGACCTAACTTCTACTTGACCCTTAAGTAACAACTTAACCAAAGCATAGGAAGTTTTTGCATGTTTAATTACTTCTTTCAAGCATCATAGATCATTGTCCTAGCTAACATAGGATGCCTTAATCATTTTACTTTTTCTTGTTTTAGACCTTTTCTAATTTAGAAGTATGATACTTTCAAATTTTAGAATCTGACAAATAGATCTTAGATTCTTTCTTTTTAAAGCTTTTCTTTACTTTTCATCTTTCTTTACATACATCTTGGGACCGCTTTAGGAACTAAATGCATCATTGATTCTTAGATTCAACACTTCCCTAAATTAGAAGCTTTGTATTTTTAATCTTATGTATAAGCCATTATTAACATGTTCCTTTTCAAAAAGGAAATTCCATGGATCTAACTTCTTACTCTAAACAATGTTATAACCCTGAATCCCTTACTACTTACTTCACAACTTAACCAAAGCATAAGAAGCTTTTGCATGTCTAATTAGTTCTTTCAAGCATCATAAATCATTATACTAGCTAGCATAGATTGTCTTCATCATTGTACTTTTTGTTGTTTATGAACTTTCCTGATTTAAAAGTATGCTATTTTCTAATTTTAAAATCTAAAACATACAACTTAGGACCACTTTAGGAACTAAATGTATGATCAATTCTTAGATTTAACAATTTCCTGAATTAGAAGCATGGTACTCTTTATTTTTAATCTCATGTTTAGCTTCATTAGACCTTTTATCTTTATTTGTATTCATTCTAGGATTAGTCTAAAACTATGTAAATGTTTGTATTTAGATAGAGCAATTACAAAAACTTTCTAATTCCAATAAGGATATGAATCAGTATGTTAAATCCTCTACACCCTTCATTACAATAATAATAGAAACAAATAACAAAGCTAAAAATAACATAACAAATAAAAACATTCAATTTATACATTCTCTATGAGATATTAACATATCTTCATCCTAAATCTTCTACACTTAAAATGACATAATGAACCTAGAACACCATTAGAAATCAAGACCACCTGAGGTAGAAAGAGGTGTAGGGGTTCACGTGCACAGCTAGCTAGAGAGAGAGAGAGAGAGATGCCCGCAGGGTTTGTTGAGGAAGCTCACATGGCTTGCTAGTGACCGCAGAGGGTAAAGAGAGAGGGAGGGAGGGTAGAAAGGTTGGGCATAGTTGGTCAGTTGAGGTTAGTTAGCTACTACGCAAGGTAGAGAGAGAGAGAGAGAGAGAGAGAGAGAGAGAGAGAGAGAGAGAGAGAGAGAGAGAGAGAGAGAGAGAGAGAGAGAGAGAGAGAGAGAGAGATGCGGGCATAGTGGGTCAGGGTAGGACGACCTACGATCAAGGAGACGGGCAATCGCTCATGGCAGAGAGAAAGAGGGAGCGTGATGGGACACAGCCACTCTAGGTCAGTCGACGATTGCTAGTGTGGAGAGAGAGAGAGAGAGAGAGAGAGAGAGAGAGAGAGAGAGAGAGAGAGAGAGAGAGAGAGAGAGAGAGAGAGAGAGAGAGAGCGAGAGAGAGAGAGAGAGAGAGAGAGAGAGAGAGAGAGAGAGAGTGAGGGAGGGGGATGGGATGCATGCACAGTCAATCAAGGCTAGTAGGTGATCATGCATGGCAGAGAGAGAGAGAGAGAGGGAGGGAGGGAGAGAGGAAGTAACTTATGCAAGCGAAGGCACTAACTTTTTGATGGGATACGTCAACTATTGATAGAGAGACAGTGCAGGCAACTATAGATGACAAAGTTGGAAAAGGCAACTAGCAAAATGAGCAAAAATTTAAATGTTATATACTTTAGAATTTAAATTTAGTTAAAAATGACTTTAAAATAATTTTTATAGTCATTTTGAAAGTATACTTTAGAAACTATTTTTTAAGTTGTTTTTTCAAAATGATTGCAAAAACACAATTAAATTTTTTTCTTTCAAAACGACTTTAGAAATTTGTTTTTAAAGTCACTCTTTTCAAAACAACTTTAAAAGTTATTTTTTTCTAACTTTAAATTAATTCTATTTTACTTTAAAATATCTTACTTATAATGACATCAATTTTTTTAATATAAAATTTAACATTGATTCACGCATTCTGTGCACACACACACATAAATAAACATAAGAACAAAGAAATGAAAGTATTTTTTTTTTTAATGACTCCTCATTTATCATTCTTTTATTACATATATCAAATATTTACATGTGATTAGATCTCATTAATGCAAGATCATGATCAAAGAGCTAAGTTGGATCTATTTCATTAAGATCTGGCCTCTTAGTATTCAACTCACACCACTCTTTGATGGAGAGAGAGATGGTAAAGCTTTAAGGTACAACTTCCTTAGCCAACTTGATGTAATTGTCTCTTCATCAAACCCTAATTTTGGATGAGAACCACAAAGCATAAGGTTCTCCTTTTTTCCAATAGTGAGGGTTAGAGATAGTAGTTGTTGTTTGCAATGAAATAGTACAATTTTTTTCCAAAATTACGATGATCTAACCAACTTCTTAACCCCATCATCTGCAATGTTGAAATCCATTTCATCTACAAAATGAAAATAGAGAGTTAGTAATAAGAAAGTCATGGATGATAATAAGAGGTTTTAGTATCCTTACAGTGTTTTCACATCACAAAATTTCAAATTATCCAAAAAGGGAAGCAAGAATGGAAACAAGATAGAGAGAGACAAAAGGACTAGAGGAGGAGACTGTCATGCCACTTGTATGATAAAGAACATAAATAGGGGATATAGGAAAAAATGAGACGACTTCAGCCCTTTTATAGTACCTACTTTTGAAGTCATTTTCCAAAAAAATGAGTTTACAAGTATACATTTTGAAGTCATTTTTGACTTCAAAGGTGGAAGCTTTTGAAATCCTTTTCCGAAAACGACTTCAAAAGTAGGGATTATAAAATTTGTTTTTAGAAAATGACTTTAAAAGTCCTTCTTAAACTTGTTTTTTTTTTTTGGATTTTAAATTCACTAATTAACATGGCAGGAAATAATGTTTTATACAAATCACAAATGAATCATGCATTTTGCACATAATAGAACACAAGAATATGCAAATGATTTTGTTTTCTGAATAAATCCTCAATTATTGTCCTCTTATCACACACACACACACACACACACACACACACACACACACACACACACACACACACACACACACACATCATATGTCACTTAGTATTCCATTTCAGTAATATAATCCATAGAGCACATGAAAAATGAGCAAATATGGAATTATTTAATCTCACTAATATAATCTCACTAATACAATCCATATAGCCCCTCATATATTGTTTTCAAACGAAGCACCTTCCTCATCATTATCACACACATAATCCTCATTTTCACTAAGTATTTTGATTGATGAAATTATTTTGGTAATACGAGGGTAATCTATTACAGTATCACCTAGGTAATCTTTATTGCAAAAATTCCTCTAACCAGGTGATAAAATAGTGATCATCTCTTATGACATCCATCTTGCACAAAAAATACATGTTTCACTTGAGATGCTAAAATAAATTGATCAATTTTATAGCTGATCTTATTGAGTTCAACAATGTCAATCCAAGGGCATCACTTTAGATCATGTATTTATTGTGTTCCCACCATTCACACTAAAACACAACCATAGCTATGCAAGTATAATACAAGGCCTATATCTCTCTTATAACCCCATGATAAGTATCATTTGCCACTATTGTCTTATTTTTCTTTGAATTGGAAAAGAATGTAGCATTGCCAATTAAGCTGACCATATATTCTCTTGCACTCTTGAGTTTTCTTAGTATTTTGTGTAAAAGCAATAACCATTAATGGCATATCTAGCATATTTTATTACTTCTAGTCATGGTCACATCATCGTCCAGCCTAGGGATTTAGATATACCATTGCCTAGTGCTTCTCAATGATTTTGAACTTGTATATACACATATTAAGTAGAATATGATTGTTGTAAGTGAGATTATATATATATATATATCTGTATAGGTGCAATAGTGCTCAACTTGAAGTCACTTTTGTTTCTTTGAGTAACTTGGATTATTTGCTTTGAGGACATCCATGTGCTCACTACACACACATGCACAAATTAATGGAGAGATTAAAGAAATTGTAACCATTAATAATTAATTTTTACAAAGCACATGATCAACTTACTCAATGGATGGCTACAATTCATCAACATTTGGAAAAACATAAAGATGTGCTTGATCCCATTCTTTATAATTGATGATTGATACACGACCACTCGATAGAGGTTCGCCAACCTTGGGATCATGAAATCCAACCGATTGTTTCTTTGTTGGGATTCAATCACATCCACTCCTAATAAGTTTCATGTGCAAAACTCCATTGCTTCCTCTGCAATATAACACTTGGTTATATGCCCCTCTGGCTGGTTATGATTTCATACATACCCTTTTAAAAATTTCATGTACCTCTCAAATAGATACATCCATAGTAGGTAAACTAATCCACAAAGTTTGACCTCATCAATGAGGTGCACCATTAAGTCCATGATGTCAAACAAGGATGGTAGGAAGATTGTCTTAAGCTAACATGAAGTTGTCACTAGTTGTTCTTAGATTTCTTGTAATTTTGAAACATCCACCACCTTCTTGTATAAATGATTGAAGAAGTAGTAGAATTTTGTAATATCGATCCTCTAACTTTGTACGGCAACATCGAATGTGTTGCTACAAGCAAGAGTTGTTGCATTAATACATAACAATCATGGGAATTCATCCCTAACACTTTCAACTCTTCCATCAAGACAATGTTCTTAAAGTTTGAAGAGCAGTTGTTTAGGGCTTTAAGCGGGGACAAGGTTTTACACACTATTCTTATTTCCTCTCTATCAGTGTATAACTTACCTTACGCAAGTGTTGCATCTTTAAGAGTACTCGCAAGTACATGAATCAATGTAATATTGCATGCGAGAGAGGTCGATCCCACAAGGAATCTCACAAAATTGTATGTTGGATGGATCTTATTTAAATTGCTTAACATTATCCAAAGAGAGATTGAATTGATTAAATTAGGAATTCAAACACTATGGAATGCAAAACATGCACTAAATTAGAAACTACAACTAAAGGAAACATTCATAAAATAAAAGTATTCACTGAAATTAGAAACCTTTCTACCTAACATGCATTCAACAAAATATACTAATGCAAAATTAGGATGAATGAAACTAAGCAACCAACTAAAGGAAACTTGCTAAGAAGAAAACTTTCCTATTCTAAAACTTTCCAAGAATGGAACTTTCTAAAACTCAAAAATGAAACTTTATAAATCTAAACTAAGATGTAAACAATGAATTACCTATTTCCAAACAAAAAATAAATAATCAAACAAAACAAGGATTAAAGAGAATTCACCAAAGTTCCAAGTGCATGATCCATGGGATGGTGCACATGGTTAATGAGGTACAAAATGGTTAGAAATTATGAATTAAAAGCTAACTAACATGCAATCTAATCAATGCACTAACTAAACAAAATGGCTAGAAATTCCAAGCACATGATCCATGGGATGGTGCGCATGGTTAATGAGGTACAAAATGGCTAAAAATTATGAATTAAAAGCTAACTAACATGCAATCTAATCAATGCACTAACTAAACAACCTAAAGAGCTAAAAGGGTTCCAATGGAAATCAAATTCACAAGTACCTTTTATGCAAAATTACACTCAAGATATAAAGTACTTTAATATTGGAATCAAGCATAAACACTAAGCAACTTTATTGAATGAATGTGAAAATACATCAAATTAGAGTATGCATAAGCATGTATGTGAATTTGAAAATTTTGCACTTTTCAAATGCCTAAAACTTGATTAAAAAAAAAAAAAAAAAAACAGAATGATGAATTTAAGAGAAAGATGGGGCTGGTTAAGGCAAAAAAATGCTTAAAACTAGTCCCAAATTCAAGTGCAAATGTAGAATTCAAAGATGAGAATCAATGATTCTTCTTCTCTTGGATTTCTATGCTAGAGGTGAAACAACTTGGATCTTTGAAGAATAAGCAAGAAAAGCTAAGAAGGTTGAAGTAAAGAACTAAGGGAAAACAAGGAAGGATGATGAATGTGAAACTAGAAAAGTAAAATGAGAAAAAAACAAACTATGAAAGCAAGAACTGGAATCAAACTAATAACCTAAAATTGAAGTACAAAAAGCAAAGAAAATATTTGAGAATCCAAAGGAAGAATACCCCAAAAGAAATCCAAAGTCCTAAGCTTCAAAAGATCCCAAGCTAGAGTGCTCCTTTCAAGTTTTCTCATAAAATCCCTACTTGGTAAAAAAAATGTGGAACACTTGGGGTTTCATAGAGGTTTGGATTTCTAATTGAATGGAGCTTATTCTAGGAAGGAAAATTAGATCTAGATATAGTGTTGTAATGTAGGAAATCTTGGTGGAAAGTGAGGTAATAAGATAACATCATGGCTAATGACCTTGTATTTAGAAAGGGAGGAGGTGTCCTCTTCTTAGGAAGGCAGGATGAAGTTCCTTCCCTTCTAAAAATATGGTTTGGATGTTAGGAAGGAGGTAATAAGAATGGTAGGAAATATGGAAAAGGTCTAGGGTTTTGAAGTGTGTCGATTTGATGTAGATCCAGAAGTTTCCTCATTAGGAAACCATCAAATATGACAACCAAGCAAGGGGTGGTGTCACCTTTCTAGGAAGGTGTCTCCCTCCTTAATCCAAAAGTGTGGAACCCTAGTTTAGTTGAGGAAAAAGGATGGAAAATGGAAAGTGAAAAGTAGAATTCTCTTGATTGGTCACCAAATATCTATCGAAACCTTCTAATTATCCCTTGAAAATCACTCTTTTAGTATGGTATAATTGCGCTGAATTGATCATCCAATCATGTGACTCCATGTGGCTTGATTGGCTCATTCCTTAATGGCTAACTCCCTTGGCTTGAAAGCTTGAATGGCTTGGTTTCATTAGGTTTCCTAGTTAAACTCGTAAACCTCACGCATGACTCCACTTCTCATGCGAAGTGATGAAAATGCATGGCTTATTGGCTTGGATCATATGGTCACCTTTGATGCTTCCCATTACCTTATTTTGTTTTCCCTAGGATAGTCTACAACCTTGGTCAAACTTTGGATTGATGCCAATTAGGCTTTGGTTTGATCTTTTGATCTTGATTTTTAATTCTCATCTTGATCAATCTCAGCCTTTGAATACCTTCCAACACCTACAAAAGATGAAAGATCCTAATTAAATTCTTTAAAATTATGATGATTCACATAAGTACTTTGGATTAGCTTATGAATCTGCAAAATGTCAAAAAAAATTTATTGTTAGGTCAGAAATCCATGTGTTACAAATTTTTAGAAAAACCCTCGAAACAACACTATATATTATAAGACATGGGCTATTAGGTAATTTATATACAAAATTGAATAATTATCATAGCCCCTAACTCACATTTTCTAGTCCAAAGAAAAATATGTGAAAAATCATGAAACTTAAATGGTTGTCATCTTTGTAGGTACTCACGTGCAACAAGACCTTCAACCCCTAGGTTATCCCTAGTGGACAAGTTAAGCCTTATGAGGATTTGCAGTGAATATACCCCCAACTTTCAATAGGGCTAAGTTCCTTAGTTTATCTGAGACAATTATCTTCTATTAGCACTCTACTATCTTTAACAACTTAATAAAGATGAATGAGAAATTGTACAAGTTAGCCATTTTATTACTGTTTCATCTTGAAGTGCAGTGTGTGTACATGCTACATAAGCTAGTATTTCTAAATAAATATGCCTGTAGTCCATTAGAAAGATGTCTTGACCTCAACTTCTCACTGGTATACACTCAGCAATGAATCTCTCACAGAAAAAGGGTGTCAAATAAATTTCTCCCTTAATATGACTGAATCCAAGGATGCTAATGGCTCACATATTTTTACAAGCATTAATGAAACAAAGAAAATGATCCCTCAGAATGGATGCCATGACCATGACCATTATAAATATTTCACCTTAATTTCTTCCTATTTATATCCTCATTAAGGCTATTGTCCACCTTAAGATCAATAGGCATTTGGATCGGACAAAATTTAGGCTTGGGTTAGGTTCTAAAAGAAGGGTATAGGAATTCAAAGTTTCAAATTTGAGTAAAGGTCTTCAATTGAGTAGGATAATTTTTTGAATTTGATTATATTGAACTAATTATCTCTTCTATATTTTTCTTTTTCTTTTTCTTCTCTTCATAGCTTTTTCCTTTGTTTTCATGATACTTTTTATATATTTTTGAATTTGTTTGAGGGAAAGGATTTTCTATATAGACACTTTTGATATTTTTCTCTTCTTCGCCTTTTGTCCATTTTTTTACTTTTGATCATTTTGTAGGTTTCTTAAAACCTATTAGATTCAATAAATGTTTAGGAAACTAAGGTAATCTCCTAGTTAGTTATTGGAAATTTGACCAAAACAAAGAATATTGGATCTTTCAAAGTTTATGTACTGAAGAAAATATGAAATTATTTATAACCTTAAGAAAGATGATAGTCTCTAACACTCACAAGGTATATAGGTCTCCACTAATTTTCATCAGGCTTTCTGAGTCTTAACCATCTATATGTCTTGACTATGTACTGCATGAAGGTGTGTTGCGAGATTTAACTTCCTAAGACTCTTCAAGATGTAAATAAAATGTACAATTAACCATATGCTTTTCTCTTAAGAAGTTAAAGTAGGAGAAATACTAATATTTTGAAAATCTAATTTCTCATCACAATAAGGGAACTTTTTTTTTCTTTTTCTTTCAAGATACAAGAAAACTTAGAAATTTCATGCAAATGTACATCCCCAACCTGAACTAAACATTATCCCCAATGTTTTGAAATACTATATGATGAAGAGGTAATATGGAACAATGAGATACTTTAAATACCCTGGGTTTCCTCCCAACGAGTGCCAAGTTTAACATCTTCAACTAGACATGCAATGCCATGATAAATGGGAATTTAATGATGAATGATGATCTTCTGATTGAAGCAGGCGTCATGGGACGAGCTAAGGTGGGTCTTGGTATATAGGTTCCTCTAGCAATGTTTCTTCCACATCATGGCTTATCAACTCTAGGAAGGGTTTCAACCTTTGTCCATTAACTTTAGAGATCTCTCCATCCTTTTTTATCTCAAGGGGATATACATGATGTAAATGCAATGTAGAATTATACAAAAGGACCTTATGTCCTAGGGTGAAGGACTTTCTTAAGATATGTCTATCATGATTGCTCTTCATGTGGTCTTTGTACAGCTTTGCAAATTCATATGCACTTTTCCTTAACTCATCCAACTCATTAAGTTGGATTTTTAGTGGGTTCCAGCTATATCTAGGTCAAAATTGAGATTTTTAATGAACCAATATACTTTATGTTCAAGTTCTATTGGTAGGTGGTATGTCTTTTCATAGACCAAGCAGTAGGGTGACATGCTATAGGGGTCTTAATTGTCATCATGTAGGCCTATAAAATGTCACCAAGTCTAAAAAACAAGTCTTTCCTATTTGGGTTGACTATCTTTTTAAAAATTTTCTTTATCTCCCTATTGGACACCTCTATTGTCCACTCATCTACGGATGATAAGGGGTCACAACTCTATGGGTAACACCATATTTCTTTATTAAATTCTCAAATACCATATTGCAAAAATGTTTGCACCCATCACTAATTATGGACCTAGGAGTACCAAAGTGTGCAATTATATTTTCTTTTTAGAACTTGACCACCACCTTGTGGTCATTGATTTTACACAACATGGCTTCTACCCATTTGAACACATAGTCCATTTCCACAAGGATGTAAATATAAATAAAAGAATTTGGAAAAGGTCTAATAAAATTAATTTCCCAAACATCAAAAAGCTCAATGATAAAAATGGGGTTCAGAGGCATCTTATTTCTTTTTCCTATGATCCCTAACTATTGACATTTAGCACATGCTATACAGTAAGCATGTGAATCCCTAAAAATGAATGGCCCCCACATGCATGCTCATGACAAAAGAAAATGATTTTATGATGTTAATTATTTGGTATACATATCTTAATGACCTAATCAGTACAATGCTTAAACAAGTATAGATCATCCGAAGTGAAGTGTTTAACCTTAGTGATAATTCTTTTGCTATGTTGTTTTGACCAATGATTAGGCATTTGACCTGTGATATGGTAATTGACTATACCTACATACCAAGGCAGCTAGGTGATATTTGTTTAAACTTGTATAAACATGACCCAGTTAGTTACCCATGTGTTATAACTTAGTGTTAAATTAGGAATTTTGGCCAAAATTATGACAAATGCATTTTTTACCTAATAAATCAAATATTTGATAATTTGTAGGTTCAAAGGCTAATCCAAGGTAAGTATGTGAATAACCATAATTTTTTAGGATTTAATTAGAGTTTTTCATTTTTTGTAGGAGTCGATATGATGATCTAATAGTCGTGATTGATTGAGATGAGAATTTAAGATCAAGATCAAAAGATCGAGTCAAGGCCTAAATGTGATCAATTCAAAGTGAGATCCAGGATCAAGATTACGTGAAAGTAAGCAAAGTTAGAATTGGAGAAGTCAAATGTGACTAAAATGGGCCCATGCACAAGCCATGCAAGGTTTACCATCTTTGCATAGGATTCACTCAAGCCACCTAGCCATATACAAAGCCATGAAGAAGGTGACAAGCTAAGGAGCCTAGCCAGTGATCAAAGCCAGGCGGTTGAGCCACCAAGCCAAGCTAAAAGAGCACCTAAAGCTAGCCATGACGCCAAGCCAAATGAGCTCTCAAAGCAAGCCATCAAGCCACTTAAGCCAAGCTACATGGAAGGCCATGATTGCAGAAGAATCTAAAGCAAATATGCATGGGGTATTTAAGAGGGTAATGAGAAGATATTTGGGCAAAAATCATTGGGAAAGCATGCATATGGACCAATAGAAAGTGGCCACCTTAATTTTCAATTTTTCCATCGTAATTTTTACTTTTTTCTCACTTTCCACCTCACCACACAAGGCAAGCAAGATATTTGCCCCTTCCTACCTCAGAGTCCCACCTTTTTAAAACTTCCCCACCTTCCTAACTCCATCTTAGATCAACCAATCACCTCTTCTCTTCTCAACCTTTCTTTCTTTTTCTCTCATCATCCTCACCATCCACTCTTCATCCAAGGGTTGCAATCATTCTTATATTTTTCTCTCCCTAACATCCCTTTCCCAACTTTTTTTTCTATTTCCAAAGGGTTTCTAGGATTTCTACAAGGGGGAGATGCCCCCTTCCTTAAAAGTAGGTGCCTCCCATCTTGTTGTACCTTGTCCCACCTTGCTCTCACTTAAGTTTCATATATGGTTGCCCTAGATTCCTCTTCATCTTGAACCTTAAGCTAGTTTAGGAAGTGCCTAAAAGAGATAAAGCAAGAGGGTTTTGATGAAAAAAATAATCTTGGGGAGGGAGAGATTGTACCCTCCTTTGAAGGAGGCATCTCCACCCCTCCTTCCTCCTAGAATTCCCCATCTTTCTCCCATCTTACCATTATCTCTTGTAAATTTCTATCTTTTCTTCCTTGGGCTGCTCAATTCCAAGTCTTCCGCACATAGTTCCAAGCCTTTGTCCATTAAAGGTTAATTCATTCCTCTTTTGATCTTTATTTTTCATTGTCTTGAATTCATTTGTGTGCTTAAAATCTCATGCCTAGGATTCCTTGAAGCATTGTTTTTTTTTTTTTGTCTTTTCTTAATTAATTTATCCAAAGATCCAAGGTTGTTTTTCCCTTGAAGTGACAGCTAAGGAAAAGACACCTTCAATCCATTGATTATACTCTTCTTTTCCTTACTTTTCCTTACCATTAGATCTCTTAAATGTGCTTCCATTCCCATATTTTATTTTGGTGATTAATCAATAAACCTTCCTCAAGGATTCACACGTATGCTTATTTATCCAAATGGGATAGTGATTGAATTGTACTGAAGGGTTTGATTGGGTCAATGGAAATCTAGATTAATTCTTATTTATTCTTTTCTCATAACAATTGGTTCTATAATTTTTTACATTGCTGATTAATCCCATGACTTGGTCCATGCTTGTTCTAAAATTGTGTCTTGCATTAGTTTTAACACATCAAAATCATGTGCACCACTCTAGGTGTCACACACATGATTTTGATGATTGTTCCATGCTGTTATTGATTTCATGCATACCGTCTTAGTTAGATAGCACTTTTATTTTGTATTCTTATTGTTCTTGCATCTTAGTTTATAAGTATGTTGTTTAGGAATAACATTGGTTCCATGTGCTCCACTTTAGAGTCAAGCACGTGGTTCTAGAATCCATGTCTTTAGTTTTGTGAATGTTTACGCACTTTTTCTAAATCCATTGCTTGTTTAGATAAGGCTTCCTTAGAATCATTTCTTATCCATCCATTGCTGCATGTTACACTACTTCACACACCATGAACTATGCACACTATTCTAGATGATTTTGTGCATAACGAGTGGTGGATTTTATTGCTTACTTTGCATTTTCCATGTTTGTAGTTTCCATTAGTTAGATTGGCACCTTTTTGAAAGTTGCTAAATTTCAATTTTATGAAGTTTTAATTTAGGAAAGTTCTAATTTTAATAGGTTTTAATTTAGGAAATTTATATTTTTAGAAAGTATGTTTTTAGGAAATTTCCTAAGTTTAGCATGCTTTACTTTTAACATATTTTCATATTTCATGTTGACATTTATGTTAAGTTTCCAATCTTAATTTAGGATAAAAATCTCATTATCTTGGCTAAATTAAATAATTTATGTAAGGACCACTAATCACACAAATCCATTCGATTCCTTGTGGGATCAACCTCCATCGCCTGAATTTTCTATAATTGATTCTTGCGCTTGTGAGTTTAACTAAAAAATTACAAGCTTTTAGAGTTGTTGCCAAGAAATCGCAATGGATTTGTGGATGAATCTTTCTTGAATTGTTTATCTCTAATCTAGGTTTAGGATTGTATTAGATTAGGATTTTTTGCATTCACTTTGCATATTTTGCTTATTCCTCACAAATTGACATATCTTGTTTGTTTTTGTGTGAGGGAAATACGACAAAAGGAGTGGTGGCAATCCTGTGGGCCACTGCTTCATCATATTAGATAAGATTTATTTGCTTTCTTAAATTAGGATTTTTGAGTGAAACTTGTAGTGAGGCCTATTTTATTTTGCACTTTATTATTCAATTTTAAATGGGTTATAATAATATAGGGCAAGTGCGGGGTATGGTGGCCCACACTTGATCTTCATCAAAATCCCCACTATAAGTATCACCCACTTTCTTTTTAAATTTATAATTTAAGTGTATTTAATATAATTTGCATATTTAATGATAGTCTAACTCATGTAAAATAGAGTCATTCATGATAATTATTGCATTTTATTTAAGGCTATTGCATTAGTAAGCACCTATTAAACAAAGGTTAGCCTAAGCTCATTTATAACCAAATCATACGCTATCGGGTTGAAGTGTCCCATTTGTTTAGATGTTGGATGCTTCGTTAAGTAGCATATAGGTAGACATTAGTTTGATTTTGTTTTGCATTGCACATTTAATGCATTATGGTGGAATGGAACTTAATGCTAATAAGGGCCTCATGGGAACCCTCATAAGATAAGGACTAGATTGCATCACTAGATCCTTGGTTGACTTAGGAAATCAATCAAATTCTTTGTATATAGCAAGAGACTTAGGGTATCAAGCTCTTAGAAACCACTTATTAGGAGGTAGTTTGCTGTCAGTCTAGTGGCTTCTAAGCATTGTGGTTATAGTGGGTGTCTTAAAATCCAAATGATTCTCCCATGCTCTCTTTTGACGTTGGTTGAGGCCTAAACACCTCCTAATATTAGGATTGTATTAACTACTTTAGAGTAGAAACTAACTAGTAAGTGGTAGTCTAGCTTGGATTAAAGGAGGAACTGTCTAGATTTAGATCTAAAAGCTACCACCCTACACATTATTAAAATCATCAATTTAGCTCATTAGCAAGTTTCTAGGATTTGTTGTGCATCAATTAGCTTAGGACTAGCATTTAGGCTGCATCATATAGTTAGGATTTTCAAAAAAAAAAAAAAAATTCACATAAAAAAGTACACATTCATTGTATAAAATATTTTGTTTCTTTGTATATAAAGTTGAGAACAAAGGCCTATTAAGAGGGGGATAGAATAGATACATTGATGGATATGATAAATAGTATGGAAGTCAATTTCTTAGGATGATAGCTTTTAGGCAATTTGCTCCACAACCTTAGTATCATAATAACTACACCTATTGTGAGCCTCCATATTCCACTTCTTCATGGCCATCAAACTCCACATATAATGAATACTATTAGAAGCTAGTGGATGCACCCAATGCATTCACATACCCTAACAATGATTACTATCTTGAGATAGACTATAATGGATAGGCTAGGCATCATGAATAACGATGGTCTCAGGTTATCAATCATACCTAGAAGAACCATCATGATCTCACCTAGAAGAACCATCATTAGAAGACAATATGTAGTGACTAAGTGAATTAATAGATTAAAATGCTACTGCATTTAAAAATGGGGCTGAGGAAATGAAACAAATTGGGGAGGAGAGTGAAAAAACACTTAAAAAGAATTTCAAGGTGGGAATTACTAATTCCTACTGAATCTCATAGTTTTTCGTCAACCTTGACCATTGATACTGATAATAGGATGCAAATATCTTATGACTATTCTAAACCACACAGTCCACAACCATCCATAGAGACCTCCAACTCATATCCACTTGAGCAATATCTACTCCTCGTTACAATTACGATGAAGAGACTTCTATTGATGAAGAGAATAGAGTAGTAGAAACATCCAGCCCAGATCCTCTAGAATCGTGTCCTGCTTATTTTTATGCATTGGATGAAGACACTTCCATTGAAAAGGTGAATGAGTTGTTGGATACTGCGCCTTTGATGGACACTTCTCAATGGTAAGCTAGAGTACAATCTCCTACAGAATCTGAAATTCCAACTGAGCCTTATAATGTAGAAGATATACTTGATTGGAACCAATAGACCTCATTTGAACAAACACTAAATAATAATCTAGTTCCATCTGATAATAGGGTAGAACAGGAAAAAGAAGAGTCAATTGATGTATTGGCCCCAGCATCAACCAACTCTAGGGTACACATTAGAAGATATTAAGGAAGTACAGAGTCAGTTTATACCCCAATTTTAGGACAATGTAAGAGAAATGAAGGAAAAAGATGAATTTAATACAATGGTCAATGTTATCCCTCAATTTGTTAAAAAGGACGACCATCCAATTCTATATGGTCCAACACATTGCAATTTTATGGTAGTCCACATTGTCATTGTGTTACCACCACCTCAATTTTTGAGGTAGAGGAATTATATTAACTACCATCAAATACTGAAAATGGAGGATCATTAATGTGGTCCCACTCAATTTAAAATCATGGTGATCTACTATGTTATGGTATTACCCCCACCCCAAATTGCAAGGTGGAGGAAATATAGAGACAACTACAAGATTTTGAAGTGGAGTGAGAGATCTTGCCCATTTCACTACTAGGAATGGGTTTAGGAGAATTTAGGTTAGTTATAGGCTACGTCTGACTGAAGACGTTATACAGCAATCACTGGGAGGCAGCCTAGGTTTTTTTTATAAGAAAATCTTAGTATTCTTCATCATTTTGGGTCTTATGTTTCAAAACATTGAGGAGAATGTTTAGTTTATGTTAGGGGTATAGAAATGAGATTATGTTTTCCTGCATTTTAAAATTTTTGAAAAAAATTATGATAATTTCCTTTATAAAGATGAGAATTCGATTTTCTGAATATTTTGCTATCTTTGAACTTTAGCTTATTAATAAAGTTGCATACTATTAGTTCAATATTTTATCCTTTTCCTAAAGTATTTCATGGAAAATTAAAGTCAAAATATATATTGCACAAAATAGCTATATATAGTTTAAGTTGAAGAGAAAATATAACTTAGAGATCTTGAAGAAGATTTGTGGAGACTTATAACCCAAGAAAGTTTTGAGCCATTCTTCCTTTTTTGAGGGTTATACCTAATTTCAAAATTTTCTTCATTAAATATTAATTTTTAGTTGCTCTCTTATTCTTCATCTTGATCAACTATTGAGAAATAAAAAAAAGACTATACCATATATGTCTTAACTTTGTGATCATTTTTAAGTCATACAAACTCTAGGAAATGATAGAGCCTTCCTTGGTAAACCCAGAGCCTTTGGTCTTCCTAGTTATTTTCCACTAGTTAGCCCCTTGAGCCTTTTAAATAAAATGCATTTTCTTTATTAGCCAAACAATCTTTACCTATATTGAACCCCTATAATATATCCATTGCCCATTTTTTTTAAAAATATATAGAGAGGATTGAGAACATCTTGAGAAAAAGTATGAACAATACAATTTAAGAGATGAACAAAAAAAAAGGGGTTGGAAAGAAGAAAAATTTCAAAAAGGCTATATATAAAATCAAGTGAAAAAAGGAGAGGATAAAGATGGCCAATAAAAAGAAGAATGTTCACTCTTGTACAAAAAAATGAAAAAGTTGTTCGTACAATGATAGAAGACCTTTACATATTTTCCAGACAACCTTTGTTTACCTTTATACCCATTCTTTTGATGACCCTTACCTAAGCTTACATTTCATCCTAATAGAAGTCTAACTTGATCTTAGGAGCAGTATGACTTTGATATGGCTATAAATAAATCAGGAATTTGGTATGTAACATTCTTAGTAGTTAATATCCTTTCATGAGACTATTACCATTCTTTCTAAGTTATCTTTCTTTTGTATGAAATATGTGGGATTTGTCAACTTGATGAACAATATTCTACTCATATATTGACAAGAGATTTATACCTTTTTGAGTGACTTCTTTTTGAGTGTTAACTATATCCTGTGAGAATTGAAGTTAAAGCATACATTTGCAATTGATAAGGTATCTTTATCTATAACACACACTCACCATCTGATGTTTAATGAAATAATGGGGTATCTTTAACATAAGGTTAGGATTTTGAACCTTTTTGTTTATCTTTATTAGCAAGATAAAGTTAGGCATTTAATATGATTTGAATAGAAGAAAATTTTCTTAGATGAATAAAGGACCTTCATAAAATTTTTGAGAATTTTATGGGTATATTTACTGGAATCCATTTGCTTTACATGATTTTTCACATATTTTGCTCTGGAGTAGCAAAATGATATTTGCAAGGTGTGATAAGTGTCCAAAATTGTATAAAAATCACCTAATTAGTTACCAATGTGCTATAACTTTAGTGTTAAATTAGAAAATTTGGCCAAAAATTTAACACATGCATTTTTGACCTAATAAATAAAATATTTTATAATTTGTAGGTTCAAAGGCTAATCCTAGGTAAGTATGTGAATAATCACATTTTTTAGGATTTAATTAGAGTTTTTCATTTTTTGTAGGAGTCGGGATGATGATCTTATGGCCAAGGTCAATAGGGACGAGAAGTTAAGATCAAGATCAAAAGATTGAGTCAATGCCTAAATGTCATCAATCCAAAGTGAGATCAATGATTGAGATTACTTTGAAGTAAGCAAAGGATGGAATTGGAGAAGGCAAATGTGACTAAAGTGGGCCCATGCATAGGCCATGCAAAGTCAATTACCTTTGTATGGGATTCACTCAAGTCACCTAGCCATATACAAGCTAGGAAGAAGGTGATAAGCTAAGGAGGCTAGCCATCCATCAAAGCCAAGAGGTTGAGCCACAAACCAAACCAAAAGAGCCCCAAAGCTAGCCATGAAGCTAAGCCAAATGAGCTCTCAAAGCAAGCCATCAAGCCCCTTAATCCAAGCTACATATTAGGCCATGATTGGAGGAGAATCTAAAGCAATAAAATTAAAAACCATTTAAAAATTAAATAAAATTACAATTATAATGAGCCTCATTACAATTTTAATCAAATCCTAATCTAGGAAAGCAATAAAAACCTAATCTATATTGATAAAGTTGTGGCCCATAGGATTGTTGTTGCTCCTTTGCCAATTTCCCTCACACAAAGTTCAAACAATTATGGTCAATAGGGGAAAATATCAATAAATGCAAAAAAAATGATGAAAAGTACTAAAGTAATGCACCTTAATCCTAGGCTAGAGGTAAACAATCTAAGACATGGTCCACTACACAAACCATTCCGATTCCTTATAATGGCACCAAAAACTTGTTGTGATTTTTTAGTTAACTCGCAAGCGCATGAACCAATTATAGTAATTCACTAGATGAAGGTCGATCACTCGAGGAATCAAATGGTTTTGTGATTTGTGTTCCTTACTTAAATTATCTAACTTAGCCAAAATAATGAGATTTTTATCCTAATCTATTGTGAAAAACTTAACATAAAATTAAGATATAGAAATATGTAAAGATGCTAAAAATTTTGAAGCTTTCCTAAAAACCTTAACTTCTAAAAGTAGAACTTTCCTAAGTTAACTTCCTAAGCATGCAATTTTTAAAGAATGCAAATGTAACTAATGAAAAATTAATATAAGGAACTTAAGAAACCCATCAATTACTTTCTTAAACTAAACTATCTAAAAATTAGAAACTTACTAATTGACATATAGCAAGCTAATGGAAACTAATATGCAAAATCAAAACTCATACTAATCAATGAATAACTAAGCATCAAACCTAGGAAAATACGTATAGAACCATGTGCATGACCTTGGAGTGGGGCACATGATTCTGGTGTGATTCCTATATGTGAAACCTTGTAAACGTGATGCCTAAACAACTTAACTTAGGAAAAGAAAACAATAGCACATGACATGAAATTGAATTCAAAGAATGATGCCCAACACATGCAAACAATAAAATCTAACATTCATTAACCAACTGAATTAAACTTTCCTAAGATGATTGAACTAAACTTAAATAACACTATAAACCTTCCTAAGTCATCTTCCAACTCTCAGTTAATAACTAAACCCCTCAAAACCATGCGCATATCACAAGAGTGGTGCTCATGGATTCAATGGGTTTTTGGTTTGATTTGGTTGGGATTTAAAAGAAACAACTTCTATTAAACATCAAACCATTAGATCAACAGCACCTAAACAAGCAAACATAAAAAGATCATTAACATTCATCAATCAAGAGAAGATCGATTGGTCATCGAATTGTATTAATTTAAAAGTGAGATTACAAGGATGGTATGCACCCTCTTTGATGAGTACACACCATGCTTTACACAAGAGAAACCCAAAATAAACTCTCACTAATACCTCCTACTTCCACCAGCATGAAGAATCAAGTGGAAAATCCAATGGAACAAGTAAAGCTTTAAGGGAAATAAGCTAGAACTTAATGGAACCTAGGTTAAGAAACAAGGTAAAAATAAGGAAATAGAGATCTTATGTGGAACAGCAAGGAAAATACTTCAAACCATGGAAAAATAAGCTCCCAAATGAGGATGTTGGAATGAACATGCAGAACACATTAACACAGGTTGTAACAAAGATGAAAAAAGTGCAAAAAGAAAAAAATCATGGAATGCTAGCAAGGGGATGGAGGCGCCACTTTTTAAGGAGTCCCACCAAAAGATCCTCCATGATGAAGCCCTCAGCCTTTTTTCCTTTTTATAAGTGATTCACCTTCTAATTCGAGTGGCCTATGATCATAAGGTGGAAAAGAGGTGAGGATTAAAAGACATTTAAAGTGGTTAGGTAGATTATGTGTGAAGCGAGATGGTTAGGAAAGAAAGAGATAGGTGGGGAAAGAGGTAGAATGTGTGAGTGGAAGGAAAAAGCAATTGGTGTAAATGACATGCATGGAATGGCTAGCTTAGAGAGTGTATTGGGAAGGGAGCTCCTACCTCTTAAGATCTAGATGTGGAGCTCCTTTCCTTGAGGATTTTCAAGTGGAGAAAAGGTAAGGAAAGGGAAAAAGTGAGGAAATAGATTGGGTGTTTAGAAGGAAATAAAATAAGAAATGAGGTGGAAGTGTGCATGTGGCACCTTAGGATTGGTCCTACCTATTGTGGGAGGTACCACTTTTCTAAGAAAATAGGAGTCTCCCCCTTGGGTTTGCACATGGAATGTTTATTGGGTGAGAGAGATGTGGAAAGATGGAAACTCTTAGATAAAAAATGGATGGTGAGGATGATGAGATAGATAATAAAGAGGGGTTAAGGTAGGAAATTGTGATTGGTTGATCTAGGATAAAATTCGTAGTGCTCCTTTGTGGTGAGGTGGAGAGAGAGAAAAAGGTGAGAAAATCATGGAAAAGTAAGAAAAATGGAGTGGTATCTTCCTATTGGTCCATGTGCCACCTTATCCAAGTTGATTTTTCCTTTATTATCATCAAAAGGTCCCTAAAAATCCTATGGATATTTCTTTGAATTTTCCACCAATCATAGTCTTCTATATTGATTGGCTCATATGGCTTGATGGCTAGCTTTGAGAGCTCAATTGGTTCAGCGTCATGGCTGGCTTTAGTGGCTCTCTTGGCTTGGATTATATCTCAATTCCTTGGCTTTAATCACTGGCTAGGCTCCTTAGCTTTTGTCACCTTCTTCACGGCTTGATTATGGCTAGGTGGCTTGAGTGAATCCCATGCAAAGGTGGTGGACTTTGTATGGCTTGTGCATGGGCTCACTTTAGCCACCTTTGACTTCTCCAATAGCATCTTTTGCATGCCTTAACTTTATCTTGATCCTTGGTCTCATGTTGGATTGATGGCATTTGAGCCTAACTTGATCTTTCTGTCTTGTTCTTCAATTTTCATCTCAATTGATCGTGCCCATCGGATCATCCTCTTACGTCCTACAAAAGTTTAAAACTCTAATTAAATAATAGAAAATTATGATTATTTACATGCTTACCCCAGATTAGAATTTAAATCTACAAATTATCAAATTTTTTATCCTTAAGGTCAACAATGCATGTGTGATAATTATTTGCCAAAAACTTTAATTTACCACTGTAAGTTATAACACATGGGCAACTAATTGAGTGAAGTACAAAATTAGACACTTATCATCCACTATAGTCCATCCTAGAGCTATCTTATGTTATTTGAGAACATTAAGAATCTTACCTACCTTTTTTTTATCAAGATTCGAGGGTATGATTATAGGCAAGGTATCATCTGGTCCTAAGTAAGAATATTTCAGAAATTTAGGTAATGGCTTTAGGACCAATGTAGGTGGTTTTTCTACTTGCAGTACTGTTACAGATTTTGATGGAGGAAGTGGTTTCACACGGTCCCATTTAGAGGTATCCATTACAGCTGCAACATCTAAGAGATTACTTACCTCTTCAATTGATTTGTTTATATAAAAGTCCCAGTTGAAATATGCTAGACATGCCTCTAGTGGATCTAAGTTGGACAATGGTGGATCATGCATTAGACCTTCAATCAGATTGACTACAGATGAATCATCTAGGTCTAAATGTGGATGATTAGCACTAGAATCATTGAGCTTCACCTTCATATTCCTGAAGGATCACACCATTCCTATAGTTGCTGATGGGATTGGACGTGGCCAAAAATGGACATCCAAGAATTCTTGGGATTTGACTATTAGGGTCTGACATAGGCTGAGTATCTAGAACAATAAAATCTACAAGGGTTAAAACTAGTCCACTTACGTTAGGTCATCTTCAGCCATATCATGTGGAATCTTTACTGATGTATTTGCTAGCTATAAAGTGGCATTGGTTGGCTTAAGGTCACCGTGCCTTAGTTACTTATAGATAGAAAATGATAATAGGTTAACATTATTCCCAAGATCTAGTAATGCCCTATCAATGACAAGGTTCCTAATGACACAGCATATGGTAGGACAGCTTCGGTCTCTAAACTTAGGTGGGGTCTGGTGTTGGATTGAAGAGCTAACCTGCTCAGTGAGGAAGGCTTCTTTTGCACATTAAGATTTTACTTTTGTGTGCAGAGCTCTTTAAGAAACTTGGCATAAGTAGGAATATCTTTAATATCATTGAGTAATAGGATATTTACTTTAACATACTTAAACACTTCATTATCTTTCCTTTCTTTGCCTTGTTTAAGAGTTGAGGGAATGAGGCTTTAGGCGTATAGGGTGCCTCCACTATAGGCTTAGATGGAGTAGGAAAGTTTTGTCTCTTCTCTTTCTCCTTTATTTTAATTGTTTTATTCTCCTCTAAAATTTCCTCAATCTTCCCTACTTTGTCATGAACCTAATGGATACTCCTAAGGGTAGTTATGGACTTTGCTTGCTCATAGGTTCTTTGTGAATTTGAAGATGACCCTTTTTCAAACTGGCCCTTAGGGTTTGGGATGGGATTCAGGGTAGCCGCCATCTGGCTTATTTACATTTCTATATTGACAATAGCTTGAGAATTGTTATTTATATTCTATCGACTCTCATTCATTGATTGGTGTAAGGCTTGGTCAATTCATCAATTCTATTTGAGAGTGACTACACATCATCAAGTGTTTTTTTGGAAGTTAAAAACCAGATGGCTACAAGAGAACTGAAGCTGTAGAAAATTTTTGTGCAAGGGGGGTTCATAGATGTACCTCCTTGGTAATTGTTCTTCAACCATGACAACTTTGGATGCCTAGCCCTTCTTGGATTATTGGTCTACGAGTATGGATTATTGCTAGATGGCAATATGCATTCATTACATTTGCCCGTTTTAAAAGAGTATGGATTATTTCTCTCTCTCTCTCTCTCTCTCTCTCTCTCTCTCTCTCTCTCTCTCTCTCTTATTGGAGTAGTCTCATTACTTGGGATTGTCTACTAAAATTTGTTAGCATTCCCAGGCCTCTGTTTCATTTTTCAAAATGAGGTGGGTTTCCTCCACTAGCTGCATCTACTAATTATTTATTTTGCGTTGTTAATGCCTCATAAAAGTGCTGAACTTGGTGCCATTTTTCACTTCCATGTTGAGGACACTTTCGCAGTAAATCATTCCACCTTTCCTAGCATTCATAATAATCTTTATCATCTCTTTGTTAGAAATTGATTATCTCCCTATGAAGGGGATTAGTCTTAAGGATAGGGAAGAATTTGTTTAGGAACTTTTTAGACAACAACTCCCAGGTGGCAATGGAACCGGCCTCTAAAGAATTCACCCATAATTTAGCCTTATCTTTCAATGAGAAGGGAAATAGCCTAAGTCTAATATAATTATTTGAAATATTTCAGAATTTGAATGTAGCACAAATATCAAGGAATTTTTTAATATGTAGGTATGGATCCTCTTTATTATGACCATAGAATGTTGGGAGTAACTATATTGCTCTAGGTTTAAGTTCAAAGTGGTCCGCATTAGTGGGTGGTAAGGTGATCCTTGATAGAGTATTTAACTCGAGTGACACATAGAAATCTCTAATAGCCTTGCGCTCAACTTATGTTCGTGGGTCTGCCATGGTGTCAAGATCTTGATGTCTTACCCCTTGCCTATGGGTACATTTAATCACAGGATCAAATGGTACTAATCCTATGTTCTAAGATCGAGGACCTTGCATGCACTACAATGAAAACCTGGAAAAATGATGCAACTTAACTATAAATGTGAGTCCTAGCTCTAAATGATGTTTAAACAAACACTACTTAATGTCAGCGAGCTTGATTTGATGATCTTTGTTAATTTGTGAGTTTGTAGCTTTTAAACCTAAAGCTGGACAACTCCTCCTTCAATCTAGCCTTGGCTACTGATTACCAGTTAGATCTTGCCCAAAGTGGTTAATACAATTCTCATGGTAGGAGGTATTTAGACCATAACAACTGTCAATATAAGGAGTGGAAAAATCACTTGAATTTTGGAAACCCATTATAACCACAAATTTCAAGAGCCGCTAGGGTGGCAATAGATCGCCTCATTCAAAAAGGGTCCTATGAGCTGTAAATCCTAGGTCTCTTTACTCTTGATTTTAGATTAAGATTAATGGTTGGGATCACAAGCATACAAGGATCCGTTTAATTATTTAGGTGGGCCAATGATCTAGTGATGAAATCTAGTTTTTATCTTATAAGGGGTCCATGGGCCCTTACTATCAATGTATTCTATCCACCATAAAGTAGTAAACATGAAATATAGTTACAAGGAAAGGGAACTGATGCTTACGTATATGCTACCTAGCCAAGGGTTATACAAATGCACAACTAATGCAGCAACCGTAACTAAGATGCAACAATTATAATGAATGACTCGAGCCATATGAATTACACTACCAACCAATATGCAAATACACCAAATGCAACTACACTAAGAAAATAAAAGAGAATGAAATAGGCTTACAGTGGGGCTTCTGATGAAGATCAAGAATGGGCCACCTTACCCCACACTTGCCTTGTATTAATACAGCCTATTTGATATTGAATAAAGAAATTGCAAGTTATAATGGGGCCTCACTACAAGTTCACTCAAAAGGGAAAAACCCTAATCTCATAAAGCAATCAAATTTGGTGAAGCTTTGGCCCACTGGATTGCTGTGGTAGGATCTCTAGTCCGTATCTCTGCCCTTTTTGCCTCCCTGAGGAGCCTCTAAAGGAAGTTAAGATTACTTTTAGTTTAGAGCAGGCAACAAGCCCCACTCCTTTTGCCAAATTCCCCTCGTACAAAAATAAAGAAAGATTGTCAATATTTGAGGAATTAAAAATATATGCAAGAATGACGTAAAAAGCATAATCTAATGCAATCTAAAACTACAACTAGAGATTGACAATCTAAATGGATATCCAACTACAAATCTGTTGCGATTCCTCAGCGAAGGCTCAAAAAGCATGATGCAACTTTAAAATTTCTAGCAAGTGGATGAATCAATGTAGTATTACACACGAGAGAGGTTGATCCCAAGAGGAATCTCACAAACTTGTATGTTGGATGGATGTTATTTGAATTGCTTAACTTCAGCCAAAGAGAGATTGAATTGATTAAACTAGGAATTCAAACACTACGGAATGGGAAAGGTGCACTAAATTAGAAACTACAACTAAATGAAAATTTCTTAAAATAGTAGTATTCAATGAAATTAGAAAATTTTATAACTAATATGTATTCAACAAAAGAAACTATGCAAAACTAGAATGAGTAAAACTAAGCAACTAACTTAAGGAATCTTACTAAAAAGGAAACTTTCATAATTCTAAAACTTTCTAAGAGAAAAAATTTCTAAAGATCAAATAGGAAACTTTATAAAACCAAACCAAGATGTAAAAAATTAATTAAATACTGCTAAACTAAAATTAAACAATCAAACAAAACAAGGCTTAAAGAGAATTCACAAAAGTTCCATGTGCATGATCCATGGGACGGTGTGCATTGTTCATGGGGTGCAAAATGGCCAGAAATTATGAAATAAAAGTTGACTAATATGCAATATAATCAATGCACTAAGTAAAAATCTAAATGGGTTCCAAAGGGATTGAGCAAATAAGATGTATAGATTGTTGGAAAGTACGCATGAACTTTGAATGGAAAAATTCTAGATTTTAAGCACTTAGAAACTCAAATCAAACCAAGCATGGAAATCAACTTCATAAGCACTTTTTATACAAGATAATACTCAAGATATAAATTATTTTAATACTAGAATCAATCATAATCAAGAATCTTTAAGCAACTTTATTGATTGAATGTCAAAATACATCATTGGAGTGCACATGAACATGTGTGTGAATCTAAAAATTGTGCACCCTTCAAGCGCTTAAAACTTGATTCAAATCAAATAAAAAATACAATGCTCTTGAACTAAACTATGATGACATGTAAGTGAAACCCAAAACAGAATTCAAGAGAAAATGGTTGGAAAAATGGGGCTAGTTAAGGAAAAAAATGCCTTGAAAGACATAAGATAAATAGAGAAGATGCAACATTTTCTCTTGGAGGGTTAGGTGTCTAACCCTTTTGTTTCATTATATAGAGAGATCTTTTCAATACTTTTCCTTAAAAAAATGTATTTATCTTTTAGTTGAAACAAATGTACCAATAATTTGATTGATTGTATATGTTCCTATAAAATCAATATTGTATAAGAGTCTTGATAAGAGTTGGCACTCAAGGGCATGCAAAGAAGTTGATAACCCTTTTTTTTCATGAATTCTAAATTCTTTTGGAAGATCTAAACAATTCATCTAGCTTAGATTGGCTTAGATAGGCTGAATATTGAACTCGAAGTCCATTGGATGCTTAGGGCCTATTTTAAAGACCTTAAAATTCATATGAATTGATTTTTAACTTTTTTTTATAGATGTAAACAAGTGATTAGGTTCATCCACATTCACCAATTTTTAATGGGTCATCTATTTTGAGTGTATGGAACAAGATGAATGGATTAGATCTTTAAGAAGAAGTTGACATGCATGAAAAATGGGATGTTGACTTCTTTCCATGCCCACACCTTGAGTTTTGACAAAATCAATGTGGAAAACTCTCTCTCTCCGTCATGTTTCTAGCTCATCGTACCCATGATGATAGACGTGTTTGGGGAATTTCTGACAAAGAAAGCAAAACCCCATGATGTTGATACGGGCTTTGCTATTTTCATTAAAAAGTTTGCAAAGCCCATGAGTATGAGATTCTCGTGATCTTATATCTTTGTCCCTCAAATTGTGCTTTGATGAATTTCTGATGAAGAAAGCAAAAGCCTATGACTCTAACATTTTGATTTTCTATTTTCATTAGAAATTAAGCAAAAAGTCCATGGTGAAGAAATCTCTTTTCCTCTCTCTTGGTTTGCACTACAATGAATTTGTAATGAATAAAGGAAAAGCCCATGATTCTAACATGGAATTTGCAACTTACATAAAAAATTCAACGAATTTCATGACTGAGAAATCTTTCTCCACCTTGTATCTATCTCTTGAATTATGATTTTGACGAATTTCTGATATTGAAAGAGAAAGTTGAAGATGCTGACATAGAGTTTGATATTTTCATTAGAAATTTGGCGAAGCCCATGATTGAGAGACCCTCTACATCTTGTATGTATGTCTCTTGATTTGTGCTTTGAAGAATTTATGGTGAAGAAAGCAAAAGCCAGCCCATGATTTGATATGGGCTTTGCTATTTTCCTTAGAAATTAGGGAAAGCCCATAATTGAGCCATCTCCCTCCACATTGTAATTATCTCCCTTAATTTGTTCTTTGAAGAATTCATTTTGAAGAAAGTAAAAGACCATGAAGCTGACATGGCTTTTCTATTTTCATTATTAGAAAGGATGACTCTCTCCATCTGGTATCTATGTTTCTCAATTTTCTTTCCATTCACTGAAAGACTTAGGTGGGATGGTATTTATGTCTTATTCCTAGTTTTGTCAATTCATGTCTTTCTATTCTAATGGACATCTCTTGCTATTCATCTCTCTCATTTTCCTTAGAGCTCCTAATGCAAATCATCTGAGTGACATCCACTTTCACCTCTGGACTTTCCTCTTCCAGAAACTTTTGTAATGCATGACAAATTTTGTACATCCCTTCACTCTCCACCGAATTTTGCACTACATATTCATCACAATCAAATGAAGGTCATAATAGAAAGAAGTTATACTCAATTTTCCTAACTACAATTTGGAGACTCTCGATGTGCAGGTAATTAGCTACAAGAAAACATGAGAAAATTAAAGATACAATGAACACCCAAAGCAATTGTCAAAAGTCAAAATACAACTATATTGTTCATTTATATGTGTACATCACAAATAAGAAACATAAAGAAAATTCAAGTAACATACAATGGCAAGCTTTATGTACAAGCTAAAAATGTTCATGCTAAACATTTACAAACAAAGCATAGACAAAATAGTACAAATTATTTCTATTGCTGCATTGTTATTAGTCAAATGAAAGTGAGTATATATATCCAGCAGTTTGGGTTGTTAATTACATGTTATTAATTGACATTAAAACCTTTGACAATCAATTTTATTTTTTAACCATTGATAGATTTTATGGAGGCCATGGGGTAAAAACAAACCATAGACAAAGTACAACTAGCCATGGAGAGATTGAAATGAAAACATGTCATGGTTCCCAAGATGGAAAGGCCATAAGCTTGCATGGTGTTGATTATCACATACTTAAGTTAGAAACTTAAGTACGAGTGGAAGTTCGAAGGTTGATTTTTGAGATAAGGTTTATCCAATCCATGAATTTTGTATTTCCTTTATTTATAAAGAGGAGATGGTTACCTTATTTTATCATTTTTCACCTAAAATAGATTTTGGCCAAGACTGTCCAGCCCTACTTCATATTTAGACTCTAATTCTTCTAGCACCATTTTTACTTAAACCTATTTTGGTTTCAAGCAGCATTGGACTCGCATTAGTAGTAGATTAACTATCTACTATTAGATATAAACCACTCTATTTGTTCATGACCACCTATCATACCAGCACTAGAAGAATTTTTCTCCTTTATAAAGAATTACTAAAAGCCAAGCCTAGACTTGAGTTAGATTTTTTCTCAATCCAAAGAGCCAATGTTAATAGGTGGCCAAGCTTACAAGCACTCTCTTGCATGTCATACATCTATCTTCTAAGATTCACTTCCAATGTCACAACAAACTATGCAAATGCAAGGTTGGATTTTGTTTGTCCAGAGAATGGTCCCCCACAACTAAACTCCTAAATAACAAAGTTAATTTTGGTAAGATGAACCTTACTTTGTTAGATTCTTGTAGTGATATTAAGGTTTCAAACATGCCATTCTCAACCATAGCCCATTAGATTTATTATGAAAAATAATCTTGTTGTGAGAACTTTTTTAATTATGGGCATGATGACAAATAAATTGGGTTTGATAGAGTGGACAGTTGAAATTTTTTTCACGATTCATATATAAATTAAATTGAGAGTGAATCAGGTATGCAATTAGGTCACAAAAGGATTTTATGACAAGGACTGTGAGTACATAAAGGCACTTATGGAAGTGTGTTACCCAAAGACCAACCATTTTCATGGTCCTTTTGAAGAATTTGGGATAATTTTATGGTCCCTTACAAAGATTAGTAGCTTCCCATTACTAGGAGATGAATATAATCCTTCAAATGAAGTGTTGTAAGATGATAGCTACTCCTATGAGTATTTAAGGCAACTATTCCATAGAGAAATGGGCCTCCTCAACATGTGGACCAATGGCTATGTTTCCTTTGTCCTTGGACCAAGTTTGATTATGTATTGTATTACCGTGGTTGTTCACAAACAATGGTAGAAGGTCAAGTATTATCTCTTGCCCTCACATCTTACATCATATTCAGGCTGTTTTGCATAGATACTTTCACCATGAAAGGAGATTTCTTAAGGACTAAGGGACAATGTTTCTAGCCCATTATTTAATAATCTAGGCCATTGTCCACTATTCCAAAATAATGATTGCTAAGATGATTGAACCCAAACATCCTTTGATGATGCAATACCATGATGATCACAAGAGAATACACTTGGTTCGAGTTCTACAACAAAATCATGTTGCTATTCATAATGTCTTATATACCCAGAGGACATTTCCTTCTAGAGGGCTTTGCAAAGACTAGTGCAGGATAATGAAATTTTTTTAACTGATGACAAGTAGTAATTGATTGCCCTCAAAGAAGGTTTCCTTTTATGTGTAAGGGTTCCTATGTGGAGGTCTCCCAATATGACCCTTGTGGCTTCTCATACCATCATAGATATGAATGACTAGGTCATCCCAAAGAAGCAAGAAAAATTACCAATAAAGTGGACATGATTTTATTTATCAAGGCTTTGGCATGCAACTTTCAAAGCTTGAATTTGTAGAAAGTTCATGGTGAGGACTTGAGGCCTCATAAGAATTAAGAGAAATTACACATGTTAGTATTATAACCTTCATGCACATAAGTTCTTCTAGGATTTTAAACCTTTAACTAAATATGGGCCACTTCAAATTGAAGGAGTGTTTGAGGGCTAAATAACAAACTCCAATTGGCCAAGAAAGTTCAAGGGGGAAGAAGAGAGAAGACCTCGACAACAAAGAGGAAATTAATCATGGCGAAAGGGCCACCTAAGCATGGAGGAGGTATCTTTTCTCTTTCATAGATGTCCCCTAATGTCTGTTACTATAACATGCAAATACTAACTACTTGATTGACCATTTCAAAATTGTCAAAGAAAGGAGAAGAAAGTCCTCCTAGGGTATTAATACTCTCTTTTTCTATTTTCCCTCTCTTTGTTGAGAGTATTTTAACACATTTCTTATTGTAGGAGACTTAGGAAAGTTTGCATCACAAGAGGAGGAAATTCCATCTATCCTAACATAGGAGCTAGCACACGTTGTTGGTGGATATCCCTTCTATAGCACTTGCATCAACTCCTAATGAGAGTTTAGAAGCACTACCTTAATCTCAAATTATTGGGACTTATTTGGCTAATTTTGAACCAACCACCCTAGAACAAGATGTCGATGCAGATGCAACAATGCCTTATCACCTCTAGAGGCTATCAATACAGCTTCTCCTACTATTGCTCCTAAGCTTCAAGGTGCTGATATCATACCTAGTCAAATCTCATCATCTTCTACATATAATCAAGATAAAAAAAGGGTAGGACATTGCTATTTCCAATCTATCAAATAAAATCAAGTAAGCAATCATCAAGGTGACACTTCAAGTGACGCAAAAGGCCTTTTCCAATTCTGGGGATAATAATTTGTCCAACTTCCAAAACTTAGCTCCTTTATGGCTTCAAAACTTAGATAGTTTCAAACTCGATGCATTGGGCTTTACATCAATTATAAAAAATTTCTTTGTAGCTTCTGTCACCTTCATTGATCTTGATTTGTTAGAGGATCAAGCTAGAAAGAAGCTTGATGATATGTTGACCAAGATAGGCAGAATTGGATGGACACCAAAGCGTTCATGATGCCTTTTTGAATTTGGTTAATGTAGTAAAGTCCAAACGTGTTGAGCGTGATCAAAGGTTTAGGGATATTGATGAGGAAATCCATTCATTTGAAGAAAGAATTTTAAAACTCAAGAGGAAAGATCTAGTGTTGTAGTAGAAGCAGAAGGACAAAGGAGAGAAATAGCTACAAAAAAAGCTCCTATGAGGTTAGTGGTCCCTCGAGTGCAGGAGATAGATAGGAAGGTTTGAGAGATGAAGGACAAACTTGCAATCATGTTGTTACATGGGATCTCTTTATAAAGGATGTTGGAAATAAGAAAGAATCAAACAAGAATGTACTCCTTGAATCATTTGAATAATTGATTTTAAAATGATTGTAACTAATTTCTCCTTCATGAATAAAGCACTTTCTTTTGCTTGTATTTTGAATCTTTATTTTTCTTGTATCGATTTGATTTTGAATCTGATACCATAGGTGGGATTTTTGGGCAAGGTCTCTTAGAGAGAAGGGCATGACCTTTTGGTAGAAAACCTGACCCTGGAACATGCCAAGAGGAAACATAATGGAAGTTAGAGAGACATATCCCTTGCATGACCACAAAGGAGGGAGAAACCTTAGGGTCTCCATGCAAGAATAATAAGCCTTGAGAAGCATTCATAAGGAAAGGAGCACATGTATTGTATTGCATGATATTTTATCTAAGGGCTAGAAGTTAGTAGTCTACTACTTAGGATGTGCAAGGAACTTGGAATTAATGCTTTACACATTAAATTTTGTGCAACTTGATAGAACAAGACCAAAACTCTTAGTCCTATGGTGTATCTGGGATGTGAATTGCTTGCATTGAGGATCTTATCCACATTCCTATAAACAATGTTTACAAAAAGATATAATGTTGCTTCATGTTTCTGAAGAGAGGGAAGTTTTAAGACAGCCGTATGAGTGGAAGATGCATTTCGTCAACTTTAAGCTTCATGCCCCATCAATAACAACTAATGTTTGTCATCAAGATAAATTGGCCATAGGAATAAAAGTATCCACTACTACACATGAGGCTTTTAAATTCAGTATAAAGAAGTTGTTATTTTGACCACCGACTTTGTAAATATGTTACAAGTCACTTATTAAAATATGAATTTAAAAATAAATACTTAAGAAGTCATTTAATAAAAAACAACTTCTTTCATTTGGTAGGAACAAAAATATTTTAGCGGGAAATGACTTTTAAAGTTGTTTGATTCAAACAACTTCAAAATCCTATACTTTTAAAGTCGTTTATTTCTAAACAACTTTAAAAGTGATTGACTTTTGAAGTCATTTAGACCTAAACAACTTCAAAAGTGTAAACTTTTAAAATTGTTTGAGTCAAACGACTTTAAAAGCATACACTTTATTTTGACATGAATAAGGATTTTATGCAGGAAAGGACTTTTGAAGTTATTTAGACCTAAAGGACTTTAAAAGTCGGGGGGGGGGGGGAGATACTTTTAAAGTTGTTTACAATAAATGACTTTACAAGAAACCATTTTATTTTGGCATGAATAGGGATTTTAAGCAGGAAAGGACTTTCGATGTCATTTAGGACTAAATGACCTTAAAAGTCAATGACTTTAAAAGTAGGGAACTTTTAAAGTCATTTACAACAAATGAATTTAAAAGTGGGGGCCTTTTAAAGTGGGATTTGTCTCTTGATTGGTCCACCTATGCATGATCATCTTACCTTTTACAAATATCTATCAAAACCTTCCAATTATCCCTTGAAAATAACACTTTTAGTATAAAATAATTGCTTTCTCCAATCATGTGACTCCATGTGGCTTGATGGCTTATTCCTTGATGCTTGAATGACAAACCCCCTTGGCTTTAAAACTTGAATGGCCTAACTTCCTTGGGTTTCCTAATTCGACTAGGAAACCTCATGTGTGACTCCAATTCTCATGCAAAGTGATGGAATTGCATGAATTTTTGGTTAGAAATTTTTTTATGCTTCCCATTACCTTATTGCTTGTCATAGGATCATTTTGAACCTTGATCACACTTTGAAATGATGTCATTTAGGCTTTAGTTTGATATTTTGATCTTAATCTTCAACTCTCATGTTGATCAATCTTGATCTTTGGATTATCCTATCAACACCTACAAAAGATTAAAAAACCTAATTAAATCCTAGAAATTTATGATGAATCACATGCTTACTCAAGATTAGCTCCTAAGCCTACAAAATATAAAAATTTTGATTTATTAGGTCAAAGATGCATGTGTTACAACAAAGCCTCATGAGGGTTTATAGTGAATATTCCTACAAAATTCCAAAAGGTGAGGCCTTTAATTTATCTTAGAGAATTATCATTCATTAGCACTTTACTGACTCCAATAACTTAAGAAAGATGAATGCAAATTTCTACAAGTTATCCACATACCAAAGCTATTTTATTATAGTTTATATCTCGGAGGGCATGTGTGTGTATATAGGCTACATAAAATTGGACTTCTAAATAGTAATGCTAATTAGGACTTCTAAATAGCAATGCTTATTACTCTATTACTTGCAAAGATGTCTTAACCACAAATTCTCACTGGTATAAACATAGAAATAAAGCTTCTAGAGCAATAGGTTCAAACAAATTCCTCTTATTATGTGACCCAATCCAAAGATACCGATGAATAGCATAATCTTAAAGCCACAATTGAGACAAAGAAATGTGATCTCTACGAATAGATGCCATTACCAAGACCAGTAAAGGTATTTCACTTTAATTCTTTCTTATTTATATCCTCATTAAGGTTATCTTCTACCTTAAATTAATAGGTCCTTAGATAGGATAAAATGCAGGCTTAAGTTGGGTTTTAAAAAGGTGTATAAGGATTCAAAATTTTAAATTTGACTAGAGGTCTTCAATGTATATTTGGACACCTTTCCTTTTTGTTATACTTGAAGTGAATGTCTTGTTTGAGAGTGTACTTTTAAAGTTGTTTGCTATAAATTACTTTAAAAGTGGGGTACTTTTAAAGTCATTTGCTATAAACGACTTTAATAGTGGGGTACTTCTATAAACAACTTTAAAACTGGGATACTTTGGCATTTTTAAAGTCATTTTCTGCAAATGACTTTAAAAGTACCCCACTTAAGTGATCATTTTCTCCAACCCAACACACATTAAGAGAGGAAACCCAACAGGAAAAAAACCAAGAAGAAGGGGAAGAAGAAGGAGAAGGAGAAGAGGGGGGAAAGAGAGAAGTGGGAAGCAGTTGTTCTTATTGGAGAGTAGCCTTCCTCGTCAGAGAAGACGCATCACATCGTCAAGTAAAGGAAGAAGGGTTTTGTTGCCAGAGTTCTCAGGCCGTTGATAGAGGAAATGATTGCTTGGATTAGGCAGAGGAAACTATAACAGCTCAAGGGTCCACACCCTTTCCCCTTCCATTTTCACCAATCCCTCCTAAATCTATCCTTTTTTCACGATTTTTGTCTCGTTTACAAAAACTCCCATACTACGATTTTTTGAGTTTTCGTCATCCCTAGCCGTCCGATCATTACAAAATTTCGTGGGTCCTTTCCTCTCCTCATCATACTCAATATGAATGGTCCAGATCTAAATCTGACACAGTCTCATCAATTTTTTTTAGTGAAAACAGTAAGCACGAATTTTTGTAAACATTACACGTTCATGTCGTTTTTTCGCCATTTACAAGTTAAGAAACCTTAAAATTTAATGCAAAGAGAAGGGTGGAGTGATCCTACCTCATTCTCGGCTGTTCCAGGGTGGAGAAATCCGTCTCCACGGTGCGTGACTGGTCACGTGAAAGAGGGTGAGCATGAAGAGGGAGGAGAGTGCATTTTGAGCAATCTCTCTCTCTTCCTTACCTTATATGTATTTATTTTATTTTATTCTTTATTTTTCTTAAAATATAAGAAATGTTACATCCTACCCACCTTATAGAAAATTTTGTCCTTGAAATTTAAAATATGCATACCTCACGAGAAGAGCTCTGGGTGGGTACGCCTCATCTCATCCTCCAACTCCCAAGTTGCCTCCTGTGTCGAGTGATGCTGCCAGAGGACTTTGACCAGGGAAATGGTCTTAGTCCTCAACTCCTGGATCTTGTTATCCAAGATCTGTATGAGGCACTCCTCGAATGTCAAGTCAGGTCGTACCTCCAGTGGTATTTGCTCTAGCACGTGGCATGGGTCCGGTATGTGCCTCCTCAGCATAGAGATATGAAAACCGTCATGTACTCCTGTTAGCTGTGGGGGTAGGGCTAACTAGTATGTGACTGGTCCGACTCTGTGCAAGATCTCAAAAGGACCAATGTATCTAGGACTGAGTTTCCCCTTTACCCCAAATCTCATCACGCCCTTCATAGGGGAAGCTCTAAAAAATACATGCTCTCTGACTTCGAACTCCAAGTCTTTCCGTCTCCTATCCACATAGCTCTTCTGAAGGCTATGAGCTACAAGTAATCGTTTCTGAATGAGTCGAACTTTTTCTGCACACTGCTCAATCAACTCTGACTTCACGATCCGTCTCTCTTCTACGTCACTCCAGCACAAGGGAGACCTACATGGTCTGCCATACAATGCCTCATAAGGTGCCATACCAATGCTCGTATGATAGCTATTATTATACGCAAACTCCATGAGTGGCAAATGCTCATCCCAACTACCTCTCCAATCCATGACACAAGCCCTCAACATATCCTCCACAGTCTGGATGGTCCTCTCAGTTTGGCCATCTGTCTGGGGGTGGAAAGCCGTATTGAATCTCAACCTCGACCCCAAAGCCTCTTGTACACTTTGCTAGTACTTTGAGGTAAACTGTGTGTCTTGATCTAAGATAATCGTCAATGGTACTCCATGAAGGTTCACGATCTCCCTGACATATAGCTTCGCCAAGCTATCCACGATCTGAGTCTGTCTAATAGGGAGGAAATGGGTTGACTTTGTCAATCTGTCAACTATAACCCATATCATGTCATGCCCACTGGTCATCCTTGGTAAACCCACTATAAAATCCATAGTGAGGTCGTCCCACTTCTAGTCTGGAAGATCTAAAGTCTGCAATAACCCAGCTGGCCACTGATGCTCCGCCTTGACCTGCTGACAAGTCAAGCATTGTGCTACGCACTCACCAATATCCCTCTTCATCCCATTGCACCAAAAGTGTCGTCTAAGGTCCTGATACATCTTCGTACCACCAGGATGAATAGAATATGGGGACTGGTGCGCCTCCTGTAGCAAGTCATGTCTCAACTGATCATCTGCAGGTACTACCAATCTGCCCCTATACCTGACACCTCCATCGTAAAGTCGAAGTCCTTGAGGTACTCCATCCATCTCCTCTGCCTCATGTTCAGATCGCTCTAAGTGAAGAAATACTTGAGGCTCTTGTGGTCAGTGTATACCTCAAAATTCTCGCCATATAAATAGTGTCTGTAGGACTTCAATGCAAACACCATTGTGGCCAACTCAAGATCATGTATTGGATAATTCACCTTATGCGTCTTCAACTATCTCGACGCATAAGCAATGACCTTCCCATGCTGCATCAGCACCGCTCCTAAACCTTTGCCTAATGCATCACAAAATACTACGTAACCACTTGATCCTGAAGGTAGGGCAAGTATTGGTGCAGTAGTCAACCTCCGCTTGAGCTCCTGGAAGCTCTCCTCACAAGCATCAGTCCAAACAAACCTAGTGTCCTTCTTAGTCAAAGTGGTCATGGGCAAGGCAATCTTCGAGAACCTCTCAATGAATCGCCGATAGTAACCACCTAAACTGAGGAAACTACGAACCTCTGTCACCGTCGTAGGCCTCTCCCACCACAAAACTGCCTCTACCTTAGTTGGATATATGGCCACACCATCCTTGGAAACCACATGTCCTAACCAAAATTCACACTTACTGAGCTTCGCATACATGCGATGACTGCGAAGTGTATCCAACACAATGCGAAGATGCTCCATGTGGGCCCTATGGTTAGGAGAATATATTAGGATATCATCCACAGAGACAATCACAAACTTATCCAAATAAGCTCGGAATACCCTATTCATCAAATCCATGAACATTGTCGGTGCATTCGTTAACCTAAAGGGCATTACCATAAACTCATAATGGTCATATCGACTCCTGAATGCAGTCTTAGGGATATCCTCCTCCCTAATCCTCAACTGGTGATAGCCTGAGCACAGGTCAATCTTAGAGAACACCTGTGCCGACTGCAACTGATCAAACAAGTCATCAATACATGGTAGAGGGTACCTATTCTTCACAGTAACACTGTTCAGTAACCGGTAGTCTATGCACAACCTCAATGATCCATCCTTCTTCTTAACAAAGAGGACTGCTGCTCCCCAAGGAGACCCACTCAGCCTGATGAAACCCTTATCCAGAAGCTCCTGCAACTGCACTTGGAGCTCTCTCAACTTTGCAGGGGCCATTCTATAAGGTGCCTTAGATATAGGCGGTGTACCTGGCACCAAGTCTATGGTAAAATCAAGTTCCCGGGGTGGAGGTAGTCCTGGTAGCTAGTCTGAGAATACATCAGCAAAATCTCGTACTACGTCAATCTCCTCAATCCGTGGCTGCTCCCTATTAGCCATCGTGACGCAAGCCAAAAACACTCGATAACCTCGAGCATAACATCGAGCTGCTCTCATGGCAAAAATCAGACAAGGGCCACTATCACTCCTCCTACCCTGGACTACAACTACTGGTCGACCCGATACACTACACATAATCTGCTTCTTGCGGCAGTCTATAGTAACCCAAAACATCGCTAGCCAATCCATCCCCAAGATGACATCAAAATCCATCATGTCTAATAAAATGAGGTCGACATCCATCCTCATACCTGATATCTCCACTGATACCCTCTCAAGGTACTCAGTAGCCTCAACTGTCTCTCCTGATGGCATCGACACATCTAACCCGAATGCTAGCTTGCTTGTAGGCAAGTCAAGGCATGATGCAAATGTACATGCAATAAATGAGTGTTTAGACCCCGAATCAAAAAGAACTTTGGCATGTCTATCAGCTACCAGAAAAGTACCTTCCACAACCTGGTTTGAGGCCTGTGCCTGCCCTGAAGTGATGGCGAAGATGTGGCCCTGACCACGTGGCGTTGCCTCCGCGGTGGCATCAGTCCTCGGTGGTTTGTCTCCCAAACCTCTCGAGCACTGTCTAATCATGTGTCCCGTCTCGCCACAGCCATAGCACCTAAATGGCTCACTCGGTCGAAAAGGCTGCTGTCGCTGCTGCTGCTGATATTGATGGGGCTACTATGGGCCCTGATGCTGACGGCCCTGTCCTAGGCAAAATTGCCCCACATGTCGGCCCTTACAATGAGGGCATACTCTCTGACCCTGATCTCTCCTCTGTCTAGGAGGGTACTACGAATCATGTCCTGCCTGATATGGTGTGGATGCGAAGGGCCTCTTGCCCTTGAAGGGCTGACTCACCTCTCTTCTACTCTGTCTCGAATCCCTCTCAAGCATCGTAGCCCTATCTGCCGCTTATGTCATAGTAGTCGGGTATGCTATCAGTACTTCGTGCCTCAACTGTGACACTAACCTATCGATGAATCTATTTGCTGCCTCCTGCTCTGAGGCAAAAGGGGTATCTGCAAATTTGCGCAGGCTAGTAAATTGGTTCAAGTACTGCTGAACCGTAAGGCTCCCCTGTGTCAATGCAGAGAACTCCCTCTTCATGGTGTGCAGAGCATGAGGAGGGAAATATTGTGCATCAAATATCCTCCGAAAATCCTGCAAGGAGAATGGCCTTGAAGATGGGGGACGTATCTACTGCTAGGGCTTCCACCAAAACTCAGCTTTTCTGACCAATAAGTACGAAGCTAATCTAAGCTGATCCTCAGGTGCAATCTCCATCCCCGTAAAGGCCTTCTCTACCTCGAACAACCATCTCTCTGCTATTGCTAGCTCCCCTTCCCCATGGAAGCTAGGAACCATCCTCTGAAACTTCTCAACCTGCTTAGCTGGTGGAACACACATGCTCAAGGATCCTCCCTCAGCAACTGCCTGTGTGGGCGCTAACAGTGCTACTTGGGATGACTGTGCTGCTGAGTCTTCTGGGACTGCTGCAGTCGTCGCCGGGTGGATAGGGTGTAAGGCCTGCACGTCCTTCCGAACCTACCTTGAAATATGCTCTGTGAGGCGTGGTAAGAGGCTCTCAACTACACGAGCAGTGATGTCTGCCTCCTGCCCCCCTTGCTCTGGTGTCGTGGCAGGGGTAATAGGGGTGGCAACTAGTGGAGCGGGGGTAGACCTGATCCTTCATCGGGGAGCCATCTATTAACAACACATAATCCATGGTATAAACATTTCTCCTTTCTCAGTCTAAGCCAACAACTAATTGGCTATCATGCTAATTAGACCCTTAAAGTGGTGATGATGGAATATGCCTGAGCTCTGATACCAAACTGTGATAGCCCGAGGTCCCATGCCCTTTCACCTATTATTTTCACAAATCCCTCCTAAATCTATCGTTTTTTCACGATTTTTGTCTCATTTTTAAAAACTCCCATACTACGATTTTTTGGGTTTTCGGTCTCCTTAGTCATCCGATCATCATGAAATTTAGTGGGTCCTTTCCTCTCCTCATAATACTCAATATGAACGGTCTAAATCTAAATCTGACACCATCTCATCAAATTTTTTTAGTGAAAATAGTAAGCACCAATTTTTGTAAACACTACACGTTCATGCCATTTTTTACCCGTTTACAAGTTAAGAAACCTTGAAATTTAATGCAGAGAGAAGGGTGGAGTGATCATACCTTGTTCCCGGCTGTTCCAGGGTGGAGAAATCCGTCTCCATTGTTTGTGACTGTTCACGTGAAAGAGGGTGAGCATGAAGAGGGAGGAGAGTGCGTTTTGAGCACTCTCTCTCTCTTCCTTACCTTATATGTATTTATTTTATTTTTTTCTTTTTTTTCTTAAAATATAAGAAATGTTACATCAAACGCGCCCTCTGTTCCATCCCCCACGCTCACCCTTTTAGGAGCTACAAAAGTCCAAATCATGATCCAAAAGAGGCGTTGTGATCGTCTCAACAAGGTGGACCTAGATTTAAGATAAAAATCTAATTTGGAGTAACTTTTTAATAGCAAAACTACTAGATGCTATTAGATGATTCAGATTGAGCTAATCAATAGATGATTAGGCTTTAGATTTTGGTTATATGCATTAACCATGGCATGATTTATGGCATGACAGGTACATCAGGGCATACACCTTGATATCCTTTACACGTTTGTTGGGATAGTGCGATACCGAGGTAGGTGATTTCATTCACAATTTTTCCATGATTCCCAAATGGTGATTTGGTGATTTGAGTTTTTGAGCCATGTGATTATGCCTTACCATATGCAGGAGATTGATTTCAGCATGTAGCTTCTCATGTGCGTGCTATCTTTCTGGTGGTTATTGCATGCATTGTTTTTTATATCTTTTATGATATTCACTTGATTGTTGGTCTTCTTGACATGTGGGAGTCGCTCTGACTTGATATTTGAGACTATTGATCCTGTGATAGGATGCAATTTTTCACTCGTGAGTACCTGAGTACCCATGAGGGTGAAGGGGTGAAAGCAGGTGTGCAACGCGACTTTTCGTGAGTGCCTGTGAGGGTGAAAGGGTCAAAGGGTGAAAGCGGGTGTGCAACGTGACTTTTCGTGAGTGCCTGAGTGCCTGTGAGGGTGAAAGGGTGAAAGCAAAAGTGGTATGCATCATTTCCGTGAGTGCCTGAGTGCAGTGAGGGTGCAAGCGGATGGTACGGAGAGCTGACCCCACATTGCCGTGAGTGTATGTGAGACACTCATAGGGCTTGATTGTGTATGAGGTTTGATACTTTTGACATGCATTCTTGTGTTTCTAGATTTTCTCGGATTGTGCATGTCCTGATATCATGGTTGATGATATCTTATTTATTTGCATGGACATGGTATGTCCTTCATCGTGTGATTTAAGGCTTTATATATATTGTTGATCATCTTTTGATCTTTATGCCTTGTGCCATGTGATTTGTTTTTATTGAGATTACTTTGAATGTATATCACCTACACAAGCATGGCTTGCTGAGGCATTGCTTTGTTTTGCAATACCTCAGAATCAGAGCACGACAGTCAGAAAGGGAAGAAGGTGGACTAGAGTGGAGATGGACGGGAGTTTGAGGACAGATACTGTCAGATACAGAGATAGAGTGGTGTACTTGTGTTAGACTGGTATTGGCTTTTTGGCATTCTCCTTAGTCGTTGTATATATTGATAGATTAGACCCATATCACTGTATAGTGGTTATATGTTTATACGTGGATGACATGGTGATCTTGGACAGACCTTGGAGCTTTGGAACTTTCATTATTACATATCTTTGCAGTCGTAAAAATGTCACCGTGGTTTTAATCTGTGAGTATGCTCAAAATGTTTACTTTTGGTTCTATTCTTTAGTGTAGTTTTGAGGTGAAATGACCCTCGGGGTTTTCTTAATGGTATTTTTCTTGGCACTGTGAAAATTCTTAAATCATGAGTTTTAAGTTCTAGAATCCCATCTATTTTCTAATAATAAACTATTATTATTTTCATATAAATATGGGAAACAGTTTGTTAAAAACCTGGGGTGTCACAGAAATAATTGCTCTAATATCTGATTTGAGCCGATCATCTCACTCAGCAGAAAGAGCTTAGCTTACAGGTAATATCCAAGAAAACCCATATCTTGATTTGAGTGGTTTAAGTGTACTTGTAGTTCAATCATACATCTAGATATTCCTTTCAAGCCTACCTATGGTTCAAGCATACATCTAGATCTTCCACAAGATGAGTGTTCAAGGAGCACTAGGAACAAACCTCTTATGAGTATGGTTTACTTCCATGGATCATCATGTTGTTGAATGAGTTGTATGTAGAGCTATTAGAGTATTTTTCAATGGTGTCAAGGGTTCATATGATTTTATCCTTCTTCAAGTTGATTATTAGGGTATCATTAAGCAGTTACAACATGTGGTGGTAATGTAAATCTTCTACAGCTCTTAAGGGTCTTTTGATTTAGATGTCCCAAAATATTTGAATAGAGGAGTGTAAGAAACTATCCATAATAGAAGAATTAGGAAAATTAAAGGCCCAGTATAGTTTAGGGAATCTCAAGCCCTAGTAGTTAGGGATCCAACTAGAAGCTGATTATGTCTCCACTATATAATTTAAATTTGTTGTGAGCCTTCAAAAAATTAATGTTTTTGGTGATCTTCTTCCATATGCTTAATCCTATAGAACACTTAATTGCTTTTTTCGACCAAACTTTATGGTGATTATATGTCTCTGTGATAAGAGTTTGCTAAAGACCTTCATTATTCCCAAAAAATCACCATAATCACTTGTATAAAAGAGCTCTATTCATGTCATCTAACCTTTTGATGCCCAACCCATGTTCTTCTTTGGTATGCATACTTTTTTCCATGCAACTTGATGTAATTTGTTGGAATCATCTACACCTTTTCACAAGAATCTTCTCCAAATTTGATTAATTTTTGAGATGATAGTAGCTGGACACTTCAATATAGACATTTAGTAAAGTTACATGTTTGATGGAGATGATTTAACATATGAATCTACCATCCTTGGAGAGATAAGCTCTCTTCCTAGATGAGAGATTTTTTAGTATTCTTTTGGCAAAGGGTCCTAGAGTAATATTTTGGATTTGCTAGAGGAGATAGGGAGACCTAAATTGGTAAATAGTTGTACCACCTTGCAATTAAGATAGGTTGCATGCTATTAAGAATATGTGAATAAGTATTTACACACATGATTTGTGATTAGCTAAATTCATTTTTTGACCAGTCACCAATTTAAAACATCTAAGAATGCATTTAATTCTCAAGCCATGTGTGTGTTTTCTAATATTGGACAAACAACTTATCAGTAACCTCCAACCTTAGCCTCCCATATAAGAGGTTCTTCTTCTGTGTGTGTGTGTGTGTGTGTTTCAAACTATTCCTTGATATTTATTATTTTAAACCAAAACCCTTGGGAGTATACAATATCAATTGTAGGCCAAGTATAAAGAGTTGTCGAACTACATGGATGTAATAAATTTCTACCAAATCTAAGGGTTTTTGTTTTTTAAAATAAAATATAGAATATAGCAAATCAAACCAAAATTAAGATGATAGAGAGTAACTTAGGAATTGTGAATCCACCAAAAGAATCATGATAATGTTTCTCATTACTTAAAAATAAGTATGAATTAAAAGCCTTGGCTACAAGTTAAAACTTCATCTAAAGAAAGAACAAATATTCTAATGGCTAGACTGATCCAAATTAGCATGAATTATCTACAAACTATAGGCATAACTAGTCTAATCTTAGCATAGCACATCCAAGAAAGCATTCTCTTAGATATTAAAGATCATTTCATAAACATCTCATTTAAACTACAAGTGTTAGAATTGACACTACATAAAAATATCAAAATTATTCTTCAAAGGAAATCTTATCATGAAATTGTTCATCCATCAATTTCTAAACAGGAACTCAATAAAATTATATGAGAAACATGAGGACTCATCTTTAGCTTCTTCCAATCTATAAGCTTCAAGCTGGTGGGGGTAAGGAGGGTGTTTGGTGTTGTTGATGGAGGCCTATAATAAATTGGTCAAGAAAATAAAAACTAATATACTTAAACAATTTCATGAAAGAGGTTTGATAATAGTTTCATTGTCCTCATGTAATAATTCTCTATCTCAACCTCTCCATTATATATCTGATTTATGGGTGGGTTAATGCCTATTGGCCCTCGATTCTCGTCAAATCATCGTGGCAGTTGGTTCATGCTATGAGCATGAATCAACCATTTTGCATGGAATTAGTATGCCACCATGTACAAAGTGAGTATCCATTACCATGGCTTTGGATCCAAATGCTAGCCTACTATTCCCTTTAAAAATGAAAAATATTATAACCATTGGGCAAACAGTTGCATATCACATCACTTGACTAGAAGCACTAGTCATTCCCATAGAGTACACGATATGTATCTTATTATACTACCTTTCTCATCAATAATTTTTGGTTAGAGACTTCAATTTAATTGTTTATTAACTTTATACAGTTAATTAGCAACAACAATATGTTTATTTTTTCATCATAAATTAGGTCCTCTTCATTGATTAATATTATTTAGTTAAAAATTTCTACATCTTTTACAATAGCTGTCTAAGGATCATGTGGAGGTCCCACCTAACACATCTTGATCCCTAAGGTTAATCTATAGTCTCATAACAAAGATAGGGCAATCAATCTTGTACAAAATCAAGGAAGGAGTGCTTAACCAAGACGTTGTGGAAGTGCCACTTATGGCAAAGGACCTATTATAAGTTTGTGTATGGTATCAACTCGAGCACTCTTACATTGTCTCCTACATGGGGTATATGCACATATTTGCTTATAAAATATTTGACATTACATGTTATATTTTCATGGTATAGGTAATAAATATTTCTTTTATGCAGCTTCTTGAATGATGCAATTAGCCTTTTTGAGGTTGAGGGTATACTTTGCCAATTCCTTAACTCCGGCATCATTTGTGGAGCAGGGCAACAACGGCCAATAGTGAGGTATGTTGATGATATTTTACCAGGCTTCTTTCGATGCTTAAAGTTAATGATTCCCTACATTAGTGGGTAAGTTTTGATTTTCCTATTTTCTTGCAAACTTATTCTATACATAGGGATTGTCAACTTTAATTACAATTCATATGACTATCTATATAGGGCTCATTGAATGTTGCTTGTTTTGGGTGTGTATGGTGGCTAGGCTTTATTTTTTTATTCTTGTGGATAGCACATCCGTCTCGCCCTCGTAGAAATTATAAATAAATAAGATTTTATTATTTTCATGTATTATGTGTAGATAAATAATTTGTTATTCATCTATAATGCATTTGAAATTTAAAATTTTAGAGTATGGTTAACATGTGCTAATCTGACCAAGACTATATACCTACTGAAACTCACTTGGAAGAATGTGAAAGTATAGAAAATAATTGATTATCCTATTTTACAACTAATTAAACTTACAATATTACAAATGATATTTATGGATTCTTTTGTTGTCCTTAGTGCACAGTGCCTTAGATAATAGTTTGACTACGAGTGCGGGTACTATATGCAAAGATACATGATGACTCTAGTGTTCTATGGTATTAGTGTCTCCTAATTAAAAAAGTTAAGACTCTTTTACTTTTCATAATCTTATATTTTTCATAGATTTTTATGGATCCATTTTAAAGATTATGACCTGAATTAAATATGTTGTATTATAAGCTGTTAAGTGTTTAATTTTGGTCAAAATTCCCCTAATTTAGCGTTCCATTAGATCATCTAACCATTCAATTTTACAAAACTTAGCTTGATTTTGAATATAAATCCAATTGACCATCCAAACCTTAATTTGTCAAAATCAATGGTCAGATGATCATTAGAGCTCATTGGATGACTAATGTACGGTTCAGATGAGTCTAATTTAGTGTTTTCTTTTGCAGATCAACCAAAGGACGCATGGATGACTGTGATTAAAAGATAATGGTGCATATCATCTTAAAGGGCAATGGATGGACCAGATCACCCATGAAGATGGATGTGATAGTTTCCTAGAAGACAATGGAGCTAAATTTAGGATCATAGAGAAAAAGGAAACCCTTTCCCCCACTTCTTTCTTTCCTTTTCTTTTTCTTTCTTTTCTTTCTTTTTTCTCCTTTTCTCTCTTTTTCTTTTTTTTTTTCCTTCTTTCCTTTCTTTTCTTTTTCCTCCTTTTCCTTTTTCCTGTTTCCTTCCTTTTCCCTCTTCTTTCTTCTTCCTTCATTTTCTCTTTTTCTTTCTTTTTCCTTTCCTTTTCCTTCTTTCTTTCTTTCTTTTTTTTTTTTTCTTCCTCATTCTCATGTACCTAACTTCTTTTTCTCCCTACTTCCCATTCTCTACTCTCTCTAAAGGCTCTCCTTCTACTCCCTCTCCCCTAAAAACGCACTTCTCTTCTCCTCTCTCTTTCTCAACCGCACCACCCACATCCAACTTCCCCATTCTCTTTTCCTCTTCTCGTTCCCAGTTTTCCCACTTATCTTCTTCTTCTTTCTCACCCATTCTCCTTCCCAATCTCTCTCTTCGCTCCCCTGTTCTCCTCCCTTCTCTTCTTCACCTCCTCTGTTTGTACAACACAGTACACAGCAACACACCCCTCTTTGTTTCACTCTCTCCTTCGCACCTCTCTTTCCACCCCAACCAGCACTACCCAGTTTCTCCCCCTTCTCTCTATCACTCTCCCTACTCTTCTCCCTCTATCAGAAATCCCCCACTTCCCATTCTTCCTCTACTCTGTTTTGCAACAGTACCCAATTCTCCCACTTCTCCCTTCTCCCCTTCTTTCTCTCTTATCATCCCAAGATCTCTTTCCCTCTACTCCTTTTTACACCTCTCTCTCCCAACTTCCAACTTTCTTTCCGTCAACCCCCATCTCTCTATCAGTTCACAGCACCTATTTTCTTCAGCCCTGCACCCTCCATCGCACCTCTCCATAGCTTCCTTCGTTCATCCTCTTTCACGTTCTTCTTACCCGTAAGATCTCCTTCCCATCTCTAATTTTTTCCCCTCCATCCATCGCAATTTTTTCCCCACCGGTCACACGCCCAGCTCCTTCCTTTCTCTCGTCATTTTTTTCTACTCTCTTCTGTTGTTGCGCCATGACTAGGAGCTACCACTTTTATCCATTGCACCATCTGCTCTGTTGTAGACGATGCCCAGCCAAAGGCGTCGTTTTTCTGTCATTCTTTCCTCACTTTCTCCACCGCACTCCCCTGCTCTCTCTTCTAGACCTCATATATGCACTCCCCTGCTCCCCTTCTAGTACCATCATCGACTCCGGCACAAGCGATTCAAGGACGTGGGAAGCCCAGCTCATCACCGGCTAGGAGCACGACTAGGCGTCATTTTCTTTTTCCGTTTCACTTCATCCTCAAGCACAACTTTTGCCACTTTTAATCTCTCTCTATCTCACGTTATCATCCTTCTCTTTACCCAACCACTTCTTCCCTACACCCAACCGTACCCACCTTCTCCTCCGGCTCCCTCTTCTCCATCTCTGGCTGGCCCAGAGGTGAAAACCCAAGTCGGGTTTTTCTCCTATGCCTTCTCCTTTTCCCCTCCTCTCTTCTTCTCTCTTCCTCTCCTCTTCCTTTGCCCCCTTCTTCCTCCTCCGTTTCTCCCTTTCTCCATCGGGTTTTCTGGTTTTTCCTAAAAAAAACCAGATTTTAACAACATTCCACTTTTGCCCCTCTCTCTTAAAATTCAATTCCATTTCTGTCCTTTTTTAGAAATTACATCTGTGTCCTGCTTTATTCCAGTTCTGTTTTATCCATCTTTTTATTATCCAGGAATAGACTAATTCCAGACAGATCAATTAAGGCCTAACCCATCAACGGGTTAGCCTTAATCAAAACCAAATCTTCAATTTCTCCTTATTTTCTCATCCGATTTCAAATTAATTTTACAGGTTCATTATTAGGACATCCCTAGACATAACCAATGCTTCTGATCTTAGATCTGAAATCTAGAAATCAATCTGAGTCTTCCAAATCTTGGAATCACAATTTAGCCCAAATCTTGACCATTTTGAAGAATCTGTCAAATCCGACTGGTGAATCACTAATCAAGAATGGGATGAAGATATATGTAAGGGAGGATCAGCTTTTAGAAGACCAAAAGTGAAGAATTTGATGAAAATTGATCTAGGGAAGTAGTTTTTTCTCATTATTTGATTTTGTTTGTTTTATTTAAGAATTGGAAATTCTGTATTTTTGAGAAGTTTATTAGATCTGAACATTGATTCACATTTTAATAATTCCAGTAATTTTGAGTGATTTATTTTTAATTTTACATAATTAAATTTTATTCAAACTCCATTTTAAATAAAGTCCTCGTGGGATCGACCCGTACTTGCATAAGCTACACTACAATAGCCCGTACACTTGCAGTTAAATAATCAACAAATTTTTGGCACCATTTCCGGTGACTTGCAAAGGAGTTTTCATAAAATTTAATTAAAAAATCCAAAAAAAGCAAAAAATTAAAAAAAATCAGAAAAATACATAAAATTAAGAATTGCAATTTTTAGCATTTTAGGAAATTTTAGGTGCATTTTTTAATTGTTTTTAGGGCATAATCACCTTGTTTCCTAAATTTGGTACTAATTTCTAATTTGATTTTTCAGGAAATTGGAAAGTGGAGGAATTGGGCAAGTGAATCTTCACCAAAATGGAAACTTTCCTGCTTTCCTAGAATAGGACTTTCTTTTTCCTTTTTAGTGAATCTTGTAGTGAGGATCCTTGTAAATTGCAATTTCCATTTTAAATTTTAAAGGGTTGTATAATACAGGGCAAGTGTGGGATAAGGTGGCCCACACTTGATCTTCATCAGAAACCCCACTGTGAGTTTCCTCACTCATTTATTTCCTAGATTAGGATTTGCATTTAGAATAATTTGCATTGTTTGGTAGTGTAACTCATATAGAAGCATCTTTTATAATTGTTGCATTTTAGGATTTTGCATTAGCTTTACTGCTTTTAATTGCATTCTTAGGGCATGTTTAATGTTTTAAGGTGATTTATATGCTGATTGAATTGTCATGGTGTGTGAAAAATAATTAGTAAGGGCAACTTACCCCCATAAGATCAAGGGTGGATTTCATTACCACCTCTTGGCCCACTTAGGATAATCACCTCAAGCGCGCAAACCTTCCTTTCATGTTAATTTAAAATCAATCAGAAGAGACCTATAGGGCCATCACATGATCGTAGGACCCTCTTAATAGGAAGCGATTGATTGTCAGTCCAGTGGCTTTTGATCACTGTGGTTATTGGGGGTTACTTAATAGAGCCTCGCTCTTCCCCCACCTCCTATTGACGTTTGTTGAGGTCTAAATGCCTCTTTACATGAGGGTTGTATTAACCTTAGTTAGAACCTAATTGGTAAGCAGTAATCAACTCCCAAAGAGAGGAGGAGCGCTAGTCTAGGCTAATAAAAGCATCGTCCCCATAGAAAATCAAGAAAATCAAATATATTGCTGCTTATTAACCTTAGAATTATTTGAGTGTGCCCTTTTGTTTGCGTATCATTCTAGAAGTTAGGTTGCATCATTTAGGTTATTTTTCTCAAAAAAAAAAAAAAAAACAAAAAGAAGCTTCCCATGTATGCACTTTTGGAGATGCGACAAAACCGGAAGGTTAGTCAAGTACGACCAAAAAGACATACAGCAAGATCAGGCCACATCTATGACTGATCAACGCTCCAGGGTTAATTCACCCCATGGAAGTCAAGGGGCTCCACTCATCTTGAATGAGGACCCATCACCCTTGATGGACGATGAATATCAACCTCCACCAAGGAGGAATAATCATCAACCAAATAGAGATTGGAGAAGAAACAATAGGGAGTGGGACCAGCAAAGTGAACATGGAGATGATAATATTGAGGGTTATCAAAACTTTCGTGACAGAACTTTAAAAGACTATCTTCAGCCTACACGCACCAGCACACCATCCTGTGTAATTCTTCCTCAAAATGCTGGTGCGTTAGAATTAAAAACGGGAGTAATCCAATTACTTCCCAAATTCCATGGTCTAGATAGTGAGAGTCCTTATTTGCACCTTAAAGAATTTGATGAGGTATGTAGTACCCAACGAACACAAAATGTAGGTCTAGATATTGTCAGGCTTAAACTTTTTCCTTTCTCTTTAAAGCAAAAAGCAAAAATGTGGTTTAATGCACTGCCATCAGGTTCCATAAGAACCTGGAATGAAATGACTAGGGAATTCTTAAAGAAGTTTTTCCCTACCCATAAAACAAATATGCTTCGCTGCAAGATAATGAACTTTACCCAAAAGGATAAAGAATCATTCTATCAATGCTGGGAAAGGTTCAAAGAACTACAACTCACTTGCCCACATCATGGCTATGAACCATGGCGCATCATCAGCTTCTACAACTCACTTGCCCACATCATGGCTATGAACCATGGCGCATCATCAGCTTCTTTTATGAAGGACTAAATTCTGACATGCGCTAGTTTGTAGAGATGATGTGTAATGGTAACTTTCTCAACAAACAACCAGATGAGGCGGAGGAGTATTTGGAATGGCTAGCTGAAAGTGCACAGACCTGGGTTGACTCAGAAAGAATAGAACATACAGATAGACCTAAGCCCAATAACACCCATGTTAGGGGAGGCATGTATGCTATGTCTGAAAAAGATGATATCAATGCCAAAGTAGCATCCCTAACAAGAAAAGTAGAAGCCATAGAAATGGGAAAGAAAAACTCAAATAAAGAAGAACAAGTGTGTAGCATTTGTGAAAGTACATCACATCTTACTCAAGAATGTCCTACAATCCCTGCTTTTCAAGATGTACTTCATGATCAAGCTAATGCACTTAACACATATAAAAGACCTTTCTCCCCATATTCAGACACTTATAATCCCAACTCGAGAAACCATCCAAATTTTAGTTGGAAAAATGGACCTATTGCTAATGTTCCACAACCAGGACAATATCAACCTCATCAACAAAACCAAGGACTTCTTACCTTACCTTATCAAACTCATCAACCTCCTTCTGGACCTTACTTGCCCGCACCTAAAAGGCATGTTGAGGATAATCAAAACGTTCAAAACCAGGAAAGGAAAATTTCTCAATTAGAAAGTCAAATAAAACAAACCAACCAGTCCATGAATGAATTAAAAAACATGATGAGTCAAATGATGCAAGGTATGGAAAAAGGAAAGTTCCCAGCTCAACCACAAGCAAACCCTAAAGGAGTGCATGCAGTTAGCACCAACGCATCTGATGAAACATCTATCTCTACCATGAAACAAACTAAGGCTGTTACCATTCTTAGGAGTGGTAAAAGAATTGAGAAAGATGAGCCTCAAAAGACTGAAAAGGTAGAAAAATCCACGAAAGTTAAAGAAAACTCTAAACAGAAGGACCCTATTTCACCTGTTGATCCATGTCCTATACCTGCTCCATCTCCTCAAAGGTTGCGTCAAGCCCCAAAGTTTGCTTCTAATGATGAGATTTTAGAGATTTTCAAGCAAGTCAAGATCAACATACCGATCTTAGATGCTATAAAACAAATCCCATCATATGCCAAATTCTTAAAAGACTTATGCACCATAAAGAGAAAATTGAATGTCCAGAAGAAGGCATTTTTGACTGAGCAAGTTAGTTCTATTCTTCACACCATACACCACCAAAGTACAAAGATCCTAGTTGCCCCACTCTTACTTGCATTATTGGAAGCTACAAGATTAACCGAGCTCTTCTTGATTTAGGATCTAGTGTAAACTTATTACCATACTCTGTATACGAACAGTTAGGTCTGGGTGAATTGAAACCTACATCTACTACACTCCAACTAGCTGATCGTTCTGTAAAAATACCGAGAGGGGTAATAGAGGATGTGTTAGTCCAGGTAGAACAATTTTGTTTCCCTGTCGATTTTCTAGTTCTAGATACACAACCGGTGGTGAATGAGAAGAATGAAATACTAGTCATCTTGGGACGACCATTTTTGGCTACGTCCAATGCCTTAATCAATTATAGAAATGGTGTCATGAAAATATCCTTTGGCAATATGACATTAGAGCTAAACATCTTTAGCATTTGTAACCAACCTAGTGAAACTACTGATGATTTACACAGTATTAACATGATCAATTCAGTTGTGCAAGATCAGTTTCAGTCATCTTTCTTGTCGAATGCACTGGAGGCCTATTTGGCCCATTTTAATGAGTTTAATGAGGGTGCATTAATAGAGGAAGTTAATGCCCTCCTTAATTCTATTCCTATCATGGATACAGGAAAATGGACACCTCATTTTGAGGAGCTTCCATTAAGTGAGATCACTTCCCTCCCATCATCTGTAGAAACCCTTACAGAGCCTAAAATCCAAAATAAGCCGTTTAACGTAGAATATGTACCTGATTGGGACTTACAGCCTTCATTTGAACAAACATTAGATAAGAAATTAGGCCCACCTGATTTGTTGCATGTGCCAATAGAATTGGAAAAGAAAGAGTTCATTGATATACTGTCCATATATCAACCAACTTTAAGGAACACACTAGACAAAAATCAAGATGTAAGCAAAACCATGCTCCCTCCTCTATTAATACAAGAACAATCTTTTAAGGAAGGGCATAGTCAGCTTATACCTCAATTTCAGGAAAATGTAAGGGAAAGGGAGGACTCTATACATTTATATGGTTCAAAAGAATTTAAATTCACGGTAGTTCACATTGTTATAGAGATTCCACCACCCAAATTTTCAAGGTGGAGGAATTATATTGATTACCGTGAAATTTTGAAGATAGGAAATCATCAAATTGGTCTCATTCAACTTACATTCATGGTAGTCTATTGTGTTATAATGCAACCATCACCAAAAATTTTAGGGTGGATGAACTATATAGACTATCGTGAGATTTTGAAGTGGCGTGAGAAATCTTGCCATTTCATTATTGGAATTAGGAACACTCAAAGATAAATGAGGATATATGTCTGGCTGAAGACGTTAAACTTAGCGCTCACTGGGAGGCAACCTAGAGTTTTTCATTTTTGTTGTTTTATACATCACTCATATTCATTTTAGGTCCTACTTTTTACAACATTGAGGACAATGTTTCTGTCAGGTTGGGGGTGTAGAATTCTAGCAAATTCTAGTTTTTTTAGTTTTTTAGGTGATTTCCTTGACTTTTCAAAAAAAAATAAAAAAAATTGAAAAAAATGAAAATTTTTAGGTCATTTCCTACACTATGATGAGAATTGGATTTTCTGAAGTATAATCTGAATAAATTTAGGTTATTAATGGAATTTAATATGATTAATTCATCATTTTACTCATTTTCTAAAGTATTCTATGAAAGTAAAGTCTCAAATCACATCAGTACACGCAGTTGCATATAGATAGTCTAGATTGATAAGTGGCTATAACTTAGAAATTCTAAAGAAATTCAGTGGAGATCTATAACTTAAGTGAGTTTTTGAGCCATTCATTTTTTTGAGAGGTTATAAATATTTCTAATTTTCTTCAGTGTGCTTAAAGAAAATTGATCCCAAACTCTTAAATTTTGGCTAATTACCTGAATAATTAGAATATTATCTTTAAAATTCTAGAAGTTCATTGAATTTGATGGATTATAGGAAACCTAGAAAATGATTTATGCCATCCTTGTTGTTAACCTAGAGACATAAAGCTTACCCAGAAGTATTTTTACCACTAGTTAGCCAAATTGAGCCTTTAATATAAGCCTTTTCTTTTGGCACCCAAATTATCCTTTACCCAGATTAACCCAATATAAATTATCCATTACCCATTTTCTTTGAAAAATAAGTTAGAGAAGACTGAAGAAATACCTTTTAGTTGTAATGAAAGTAGAAAGTGGATATCAAGAAAAGAAAGTCTTCAAAGTGAGTCAAAAGTACTAAAAAAGAAAGAAAAGATTCTGAAAAAAAAAAAAAAAAAAGAGTTTGAAGAATACAAAGAAAAAAAAATTGGAAACAAAAATATTCACTTTAGAAAAAAAGCAAAGAAAAAGAAGAATTGTCAACTTTAGTAGAAGACCTCTACTTATTTTTTACTTTGAATACCCTTATACCCTTTCTTTGGTACCTTGTCCTAAGCCTACCTTTCATCCCAGTTAAAGACCTATTGATTCTAGGAGAAATATAGTCTTGATGAGGAAATGAATGGACAGGATATAAAAGAGTGGTATTTCTAAATATTCAAAGGTAATGGAATCTATTCTAAAGGGGTCAAAACAATTAAAATCCTTAGTAACTCTTGTTTTTCATGAGTATATGTGAGATAATTTGCTTTTATTGACTCTTCTCACATAATTAAAAGAGAGATATGACTTGAACCCTCTATCTGAGAGATTTTGTTTCTGAGCGTATGTCATTAGTGAGGATTGAGGTCAAAACATATTTCGGATGGAGTTCAAAAGTTAGAAGTTTACTTAGAGATTAAGATGATTCTATATGTAAACTATACATGCACACACTCACTATGAGATTTGAGCTTAATTGGAATTATTTTGGCATATGGGTAGGGTTTTGAATTCTTCAGTCATTTTTATTACTATGCTAAAGTGATGTGATTTATTGAAGATAATTCTCTGAGGAAAAAGAGGAGTTGACTTAAAAATAAAATTTGAAATCTTGAAATTTGGTTTTTCGCATGTTTTGCTCGGGACTAGCAAAATGCTGGTTGGGGGTGTGTTAAGTGTTTAATTTTGGTCAAAATTCTCCTAATTTAGCGTTCAATTAGATCATCTAATCGTTCAATTTTACAAAACTTGGCTTGATTTTGAATATAAATCCAATTGACCATCCAAACCTTAATTTGTCAAAATCAACAGTCACATGATCATTAGAGCTCATTAGATGACTAATGTACGGTTCAGATGAGTCTAATTTAGTCTTTTCTTTTGCAGATCAACCAAAGGACGCATGGATGGCTGTGATTAAAAGATAACGGTGCAGATCATCTTAAAGGGTAATGGATGGACCAGATCACCCATGAAGATGGATGTGATAGTTTCCTAGAAGACAATGGAGCTAAATTTAGGATCATAGAGAAAAAGGAAACCCTTTCCCCCACTTCTTTCTTTGCTTTTCTTTTTCTTTCTTTTCTTTCTTTTTTCTGCTTTTCTCTCTTTTTCTTTTTTTTTTCCTTCTTTCCTTTCTTTTCTTTTCCCTCCTTTTCCTTTTTCCTCTTTCCTTCCTTTTCTCTCTTCTTTCTTCTTCCTTCCTTTTCTCTTTTTCTTTCTTTTTTCTTTCCTTTTCCTTCTTTCTTTCTTTTTTTTTTTTTCTTCCTCATTCTCACGTACCCAACTTGTTTTTCTCCCCTACTTCCCATTCTCTACTCTCTCTAAAGGTTCTCCTTCTACTCCCTCTCCCCTAAAAACGCACTTCTCTTCTCCTCTCTCTTTCTCAACCGCACCACGCACATCCAACTTCCCCATTCTCTTTTCCTCTTCTCGTTCCCAGTTCTCCCACTTATCTTCTTCTTCTTTCTCACCCATTCTCTTTCCCAATCTCTCTCTTCACTCCCCTGTTCTCCTCCCTTCTCTTCCTCACCTCCTCTGTTTGTACAACACAGTACACAGCAACACACCCCTCTTTGTTTCACTCTCTCCTTTGCACCTCTCTTTGCACCCCGACCAGCACTACCCAGTTTCTCCCCCTTCTCTCTATCACTCTCCCCACTCTTCTCCCTTCATCAGAAATCCCCCACTTCCCATTCTTCCTCTACTATATTTTGCAACAGTACCCAATTCTCCCACTTCTCCCTTCTCCTCTTCTTTCTCTCTTATCATCCCAAGCTCTCTTTCCCTCTACTCCTTTCTACACCTCTCTGTCCCAACTTCCAACTTTCTTTCCGTCAACCCCTATCTCTCTATCAGTTCACAGCACCTATTTTCTTCAGCCCTGCACCCTCCATCACACCTCTCCACAGCTTCCTTCATTCATCCTCTTTCACGTTCTTCTTACCCATAAGATCTCCTTCCCATCTCTAATTTTTTCCCCTCCATCCATCGCAATTTTTTCCCCACCGGTCACACACCCAGCTCCTTCCTTTCTTTCGTTGTTTTTTTTCACTCTCTTCTGTTGTTGCGCCACGACCAGGAGCTACCACTTTTATCCATTGCACCATCAGCTTTGTTTTAGACGATGCCCAGCCAAAGGCATCGTTTTTCTCTCGTTCTTTCCTCACTTTCTCCACCGCACTCCCCTGCTCTCTCTCTCTCTTCTAGAACTCAGATATGCACTCCCCTGCTCCCCTTCTAGTACCATCATCGGCTCCGGCACAAGCGATTCAAGGACGTGTGAAGCCCAACTCATCACCGGCCAGGAGCACGACTAGGCATCATTTTCCTTTTCCGTTTCACTTCATCCTCAAGCACAACTTTTGCCACTTTTAATCTCTCTCTATCTCACATTATCATCCTTCTCTTTACCCAACCTCTTCTTCCCTACACCCAACCGTACCCACCTTCTCCTCCGGCTCCCTCTTCTCCATCTCTGGCTGGCCCAGAGGTGAAAACCCAAGTCGGGTTTTTCTCCTATGCCTTCTCCTTTTCCCCTCCTCTCTTCTTCTCTCTTCCTCTCCTCTTCCTTTGCCCCCTTCTTCCTCCTCCGTTTCTCCCTTTCTCCATCGGGTTTTCTGGTTTTTCCTAAAAAAAACCAGATTTTAACAACATTCCACTTTTGCCCCTCTCTCTTAAAATTCAATTCCATTTCTGTCCTTTTTTAGAAATTACATCTGTGTCCTGCTTTATTCCAGTTCTGTTTTATCCATCTTTTTATTATCCAGGAATAAACTAATTCTAGACAGATCAATTAAGGCCTAACCCATCAACGAGTTAGCCTTAATCAAAACCAAATCTTCAATTTCTCCTTATTTTCTCATCCGATTTCAAATTAATTTTACAGGTTCATTATTAGGACATCCCTAGACATAACCAACGCTTGTGATCTTAGATCTGAAATCTAGAAATCAATCTGAGCCGTCCAAATCTTGGAATCACAATTTAGCCCAGATCTTGACCATTTTGAAGAATCTGTCAAATCCGACCGGTGAATCACTAATCAAGAATGGGTTGAAGATATATGTAAGGGAGGATCAGCTTTTAGAAGACCAAAAGTGAAGATTTTGATGAAAATTGATCTAGGGAAGTAGTTTTTTCTCATTATTTGATTTTGTTTGTTTTCTTTAAGAATTGGAAATTCTGTATTTTGAGAAGTTTATTAGATCTGAGCATTGATTCTCATTTTAATAATTCCAGTAATTTTGAGTGATTTATTTTTAATTTTACATAATTAAATTTTATTCAAACTCCATTTTAAATAAAGTCCTCGTGGGATCGACTCGTACTTGCATAAGCTACACTACAATAGCCCGTGTACTTGCGATTAAACAATCAACATAAGCTATTGTGCTTTTTGAGGGGGCAAACAAGAAGAGGTACTCCAAAGTAAACCTCAACAAAATACTAAGCAAATGGATCGAGTATGTACTGAGATTCAATTAGAACATTTAGAGTAGCTACATGATTGTAAAATACATAATAAAGTATTTTTTCATTCACTTATATGTGTTCTTTTAGTTTTTATTATTATCTTTGAAATATATATGTATATATTTAAGCAATGAATGAGTGGAAACTTGGAGTATGGGAATTAATGAGTATGGGATAGAGTTGTAAGTGAAGTGAATATGGGAGTTGGTTTTCAATATACTCTTTGAATTACATAGCTTTTATGGAAGGATGAATGAGGGTAACTTAGTGTGGAGTATGGAGTTGTAAGTTAAGTGAATATGGGAATTGGTTTTCAATATATTCATTGAATTATATAACTTTTATGGGATGATGAATGAGGGTAACTTAGTGTGGAGTATGGGAGTTCTAAGTGAAGTGAATATGAGAGTTGGTTTTCAATATATTCATTGAATTATATAACTTTTACGGGATGATGAATGAGGGTAACTTAGTGTGAATGTGAAAGTAAATGCGAATGTATATAGATTTACAAATGAAGTGAATGTGGATGTTATAGTAAATGCATGTGTTGTGGTTAATTTCTCATTTTATGGTTTTTCAAGATAGATGTGTATGGATAATTAATGATGAATTTGTATGTTTTGTGCACAATGTGGAAGCAAATGCATTTTTCTTTTTCATGTGTATAAAGATTGTAAGATCAGGAACAATATTGAAATGTATATAGGTGGTAGTGATTGGAATGTCAAAAATGGAAAAAAAGAAGGAGAGAGAGAGAGGCTTTTGAAGTCGTTTAGCCTAACGACTTCAAAAGAAGCCTACTTTTGAAGTCATTTAGATCTAAACGACTTTAAAAATATACCACTTTTAAAGTCATTTAGAGATAAACGACTTTGGTCTAAATGACTTTAAAAGCGGGGCACCATTGAAGTACTTTTGAAGTCCTTTATGGATAAATGTTCTAAAAAATTCAATACTTTTAAAGTCATTTATGTAAACGACTTTACATGATATTGACTTTTGAAGTCGGCTTGATAAAATTCATTTTTCAACCAATTTCTATTATCACTTTTTACTGAATTTAAAAGCCTCTTATGTTGTCGTGATCAAGACAAATACATGTTGCCCATATCGTATAAATAATTAGAGTTCCAATTTCTAGTATGTGATTCTACTCAAGAGTAGTATTTCTTGAGGAATCTCGCATTGATGGAATTTAGTTTACTACCATCTAGTTTAGCAATTTGGTAAGTACCATTAGAAAATGCTTCTTAATAATGAAGAGACTATCCAACTTTGGCTTGAATTTCCACTAGAACAATGGAATACAATGATTGGATGTCTTATTTATAACATGAGGTCACTTTTCTTGAAAGAGTGCACCTTGTCATTTTTATCAAATTCTCTTGACATCCTTGCTTGGAAGGCTTATAAACTTTGTTTAGCCTTAAGTAGGACTTTGTTAAGCTAGATTAGTTTAGTCAGTTAGAACGCAATAGATTGACATTCTAATGTAAGTTCTTAAGTAGTGACCCTAAGAGATAGGATTTGAATTTTCAATGATAATTTAGCTTTACTTCCTTAGACTAGGAAGTATTGAGTTGCTCCTATAGCAGTTCAATGAATTGTTCTATAAGACCATAAATATTCTATAGTTTTTCACTCTATCATGTTTTGTGCTTGAGACATCTTCTTAAGAATCTTACATAAGGTCTTGTTGAAAGCCTCTCACTACTAAAATTGCGACTTTTGAAGATGGCAAAAGGAAGATGTTTTTTTACAATCATTCCGTAAATAAAGAGAAAGGTGGTTACGATAAAACCATCTTAGAAAATACATTTTAGAAGACAATTAGAGAAAACCATCTTAAAAATTCATTAATGGGAGTGAAAAGGTTTCTTAAGGAGATGGTTCATGAAAATTATCTTAAAAAACCATAATAAAGAAGATAGTTTTGGAAAATCATCTTAGAAAACATGATTTTAAAGATGGTTATGGAATACCAACTTGAAGAACCTAAAATTGTTTATAAACCCTGATGTTACAAACTCTTTTTTCTTCATGTCATCCCCATTGACTATCTTCATCCACTGAACTGGTGGAAGAGTGACATCCTCCTATGATTCCTCTCTCTCTCTCTCTCTCTCTCTCTCTCTCTCTCTCTCTCTCTCTCTCTCTCTCTCTCTCTCTCTCTCTCTCTCTCTCTCTCTCTCTCTCTCTCCTATCCAGTCACTAGATTTTGATCGTTGTGGCCAGAAAAAACATGGTAAGAATACTAAACCCCCTTTTTTATTATTAATTCCATGATGATTATTGTGCTTGGAAGTGTGTTTTGTTATTGGAAATGTTAGGGTTAAATTTTGGATTGGATTGTCTGGATTTCAGTAGAAATCGTGCGATTTTTATGAAAGAAAGGAGTTTTCGATCTAGCAAATGATGTGATTTATTTATTACACCAGCACTGTTCTATTGTAGCATAGAAGGAATCTATAATTAATAGGTTGAATTAAAGTCTAAGTTAACCCATGCTAACCTTGCCAAAGATTAATGAAAGCAAGGAAATAGCACACTAAACTAAAGTAGAGAAACCAAATTAAAGAAATAAGTAAATAAATAAAACAAGGAAAGCAAAGCAAACTAATTAACAACTAATTTCATTAATTGAATTGGATTACAATGGAATACAATAAATAAAGAAAGGAAAAGAAACAAACAAAGTAAACAAAACTTCCTTTGAAGTGTATGTTGTAGGATCCCTTAGTTGTGTCACTCAACTAGGATATTTACATGTCTACTTCTTTTCTAGCACTTGAATTTTGCTTTACAACTCTCTTCATTATGTCACTTAGTAGGAGCTTGTAAATTTCTTTCCACCTAAAATACAATAATTTATAGGCAAGCTTTTCTTATATGTAACCAAACATGCCAATCCAATGATCTTTAGGAATGAAGTGGTAGGGAAACCAAGGAAAGAAGCAACTTGTCCTAAAAGATCACCACCCTTATTAGAAAAAGAAGAAGTGATGAAGTAGAAAAATGAAAACAAATGTTTGCTTCTCCTAAGCTAGAAACTCTTATAGAAGAGAGTAACTTTAGGTAGGAGAGAGGCAATGAGGAGATAAAGGTTATTCATCTAAAAAAAGGTTAGCCATAGAGAGAGAGGCACCCTACCTAAAGGTAGAATTAGGAAAAGGAAAAATAAAATGGAGATAGTGGACCTAGGCTTAGGAATAACTTGATTCTAGCCTAAGGAGATGATGAAGCAATCAGGTACTTTCCTAGAAGTCTTCCTACTCTTCAACATGATGCCTTTAGCCAAGAATTTCATATGGCTTTATGGAAGGTTTTGAATACTCCTCAACTGTACTTTTAGAATGATGAAATCCTTGGCTGCCATGTAGAGGGGCACAAGGCTTTCTTCCTCTCCTTTTTGTTTCCAAATCCAAAAAGAAAAAGAATAAAATAGATTGGTGCGTGGAAATGAGAGTAAGAGATGGGGAGCACATGTAAGAGAGTGGAAGGACGGTGGTTGAGTGCATGTAATTGTAAGGAAGAAGGGAAAGGATAATGCATGCAAGTCCAAGGAAATAATTGGGAAAGGGTGAATGCAAAATCTAAGGTGGATGTGTGTAAAAAAATGCTTAGTGTAAGGGTGTATGCTATCCTAAAGTGAATGCATAGAAGAAAGAGGGGAAGGTGGTAGGGGAAGACTAGGGAGGTACATGGAAGATCTAAAGTATGCATGGGATGGAAAATGAGAAAGGGCATGAGTAAGAAGATGGGAGATAAGAAAGGGAAGTGGAAATTAGTTAAGACTCTTACCTCTTCTCCAAGGGTGTGCACATGTGAATTAATGGGAGAGTTTGTGAGAATGATCTCTCTCACCTTGTTTCTCCAAATTTTATCTTTCAAATCTAGGAAAAAGCAGGAGATTTCTTGTTCTTTCTTTCTCACCTCTATTTATATAGTTTTAGAGTGGTAGCCCTAAGGAATGAATGGATGAAATTTAATGAAGAATGAATTAAAGAGTGTTTGAGATTTAAGATAGAGTTCAAGGAATGAAAGAAAAGACAGAAGGAGGGTGCATGTAACTCAAATGGAAGAGAGGTGCTTAATGTGTGATGGCAAGTGGAAGAGATGGAGGAATGAGATAAGATAGAAGGAAAGGCATATGAGTGGAGAAAGAAGATAAGTTGGAAAGGAAATAGATAGAAGGGAAAGGGAGAAAATAAAGGAAGGGAGATGGCAATAGAAAGTCATGGGGAAGGATGCAATCCTTTGATGGTGTAGTGAGATGCTCAAAAAGTCTAATATAAAAGTGGACCATTGGATGGGAATGGGTGGTGTAATCTTTCCTCTTTAGGGTTTTACCTTGAATTCTCATAGAGTAGATGGTGGGTAGGGCTTGTGGATTTCCTTTGCTGCATTCTTGTCCATTGGATCATGCTTCACAGTAGCTTGAGTGTATGAGATTTAGTTGAAGTTTCCTTATCCACAAAAATATCTTTTATAGGTCTTTTTTTTCTCCACTATTAGATCAACATGACTTAGAGTGGATTTCATAGGTTCCTTAAAGATTTTCTTATCCAATATAGATTTCTCCTTTATTCGCTCCTAGCCCAAGCTTCAAGGACTATTAGACATCTCCACCTTTAGAGTGGGATGTTTTCTCCTAAAAAGTAGGTGGGCAGCCCGTTGAAAAAATCTCCACCAATGAGGCTTTAGTATGGTCTTTCTTGTAATATTTATTCTCATTAGTCCATTATTGCTTGAGTTAGCTCTCATTGGTTGCTTAGGGTATTCACAAACAAGGATAGATCTTAGCCTTCAAGTGCCTCAAAAGTAAAGATGATTTTCAATGGAAGATTTCTTGTAAATTGTCTTTCCCCTCACATCCTTTTTTCTCTTCACCTTTCTTCCTTATATTTCTCAATTGAAAATTTGGACCCAATGGGGAAATACATGCTTGCATGGAAACATCATCCACTCCCTTAGGTGGTTCCTTCTTTTGGTTTAGTAGAAGGGAGAGTGAAAGGAATGTGTCTTTATGCGGGCCTCGATCTTTGACTTGTTTTTCTTCAAAAAAGCACTTATTATATGTGTATCCAATGTATATGATTTGATCTTTCCTTAAAAGCTTCCCAAGGTGATGGATATCTTACATGCATGCATGAGAAGTTGTGTCACCTTTACTTTTGATAAGAACACACTATTTAGCATGGATAAGGTTGGTCTTTCACTTTGGGTTTCTCACTACTCTAACTTTGATAATGACACCCACTTATCCTTTTGATCTCCTTATCTTCATGTTTGGCATGTGATCCCATATGTAGCTTAAACTCTAAACTTGCTCTTTTAGGGTTACAATTGCTAAATTTGTGCAACTTTTTATTTATACCCTATACTTGCAAAATATAGAATTAACCCTAATTAGTGATATTTAAATCAATTCAAGGTTTAGAAACTGCTAAATGTAGAGCTCTACATGTCATATTTCTAGGTATAGCAAATACCACCAGACTTACATTTTGCTTGTCGTAGGGCAAAACTATAAAATAGAAAATAAGAAACCTAAAAAATCTTAACCACTTTCCAAGTGTTCTCATTTGCATTTAGCATATTCAGAAAGTCTTTAAACCTCTAGATTACCCCTAATGGACGAGCTATAGTCTTATAATGGTTTCCAGAAATGATGCTCATAAACATTTCAAAACTTTTATGGAAGTCCTTTATTTATCTGAATGAATTCTCTTCTATTCAATATTTGTTAAAAATTTAACTTTAGCATGCTAATGAAAGAACACAAGTTCAGAATCCTACCATATGCTCAAGATATTCCATTATTTCATCAAACCTCAGAGTGCAATTGTGTGAATATAACCAATATATACAATTATAGTTCTCCAAGTAAATTATAATCTAAATTGCAATCTCAAAGTTTATTTTGACTTCAATTCTCATAGAATATTCTTAGCATCAAAAAGAAGTTACTTGGAAAGGAATAAATTTGTCTTTAATACGTGAGTAAAATAATATTCATCAAGTCCCAAATTCTCACATTTTCATGCAAAAGAATGATAAAAAAGAATCTGATAAGGTCTCATAAAAGGTTATTAACTATTAAACAATGTTACACTCTACCAATATTCCCTACTCATCTTCAACCATATCCAAGTTATACTTTTTCTAAGATCAAGTTTGGACTTCTATTAGGATGAAACATGGGCTTTGGATAGGGTTATAAAAAGAATCAGTCTATGGATAAATAAAGATTGTTTTCAAAAAATATAAAAAGGTCTTCTAATGATGTATTCAAAATCTTCTTTTCACATGTCAGAGTGAACATTCTTCTTTTCATTGGCTATCTTTCTTCACTTTTTTTAATTTTCAACTTGACTTTACTCATGACCTTTTTGAATTCTTCTTTTCAACTTTTTGATATTCATCTCTTGAATTTTATTTTTCATACTTTTTCTTGAGATAATCTTTCAACTATCTCTACATATTTCCAATACTAACTAGGTAGTAAATATATTATAGGAGTTAATAAGGGTACTAGTTAATGGGTTCACAAAGAAAAGGCTCATTAAAAAGGCTCAAAGTGTTAACTAACTAAAAAATAAGAACTTAGGTAAGGCTAAAGCCCTTTAGTTTACTAGGGATGACCTCTATTGTTTCCTAAGTTTCATATGACTTTAGAGTGACTATAAACTCAAGAGATGTATGGTATAGTCTTTTAGATGTTTTCTCAATAGTTGACCATGATGAAGAATAATGAGATCAACTAGGAATTTATGTCCACTAAAGAAAACTTGGAATTTATATATAAACTCAAAAAGGAAGAGTGGTTCTAAACTCACATGGGTTATAAGTCTCTACAAATCTTCTTCAGTATCTCTAAGTTATATTTTCTCTTCAACTTAAACTATATATATATATATATATAGAGAGAGAGAGAGAGAGAGAGAGAGAGAGAGAGAGAGAGAGAGAGAGAGCTCTATTTTGTGCAATGAATATTTCAAGTTTAAATTTTTATAGAAAACTATAGAAAATGAAAAAACAAGATGAACTAATTGTATACATATATATTAATAAGCTAAATTTCAAAACAGAGACTTAATATTTGGAAATTTTAAATTTTTATCATTGTAAAAGAACTTTTCATAATTTTTTCCAAAACAAATTCAAAATAAAGGACTAAGAAATAATTAAAAAAACTTTGGACACTTCAAAATTTAACTACCCTACTCCTATACTTAAATTAAACATTATCCCCAATGTGTTTTCAATAAAAGAATGGACAAATGAAATATCTGAATAGAGAAAAGAGTTAGAATGATAATACATGCATGACAATGATGGTGCATGGATTTGTTGATGTGCTCAATTGAATGTAACATAGTGTACAATGCAGATGAAAGATATAACTTTATGACACTTAACCTAAACTAACTAACTAATCTACTAAACCTTAAACCTAAACAAACTATGAAGGAGTTCTTAGAAAACTCACTCCATTTCAAAATTGCATGAGAGTCAATATACATCTTGCACCTAGAAATGTATGGTGGTCGTAGTATAAGAACATGGTAGACCACTATGAATCTAAATGACTTGGGACTAACTCGAGCTGAATTTTCCCATGTTTTGTAAAATTGAGGTTAGAGTAGGCCAACATCAAAACGTTTGTAATATTCGTCCTCTCTTACATCATCCCAAATAACAGGTTTAAGCTAGCTCAGCATCTCTTCAAAATGTTCTTCATTTCCCTCTTGATGAAGAGAAATAGTGGGGCTTACACCCTCAGTTTCCTCTAATGTACACATTGGAGCTAGTTGATGTTGGGGTAGAACATTAGTTAGCTCACCTTCTTGTTCTATATTATAGTCTGAGGCATGGATAACAGGTAAGGAATCAAATGATATTTTCCCTTGTCATGGAGTAAACTTCTATTGTGGCTTAGGTTGCTATGTCATTGAATCACCAGGGAAACGATAATTATCATGAGACCATGAAAAATAGGGCTGCCTAGCCCATCCAAAATAGTAAGTTTCAAAATAGAAGTTATCTTTAGGGTTTTGGAATGCATAAAATGCATTCCCTTGTTCCAAAAAGTATTTTGGAAAAAGGGAGCTAGATGGACATGAACAAGTAGGATTTTCTAGACTAGAATAGGTAAAACAATCCTCATACTAAGTTTGCCTTGATGACTCATTGACTAATATAAAAGGTTTTCATTGATTAAATTGACTATCTACTCTTCTCGCCAACTATCTATTACGCTGGACAGATTAGGAGTATCCCCTATCTCATATATATTTGTGTTGTGGAGTAAAATAGTAAGAATGTGGCATTTTATCCCCTACTTCTCTTGCCATATTTTTGGCAGGGTTAATAGGATCTACTTGATTACATGATCCTCAACCCAGTTGAATCAATTTTATATACAACGAAAGATTTCTTCTTTCTTTCTTTGTTTTTTTCTAGCTAGTATAGGGAAAGATAAACTAGACAATGCAACCTATACGCAAAATGATGTACAATAAAAGGAACACACAATAACCCTAACCCTATGGTAAAATAACTGAAAGTTTTTTTTCTTTATTTTGTTTTGGGGAGTGGATTGTAGATAATTGCTTACATGATTAGCTCCACTCTCTCAGACTTGCCCTAGTATTTACCATTTAGATCCTACCTTGATCAACCACTGTGATACCCCAAATTTTCAAACATTATATACATATATAGTATAAAAATAAAATAGACATGATACCTTTTACAAATGCCAATAAATTAAAGACATTTCTAAAAATATAAAGTATTTTTTCAAATCTCCAAGCATCAGAGATCTATAAGACAACATAATAAACGTGAATATGAAGAAATAATACCAACTCATAAGATAAGACATGTCATATCTGACTGTAGGAAAAACACATTAGAAATCACAAGTAATAATATTGGAAGTACTAAAGTCATAAAAAACCAAGGTTTGTCCATCATGACTCAACATCCATCCATAAGGCCATTTCTATAAGTCTAAATATATGTAAGGGAACATTTAAATTTATACAACCCATATACAAGTCCAAAAATGATGTTAAGTCAACTACGTACATCGGTATGATAGTCTCAAATGATGTAATGATCCCCGCCTCCTTTAGTGATGCTCCACCTATTTGCCCTTCTTGATGTCTTGTTCTATATCTGAGGCATTTCATGAAAAGCAGCAATGCCTCAACAAGTTATTGCTTGTGTAGGTACAAAGACATTTAATATTTAACAAATGGATACTGGTAGTGTGATGGATAAAACACATGATCTCATAATAAAACTCATGAAGGTAATAATGGTATGAAAACTCAATAGCCAAGTCTCAAAAACAAAAATAGCATCCACACATGATTCATGTCAAAACCAGAAACCAGTATGGCATGTAAGATCTCGTACAAATCATAAGAATCACATGAGTCAAATCAACATGACATGCATAACACAATATAAAACATAGCTCATAAATCTGATGGTGCCCAGAATAAGCAAATCCATCACATCGAAACACGAGTCCATGTCATGAATAGAGGGACAATCAATCCACTTGTATTCCTTGAGTATACAACACACTCCCACATCTAGTCATGAGTACTCATACCAATCCTCCACTCCTAAGTCTACCAACTATCACTCCTTGTCAACACCAGAATGGGAGACTAAACATTTGTCAAGCATGAGGGGGAGACCGTATCTGTAGTGTGTACTACCCATGATACCACTCCATACAAATTTCCCCACTTTTAAGATAGTTGTCAAATCATCTCATCAAATCATAGTGCAGGTGGCCAACCTTACAACCCGCATAGCATGGCATCCAGCGGGTGAAAAACTTGTCATAAATCTGTAAAAATGTGAAATACACTCATTATCTCAAAACAAGCAATAATAAGTCATGTCGATGCACGAACTGCAAGAGTGCCTATGGCTCACAATCCTAGAGCACTGCCCTCACCACAAGGTCAATCTCTTAAGAACCAGGCAACAAGCATCCTCAATAAATCCATGAATAAACAATTCCAATAAAATAATGAATCAATGCATCATGATAAATAAATAACCATGAGTCTATGGAAAACATATAAATTAGAATGATCATGCATAAGTACAAACTGTATGTGCTGAATAATAGTCTCAAGGTCATAAAACCAAATGGACATGCATCAAATCATCGATATACATGAAATCACCAAATGAACATCAATGGTTTTATACAAAATATATCAATATTGAATGATGTCACCTACATCAGTGAAAACCAACTCTTTCAAGTGTGTCACCTCTCAAATTAATACTATTTGATGCACATGTACAAACTACACACACAATCCATCACTTATTGCTCAAAATCCATCACTTATTAAAGTCAAATTTCCCTTAATCTTGTGTCTGGCCTCTAATCTTGGCCATAAGTTATACATCAACGATCTAGATCATCTAGGTTCTCACAATCCGCAGTGATCAATATTTTAAAACTAGTCTTTCTCCCGTTTACATAATCAATCCAACCATCGGATAATCAGATTTGATATTGATCGATCTAATCAATAGTTCTAATGACTTCTAACGTCCAATTTACTTAATCTATAATTTTTGAGATGATGCAACTGTTGGATCATTCTAAACATCCTATTAAGTATCTCATATACCTCATTCCATTATATTCATAGTGTTTTCTAAGATTTACATGTGTACTAGTAGTCAATCCATTGATCTGATGGTCAGATCATCTTCTAATTAGTTAGATCTATGGTTTGTATCTCATTTAATGGTTTGGATCATAATCTAGGTCAATGTGTGATTTGACCATTAAAACCCTTAATCCACTTATTAGATCATCTAATAGATCAATTTTCAAGGCCTGATCACCCTCAAATCTAGTTGATCTAGCCTATCCTATGATTTCTAGGTTTTAATTAAGTCAAACTATGATTGGATCTAAGTTTTTATCATAAAATTAGGTTTGTGTTGTCAAGATGAATCCAATGGATGTCTCGGATCAAAAATTCGGTTTATATTGCCTCTAGAATTGAAGATTTTCTATTTCAAATCAAATCAATAGTCCAGATCAAACTATACAAAATGGCATCACCAAGATGTAATGCATTTGTGATGCATGTCTAGGATGCATCTGGGCACATTAGGGCTGTCGGGATGCGTGCAAGTGCGTCTCCATCACTAGGAAGCACACACCTGCTATTTCATCCTCAAACAGCACGTGTGTGCCCACACATGCATGGTCATGCCCAACGCACCTGTTCTACCACATTTTCACCTAAATGTATCCTGAGCACAACATCGATTGGGGATGATGTACCCCGATCATTCATTCTTTTTCTTTTTGATCTACAATCTAGATGGTCCCAACATTTGATTATTTTCATCGTTCCTAGGATTTTGAGGGTCTAGGAATCCAATGGATGGCTATGATCATCGATCTAAGCTATCCTTGAGGTAGTTTTTCTTCAGTCATGTCAATTTTCTATGATGAAACTTCATTGGCTGAAAAAACAATTTAACTGGGGAGAAAAATTGACAAACGGCAAAGAAAAGAGAAAAAAAGGTGGGAGAGCTTACTTGCATGCTGGTGTGCAATTTCTAGTGATGCAATGCCAAAGAAATAGAGAAAATGAGGGAGAAAAAAGCAGAGGGGGGAGAAAACTAGTGAAAAATGTAGTAAAACACAGGGGTGGTGTAAAACATGATGGGAACAAGGGGAAAGGGTTGTTTAAAATGCAAAGAAACGGTGACAGCAAGGTTGCATCATTTGCCACCCTCCGTACATGTGACATGACAAGGGAGTGCCATTAACTCAATACCCCTATGTTTTAAGCATTTCTATTTTAAAATCTTGTAAATGGGTCCTATTTGAAAAATTAGTAAAATGCCCCTAAACTTCAAATGCTCATAAATTTTTCATTCGAACTCTGTTTTAGGCATTCTTAATGTTGTTGGATTCCATTTTTTTGAGAAATATCTAATTATGTATGTTTCAACTCTAAATTTATTCTTTATGATTATCATTTCTCTAAAAAATTAACTTTCTAATTTTCATGAAATTCTTGAATAATATTATATAATTATGTCAGAAAATCTACAGATATTACGTCCTTCCCTCATAGAAATTTTATTCTTAAAATTTTACTACGATACAAACAACTTTGGATGGGTCTACCTCATCTCCTCCTATGTCTCCCACGTGGCCTTCTGTGAAGAGTGGTGCTGCCACGGACCTTGACTAATGGAAGAGTCTTGGTTCTCAAGTCCTAGACCTTCCAGTCTAAAATCAACACTACTCTCTCCTCTAACATCAAATCAGGTCTCAACTCTCCAAGTATCTTCTTGAGCAAGTGGGAGGGGTCTTGCACTTACTTTTGCAATATAGATACATGGAAGACATCATGAACATCCACAAGGTGCGGTGGTAAGGCTAACTAATAAGCAACCTCTCCAACTTTCCTTAGATTCTCAAAGGGGCCAATGAACTTAGAGATGAGCTTCCTTTGCTACCAAACCTCATCACTCCCTTCATAGGGGAGACCTTCAAGAAAACATGATCCTCGATGGTATCTCCACATCCTTTGGCTTCCTGCTAGTATAGTTCTTCTAATGACTGTGGACTGCCAAAAGTTGCTTTTGCATCAGTCAAACCTTCTCCACATAGTGCTCCACCAACTTAGACCTTACGTGGCATCTCTCTCCCACCTCACTCCAATATAGGGGTGATTGACATGGTCTACCATGTAGTGCGTCATAAGGGGCCATAACAATACTTGCATGGTAGTTGTTGTTATATGCAAACTCTACAAGCAGTAGATGATCATCCTAGCCACCCTTCCTATTAATTTCGTAAGCCCTCAAAATGTCCTCAATGTTTTGGATGGTCCTCCCTGGCTGGCCATCTATTTGTGGGTGGAAGCTGTGCTAAACCTCAACGTTCATCCCAAGGCCTCCTAGACACTCTACTAGTACTTTAAGTAAATCTAGTGTCCCAGTCAGAGATCATGGTCAAGGGAATCCCATATAGGCTTACGATCTCCTTGACATACATCCTTTGCTCCTTATAGAAATTTTATTTTTAAAATTTTACTTTGATACAAACAACTTTGGATAGGTCCGCCTCATCTCCTCCTATGTCTCCCACGTGGTCTTCTGTGAAAGTGGCGTTACTAGAGGACCTTGACTAATGGAATAGTCTTGGTTCTCAACTCCTGGCCATTCCTGTCTAAAATCAGCACTGCTCTCTCCTCGAACATCAAATTAAGTCTCAATTATCCAGTTATCTGCTTGAGCAAGTGGGAGGTGTCTTGCACTAAGTTCTGCAACATAGATACATGGAAGACATCATGAACATTAGCAAGGTGCATTGGTAAGGCTAACTAGTAAGTAACCTCTCCAACTCTCCTCAAAATCTCAAAAGGGCCAATGAACCTAGAGATGAGCTTCCCTTTACTACCAAACCTCATCACTCCCTTCATATGGGAGACCTTTAAGAAAACATGATCCTCGAAGATAACTTCACATCCTTTCACCTCTTGTTAGCCGAACCTTCTTTGTGCACTGCTCCACCAACTCAAACCTTATGTGGCATCTATCTCCTACATCACTCCAGTATAGGGGTGATCGACATGGTCGACCATGCAGTGCCTCATAAGGGGCCTTACCAATACTCGCATCACAGCTATTTGATTGTTTTCTGCAAGTGCATGGGCTATTGTAGTATAGCGTATGCAAGTATGGGTTGAACGCACAGGGACTCGCTTTAAGAATTTGGAGTTTAAATAAAATTTAATTGGTCAAAATTTAAAATTAAATGCTAAAAATGAAATAAAAATGCAATCAAACTTTAGATGAAAATTACAGAAGTTCAACTAAAAAACATAGAAATTTAACTATAAAAATAAGAAAATTTCACTTTCCTAGATTGATCATCCTTCATTAGTCTTTTTCTATTGTTGCTGGTTGATGATCAACTAGATGGATTAGGCAAATTCTCAAAATTGCAAAGATTTGCCCTAGACAAGGAATTGGAATTTTAAAGGCTTAGATCTAATTTTTTATTCTCAAATTCAAGATCAAGAAGATAATCATGCTATAAAATGTATTAGAAACTAGATCTAAAAATTAAATTATAATCAGAATTGAAACAAATGAGAAATTGAAGAATTCTAGTGATTATAGCAGAACCGTTGATTTGCTCAAGCTTGAATAAGACAAGTTTGGATTAAATAGTTCTTGGATTAATCAAAGAATAAGAAGAACACAAATAATAGAACAAGAATAAAATAGAACTTAGATAAGAACAGTAACAAGATAAGGAATGTAATTAAAAATTTTATAATAAGGACTAAAATGGAATTTTTCCTAAAAATTCCCTCTTTTTCCCCTAAACTAAAAAACTCAAACAAACAGAACAACAATGCCTACTAGTGACAAATAAGAAGCTAGAGATAGGAAATTAGGCTTCTGGTTTGGTGGAGAAGAAGGGGTTGCATCATCCAGTGGAAGTAAGGCCAAATGCCAGTTAGAAGATGACTTGAAGCTGAAGTCGATGCTAAAAAAAAAATGCCAGTGATGATGAGTCAATCTCGGGCACTGAGAATAGCAGGGTAGATATGGTGCAGTGAAGAATTTCCAGGCAAGAGGGGAGAGGGGCAGAATTCTAGGCTGTGCGATGCTGTTTTCCTGTGTCGAGCAGACAAGGGCAATGGAGCAAGATGCAGAAGCGATTAGTGATGACTGGGCATGTTGGGCTTTGCAGGAGTAGTGGATAGGAAAAAGAAAACAACTTATAAGCTAATGATTGGGGGTTGAGAAGTGATGCAGGCTAGAGGTGGGTGCTTGGCCGATCTGGTTCAGATGGGCAAAATGGGATGCTACAGTGGAGAGAGCAGACGATGCTGAAGAGAAGATTGGTGCTGTTAGGTAGAGAGTGTGGATTGGAGAACTAGGTCGGTGGCAAGAGACGAAGAGAGAGATGGTTGCGGTGGCAACAAGACAGATATGCTGGGCTGATTGGAGACACCGGAGATAGGATGATAGGGGGCTTGGGTGATGAGTGTTGGGCCATTGAAGACCTGGGCAGAGAGTCCAGTGAAGGGGGGAATCGCCATGTCAGGTGGACTTTTTAGTTGTGAAAAACATTAAAAAAAAGTACCAATGAGAGGGAGACAGAATCTAGGTGTGAGAGACAAAGATGGGAGATTGAGAGGAGAAAACAATGATAGAACTAAGAAAAAAAAAAAGAAAAAAATGATAAGGAAACAACGACTAGTCAAAGGTAGACAAATCAAACTAAAAAACAACATCCCCATGACTCTCATGGGTTTCTCCTTATAAAGCTATCCCCCTTTCTAATTCTCTTCTCCCCCTCTTTCCTTATCCTCTAGGAGTTAGTTTCCTACTAGGAAACTTCTTCTTCAGTCCAAATCTTATCCATAATCTCTTCTCCTTGTTAGAATTCTTCTTCTTTTGGGAAACCATCCAATCTTCGTAAGCGATATGGTCCTTCAATGCCCACTTGGATAATTTGCACCATTGATTAGCCATCCAAACCACAATTTGTTTGATTTGCAACATATAAGACTAAATTAGAGTCATCTAGCCATAGATTAAGCATCTAATTAGCTCAAATGATCATCTAACTATTAATTTTGATAATTTACTATTGGAAGGTCAATTTGAGCTAAAATTCATATTTTATCTAAAATTCATCAAATTGATGAGTTAAATGGTCTAATTAAACATTAAACTATGGGTCTTTTGGCCAAAATTAAACACTTAACATGCCCCCAACCAATATTTTGATAGTCCCGAGCAAAACATGCATACAAATTTTTTTCCAAAAGCTGATACAAGGTGCCACTTTCATAGGTATTCACAATTACATTTACCATAGGCAACAAGCCCTTGAACCCCTAGGTTACCCCTAGTGGACGAGTTAAGCCTTGTGAGGGTTTGCAGTGAATATACCCACAAAATTCACTAAGGTTGAGTCCCCTATTTTATCTCGGAGAATCCTCATTCATTAGCAATCTACTAGTTTTTCGCAACTTAATGGAGAAGATTTGGCAATTTTACACATCGTACACAAATTAAAGACATTTTATTTAAGTTATTTCTCGTAGTGCATGTGTGTATATAGCCACATAAATCTTGACTTCTAACTCAGTATGCTTTGATTTCATTGGAAATATGTCTTAACCTCAAATTCTCGTAGGTATACTCTCAAAAATCAAACTCTTCAAAAAGGGTTTAAAAATATTTCTCTCATTATGTGACCGAATCCAACACTATAATGTTTCACATAAATTTTTGATGCTCATGAGACTAAGGAAAAGGATCCCTAAGAGTAGATGTTATCACCAAGAATATTAGGGGTAGTTTACCTTAATTCCTTTTTTTTATATCCTCTTTACGGCTAAGTTCCACCTAAGATCTATAAGTCTTTAACTAGGACAAAACGTAGGATTAGAAGAGGTTTAGAAAAGAAGGGTATAAGGATTTCAAAGGTTCAAAATTGACTAGAGGTCTTCAATGAATATCTATTAGGATAACTTTTCTTTTATGGTTGTACTTGAAGTGAATTTCTCCTTCATATTTTTTGTCTTTCTTCTTTCATATATATATATATATTCACTTTTCTTTTTCCTTGGCTTCTTTGGAGGAAAGACAGCTAATTTCCACACTTCCTTGACTTTTTGTCCTATTTTTGAACTTTCTCTACTAACTCTACTCATTTTGACAATGGGCAATGGATATTTATTTTACTGGCATATTTTGGGTTAAGGCAAGTGGGGTTAATAAAGAAAAGGCTTAATAACAGGCTCAAAGGAGCTAACTAGTGGTATGATATACTGGGTATGCTTTATATCTCTAGGCTAAGCAAGGATGGCGTATATCATTTCCTAGGTTTCCTAAAGCCTATCAGATTCAATGAATTTCCTAGAAATAAAGCTATTACTCCTATTTATTCTTGATGTTTAACCAAAACATGGATAATAGGATCACATTAAGTTATGTACATTGAAGAAATTATGGAATTACTTATAACTCTCTTAAAGAAGATAGTCCCTAAACTCACTAGATTATAAGTCTCCACTAGTTTTCCTCAAGGTCTCTAAGTCATACCTCTTTATTAGTCTTGAATGTGCTGTGTGAAATGTTTTTTGAGAATTAACTTTCATAAAATGCTTCAACACATGAATAATATGCAAAACTAATCATATGCATTCCCATTAAGAGATGAAAATAGTGGAATTATTTAATTCTCAACATTCAGTTCTCATCATAGTAAGGGAACTCTACCTTAAATGTTTTTTTTTTCAAATGAATCAAGAAAACTCAAGAAAATTGAAAATCTCTATGTGCATCTACACCTCCCAACCTGAATGAAACATTATCTCCAATGTTTGAAAACATAGGATCCTATAAGGAATTTGAGTGGTGTAGAAGATGAAGATTTGGAAAACATCTATGTTACCGCCCAAGAAGAACTATTTTACGTCTTTAGCTAGACATGACCTAACCTAAATTTCTAAACCTCGAGCTAACTGGATCAGATTATTTGTTCTAATCTTAACCCTCAGATGAAATGGCGAGATTTCTCACACCACTTTAGAATCTCAAGGTAATCTATATATTGCCTCCACCTCGAAAATTGAGGTAATGGTTACACAATGATTTCATGTACTACTGTGCATTTGGTTGAACAATTTGTAGATGAATGCTCCTCTTTTTGACCAAATTGGGGGATAACATAGACCATTATGTTCAGTTTAGCTCTTTTGTCCATTTTCCTAACATTTTCCTAAACTAGGGTAATAAGATTACTCTCCCCTTCCCCAAAAGTTTGTTCTTGTATTACTAGAGGTGGAGACATGGTTTGACTTAAACCCTTATTCTCTTCTAATGTGTACCCTAAAGTAGGTTGATGTACATCAACTGACTCTTTTTCATCTTATTTTATATGCACATGTAGGATATCAAATGGGCCTACATGACTATCTGGCGAATGTTCAAATAAAATTTGTAGGTCCTAATTAGGTACATCTTCTACATCGGAAAGCTCTATTGAAATTTCAAGAATTGTGGGAGTTTCTACCCTTGTCATTGAGAAGTGTCCATCAAAGGCATAGTATCCAACAACTCATTCATCTCTTCATTGGATGTGTCTTCATCAAAGTCATAAGAGTGAGCGAGAGGTTTTGGGTTGGATGTTTCTAATGCTTCATTTTCTTCATCTATGGAAGTCCCTTCATCATAATCGTAACAAGGAGTAGGACATGGCTTAAGTAGATATAAGTTGGAGGTTTTTAAGGATGGTTGTGGACTTTGTGGCTTAGAAGGATTATAAAAAAATTTCATCCTATTATTAGTAATAAATGGCTTTTTAGTATCCCTAATATGTTTCATTTCCTCAGTCCATATTATAATTTCAGCAATATTTCTTTCAGTAGTTTCCCATATTGGTTTCATTTCCTTTACACATTTCTCCATCTTTCGTCTCATTTCCTTATTACTAGCAGCCATGCCTTGTTCTATTATGTCATAAATATGTTGTATGTTTTCTTCTAATAGTGGTTCTTCATGCTGTAGAGGAAATGACTCACAGGATTGATATTATTGTGGCATTGGGGTATTGAAAAAGGACTGAGTAGGTTGAACACATGATGGTTGACCCTGATATTCTAAATAATCATGGTAGTGTTGACCAAGGTGGGACCATTGAGGTTTTTCTTAATTTTGATAATTTTGATACCATGGTTGATCGTGATGCTTAGCTCATCCATTATAGTCTTGGTAATTTGTCTCAGGATAAAATTTGCTAGAGTATGTGAATGCATTAGGTGCATCTACTGGCTCTTGATAGTATTCATTGTATGTGGAGCTTGGTGATGGCCATCAAAAAATGAGAAGAGAATGCTTAGAATAGGTATAGTCATACAGTATTGAGGTTGTGGCACAACTTGCCTAGAAGTTATTATCCTAAGCAATTGACTTTCCATAATATCTAACCTATCCATTGATGCATCTAATCTCTAAAATCTATCCCCTTCTCTATAGGTTGTTGTCCTCAACTTTGTATACAACAAAATAAATCATTGTATACAACAAATGAGGGTTTTTTTTTTAAAGGAAAAAAACTAACCTACATGATGCAACCTAACTTCATAAAATGATGCACAAACAAAGGGCACAGTCAAATAATCCTTAGGCTAATAAGCAACAATATTTTGACTTTCTTGAATTTGTGTGGAGGCAATGCTTTTGGATTAGCCTAATCTAGTGCTCCTCCTCTCTTTCAGATTTAACTATTGCTTACCAGTTAGGTTCTACACAAGATGTTTAGTACCTCAACAAATGTCAACAAAAGGCATGGGAAAATAACTTGGATTTTAAGACACCTACTATAGCCACAGTGCTCAGAAACCACTGGAGTGACAATAGATTGCATCTTAGTAAGAGGGTCCCATGAGCATGTGATGGTCATATAGGTCTCTTCTAATTGATTTTAGATTAATTTGAAAGGTAGGGTTGGCGCTTGTGGTGATTATCCTAGTAAGCCAAGGAGTGGTGATGAAATCCGCCATTGATCTTGTAAGATCGGGTGCCCTTACTAATTAATTTCTACTCTTCTTGGCAGTTTGATCAACATATATATCACCTTAAAGTAGTAAATGTGCCCTAAGAATGCAATTAAAATAGTAAACTGATACAAAACCCTAAAAATGTAACAATTATCAAATATGCTTTCTATATGCAATTATTCTACCAAAAAATGCAAATTATCCTAAATTCAAACCCTAATCTAAGAAATAAAAGGAGTGAGGGATCCCTAATCTAAGAAACAATGTTCATCCACTTCTTAATACATAATACCATGTATACATTTAAATACATCAATCTCCACAAACATGAAAAACCAATAACCACTACATCGCATCCACATCTTAATCTTTTGATACATTATCATCTATGTATACATTGAATAACAAGCATTCTATGGATGTAATACTTCAAACAATCTTTATAAACATGAAAAACCAAACATCATATGCACCTCCATACACATTCCAAACCACCATCTACTACAATGCATCATCATCTTTCTTGATACACTACCATCTCTGCACACATTTCACAATAAATATTCTATACACCTGATACAAACAATCTTCACAAACTTGAAAAACCAAACATCAAACATCATATACTCATCATTATCTATCAACATCTATCTTGAAAATAATTTAGATAAGAAACTACAACATATGCATTGTCTCTGACATCCACATTCACTTCATTTGTAATTTCATACATATTCTACGTAACCCTCATTCTTTATCTTGTAAAAGTTATATAATTCAACCACCATATATTCACTTCATGTTCAGACTCCAAATTCACTACATCTATACTCCTTTATTCCCACACTCCAAATTTCCACTCATTCATTGCTTAAAATGTATATATATATATATATATTTCAAATAAAATAATAAAATCTAAAGGAACACAAACAATTTAATGAAAAAATACTTTATTATGTATTTCAAGTCCAAGTAGTTACCCTAAGTAATTTAATTGAAACTCATTATATACTCAGCCCATTCATTTCTTATTCCATTGAGATTTACTCCGGAGTAACTCTTCTTGTTTGCCCACTCAGAAAGCATAGCAGCCTGAAATAAAAAATATTTAATTAAGCTAAAACTTTTTAGCTAAATCCTTAAAAACTATAGAAAAATATAAGATTATGCAAAATAAAAAGTGTTCTACCGTTTTTAAATGGGAGGTAGGAGTAAAATCAAATATACGGATCCTCATGTATATTAGCACATAATACCCACACTCTTAATCAGACTATTGTTTATGGCACTGTGCAATAAGGACAACAAAAAGAAACTCATAAATACCATTTTTAATAAAGTAAGTTTAATTAGCAATAACTTCGAGCAATTAAATATTTCATATACCTTGACATTCTTCCACGTGTGTTTTGGTGGTTGTAAAATCTCGATTACTGTCATCCATTCCCATCAAGTCTTACAAATTTAAATTTCAAATGCATTATAGATGAATAACAAATTACTTATCTACACATAATAAATGAAAAAAAATTCTTATTTATTTATAATATTGGTGAGGACGGGGTGGATGTGCGCTCCACAAGAATAAAAAAAGAAAGCATGATCACCATGCACATCCAAAACGCATAGCATCCAATGAGACCTACGTATATAAGAAAATTAAAACTTACCCACTATTGTAGGGAATCATTAATCCTTGTCCCTGAGAGTACCGAAAGAAGCCTGGCAAAATATCTTTAATACCCCTCTCAATTGGCCATTGCTTCGTCACTCCATAAATGATGCTAGGGTTAAGGAAATGGTAAACGGTACCCTCACCCTCAAAAAGGCCAGTAGCATCATTCAAGAAGCGGCATAAAAGAAATAATTATTACATATTCCATTAAAATATAATACACCAAATGATTTACAAGCAAGTATGTGCATATACCCTATGTAGGAGACAATATGCGGGTGCTTGAGCAGATTCCACAGGCAAACTCGTAATAGCTCCTCTTCCATAAGTGGCACTTCAACAACATCCTCAGCAATCACTCCTTGCTTGATTTGTACATCATTGATACAATATTATCATTAATGAGGCCATAGATTAACCTAAGGGATTGAGGTGTGGTGAGACTTCTACACTCTCCTAGGTCGGCTGTTGTAAAAGATGTAAAAATTTTCATCTAAATAATATAAAATTATATTAATTATGAAGTGGGCCTAATTTATGACAAAAGAAAAACCATATATATATATATATATATACAAGTACCTGTTCCATTGGTGCAGCAGCTAAAGGTTGCAACGGAATGGCAGCCAATCTCGGTGCCTCATTTTGTTTCTAATTACTCGTATAGAGTTATTAAACAATTAAGTGAGGTCTTTAGCTAAAAATATTAATGAGAAAGGTATGTAGTATGATATGATACATATCGTGGACTCTATGGGAATGACTAGTGGCTCTAGCCAAGCGACGTGATATGCAATTGCCTCCCCAATGGTTATAATATTTTCCATTTCTAATGGAAAAGGTAAGCAAACATTAGCATTCAAATCCATAGTAATGGAGACCCGCTTAGTATGTGGTGGCACACTAATTCCATGAAAAGCATTTGATTCATGCTCATAGCATGAACCAACTACTACAATATTTTCACAAGAATCCAAGGCCAACAGGCATTGACCCACCTGGAAATCAAATATGCAATGTAGAGGTTGAGATATAGAGTTATTATAAATAGACAATGAAAATTTATAGTGTTGTCAATGTATATACCTCTTGGGCAGGAATTTCCTTTTCAAGGAGAGGCAAATGTCCTTCATTATCTTCTTCATATGGGGAATTGCAGCTCACATGTGATGGAGGTACAGTAGCGCACGATTGCTGAGCAAGGGGTTGAGGAACAATCATCATACCTCCCTTACGCAACTGTCTAAATAAATCACCCTTTATTTTCTCCACGAGCCCATTGTAGTGCTCATCATCTTGAAGTCTAGGTATACGTCCTCCAACAAAGAATTTAGAAGGAACAACACTTCAACCCATGCCCCTAACTTGACTAGGGTAGTCCTGCTTATTGCCCAAAGCCCTATACAGGAAGTCATCCTTGCCATTAGTGCTGCTTAAAGTTCCTATCGTAGCACTTTCTTGGATAATAATGTCCTACAAAATTTAATTAGAAAGACATGATCATTGCATCTAATTAATTGTAAAAAATTTATAAACAAGTGGAACCACTTACTATGATCGAAGCAATTTGTGCAGTAGCTTCATCTACAAACTTGTTGCCAATACGGCCCACTGAATGTGCCATTTTCTAGAGGATTGAGAAATCAATGGGTTCCATAGTCCTAGCATTTTTTGCTTTCAAGAAAAGGTGTGGTTCTATACAAATGCATTCCAAGCCTCTTGGTCAAAGACGTTGGAGTAAATGGAAGGCACCATGTATAGCCTTGATGTATTGTTGACATTTGGAGCTATGTAATTGTGAAGAAGGTAGTTCTTCCATTTTCTCCATTGCTCACTTGCCCCTTGTAAAGCACGCATCTTCTTGTCATCTGGCACGTCAAAGGCAAACTGTAAATTGAACACATCAAATTACTATATTTGAAAAATAAGGAAAGTTATAATGTAAATAATACATGTACTTAGTGTTTACATACCTTCACCATTTTCCATATTGAATCTTTTGTCAAGGATGGCGCATGTCTCCAATCATCAAATGTGATAGAAACCATGCTTCTTATTGTAGAGCAAAGGAAACTACTATAAGTAGGGGCACTCTCACCAATATCTTGCCCTCTACTATTGTATTGGACAATTTCTTTAATTCCCTTCGACTTTCTTTTGATAACCTTTTTCATTTTTGTTCCCCCTCTGCCCTTTGTTTTTGTAGTAGTGCTCATGTTGGCCTTTTGTTCATGCTCTTGAATGTGGCCGTAATCTTCAGTTTATTGTTCTTATCATTTCATCATTACTACAAAGAAACACTCAATGATATTAGAACAAAAAAGGATATGTAATGAATTTAAAGAAACCAAATTCCATCCAATAATTGAATTACTAAGTATGTAGGACCTATGGATATCAATCATTAAGTATTGTATAGAGAACAAGTATATGGCTTAGGAAAATGAAACTTGACATAGTACTTAAATAAAGAGAAATGCCATAAGATGATGTACATAGACTATGAATGTGACAGGGAGATGAATATGATATAAGCCATGGAAATTCTATAACTAACTAAATGCAATGAGTATGTCATGGAAATTGGCATGTGATAGGCTATGGAAATGCAATCAAAGAAACACATAACAATGAGATAAGCCATGGCATGATGTGATAATACTTAGGTTAAAAATTAGTGACCAAAGTATTAAACATGAAACATTGTGACAATGATTATCAAAGTGGAAGCTAAATGAACATGGCTGGTTGAACAATTATCATAACACATGAACTTGAACTAGTAAGAAAATACATTCATGAAGTACCTAGCATGACTAGCTAGGATTGATTGATCCATGATGTGAAAACTAAATTGAAACTATACTTCCAAGTACTTTGATTGTGTTATACATGCCTTTGAAAAGAATTACATGAAAGAATATGGAAAATCAAATCTATAAAAGGCAAATGGCTAGAAAACATTGAAAACCAATGCATAAAAAATTCAAGGAAATGGGAGCATCTAGATTGCACTAGTTTTGGGATAAAAGGAAATATGAAAGGTAATACGACATGTCTTGGCCTAGTGTTGGCATGAACATGTTAACCAAGTAAATGGATATATATTAGTGCCTTTTTAAGCTTTAAAACCTTAAAATGGACTATATTGTGTCATTAACCACTTCATAAACTCTAGAAATATGAAGCATACAACTATTGTTGATTAATTTAGTCATGCATTTGATAAGGTTCAAGTAGAATCACAAAGATTGGTAGTTAATGCTATTGTTGAATTTTATAAGTTTTGCTATGTGATGATTTGCATGTTTCATGCTTTTGGTTATGAATACTTTAGAAATGAAATTTTCATGCCAAGCACCATGTTAACCATCTATGTATGTGATTTCTCTCTCTTTTTTGCCTAAAGTTGGGCCATTTGTTTCATATTATGAAATAAATAAGCATCTCTTTTGAATTTGATTGGATTTGACTCAACTATGAATTTTATTCACCAACTCAACTAGTAAAAAACTTACCAAAAGATTTCAAACCATTGATAACATTGGTAAATGTAGTAATAGATTTCAAAAATAGAATCATTACTTTTCATCATAAAAATATTCATAGTTATGGATTGCATATAGGTTGTCCCAAAAATCTTTAGCTGATGTGTAGGTTGACATTGGATTGAATTCATTAGCATCTAAAGCACAAACTCATGGTTTTGGTGTTGCGAGTAATTTTAAAGATACACCACCTATTTGAAGAGAGATTGGTCTTGATATAACGAGGAAAGAAATTAGAATAAAATGGAAACATGCATTGGACTTACTAGATGTTATTAATAGAAATGGTAACAAAAAAAGAGAGGAAGCAATCAAGCATGCATGTAAGATTTGCATACTAATCACTTAATTCTTTGCAGAAAACCATGAAAATTAGTCATTAAGAATAATTCAATCAATATTAGTAAATGAAGGTACGCCCCACCCACTGCTAGGATCCCCCCTCACCTTCGCTGCACTTCTAACCCCTCCTTGCCCCTCACCTCCCCCCACTTTGGTCCCCACCTGAACCCCCACCCCCAGCTCTCCCCTCTCTAGTATATCCTACCCCACCCTCAACCTCCCCCCTCTTTGGTCCCCACCCAAACCCCCTCCCTGCCCCCACCCCCTCTCCGGTCCCCACCTCTTGCCTCTTTCGTACCCCAACCGAACCTGCACCATGCCCCCACTTTGGTAGCCACCGAACCTACCTCCGACACCCCACCTCGCCCCCTCTCTAGTCCCTACCCAAGCACACTCCTCCTCCCCTCCCACGTTGGAATGCCCTCGCCCCAATCACCAATCGTTCGAACCAAGCTCCCCTCCCCCAACCTCACCAGAACACATCCAACCCCCCACCCCAGTCATCCAAACCCAGCTCCCCTCCCCCTACCCCCCGCCCGACCCAACCCAGCTCCCCTCCTCCTCCTCGCCCACCTCTCCTCATAGAACCTAGCTCCCCTACCTACCACTACCCCCCTCCCCTAGGCCTTCTCCCTCCTTGAACTTCTTCTCCTCTTCTTTCTTCTCCCTTATTTTTTGTCTGGGGCGGGAAGTCTATTTTGTGGTTTAAATATGGGTGAATAAAGAAGTCATTTATATATAAAATGACTTTAAAAGTTAAAATTCATTTATATATATATATATAACAACTCTAAAATGTTAGACTTTTAAAGTTGTTTAGAGAAAAATGACTTTACAACTATAGACCTCTTTTATAATTTTTATATTTATAATTTTTTATTCATTATATATACACTTTTTATGTTAGTACTTCATATATAACAATTATTTAATTTTAAATAAAAATATATATATTTGATTGACAATATGCTTCCAAAGTTTACTTGTGCCACAAAATACGGTGATAACCAAAATTAAGAAATAAAAATATGTGATAACCAAAGAAGTACAAAATTTGTAGTAATAAATTAACATTAAGCAAAATAAGATGGTAAATTAAATTTGAGGTGGGAATGTGGGTGTGTTAGCTTAAATTTCCCTATCCATTTCATGAACTATATATATACATGTGTGTGTGTGAGAGAGAGAGAGAGACTGTTGTTCTTATATATATATATATATATATATTAAAGTTTTCTTGATACTAAATTCACATAAGTTAAACTTTTATAAATTGTTATTTGATGTACATACTTTAAAAGTGCCCACTTTTGAGGTCAACATAGGTTCATGCATATAGTCTTTGTATGCTTACATATATCTAGATATCAATCCATATATGTGTGTGTGTGTGTGTGTGTGTGTGTGTGTGTGTGTGTGTGTGTGTGTGTGTGTGTGTGTGTGTGTGTATTTGATTGACACTAAGCTTCTAAAGTTTACTTACTTCACAAAATATTGTAGAAAGACTCCTAAAGAAATAAAAATATGTGATAACCAAAGAAGTACAAAAACTATAGTAATAAAAAAACATTAAGCAAAAGTTGGGCATGTACCATAGGGGGACATACCATAGAAGCTTTGCAAGAATGCCTATAACTGTCTCTGTTGAATTCTTCTTTAACTTCCATCTTGGCTGTCCACAAGTTGGGAATGTAGTTTTATCCTTGTGCTCCTTCCTATACAAGATGCAATCATTGGGACACGCATGTATCTTCTCATACTTCAACCCCAATGCAGCCATCATTTTCTTAGTCTCCCATGTGGACCTCACCAATTTATTATCCTTTGGTAGCATCTTTCCCACTACTTTCAAGACTTCTGAAAGCCTTGACCTAGAAAACAAAATATTGATTTCATGTTGTAAAGCTCTACCCCTATGGATAGCTTGCTATAATCTTTACACTCAGGGTACAACAGCTAATCGACTTCCTCTAATGTGGCATGAAATTGTTCAAGGCCATCTTGGAAGTCATCATGTGCATCTCGAAATATTGGTACAACTGTACTATTGTCCCCAACACTTTCTACAATGTCTTGATCATATATTCTAGGAAAGTTCTTCTCCATGCCAAATCCATGGGTGGTAACTTTCATCTATTCCATTAAAGCACAAGTGTTCTCTCAACATCCCTGCAGTTACTTTTTTCAAGTTTCCACATTTTGAGCATGGACAACAAATGTCATTACGATCAACACTTGCCTAAGTGCAAACTCTATGAAATTTTTTGTACCCTTCTCATATTCTTTCAATGTCCTTGTCGTAAACATCCAAACATATTTGTTCATTATCATAAGAAATTGAAGCAAATTTGCATGGAGACTTGTAAGACATAAAACATTAGGTTAGGCATTTTACGAAACATTAAATATACATGAATTAGAAGTATTCAAAATAACTACATTTCATGGAAATTTTCAATTAACAATGAAAAAAGGCAGATTATGACGGACACATTTACAAATAAAATCAACTTTAAAAAGAACAATTTTTAACTCACAACCTTGTAAAAAAATTTCAAATAAGCATAATACCTATGAGACGAACATAGAGATACTAACCAACACTTAAAAATCGATATTGACCTTAAATTTGTGAATGTAATTCAAATTCATAGATGTAGGATTTGGTTTGAAGTAGGGAAACTGAAGTCTAGTTTAGTTTTTGTGCACAAATAATAAGCAAAGAGTGCAAGGTAGAAGTCAATGAAATAATTCTTAAAATAGAAGTACAATTGAATTCATTTTATTGAAAACGACTTTAATAGTTTTTAATTTTAACACGAAATTTTTATTTATTTAACTTTTGTACATTACAAATTTATATGAATGCACAATGAAGCTGATTTTACAACATAATCATATGTATATATATAAACAAACACATTAACAAAGAAATCAAATTATTTTTTGATTACATCGAATGTTGCATATATATCAAAATAATACATATTATTAGATCTTGGCAGCTAAGATCAAAGAACAAATCTGCTCTTTTTTATCAAAATTTGGCCTAGTATTCTGGTGACACCACTCTTTTTCTTCAAAATAGGCCAAAAGTTGATGTTATAACCACCCTCTTCACCAAACCCTAATTTTGGGTGAGAACCACAAATCATATTATTTTCCCTTTCTTCAACAGGGAGGCTTGAGAGAGAAGTAGTTGTCATTTTCAATGAAATCATACAATTTTGGCAAAACCAAAATGATCAAATAGATTCCTTAACCCCAAGATATGTAGTGTGAAAATCAACATGATCTACAAAATAAAAACATAGAAAGGTTAGTAATAAGAAAAGAAATATTCATGTGATATAAAAGAAGTTGTGGTTTACTTATAGTTTTTTTCTATGACACAAACAATTGAAATATAAAAATGGAAAGTAAGAAGGGAAAAAAGAGTAGCATAAGGCCTAAAGACGAAGTTGTCATGCCAAAAACATGAGAAGAAGAAGATAAAGGAAAAAATGTACTATAATAGCTATTTATAAATCATCGAAGACTTTAGAAGTCATTTAGTGCTAAATGACTTTGAAAATATCTAACTTTTGAAGTTTCTTAGCACTAAACAACTTTAAAAGTTCGTTCTCACTAAATAAAATATTCCCACCAAATTTATGGTGCACTTTTCAAGTCACTTCCTTAAAACAACTTCAAAATTTATCCATGTTTAGAGTCGTTCTTATGAAGACCATTCAAAAGTTATCAACTTTTGAAGTTGTTTTCATAAAAATGGCCTTAAAAGTTCTTCACACAAAAATTCCCTTCTCACACTAGTTTTTTAAAGTCACTTATGCTTAAACGAAGTCTTACGTATATATATTCAAAGTCATTTATTTTCAAACGACTTCTAAAATATTTATAAAGTCGACATTTGTATAAGCGACTTCTTTATGCCGACTTTAAAAACCTCTTGTGTAGTGGTGTGCGTGGGTGCCCTCTGTGACTCAATGAATGTAAAGGGTTGCTTGCCTTTATTGGGCTGGCTCAAACCATGTCTAGTATGGAGGAAATGTCTCTTTAACATTAGGCCATATCTGTTGACTCTTGTACTAACATGGGATATGCAATAATCACCCAATTCCTCAGTCTAGGCATCAATCCATCAACAAATCTTTTAGTAGCCTCCTCAAATGAAATGAAAGTGTTAGGGGTAAACCTCCAGTTCAAATACTGCTAAGCCGTCAAGTCTCACGCTCTAAGGTGGCAAAATTCCTCTTCATTGCATGTAGGGCATGAGGTGGGAAGTACGGGTCATCAAAGACCTTCTTAAAGGCCTCCCAAGTAATTGTCCCTGTGGAATAAGGGTTCATCCTCTAAAATGTTTGCAATAGAAAACCTACCTCACCCTTCATTAGGTAGGCAGTTACCTGCACTGGATCTTCTGTAGGAATTTTCATAGCACTGAATGTTCTTTCAACCTTTAATATTCATCTCTCTCCCTCCTAAGTGTCACCTTCCCCATGAAAGTGTGGTACCATCTTCTGAAATCTCTCTAGTAGCTTATTCATTGTACTAGAATTGGCCGAAGCACCATCATAGTTTTGGGTATTGGTGCTACCAACACCTTATGGGATGACTGGGTCAACAAGTTTATAGGTGTTGCAGCTATCATCACCACTGGTGTTGTACCTATGGTTTGCACCATTAGTAGTGCATGAATCATCTATTGTAAATGCAGGAGTCGACCTTGTATCACCTTGGCCATTGTATCCGATCCCTACTCCTCTGCCTTGAAGACTGGACAAGGGTGGCAATAGGTGGGGCAAGGGTGGACCTTATTCTCCTCCTAAGAGTCATCCTTCAACTATCAATATGATTGCGGTAAATTCTCTCTCCAACTCATCTCTAGCAATAACTTTATTACTATAACACTTAAGTGGTGTCATTGATGTGGTAATGATGGAGTAGACTAGATTCTAATACCTATTTGTGACACCCCCAAATTTTCAAACAGTAAATGCATATATAATATAAATATAAAGTAGGTGGGATCCCTTTTGCAAATGTTAATAAATTACAGACATTTCCAAAAATATAAAATATCTAATTAAAAATAGATTTTTTCAAATCTCTAGGCATCAAACAATTTAGGAGAAAAAATGATAAATGTATATATGAAGAAATAGTACCAACTCATAACATAAGACATGTCATAACTGATTGCATGAAAACTACATAAATATTCACAAGTAATAATACTGGAGCTACTAAAGTCATTAAAAACCAGGGTCTGTCCATCATGACTCAACATCCATTCATAAGGCCAAGTCCACAAGTCTAGAATATGTGTGCCTCTCTCAAATTAATATGGTCTAATATACCTATATAAACCACACACACAATCCATCACTTATAGCTCAACATTCATCACTTATTAAAGTTTGATTTTCCTTAATCTTTTGTCTGATCTTTGATCTTCGCTGTAGGTTATAAATCGGTGGTCCAAATTACTTAATTTCTCACAATCTAAAGTGATCAATAATTTATCATTAGTCTTTATCCCATTTACATAGTCAATCCAACCATTGGATGGTCATATCTAATATTGATTGATTAGATCAATAGTTCTCAGGACTTCTAAGGTCCAATTTTACATAATCTATAATTTTTGGGACTGTCCAACCATTGGATCATTCTAAATATTCTATTGGGTATCTCATATACCTCAATCCATCATATTCACAATGTTTTCTAAGATTTACATGCGTATTAATAGTCAATCTATTGGTCTGATGGTTGGATCTCATCCGATCAATTAGATCTATTGTTCTTATCTCATTCAATGGTTTGGATCATATAGGTCAATCTATGTGCTCTAACCATTAAATCCCTCAATTCCCTTGTTAGATAATCTAATAAATCAATTTTCAAGGCCTGATCACCCTTGATCTAGCTGATTTAGCCCATCTTATGATTTTTAGTTTTAATTAAGTCAAAGTATGGTCAGATCTAAGGTTTCATCAAAAAATTAGGTTCGCATCATCAAGACAAATCCAAGGAATATCTCGGATAAAAAATTAGGTTTATATTGCCTATAGAATTGAAGATTTTTTGTTTTAGATCAAAATCAACACTCCATATCAAAATATGGATCAAAACTGAATAAAACGGTGATGCAGAGACACATTACATTCATGATGCATGTCCAAGATGCATCTGGGTGCATCATAGTTGTCAGGATACATGTGGGTGCATCTCGGTCACTAGGATGCACGCAGGTGCATCTCTATCACTAAGAGACATGCGCATCCTATTTTGTCCTCAAACAGTGTGCGCGCTTGTGCTTAGTGCTCATGCATTCTAGAGCATGGCTTCTTGAATGCATCCTAGGTGCAACATCCATTGGGAATGATGCACTAAGACCATCCATTCTTTTCCTTTTTGATCTATGGTGTAAATGGTCCTAAAAGTTGACTGTTTTCATCATTCCTAAGGTTTTCAGAGTCCATAAATCCAATGGAGAGCTCAGATCATCCATCCAAGCTATCCTTGAGGTGGATTTTTTTTTATCATGTTAGTTTTCTCCAATGAAACTTCGTCGACTAGAAAAACCAATCTATCTTGTGAGAGAAAAGGAGAGACGACAAAGAAAATAGAAAAATAGGAGGGGAGAGAGCTTACCAATGTGCCAGCGTGTGATTTTCAATGATGCAATGCTAGAGAAATAGAGAAAATTTGGGAGACAATAGAGGGGGAGAAAACTAGTGAAAAATGTAGCAAAACAAGGGGGGTTAAAAGATGATAAAAACAAGGGGAAGGGGGGGTTAAAATGCAAAGAAATGATGGTAGTAGGGTTATGTTGTTTGCTAATTTCCATACATGCAACGTTATCAGGAGGTGCCTTTATCAAAACACCCCATGCATTTTATGCATTTCTATTTTAAAATCAGATAAGTGGGCCCCATTTGGAAGATTACTAAAAGGCCCCCCACTTCAAATGCTCATAACTTTTTCATCTAAACTATGGTTTGGGTATTCTTACTGTCATTATATTCCATTTTTTGAGCACTATCTAATCATTCATGTTTAAACTCTTAATTTGGTCTCTATAATTATCAATTCCCTAAAAATCAAATTTCTATTTCCATGAAATTCTTGCATAATATCATATAATTATGTGAGAAAATGTATAAATATTACAACTACTTCACACCTTCCTCCATTATCTATAAGTGATCTAAGTCATTGCATGTGTTGGTGGAGTAGTTGTTTAAATACTAATATAGCTTATCAAGTAGGGGCCACTAGAGTGACAATAGTTTGTCTCCTTTCAGAAGGGTCCTATGAGCCTCTATACTACTATAGGTCTCTTCTAAGTTGATTTTAGTTAAATTGGTGAGGCCAAGGTTGTGTGTAAGATGATAGTTAACCTAGGTGGGCTAATGAAATCCACCCTTGGTTTTGTGGGAATGAGTGTCCTTACTAATATTTTAAGCAATCCCACATAGTTCAGTTAACATATATACACCTCAAAGCATTTAAACATGCCCTAACATGTAAGGAAATCAATAAATCTAATACAAAACCCAAGAATGCAACAATCTATATAATGCTTTCAATATGCTCTACACTAACATCCACAACACAAATAAATTAATGCAAACTAATCTAAGAAATGGAAAGAGATTAGTTAGCTTATAGGGGTTCCTAAAAATATTCTTCTTGTGTAAGGGTAGGTCCATGTACATGCCACCTCCTCTTCTAGGTTAGAATAGCCCACTCTTAACCTATATTATTACAACTCTTTTTTTAAATTTAACTGAATAATGGTATATATAAAAATTATAAGATTGGCCTCATTAGAATTCACTCAAATAAAAAGACTGCAACTATCTTAAGTCTTCCTCCAAATTTCCTTCACAAATAAAAATAGGAAGTATCAAGTTCTTCAAGAATAAGAAAAGCATGCAATAATGCAACTATATAATACGCATCCCAAAAAACTATGACTAATGGTAAAGTATTATAAACTAGAGTTTAATTAAAATCCGTTGCGAGTTCTTGGAAATGGCACTAAAAAATTGATGTGCTGTAATCATTACTGCAAGTGCATGATCGCAAAGACACTAGAAATATGGGTTGATCCCATGAGGACTTTGGGTTCAATTAAAGTCTAAGTTAACCTACTCTAACCTAACCAAAGATTAATGAAAGCAAGAAAATAAAGCACTAAAGTAAAGTAAAAAACCAAATAAAGAAAGAAAGGAAATGAAACAAACAAAGTAAACAAAACTTCCTTTGAAGGATCGGTTGTAGGATGCCTTAGTTGTGTAACTCAACTAGGATCTTTATGCATCCTCTTCTTTTCTGGGCTTGAATTTTGCTTTGCAGCTTTATTTGTTGTGTCACTCAATAGGGGCATGTACACTTCTTTTCAATCCAAAATACATTACTTTACAACAAAGCTTTTCTCATCTATAACCCGACATGCCACTTACCTAATGCTCGAATCTCAATCCAATGATCCTCAGGAATGACATATTAGGGTGGCTAAGGAAAGAGGCACCTAGTTACTTTTCCTAACATATCATCACCCTTAATAGAAGAAAAAGAAGAGATGGAGTGAAAAAATGAAAACAAATGTTTGGTTTTCCTTAGCTAGAAACTCTTATAGAAGAGGGTAGCTTTAGTTAGGAGAGAGGCAAAGAGGAGATAGAGGTTATTCATTTTTAAGGGAGGGTTAACCATAGAGAGAGATGGTGTTCCATCTTGAAAATGCTGAGTACCGTACCACCTTAAATAATTTTGGAATTAAACCCTCCTATTCCACTCATATTGGTTACTGTTTTTATATATTACATTGAGTTTTGACTATTGGATGGCCGAAATTTTTTTTATTCAACCACAACCACTATTAGATTTGACCATCCAAAACATGGATCGTGTGTTGATCAACGGTTAAAGTTACTGGTCCAAGAAAACATTAGTCTACAATAAGTGATACTAGATGTATGTGCATTAATCTGAACCATTGATCAGCAATCATTGGTGCGGATCATAGTTTTTCAATAACTGGTTGAATTGTCTAATTTTCTATACATGGCTAGAAGGTCAAATTAGCAATGAGTGGTTGAGCTCGTGCGATTTGTTTAATGGTTGATGATAAAAAATAGATCTATGATTAATATTGGTGCTCATTTGATCTAAGAATGATTTGAAACATGGATTAAAAAGCACTATTTAAAATGATAGTTCAGGGTTTCATCTTTAAAAATGACATTCTAGGGAGGGTTCAGGATTCTGTTTTGAAAACAACAAGTACTGCACATGTCTGCCGTAAAAAATTTGGTATTAAACCCACCTATTTCTTGACTTTGAGTTACTATTTTTATATATTACATGAATTTTGACCCTTTGATGTCTAAAAAAATGTGAACCCAACCACCAACTATTATCAGATACATGTATACCATAGATTTGACCATCTGAAACATGGATTGGGTCATTGATCAATGATTAGAGTTACTAGCCTATTAAATCAGCTATTTATAATCTATGATAGTAGATGTACATAGATCTAAACCATCAACAATCAATTATGCAGATATGAGTTTTCTAGCAACTAGTAAATAGCTTGATTTTGTATCCATGGCTAGAAAATCAAATCAGCAATCTAAATCGATAATAAAAAAATAAATATATGGTTAATATTGGTTCACATTTGATCTAAGAAATATTTAAACTATTGATTAAAAAGAGACGTTTCTAAAGATGATTTAGGATTCCATTTTTAAAAACAACATTTTTCAAGATGGCTCAAGTTTGTCTTAAAAACAACAAATTTTAAATATGGTTTAGGGTTTCCTCTTGCAAATAAAGAGTACTATATGTGCCGCCACAAAATAAAAAATAAAAAATTAAACCCTTCTATACCCCTTCCCTACCTCCTCCCCTTCATTGATCCCCAGCAGCCTAGTAGTCTTCCTCCCTCTACATCTCCCTCTGACTCATGAGTGGTTGAAAAAACCCTACAGCCATTGTGTAAGACTAGGTAGGTTTCCTCTCTCTGACTCGTGAGTGGTTGGAAAAACCCTACAACCTTTGTCAAAGACTAGGTAGCTTTCCTCTCTCTCTCTCTCTCTCTCTCTCTCTCTCTCTCTCTCTCTCTCTCTCTCTATATATATATATATATATATATATATATACACACACACACACACATATATATATATGCTAAATTTCATTCCCCCAAATATATGGGATCCTCAAAGATGAAATAAATAAATACTCTTTTCCTCACTACTTTATTGATTTGTTGTTTTTTCTTTTACTTTTTTTTCCTCATAAGAATCTTATTTTATGGTAATACAAGTTATGTAGCAATTTCAACTTTGAATTCAATGATAATATATGACATGTTCAAATTATGATTTTATTTCTTGGATGTAATGGAAAATTGGAAGCTGATGGTTATTGACTGACACTTTATTCTATTTTTCCATGAGTTAGGGGTTGTTTGGATATGGATATGGATCTTTGGGTTTAATTTTATAATATTTTGATGTGTGATGCACACTATATTCTATTATGAATGTAAGAAGACCCACAGAAAAGATAGTCCATTAACGAGATCTTAAAATGTAATTATGCATAAATTTATATGCATGTTGTTGTTTCTATGGAGTTGTTCTGCCTCTCAATGTCAAAATCAATAATAGAGAAGATAAACTTCTTTAATTTTATCTGACACTAGTTGTGGGCTTGCTATGCAAGTCATATACTACAATAGGTTTGCCATCAAGCCATTTATTTTCAATTTTACTACAAATAATGCCATCACAAATAACAATAATTTTCAAGACCATGAATTCCACAAATTACAGACCATAGTTAAATTAGACATCACAATTGTCTATCAATGATGAGGGGACTGTCATAGTCATCTACAAGAATGACAAACTATTCTCAAGCATAGCAACAATTTGTGCTCCATCGCTACTTATGTTTATAATAGTGTGACCGGATCTCAAAGAATTGTTTCTAGTGATAGGGGAAACATGGAAGAGGACAAGTAGTGATCCCTTGGAAGAGGATATGCGATGACCATAAGAAAGCAGTATGGTTTTGGCATATTATGTTGCACTATTATACTCCTATAATATGCCTGCACTTCTCAATTTATCTAGATGCACATAATCATAATTTTACTATTTATCAACTAGAAAACACATCTTTTATTTCACTCTTTGATCAAGCCTTAAGATGATAAACTATGACAACTCAAGTTTTTAGATGCATCTTCAAATACAAAACTATTTCCTAGTTTATGGGAATGATCCTTATTTTAAAATTAATTTTGTAAAAACAATGAAATATAAAAATATTTTCTTTTAAGTTCATTTTAAAAACCTTGAGTGTCATTTTAAAGAAAAAACCAAATATTTTATTATAAAATTAAAATAGAAATACATACATTCTAGATCTAGCTAGTCTAGCTCACAATCCAATTGTAATAATTACATATATATATATATATATATATATCCAGACTATTGCACGTCATCATCTAGGATTGCATCAATCAATTCAATTTCTTCAAAGTCTTGAGATATTGTAAACAATTTACAATATCTCAACAAGCTTGTGCTTGTGTAGATAGTTCACATCTATTACACCAAATTTAGAAATCAAATTCTAAATAATATTTTAAATCATTTTTAATGCAGTTATAAGGAACAAAATGTTTAATTCAAAGACATGGAATATATTTTGAAATCACATATCAATTCAGGATTGCAATTTCATGATAAAACATTTCAAATAGAATCAATGTAAAACATGCACAACTTTTAATATATAAATGATCAAATCTGCATAGAAATCTCATACAAACTGTAATGCATAATATATCATAAAATTACATCTGTGCATAGTATTTAAGTCATGTAAAAGATCTACAATCTAACTTAATAATTCAAATATCATATGATCCACAAAATATGAAAGTAGTAATCAGTTAAACCATGAAGGTCAGTAAACCTAACAATATCATCATGTGCATATGTGCATGCTAGTGAACACAGCAGTTGGTTGGTCATGAGTACTCATCTAAGGACCGTCGACAATTTTATCATACATAGTATCAAAAAATAGAAATATCATGGATCACTATTGATGACCTATATTGTGCTTTGCAGAGTTTTTTGTTGGTTGAGCTATTTTCCCATGGTAAGCAAGGAAGTAATAAAAGGGGATTAAAATGGGCCCATGCAAAAAGCCACGCATTTTCACCACCTTTCTATGAGACTTAGAACTACGCATCAGGGTTCTTAGTCTAACAAGCAGACCTAAAGAAGCTAAACCATTCAAGCTTTGAAGCCAAGGGAGTTAGCAACGCAACCCACAAAAGAATGAACCATCAAGCCACGTAAAGCCATGCCACTTGGAGTCATATGATTGCAAGATCAATTCAAACAATTATCCATGGTTAAAAAACATGATTTGTTAGAAGGTTTTGATGGAGATTTATAAAGAGTAAGATGATCGTGCATAAGTGGACCTATTAAGAGATAAAACTCTACTTTCCATTTCCATTTTCATTCTATTCCCACACTTGAACTAGGGTTCCACTATTTTTACCTTAGGGAGGGAGGTACCTCTTAAGAAAGTGGTGCCTCCCCCTTGTTTGGATGCTACCTTAAGTGGTTTCATAAGAAGGAAACCCCTAGATCTAATTCACTTCAAAGCATACCAAATCCCTAGGTTTTCTCCATCTTTGCATACTATTTTTCTTCTCTTCTCCATCAACCAATCACCACCTATTTAGGAGGGGAGGAACTCCATGCCACCTTCCTACAAAATGGCGCCTACCCCACTCTTAAAGATAAAAACCACCCATGATGTCATCCTTATTAGATCATTCATCCACCTAACTTTCATCGTTGAAATCATAGATCTAGATCTACTTTTTTTTCAACCATCTATAAAAGCCCAAGCATTCCACATTGTGAGAAAACTTTGAAAGAAGCACTGTATATTGGTGGACCTTGGAGCTTTGGACTTTGGCTTTGTTTGGATTGCTTTCTATTGGATTTCTCAAGTCTTTTTCCTTCATTTTTGAACTTCAATTCCAGGGTAGTGCTTTGTTTCATTGCTCGGTCTTCTTGTCTTATTTCCTTGTTATGGTAGTGATATCCAAGAGAAGCAATAGCTTGAATCTTTTGATTCCCCTTCATCTTTTAGTTGTTTTTTGCTTAATTATAGAACTAATTTGAGTTGTTCTTTCTTAGAATAGTTCCCATCCTTCTAGATTCTTTTCTCTTGATTTTCTTAGGGGTTCCGCTTACATGTTATCAGAGCTTAGTTTAAGGTTGTTAGAAGGTATTTTAAATTTTATTTGAATCAAGTTTCTAGCTTTGCAAGAGTGCTCAATTTTCAGATTATGAATACATCTTATGCACACTCTAATTTGATGTACTTTTGACATCAAACAGTAAAGAGGCTTGTTCATCCTTGAATTCTAGTATCTTAATACTTTAATTCTAAATGTTATGATGAATAAAAAGTTCTTGTCAAGTTGATTTCCATGCCTCATTTTAATTGAGTTCACAAATTTCATGTTTCTGGAACTTTTCAATTCATTGTAAATGCTTAATTTCCAGCAGCTTATTCATTATATTTGCTTGATTCCTTAGGAACCCGTTTAGGTTTTTAGGTTATTTGTTAAGTACCATAATTACAGTGTATGTTAGTTAGTCTTTGATTTATTAATTTTGGACATATTGTAGCCCATGAACCATGCGCACCATCCCATGGATCATGCACATAGTATTTAAGTAATTTCTATTTAGATCTTGCTTGTTGATTAATCTCAGTTTAGAAATTGTTAGTTAGTTGTTTGCTCTTATTTTAGTTATAAAAAATTTCCATGATTTGGTTTTAGAAATTTTTATTTTTAGTAAGTTTCCAATTTTAGGTTTAGGAAAGTGTTAGTTTGGGAAAGTTTCATTTTTAACAATTCTCCTTTAGTTCATGTTTTCTAGATCCATTCGTGTTAGTTTTACATTAGTTTCTTTTATTGATTACATGTTGTTAGGAAAGTTTCTAATTTCATTAGAGATGTTTATTTATAGAAAGTTTTCTTTTGTTGTAGTTTCTAATTTAGTCCATGTTTCTCATCCCATGTTGTTTAAATTCCTACTTTAGTCAAAACCCTCTTCCTTTGGTTTAGATAAGCAACTTTGATAAGATTTAATCAATTGAAAATTCTATGAGATTCCTCATGCTATCTAGCTCTCTACCTTGCAAAATACTACTTTGATTTGTGCGGTTGCAAGTAATATTAAAGCTACATCAACTATGCTCACAACCAACTCACTGAACTCACGTCTCCGGTATCTATAGACCAGCCATCATAACCTCCATGGTGACCACGTATATGTCTCAAAAAGGATGTCATGAACACCTCCAATGGTTGTTCCTTACCAAAACAATCTAGAAGAATAAGTGCCTCTTTGGGCATAGATACCTGCCACCTTTGGTGGTTAGAGGTTGAGAGACCAAACTAGTACAACCTTTTAGCGTAGTGCTCACCAGGCTCATTAGCTTGAAGAACATATATGTATTTATACATACATTCATTCATATATATATATATATATATATATATATATATCCAAATCCAAGTATCATTAAGTCACACGGTATCTATCATATGCCAAAATCATGCATTTTCTATAACTCATGTTAAAACATGGGATTAATTCGTTATCATCCTTTCTTTCAAAAACATACATTTGCATGTAATAGAATGGGCAATATCATCTTCATTTTTTAGACAAGTATGCATCATGGATATGAAGGTACACATAACTCACTTGCTTATTTGAAAGCATTTGCATCCTTTAAAAGAAAAAATAATATTACATGACAAGATATCAATTTTATGAGAGGCGTGTAATTTCAAACCAAAGGAATAAAGTAAAATAAGTACGGTTTGATTATTTAAAATCCACACATTTTAATAAAGCTGATGATACTCTTAAAATCTAAATGGTAAATAGATGTTAAAGCTACCTATCTCTTATGGTGATTTCCATAGATTTTGTAAGCTTTTCCCTTGCCCTTTGCCATAATCCAACAATGATTCAATTCATTCATCCTTAATCTATACAATAGGTAAAAGTTCTATTTTAATACATTTATGTACAATTAGATATTTAAATTTAATTATGGTTTAGATATTCCCAGATCATTGAATCATTAAATTTCTATAATTTTATCTTAAGCATGGATTAAAGATCTAAGTGTAGGATTTGGTCTGCAAACCTAGATCTAATGCTCATCAAGTAGAACTAGTAAAATATATCAAAATCAAAGGTGAGTTTTGTAGATCCTACCTTGTTGCAATTGATTCCTTGCTCATATCATCACGAGAAATGATATAATATTGATGGATCACTGTAACGAAGCTCTATCATGTCTATGTGTCACTACCTTCACAGATTTCCTACTAGACTCCACCAATCATTGAATAACTAGGGGGATTTACTCCTCGAGTGGCACTGGATAAAATGGAGATTTATATCAATTGTTTTGGACCATCAATCAAGGAAATAGAGTATCCAATCTCATAATTTAAGCAGCTGACCTCTAACCATTAGTCAGATCATGAAAAGGGTCAATGTTTCAAAAGATTTTGGTAGTAGATCTATGGCTAGGTTAAGGTGAACACTCGAATCAATCATGAATCTAGGTGTCTGATCACTAATCTATGGTTAGATCAATGTGTTGGGCTAGATCAATCACAAATCAGATGGTGGGTGTTAAATCTATAACCATATCTTCTTGAAAGCTCAAATTGATCAAGGATTTACATGGTAAGTAGTAATTAAATGTTAGATTATCTTAAAGGGATGAATTTGTTCTAGATCTAGCATATAGTGGCTGATCAATGGTTGGATCATGACAGAAGGCCAGATAAGTCACAAATATAGGTTTTGGTGATTGATTAATAGCTAGACCATGGGGGTTTGCGGATTTGGTCATAGATCTAACATTGGGTGATAGATCAAGGGCTAGATGATGATGAATGGTGGGGTCGATCATAGATCATCATGATCATAATCATTCATCACTATCGACTTTGGATCTCTATTGAATTTTCACCAATAATCAAAATGATTACTAGGTTTTGTTCCTTGCGTTGCGAGTATCATCATGAACAATTCAAATTTTAAAAATCACACCTTACCACCATAGATCAAGATCACATCCAATTAGATGGTCATATGATCCCTAATAAAAATTCTAACCTTTCCATCATATAGATTGGGCTTATAAACCTTAGAACTATGATGTTTAGCTCAAAATTCTACATTGCTAGAGAAGATGATTGGCACAATCGCCACTGGTGATGACTTTTATGTGTTAACTCTAATTCTTTAAAAGGCTATTTAGATCGAATGGTTAAATACAATAATGCCAAGTTTTGAGCCATTTCAACGTGTTGCAAAAAAAAACTCAAAGTCATTGGATTTGGGATTATTGTCCCATCACCAATGAAATCTTCCCCAATCATGAAATTTCTAGAGGGATTTTGATCTTCCCTTCATGTGTAATCCAACAGTGGTGTCAGAGTGTGGATGCATGTGGGAGATTGGAAGAGAAAGGAGAAAAGGGGAAGACGAGAAGATAGCAGGTGATCATTGTTGGTGTGCCACTGTCTTTGTACGGTTGGGGCTACTTGTGAGGAGAAATCAGAGAGGGGGAAGGGAGTTGGGTGCATCATGGTTGGTCAATGCATGCTAGTGAGAAGGAGAGGGGAAGCAAGTAGGAGAATGGTTTTAGGGGTGGCTCATAGCTGACAGTTGATCTTAGGCGACACTTATCCATAGTCTTGGTGGCACCACTTATGGCTGCTTTGAATCACACCCAAGAAGGAGGTAAGAGAGAAGGTGGGCGTCACCGACCATAGAGGAGACAGCAAGTAGGTCTACCATTAACTGAAGAGGGAGATAAGGAGAGAGGGAGAAGGGAAAATCAGAGCACGAGAGAGGAAATGCAGAAGGAGGGAGTGGGTGAGAATTTCTTATAGGTGGCAATTGGATATTTTCATTAGCAGGTGCATGACGGTGGCATGTTTAGTCACGCCACCACGATAATGATTGCTTTCATTGCCTAAGGGGAAGAAGGAGGATGCAGGGGTGGCGATGCATGGCAGGTCTGTCATAGGGGGTGTCATTAAAAAAAATGGGCCATCGTATTCTAACCTCTTTTATTTTAAAAACAAGTCAATAGGTTGCCAATAGTAAAATTATTAAAATGCACCTCTAGTATTGTTGGATTTTATTTTTTGAGAATAGTCCAAAATATTATGGGTTGATGCTTGATTTGGCTTCTATTAAAAGCTCATTTCTTAGAATTCAAAAACTAAAAATCCTATATTCTCATTTCATCCTAATTTAAATTACGTAAAATAAGGTCAAAATTTTTTAATACATACACATTCACAGTTTTATGACCTACTGCTAAAGAATTTTCATTTATAATGTACACAATGCATTTATTTTAAGAGAAAGTTAAAGAAAATAAAAGATGATGTCTAATACGATAGTAAGGGGCAAAAGATAGGTGACAGTTCATCATCCTATATCAATTACCTTTGCTGCATGGTGACTATTATGATTGATGATTGGAGACATATGTCACCAACAATCAAAGATTCAATATTGGAGATGGTGAAGGTATGTAAATTCTTTGTATTATATAATATATCCCATATCTTATCTTATTATTTTCAAGTAGAGTAACACCCACGTTTCTACTTTGTAGTCTGCCTTGGACATACTCGATGACAAAAAGGTGCATGCTATGTGAAGAGTTGGTGAATAATAGAGAAAATAGAAGACCTACCTTGCTCATAACTACATACTTCCAAATGTAGATGATTTGTCGAGGCTGTACATAGTCCTTGACATGTATTCCAACATCATTAACTATGATGCTTGGAATAAATTATGAAGTACTGCTTGTCTCCTAAATTTGAGGTATGTGCTAAACCAATGTTTGATGAAATTAATATATAACATCTTATTCTACTTATTTATGTACATTTCATTGTATCAAATGTATAGGCAAAGAGTGCTCAATTGAGAAAGGTGCCTTTGATCAACCATATGCAGTAGCATGTCTTTAAGTTGTGCTATGGTAGGTTGGAAGATAACAACTAAGTATCTATGAGAGTTCATTTCTTTCTAATTATACTATAGTTATATTTCATTACCTAACTTTAGTGTCTCTCTTGATAGCCAAAGCGAGATGGGACCACGGATCCCATTAACCATGCCATCTTTTAAAAAATGATACATTCAAAGGGTTGTAACACCCAAACCTTAAAAAATGAAGCTGTTCACAACCTACTTCTCAAATTGTAAGTGGTTGTATGTGTCTACCCTTATTTTATTTTTAGAATATATAGTTTAATTATAAATTAATTAATGAAATTGATCATGTTCTTATAATTAAATTGTATACAAAGAGTTGACTCAAAAAACAACATCTATAGGGACTCAAACATTGCTATGAAGGATGACATCCTGTGGAGGACCTTGAGCAATTAGGAGGAGTGCCTTGGACGAATAAGGGGCCAAGGGCATGGTGTTGTTCCTTACACATTATTTCATTAAAAAGAACCTCAAGCTAGCAATGAGGCCTATGAATAGTTAAAGATGCAACTTCAAAATGAGTTGTGTGAGGATTTATAAAGTAGGAAATAATGAAGGAATTGTAGAGTATAAGAAGTTTCCATCTATCTCCTCCCACTCCCAAACCCCATTCTCATGCCAAGTGAAATATTCCTTTAAAAGAAGATGAGGAAGCGCAACTTGTCCAATTAATTGTCCTACTTCATCCATTCTTATTTATCAAGTATCTCTAATTTGCAAATGGGTCAATGCTTGTTGTTGAAATTCCTGTATATTTTTGCACAAGTCATTGATGCACCCATACACTAAGCATGTGTGTATTACTATGGCCCATCAAGAGGAAGTCCACCCACCATTTTCAAGACAAGTTGATGATGCTTCTACCATTAGGCAAGCACTGGCTATCATGTAGATTGGTCGAAGCGATATGTCATTCCCTTAAAATACAAAGTATATATTTGTGATACCACCATCCTTAACAAAAAATTTTAAATATCTCAATTTAATCTTTTAGTGTCTACATCTAATGTTAATCAGAAGCAAAAGCATGCACCATCAAGGCCGACCTCCTCCACACCAGCAACCCTTTTCCTAGAGATTGAACCATTACTATTATTTATGTTTATTTTTATGATAAAATTGAATGTCTCTAATGAACATTTTTCTATCAATTAATAATTTATACAACTTTACTGCCATGGTCTATGGATCAAGTGGAAGTTCCAGTTAACATGCCTCTAAGCCTGAGGTCCCTCTATAGACTCATCAATGAGACAAGGTAATCAATCTTGTACGGATAGAGCTCTAAGTGCTTGATTATGTTGCAATTGAAGTAACACTCCTTGAAATAGTTTTAAATATTACTCGCAAACACATGAATAAAAATAGTATGATTTCACACAAGTGAGGTCAACCCCACAAGGATCTCACAAATTTGTATGCAACTGAAAATTATTTAGATCAATTATCCAAGCCAAAGAAAACTAACATGGAATCAAGAAAGGAAACTAATGCAAATATAGAAACATGCATAGCTTAGAAACCTAAAGATGAACAAACTTTCTAAAACTAGAAATTAGAAACATTCTAAATGGAAACTTTTTAATTGCCAATCTTCTAATCATGCAACTTAAGGAAACTTCTTAAAGATGATCACTTTCTAAAGAAGAATGATTTCTAATATTAGAAAGAAACTTCCTAAAAATTAAAACTTCTAAAACTAACATTAGAAACTTTCTAAAAACTAAGATCTAATTTAAGCATGATCAATGAATCTAACAAAATCTAAAAATCTAATTAACATGCAAAATGACAAAAATCTAACCTAAACATTCAAATAATATCATCAGCAAATCAAAGCATGCAAGATAGAGGCGCAAGAACAAGAAGAGTGCTCATGAAACATAAATTTCTCTATTGCATGTAAAACTTTGCAAGAATGGTGCACTACTTTCAATACATGGAAATAAAATAATATGACTTCAATTTCCAAATCTAAGTTCATCCATGTATCACTCATCAATGAGCCATAAGATGGGATGGGTGAACCAAAAGGGAACCACAGGAGAATGAACAATATATGGGACACAAATCTAAAGGTTAAAAGAAGAGGATGATGGATGATAACTAGAAAAGAACAAGGAGAAATCTAAGGCTAATAAGGAAAAGCAAGGAACAGTAAGCTTGATTGAATACTTAAAAAGATGATCCAAAGGCTACTTCTCTTGGCTATCACTACAAGATATTGATGGCCTTTGGATGAAGGAGAACTAGAGCAATAATGAAAGCAAAACACCATGAAGAGAGTCCAAGTAGAGTGTGCATGAATCAAAAGGAACAAAGCTTCAACATAGAGAGGAAAATTATGTATAGAATTCAAATTGAAAAGTTCATAGAAAAACTACTTCCTCCTCTCCACTTTTTTTTACATATTTATAGAAGTAGCTCTCTTGCTAATATCTAGCCTAAGGGATAAAGGAAAGAGAGGAGAAAGATTAGGAAAAGTAGAGATGAGATAAGGGAGGGAAAGAGAGGGAGAGAGAGAAAAGGAAAGTCTAAGGAATGTGGTCTCTTCGCTAATTGGTCCACTTAGCATGCTTATCTACCATGCTGATAGAGTCCCATTTCACTTACTATTTATCTCTTTAGAATGCATTTTATTCAAGTGAGAAATTGTGCAGAATCTTCCCAAAACATGTTGACCCTTATAGCTTGGCTTAAGTGGCTTAGATGACTTCCTTTAATGGTTTTAATTTAGTGGCTTCATTGGCTTGCATCTTGGCTTCATGGATCATATAGCTTGACTTCTCCTAGCCATTATTTCATGGCTCTTGTGGCTTGGGTTGCTTTCATGCTTGAAATCACATGTAAAGATGGTGGAATTCTACTACCTTTTGTATGGATTTTGCATGGGTCCATTCTAGTCACCTTGACTTCAACCAATTGTTTCTAAGACTTGTTTGCTTGCTCTAGAATAATCATAACCTTTAATTGAACCTTGAAATGATGGAAAATAGGTGCTAATTTCTTTGGGTTGATCTGGATCATCGGTTATCATCTAAGAAAATATGGACCATTGGGTCATTCTTTTAACACCTACAAAAGATTATAAATGCCCTAGAAAATTATGATAGATGGCATAATTGCTCCAGATTATCTTATAAACATAAAAATATCAAAATTTTGGATTATCAATTCAGAAATGCATGTGTCATGAATTTTGGAAAAACCCTAGAATAATGCCCTCTAATCTATGACACATGTACTACTAATTGGTTACTTTATATATTGAATTGATTACTTGTCACTCATGATAAAGGACCTATAAAGGTTTGTAAATGGGATAAAATCTAACACATGCACATTCTCTTCTATATCGGGTATGCAAATATCTATATCAATAAGAACCTTTGAGATTACATGTTAATCAATAATGATATGTAATATTACTTTTTTTTTATAGATACCTCAATGATCAAGTACAGATATTAGAGGTCAAGGACATTTACAATTTCCTTGACCCTGTTGTCATTTGTAGAGTGAGGGAGCAATGGCCTGTGGAGAGGCAAGTGGACGATATTCTACCATGGTTCTTCTATTGCTTGAAGGGACATGCCTTGATGATTCTCTACAATAGGGGGTAAGTTTTAACTTGTTGTCTTTCCCACTTACGTTTTACATATATAATTTAAAGATTGTAAACTTTAATTATAAGTCATATGATATAGGTCTCATTGGATGCTACTTGTTTTGGATGTGCGTGGTGGGAATGCACTATTCTTTTTTTATTCTTGTACACTGCACATCCAAGCCCCACTGGTGGAAATTACAAAAAATGAAGTGTTTAATCTTCTCATATATTACAATAGTATAATAGTTAATAATTAATATTTTTTTTATATTTAACGCATTGGAATTACAATTTTGAATTCTATGGTTGAGATGGGCTTAACTAACTGAGATTGGGCACCCATCAAAACTCACTTTGAAGAAGGTCAATGTAAGAAAAATTAATTATTATATAAACTAAAATTACAATTAGACATGAAACTCACTTGGAAGAAGGTCAATTTAAGGAAAATTAATTATTATATAAATGAAAGTTACAATTAGACATGATTGATATATATATATATATATTGATCATTTCTGTTTTCTTTATTTCATAGTACCCAATGTACTTGGGACTGTGACTAATATGTTTTGATATACATGAGAACCCTAATACATGATTGCATTGGGGTTGCACAATTGAGAAAGGTAAGGCACTTTACTGATCATCATCTTATATTTTTTCATAATTTCTCATAGATTCTAGTTGAAAGAATGTTTCAACTAAATTAAATATGTTGTCTTGTAGGAAGTGGTGCTACTTGACTGGGGAAGCAAGATTTACTCCCAATTACATATGAATGAAATAACATGTGAATGACTTAAGTATGTAATGTCTTTTAATTATAACTAATCTTCACATACTCAACCATAAGAACACTTAAACTAATTCAATCATTGTACATTTTATATTGATAACTAAAAAACTAAACTTGTTCATTTATATGGATGCATGTGTCTTCTATTTTTCATTTTTCTAAAAGTATATGTGGTTTGTTTATTTGAACAATAGTATGAATGAAGGAATATTGGACCATGCATGTTCATGTCTTTGAATTTTTTATGTTGAACGTGATGTTGTAATTGAATGTGGATGTTGCAATGAAGTGTGGAATGTGGATGTTGGTGTTTTATTTTCAAGTCTTTAAAGATTGTAATAGTGGGTGTATATATGTAGTTGTAAAGCTTTTTTTTGTATTGGAAGGGAATATGCATGGATGTTGAAAGTAGAAGCTAACGTGAAGATTGTAGGAAGACTAGAATAGTAGGAAGATTATTGTCATTGGATGTTCAAGAAAATTATTATTGTTTTGTATCATAGGTAAATAAAGATTTTTAAGAAAGATTTTAAGATGGTTTCTCAAAATCATCTTAAAAAGTATATTATTTATTAGACGATCTAAGAAACTACCTTAAAAAGTTCATACTTTTTAAGATGGTTATATGAAACAATTTTAAAAAGTATGTACTTTTTAAGCTGATTTTGTAAATCATCTTAATTTTCCTTTTTTAAGACAATTCTAAAACCATCTTCTTTTCAACCAATTTTCTAAGGTGGATGAACAAAGATGGTTTTGAAACTGTCTTAGATATATGCTTACAATTGTTTTAAAAATTCTCCAATATAGCAGTGTCTACTAGGCTATTGGCTCTAGGATTATATGGCATTGAGAAGCATTATTGAATATGATGCTCCTTGCATGATTTCGTGACAACTCCACTATGCAATTCCATTCCATTGTTTAAGATGATTCACTTGATACTATGAATCAATATATAAGGTGATCTAGAAAATTTAGCAGCTCTAGATCTATTGACTTTTGCTAGAAGTGTTGTTTCATACCATTCAAAGAAGTAAGTAGTTGATGTTAAGATGCCTGAGTGTCTGACCCAATATGACAAATGAATTCATCTAATAACATCTAAACTTGAAGCATAGAATGTTCACAATGCCAAAGTTGGATGTAGTGGTTCTAAGGGTTGATGAATAAGATCGACAAGAATTTGACACGTTGCATCTTTTGGTGTAGTTCATAACATCAACAACCATGGTAGGCCAATAACATTCCTAAGCATCTTAGTTGTAAATGTAGCATAGGGCTGGACTGACAGATTCCACATATATCGGCATATAGTTCTTGAAGAGCTTGTTTTACTTCTTCTTTGGACAAGCATTGAAGTAAGATTCCATCATAAAACCTTTAGTTTAAGACATCATTTATGATGATAGAGTGGGGATCCTAGTGTCAAATTCTATTTCACAATCATTAGTCAATAGGCATCTCATGCTTTAGAATATAAACTACGGTTGTCTCCAATCCATAGGATTTGTACTAAACTTTCAAAGTTTTCAACTCCTTTGTGTGGTGTTAATTGTTGCTCTTGTACAATGACTTTGACTTCACCTTTGTCATAAGCTACCAAAATAATGCTAAGCTTGGCTGTAGGTCCTATGTAGACTTTTTTTTATGATCATGCACATGGGAAAGTTCAACATAGTCAAAATTCAACATAATTTGCTGGACTTCATCATAATATAGCTACAATTCATCTTTTTGGATTCCATTTTGCCCCGTGAGTTGTTAAATATTTAGCTATGAATCACCATACATTCATGATTAAGCTTCATTGCCAGCACAAGTAGGTGCAACTTTATAAGCAATTGGTAGGACACATTTATTTGGAGAGATGTGAAAAAATCCAAGCCATGCACCATGTGTTTTGGAAGCACTATTAGAATAATTCCCACGAGGAGTCAGTCATGATAACATGAAAATTTTCATAAGGGAAATCATTTTTAATGGTGAATTAGTGTGATGGGTGGACTTCTAAAAATTCATCCAAAATTTATCCTTTTACTACCTTTTGAGAGACCGGTGATGTGAAACTCTAATAATAATAGTGACCATTTAGTGAATCATCCTAACAAGGCAAGCTTTTGTCATAAGATATTTTAGAGGATTAGCTTTGAAAATGAGATTTACTGGATGTGATGTAAGCACTATCAGCGTTTTTGGACTGTGAAAATGAAGGCGAGAGACTTTTTCAATTGAGGAGTAACTTGTCTTATCAATGACTATAGTATGACTTAAATAATAAAGCATAGTTTCTTTGCCTTATTTAGGCACAAAATTTAGACCAATGTAATTATTTTCTAGGTTTCACATTTTAGTTTCATACCATGAATTGACCCCAATGGGTTTAGCAAAAGCACATTTGGAAAAGGATTCAAAATGTTCCAAACCCACAAAAATCTCATTAAACTCTAAGAAATCAAGTTCTCCAAAAAATTACTTGTGGAATTCACAATTACAAAGTGGGACTTCACAATTGTTAAGTTTCCATTAGGATGAATCTCAACCTTTATTTCATGCCAAAACTATTACATCACTTACTTGCTTTCAGATATTTATGGACACTTAGACTTTATGAATGTAAATTCAATAATACCAATAAGTTTACAATCATGAAGTAGGAAGCCTTTATGTAGTGGCTATGCAAGCCCACTAATTATTGTAAGGTCTAGGTCCTGTAGAATTTTTTATTTCAGATGCAAAGAGGCAAAAACCTAAAATCTCAAGTTTTCTCATTTACCTACTTGTGCTTAGAATTATCACTTATATCACCTCTAGTTTCTATAATAGGAGGCTCCTTACCTCATTTGGAAGATGAAAATAGAAGGAATAGAGTAGAAAATATCATCATATAATATCTTTCTTGAATTTCTAGCATTCTTTGCATCATTCATTCCATCTCTTTCTTAGTTTTAAGGTTTTCTCTTGTGTGTAGATTAATTATTAGGATCTTAATTTAGGAAAACTCTAGTAAATTTTTTGTGAGTTCTCCTAATGAAGGAATCCTAATTCTAAACTAAATTAGACATAAGAATTGAATTCCATATAAACAATAGAATCTATACTCTAGGGAAATCCATTTTCATTCTTAGAAGAGAAAATTCTTTTCACTATATTTTCTATCCTACTTCTTGATTTAAAAATAAAATAGGATTTATAGTTAAAATTTCTTTTTAATGTAATTTTGAGAGAGATTTTCTAATAGATTTTCCAATTTATTTTTTAATTAGATACAAGTTTACATTCTTTCCTTCAAATTTTAGAAAATCTGTAGAATATCTAATCCCCATTTGATGAGAAAGAAGCATTCTAAACCCTAGAAGGAAGAGTTAGTTTTTTCAAGAATTATTCTTATTAATTAGAAATCAATTCTCTTCTATTTTTATTTTATCTCATTATTTATCTTTCCATTTTACAATGAGATACCTAAGTATACTACAAGAGAAATTTGGGTTTCTAGGATTTTAACTTAGTGCATTTGTTTTCTTGAAAGTTAAAGTTTAGGTATAGGAATCTTGAATTCTTATACATATCTCCTACAACTTTCATTGATTACCTGAACTTACATTTTGTAAGAGTGAGGAACCAAAAAGAGACCCTTTCCATGGTGTTTTCTTTGAAATAGATGGTCTAAGAGAAAAGCTTCTAAGGGAAAAATCTAGCATGATATATTTGATGATTCTCTTAAACTAGAAGATAATTTGATTGTTACAACTTTTCTTGATCTTTCTTTTAATTAAAAAAAAAGAGAGAAAAGAGTTTAAGAAAGAAAGAATTTGTCTCCATTGCATTTGATGGGAAATATCTTCTTTTGAGAACAAATTAAAAAGGAATCTCTCTCTCTCTCTCTCTCTCTCTCTCTCTATGTGTGTGTTCTTTTAAACATCCTATATTAAAAATTAGAATAGTTTAAAGGCACATTTCAAGAATATTTCAAATCAATGCATACTTTACTTCTCGTGCATGTTTCAATTCCATAACATCATTCATGTTTCCAATTTCCAATTGTCATATGAGTGGTAATTAAGTTTCCAATACTAATACCCAATGCATTTGAACTCTTAATTAGTTTCATGTTTTAATATTTCTTATTTCTTATCTTTTCAATTCATAAGCTAATTTCTAGTGAAGTATTCTTATGTTTCTTCCACATTTGATTCACTACATTCTTAACTTTGTTTGATAATTCATTTGCATAAATTCATTTAGTTCTTTTCTTCTGCTCAATTCATGCCTATCCTATATTTTTTATATGTTCTAGCCTAGAGTATATTTCAAATTCAAGTCATTGTTTACATTTCTAGCTTTATCTTCATGATTATAGCCTTTGAGAGACTCCTTCATTCTATATATTCTTATTTTACTTTATTCTTCATTCTTATTCATAGCCATCAACTGTACTCATGTTTCTAGTTTCTTTTATGAATGCACCATTTAGTTCATTTATATCCATTTTATGTTGCTAGCTTTCATATAGATGTCTTATCAATCTTCATTTGAATGTATCATTAAATTGAATAGTCAATGTTTGTTTCGTATGTTCATTATGTTAATGTGTTCTTTCTTTAATTGACGTACTTTAAATATTCATGCTTATCTTTTATGGACTTATACCAAGTTAGTGAATGAAAATTTTGAACTAATTAGGTTTTTAACTTAAAAGAACAAGGCAGTTTACATTGCTTCTTATCACTTTAGTTCTTAGATATGTCCAAGCTTAAAAGTCTGGTATAGTTGATTCATTTGAGTCATTAGGGACTTGAGGCCCTTTTTACTTTAGATGGAAAATACCCCTCATAATCTACTTAGTTTCATATGAATCTAGGTTACAAACTTAAATAAATCCACTAGAAAAGATCAACCTAATTCTAGTGTCTCTCCTCCAAAAATTAGAAGGTTAATTCAAACTAAAAGAAACACATAGATTTAATAAACTATCTCTACTCAAAATTACAAATTCTAACAAATGAAAAGAGAATAAAATTTTCCAATTTGTGTGGCACCTAAAGTCATCCATATTTTTTTCATTTAGTTGAGCTAACATACGCCGACAAAATTATCAAGTGTTGTTATGTAGAGGATGAAATGTCTATCATCCTGCTGGGCTGTTGACAATGGTGGATCAACAAATGCTGTTTAATGATATGGAAAGCAGCTTGACAAGCATCATCCCACATAAATAGGACATTCTTTTCATCAGTCGAGCAAATGATTGGCATCTCCCAAGCAAATTGGTTATGAACCATATGATACAAGCCAACTAGCCCTAACACTTGAGTTCATGTAAGTTTGTTGGAGATAGCATGCTTTGAATTGCTTTAATTTTGAATGGGTTAATTTTGATTCTTTGGTGTTGAACAATGAAAGCAAGGAATTTTCTAAAGGTTACTCCCAAAGCACAGGGTTCATCTTAAGTTGATGTTTTCATAAATGTTGAAATATAACCTCTAAAAATTTTCAATGCGATTAAGATTTCATTTATTTAATTAGTCAAACATGATAATCATGACCTATTGATAGGTTGCACTAGCAATTTTAAGACTAAAGGGCATTAGTTTGTAAAAGAAGAAAATGCCTTTAGGTGTATCAAATGTCATACACTCTTCATCTTGAGGATCCATCTTGATTTGGTTATACCTATATGATGCATCAATATAAAAGACAATCTTTCATAACCTATAGTGGTGTCTGTGAGTATTTTTATAATTGGAAAAGGAAGTGGTCCACAAAACAGGTAGTGTTTAAGTACAAATATGAACATGCATGTGTGTTTGTCGATTCTTCTTTTGAACCAAAATAATATTATCAATCCACATGGGATATTTAAATTCCCATATAAAACTAGCTTGTATGAGTTTTTTTTTGTTTTTTGATTTTTGTTTTTGTTTTTTTAACTTTATCCTCCATCTCTTTCTAATATTCATACTTAAAATGCATATCATTGCACATCCAAGCAAAGACATCTTTATTATATTTAAGAAAATTCATGTAAGCTTGCTTCTCTTGTTGGAACAAGGAATCGCTTATCAAAGTAGGCCTTAGATCTCTAGAGTGCTTAGATTGACTTCTTACAAGTCATTGATGGTAGCTTGCCAACCTTATTCTAAGGCCTTTGGAGCAAAAGGGGAACTTGACTTCATCTTTCTGAGAGCAAGTATCATCCTTAGATTGTATCATCGAAAAAGAAACATTGCAAACCTCTAAAATGGTGCTATATGTGCTTCAGGATCAATTATTAGTTACGGCTTTGGATAACCAACACCATTTTGGAAGGTCGAAGTCTTGTACCTTGATACAACATGGATTTTTGGTTTGTTGTCAGCATGGCTTCATATAAGGGTGGAGCTCTTGTATAATCCAGATTGAGGCCCATTTGTCACATCATATGTCATGATTGCTTCCTATAGCATGATTGACGTGGACTCTTAAATTCCCTTATTGATAATACCTTAACATGTCTGGAGGGTCTTCAGTGTCACTACAAAGGATGTAGTGCTTTAATTATATTGTTCAGCGATTGTATGCCTGCTTAATTAGGATTTGGTTGTTGAGCTTGTGAAACCTCAGTAATATAAAACCTAGCATTAGCTAGATGAGACTCTATAGCACTAGAAGGACAAGGATTATCTTAAACCTGCTTCTCTATGCCATCTTTGACATATTTAAAACATTGGTGGAGGGTTGATAGGACTATTTCATTTTCATGCAATCATGGAGGTCCTAGTAATGCATTATGTGATGCATCGATGTCTATCAAATGGAAGATATTCTCAAAATTTATATCCCTAATATTAAGTTTTAAGCAAGATACTTTGATAGCCTTTTAACCACTCTAGTTGAATGCTTGAATCATTAGGTGATCTCTAGTTGAAACTTGAATCATTAGGTGATTGTCAATAAGGTCCTTCTTGCTCAAGCCATAAGGGAATAAAGTTCATAAGGGAAGTAAATTATCAGAAAAAATTAGGTCAATCATGATTTTATTGGCCACTTTATTCACTAATTTAGCTTATATAAATAAGAGTTTGTTTGTGTAATTTCAAGACAAACTAGAGATCACTATCATTGAAAGTGATGGACATGAAGGCATTCATGTTGTCATATTTGCCCATGTTCACTTGGTGAACTTCATCAATCTACAAAGAAAGACTACTTAGGTTGTTAATGAGTGCATAACAAAATTGAATACATAAAGCAATTCAGGTGAAATTGTTTGTGTGTCATATATAGTCACAAAATCTGACACTTCCTTTAAATGTGTAACAACACTGTAGTGAGGGGATGAAGAACTCACCCTTACTTCCTAACAATGCATTGCCCCCAACCAGTTGTTGATGACCTTGCAGCTAGGGTCTTGGTTGTGATACAACTCTAACAAGTAGTTGTCATCTTGAACTTATCCTAAATTGTAATTTTGGGAGGTGTTATCATTGAAAATGTGAGTCCTAAGATATGATGCATTACTACCCAAAATTATCAAGCTAAACTACTTTGAATAGTGGTAAATACCAATTTTTCCTACATGGACTCATTGATGATCTTACTTATCTAGAACACCATGAGCTTTGTATCCTCAAAAGCCTTCTCAAGCAACTAAAAATAAGGGTCAAATAGAAGATCAGTATAAGCATTGATTCTAAGTCCTTTTGTGAGAGTTATGATGTACTTGGCAAGGCATATAAGTACTCCTATATCCACATCTTCTCATTTGATTATGGAGATCAAGCTCATGGGGATCCACATCATGCACCCATTTGTAGTCGTGTGCTAGTAAAGAGTTGTGCATCTGTCATAGCGGGAAAAGTTTGCCACCTCAAGTGTGATAAGACTAGAGGGAGCGTCTCTTGTACTAAATATCAAGTAATTAATTCTTGGAGATGATGCAGATTGATGGTTTTTGAACTCTACTAGCATAGATTGTTCAATGTCCTAGGTGGCAGAGAAGCTGGAGTATACTCTGATGTAGTTGGCTTGTAGATTGGCAACACTAACATGTATTCAAGAGATGCGAGACTGTACTCTAAAGATAGCAAAATCATTAACTAACTTTACAGAATATAGTGATATTTTCAAGATGTAATTCACCATTGTTTTGGTGGTTCCTTCCTACAAGATGACTTAGATGAGCTAGATGGGAGAGCCATCCACATGAGTTCTCCTTGTGTTTCTTTTTCTTGGTGATAATTTTCCTGTCGTCACTTTATCAGCTTCTTGTACATGCCTCAGAGTAGGTGGCTTGGAGAGAGGTATTTCTGCTACATGGTCAGTGTCCATACTATAATGGAGTCATTCATTAAGAAGATAAACTCAACTTTTGTCCTCCCACTCAGATCCAGAATCCAAGTCCAAGGTCCCTTATTTTGCTGCATGCGGCTAAACCACTCCCAACTTTATAGTAATGATGGGATCGGTTTCTGTCACCATGCACATCAAGCAGCCTTTTCCTTCTTTCTCTTAACTATTCCTTGTAGAAATTTGTTTCTGACAACTATTTATGAAGACCATCAAACATAAGTTAGAATATTATCAAAGTCAGCTTCCAACTCATAGCCATCGTTTGACTCTAAATCCTCTAGGGAAAGTCATTACCTCATGGAGGATGGCCCATGTCTTGTTTAGCTTTCTAGGAATGTCAGGGTATGCCCTGACTATATTACAGTATGTCTCACAATTGAATTAGACATGGATAGTACCAAGAGGTAATTTGATTATCACTAATTGGGAAGTGAGCTTCTTTTGGTGGATCTGAGGCTTTTTCTAGAACTTTAGGTAAGTGAATGATAGTGAGAATTTCAATGTTGAAAGTTTCTCAAATGAATTGGAGAGAGGAATTGTAGTGATCATATTGAAAGAGGCCTTTAGCTGCTTTTCTCTTTTTACTTCTAGGGTTTTGTCATCTATGATATCTTCTAAATCTTACTTGTGAGGATGCAACTTGAGATATTGATGGTACAATGGGTTATCAACCTTACTACACTCTTCTGATCTCTAGGACTCTAGTATCTTGAGACCTTTAATCTTTAAGAATTCTTTAAACATAGACGGGACATCTTGCTCGGAAAAGATATACTTTCTTTTTTTATTTAGGAGAGTCTTGGCTGCATCTCTGGTTATTGGACAGCCTTTCCCCTTGTTAAGCCTAAGAAGAAGTTTTAGTGAGGACTATGGAGGTTGTGCTATAGGAGGGTTGTGTTATGACTCTTTTCTCCTTCATTCTAATAATGATGGGAGCACAAGGCCTTTTTGGGCATAAGACCTTGCCCTAGACATCATTGGGGTGTCTCTTGACAAAATTCTCAATTATTGTGTCCCAAGACACTAAATCTTTGAAATTATTGAGCACATTATTTAGTTGCAATAATTTGATATCACTATTTAAGTTTGACAAACACTTTCACCACTTTCTACTTATGAGTTCCTAAGAGCATAAGAGGCTCGGGTTTCTCCATCTGAGATAAAGTACACCAGTGTTTTAGTTGGTTTTATAACTATCCTAGATAGCTTAGTAATGGTTACATTTTGTGTGTGCTGTAGAAGTGGGCAATATACACTTTTTGCATATACTCCTAGTTAGGATAGTGTTTAGTCCTCACTCGTTGAACCACCCTCTCTAATAGGGTCTTGGTAAACTGCCTTAATAGTATAGAGCTACTTTTTGCAATATCTCCACACTTGGCGATGAAATGTGCCAAGTGTTCCTTTGGACATCTTGTTCTATCATATATGTGGAAATTAGGTTCCTTGTACTTAGCAAGGAAGGATACATGATCCACCTCAGATGGCTATGATTTTTTATAAGAAGAAATGTCAAAAGGATTCATGACATTTAGTTTATGAATATTTTCATTCATAAGTCTTCTTATTATGTTGCCATTCAGGATGACTGGCTGTCCCCAGTTGTTAACTTTGAAGGAGTTGATTAACTAGACTTAAACCTTTCTATCTATGCATCTTTCTCACCATATTCTATTGAAGTTTGGGGAGTTGATCCTCCAAAGATGCAGCCGTCCTTCGGGTGTCAGTGAAGGGAACTCTTCTTTGTGAAGTGAAAAGGGCTCTCTCTTAGTGGTCCCATCATGGGTTTTACAACCTCTGTTATATGAAGATACATTCTTCTCTCATAAATTTCTTTCCAATGCTTTTCAATCTGCCACTCTTCATCCATTTACTTGGCATGGTCATCCTTCTTGACCTTTGTATAAGTTCGAATGGAGGCAAGAACCTTCTCCCTCTTGGTAATGCCAGTGTAGGGAGCTACATCCATAGATGGCTCAACTTGTTTATGGCCCACGTCTTTAGCTAGAGACTTTACAATCACTTTCTTTTGTGAGAGAGTTGATACTATGAGCGTGGTGGATTCTTTTTATCTTGACCCTCTTTTAATCTCCTCATGGCATTTTTGTCGCTCTTTTCTCAACCTTATTGTAGGTTTCCCAGGTAGCATCTTTATCAACACCTTTAGATGTTGGACCATTAATGGGAAAGGTGTGGCTGCTACATGGAAAAGAGGATCTAGGAGCCTTGGCCATAGCCTTGACTTGAGTGGTGCAATCACTAATCACATTAGTGGGATGTTGACAAAGATTGTTCCCAGCAGGAAGCTATCGCCATTCTTAGTTCCAGTCTTGGATGCCATTAAGTAAATATGCAAGGAAAGCAAGAGAAAATGTGATTTCAAGATGAAAGGAGAGATATGCCCCACTAGGCATTGTAGAAAAAGTGTGTATGAGTTAAAAATACTCATTCCATACATTTGGAAAAGCAAAAGCATAAAGAAATGGTACAAATTTTTTCCCACTTGTTAGTTTTTATTAATCAAACAAAAGTGAGTACATATATCCAACCCTTTGGGTTGGTAATTATATGCTAATAATGAAAGAAAAAACCTTTGAATATTAATCACATTCTTTAAATACATGCTATATGCCTAAGGCTCGAATGAGCCATTTATAGGTTACATGGAAGCCAAGGAATAAATGGGAACCATAGTCAAAGTATGACTAATCACTGAGAGATCGAAATGATAATACTTCATATGGTTGTCAAGATGGCAAGGTCATATGTCTGCTTGGTTCTGACTGCCTCATATTTAAGCTAGGAAACTTGAGTACCATGACCTATGCTTAAGCTAGGACATGTGGATAGTGTGCTGACATAAAACAAAGCGTAGTGTTTAGCCACAAATCAACTTAGTCTTGAATGGTCTAAGCTTGCTGGTTAATCCCTTACATAGCAACATCATGGCTAAGCCCAAGGCTAGCTCATGATGGTTAGCAATAGGCATCATGATAAATGGCCAAGATCCTAAAAGGTCCATGCCAAGGGCCTGTGAAATACATACCATAACAAGTAATGACTAAAACCTCAAGGGATTGAAGCCATGTCACAGTTTTAGGAAGCATGTACAAAACCAAGTAATAACTAGAAACACTAGAAGTATAGATTGGTAGACCTAGTCGTATTCTCTCATAAACACCTTGAAATAGTAAGAAAACATGGTTTCTCACCTTGTGAGTAAGAAGAGAGAGACAGAGACAAAGACAGAGAGTGAACTAAACTTCTTTTAGACCTTTTATTCTATTTGAATATGGTTTTGAATGTTGGAATGAAGGAGAGAACCATTATTTATAGTTTGGTCCCATGGTAGTTATTTTGGGAAGCTAGTAAGGCTAGGACAATAAAATAGTAACTACCATAACCTTAGCTCTAGATATAAGTACCTTTGCAACTATCCAGTGCCAATTAGAGGAATTCTTGGCATCAATCAAGGTCATTCCTATAATTGTGTTTAGTGTCATTATGTAATCATCACTATGGGAGAAAGGCACTGAGTGCTTTCATTTGTTGAATCTTAACTTGTGTAGATTAAGATTGTTTAGTGCCACTTGAGGAAGGGATGATATCATCCAGTGCTTGTGCTGAAGACTCCTTTTTTAGGATTTTGAGATTGTCTAATGTTAGTGGTACTAGACGTCTTCTTTTGAGTCCCTTAAGACTGTCCAGTGCCATTGGTGCTAGACAACTTCTTTTGAGTTCTTTGAGACTTTCCAATGCCTATGCTACTAGATTTCTCTTTTGAGATCTTGGAGGTAGTCTAGTGCTAGTGGCACTAAACTCTTCTTTGGAGCAAAAACAAGTAAGCGATGCCACCTTCATGTTTATCAAATTACAACTTTTGGGAAGAAAAATGCCTATTCAGTGCCAAATTTTTGGGCCTACTTTTTCCATTCAAACACTTTGCAAACAAATACACACAATGTAAATTCAATATGACATACATGCACAAAGGTTACATGGGACAGATTTGCTAGCAATGCAATGATGCAAATGGTTTAATTGCACATGAATATAAACCATATATACGTGTGTGAAATGTAAATAGTTACAACTACAATTTGCACAACAATCACATCCACTACCACCAAAATAACAAGGAGATGTAAGTGGAGGGATGATTAGGAAAGGAAGGAGAGGGATGTTCTTATCTTCTATACACAAAACTAGTTAAAGATAGAAAACTATTAAAATAAATAAAACCCATTACAAACTCAAACCAGAAGGCAAAGAAAGAAGATATCAAAGTCTATATTCTTATCACTCCCACAAAATGAAGGATGCACTTGTTAACTAGTACAAACCCACATCTTCAGTCTCCAAGTTCCCCTTTAAACTTGTTTGAGCCAATGATTAATCATGACTATCTATAAGCCAACCAAAGTTGAATTCCTTCCTTTACATCTATTCATTTCCAAGATCAATTAGTATCCTAGTTAGTAGTCGACAGCTAGGTCAACTCCATTCTCACTAAAGATTTTTTGGTAGAATAAGGAATGATTAAATCATTATTCGTACTTCTATTATTATCTTAGTCATTATAGAGACTGCTATATTTATTCAATGAAAATCAATGAAGAAAGTAGCTAGCATTTGAAAATTTTGGTGTGAAAATATAAGAAGAAACTACTAGATAGGAGGGCTTTAAAGTTGATTAAAAACATATAGAAGTCAATTAGCAAAGAAATTTCTATCTAGTCGACTTCAAAAATCCATAAGAAAAGAAGATGATAAGAAATTGACTTTAAATGTATAGGACTTTTGAAGTTGGTTTACGAAAACTAACTTTAAAAGTTGTTGTGAAGTTTTAAAGTTGATTTACTATATTTGATTTGAAAATTTCTTAAATTGTGTGTGATTTTTAAAGTCACATGGATAAAAATGACTCCAAAGGTTGGAACTTTTAAAGTCAAAATGACAAAACCATCATTAGAATTCATGTAATGTATTTTTATTTTTCATTGCTTTACAATGTAATCATAACCTACAATCTTGCATACATTAAATGTACTACAAATATAAAAAAAATCAGCATCTGTCCACATTTATATAAAAAATATTATAACACTCCAAGGTTCCAATGGTAACAATACTGTTCGCTCTGGCCAAAGCCTCACGATTTTGTTCCTTGTAGGAAAAACACATATGTACTGACATCAATACACAAGCCTTATAACTATCCGAGGCTACTTCTTCTCCCCTAGCAATGTGCGACAAACTCTCAGGATCACTTGAAGCATGTCATCCTATAGCTCAACATCCTCCCTTTAGGACTACCTTCTAGACTCCCTCTTCCCCCCTTAGGGAACACAAGTCCAAGTGTGGAACCACTCTTTGGGTCCACTAAGTGACCATGTGTGGTCTAAGTCCACCATCACTTGGGGGGTCTAACTTTAATACTAATTGTAACACCCCTAGGTTCCAATAATAACAATATTGTCTGCTCTAACTGAAGCCTCACAATTTTGCTCTTCCTCGTAGGAAAAACATGTATGTACTGAAATGGATACACAAGCCTTATAACTAGCCCAAACTTCTTCTCCCCAAGCAATGTGGGACTAAACTCTCAGTATCACTTGAAGCTTCCCATCCTGTAGCTTGAGATCCTCGCTTTAGGACCACCCACTAAGATTGCCCTCTAAGCTCCCTCTTCGCTCCTTAAGGAACATGCATCTCCGCATGCAACCACTCTTTGGGTCCATTAAGTGACCAAGTGCAGTTTAGGCCCACCATCACTAGGGGGTCCAACTCTAATACTAATTGTAAGGACCCAGTTCATTACAAATATACAACTTTTCTCTTTCTTGAAAGACTTGGAAAAAAAAAAAACTATAACACATCCACTTCCAATAAGTACACTTCTCCATATACACCAATTTACTTTCACACTCCAACTTTTTCACATTCTTCCCAAAAAAATAGATAATTCAATAAAAATAATGAAAACTAGAAGAACATGTGCATATAAATGAAGAAGATTGGTATTGTATTAATGGATAAGGTAATTTACATTGAAATAAATAGTCCAACTATTCTAATCAAAACTCATTACATGCTCAACCTATTTGCTTTGTATTTCATTTAGGTTTGCTTTGACGTAACTCTTCTTGTTTGCCCATTTGAAAAGTATAGCAGCCAGTAATACAACTTATATTTAATTCAATTGACACATTCTTTTGAGTTGTAATCTATCAAAAATTATGAAAAAATATAAGATTATGACTAGTAAAAAGTGTCTAACCTGTTTAAATTGTGAGACACCAATACCATCAAGTATTAGGGTTCTCATGTATCTTAACATATAGTACCCACACTCCCAATCAAACTATTGTCTAGGGAACTATGCAATAAGAAAAATAGAAAGCATCTATAAATGCCATGTGTAATATTCTAAGTTTAGTTTATAAATGAAGCAATGAACTATTTTTCATACGTTGACATTCTTCCAAGTGAGTTTGGCTAGTTCCATAGTCTAAGTTAGAGTGGCCCATATTAACCATGCACTACAAATTTATAATTTAAATGTATTAGATATGAATAAAATATTAGCTACCTATTATATATAATACATGAAAAAAATTAAACTTACTTGCTATTGTAGGGAATCATTACGCACTATCCCTTGGAGCAGCGGAAGAATCATGGTAACATATCATCAACTCTACTCTCTGCCACTCCACAAATGATACTAGAGTCAAAGAATGGGTAAAGTACATCCCTGACCTTAAAAATCATCATTGTATAGTTCATGGAGCTATGTAAAAGAAATAATTATTACCTACCATAATACAATAACATGTAATGTCAAGTATAATTATAGAAGTAGATATTTGCATATACCCCATGTAGGGGACAATGTGTGGGCAGATGAGTTGATCCCATTAGCAAACTCCTAATAGAACCTTTACCACAAGTGGCACTTTAACAAGGCCATCACCAAGCACTCTAACCTTGATCCGTATGGAGTTGATTGCCCTATCTTCATTAATGAATCTGTAGAATAACCTCATATACCGAGGTGTGTGTATTGCATGGGTCTTCCCTGCAATCCTTAGATGGTAGCCGTAAAAGTTGCAGAGATTTTTAGTCAATATTGATAATTAAATACATTCAATTTTATGATGAAAAATAAACATAAATACTAGTACCGATTCCATTGGGACAATAGTAGCTCATAATGCAATAGAGGATGACCTCGATGGCACTTTCTATTGTATATGATTAATGTTAGATAGAATTAATAAAAATTAAATTGAGGTCTCTAACTAAAAATGTTGTTGAGGATGGTGGTATGAAAAGATATATACCATGGACTCCATGGGAATTACAATTCCTCTAACCAAGTGACATGATATGCAATGGCCTACCCAATAGTTACAATATTCTTCATTACTAACGAAAATGGTAGGTGGGCATTCACATTCAAAGCCATAGTATTAGGCACATGCTTAGTGTGTGGAAGCATACTATTTTCATGCAAAACAATTGACTCAAGCTCATGGCATGACCAATTGCAATGACATTTTGATGAGTATCTAAGGCCAATAGGCATTTACCCACCTGCAAATAAAAAATACATCATACACTAAAATGGTTGAGATAGGAGAATAATAGAAGGATAATGAAAAAGTTCCAATGTCTATGTATATACCTCCTTGGCTAGAATTTCTCTTTTGAAGGGCATAGGTTTTCCTTCATGAACTTCTTATGTGAATTGCATCTAGCATTTGATTAAATTATAGAGGTATGAGAAACTAACTCCAAACCTCCTTCCTTCAACTACCCAATTACATTCGATTTTATCTTTTCACACATCTGTTGGTGGGCCTCCTCATCTTCAACTATAGGTATTTTTTTACTAATGTATTTGGAAGGAACAGTACCATGCCCTTGGTCCATTACTTGGCCAAGTGGTCATTCTTATTACCCATAGCTCTATATAGAATGTTATCATCGGAAGTAGTATTACTTAGAGTTCTTGTACTTGTGCTTTCTTGAGTAAGTATGTCTTACAAAATTTAATTAGAAGGATGTGATCAGTTCAATTAATTAATTGTATAAAATTCAAGGTAGCTGAAGGTAGACATGTGCAATCACTTACAATGCAAGCAACAACTCTTATAGTAGATTTGTTTGTGAAGGTTGGGCATTATGGGCCATTGAATGTGTCATCTTTTGAAGGATAGCACTGTCAATGGGATCCGTAGTCCCAGCTTTCTTTTCCTGTCAAGCAAGATACTATAATTAGGTAATGACACATTATTTAAAAGGAATAAAATGTTATAGATACTTTCTTCACATTCTTCCAAACAAGCATAGTCCAACCTAGAGAGGTGGTGTTGTATATTGGTTTCATGCACCTTTCTCCCTCTCGCACTCTTTGCCTACACATTTATATATTCATTAGATGTATGAACCTTTACAAATTCATTCTACACATCCTAGTCAATGATGTCAGAAGAAATGGTAGGCACTATGTATAGCCCTAATGGATCATTGACATTTGGAACTATGTAATTGCGAATAAGGTAGTTCTTCTATTTTTTCCTTTGCTCACCATTACCTTACAAAGCACACGTCTTCTTCTCCTCATGTACCTTAAAGGTAGTCTAAAAAATAGAAAGCACATTACTATATTTGAAAATAAGAAGATAAGGTATGCTATATATTATATAATACATGATATTTTTCCATACCTTCACTATCTCCCTATTAAATCTTTGATCATTGGTGGCACATGTTTCCAATCATCAATCATTATAGGCACCATGCTTCTTACTATGGAGCAAAAGAAACTATTATAAGATGTTGCACTGTCACCTATCTCTTGCCTCTTACTGTTATATTGGCGAGTTTCTGATCTGCTATGACTTTCTCTGAATCCTTCACTATTTGTCCTTTGACGTTTTTCTTTTGAGTTCTGCTAAGGTTGGCCTCTTATTTATGTTCTTCATGTTCCATCTTTACTACAAATGAGAACATAATAAAATCAGAACAATGAAATCAAATAGTTTGTGTAATGCATTTAAAGAACACAAAGTAGAACAAAACATAAGAAACATGCTTTTTTGAGTACAAATGTGGCATACGCCTATGAATTTATAGTGATATTTAAATGGAAACCATGGCATAGGCATAAAGTATTCATTTTGATTTTGTAATCTAATAGTTTAAAGTCAGTAAGAAAGTTGAGTGGAAGGAGTAAGCCATGACATTGGATGACCTCTTTTCATTTGAAAACTGAATCTATCCACAGTAGTACCATAGTTGTTACAATTTTGGATGATATCAAGGTGTCAAAAAATGGTGCAGCCATGTTGGTCACAAGAATCAATGCTAAAGGAGGAGACTTGTAATAAGGAATTAAAAAATGGATAAGTGTGGAACTTCTCTATCTTAATGTTCAATTGCATAAAATCAACTGAGAAGACCAATGTTCAAGGAAGACCAAATTGACTATGGATATGAATGATTTGTTTCTTTTCTTATTGTATGGAACAAAAATAGGTGTGCAGCTCTCAAAAATTGTAGAATTGAAAACTTGCTCTACATTTTGTTCAACATTAGCAATGATTTCAAGAAAACCTCTATTGCATATTAACACCCAATAGGAATTCCAATAGTCACTTGGAGTTGCATGACATAAGTTCCACATCTATACAAGGCGACTGATTATTCTAATATCCATTTTTGCAGAAAATCTAATTGAACGACATGATTTAGATTAATCAAGCATTCTAATCAAAAAAGCCAAGGTAAGCCAAACCAAGGCTATGATCACTGAAGCTTGAACCATTACAAGAACAAAATATGATTGAGGAGATTAAGGATGGATACTACATCTTTGTAGGGAATGCAATATAGAAGCCTCATAGAAAGTTTTGATTGTTACATTAATAGAAACAACCCAAGGCTACAACCCATGAATAGCATGGACCTATAATACTCTAGCTAATTCCACCAACATGAATTGACAATAGGTGTTGAAAATAAAGAGGAGCCCTATGATATAACAATAACTGAAGAAAAAGATACTCTATTTAAGATAGCATATTTGTCAATATTCTTTGCCACATACTAAAAATGAGCATGTAACCAAAAAATCCCTTGTAGCAAATTCAAGAACTACCAAAAGAACAATCATTATCAATTGACCCATTCAATAAACACAGTACACTAAAATAAAATAACTAACATTCCTCAAGACAATACTTCATTCTAGTTGAATCATCAAAATTAATCAAAGAACAGATTATACAGAGGAACAAAAAAGGGATAGATAGAGGGGGGAGAGTGTAATAACCCCAATTTTTGTAATTGATTGAGAAAATAATAAAGTTTGAGTTTCAAAAATTTTGGGCTGAAATATTAGGGTTATTTAGAATATACTTCTTATAAAAGTATAATCAAGGAACAAGACATGAACAATTGAAATTAAACTTAGCAAACCCTTCAAAATGATTGTAAGCACGACAAATTCTGAAATCAGAGGAAAATCCTTAATTTTCTTCATTTTTTGGACAAAAGGGTAAAATAGTAATTTTACCTAAAATTAAAAATCTGAGACACCAAAATTTAGAATGTACTGAGAAATATGAATCCGAGATCATGGGAATAAAACTCTAATTTTTATACATAAAGGACAAAATGGTCTTTTTACACCATGTGGGGCCCACAAGCGACCCAAAAACGAATCCTATGGGCAGCTCACGTGAAATCATGGGTCAAACCATACCAGCTAGTCTTGGGAAGAAAGTGGAGCATGGGAGATTCTAATGCTAAATTAATAATAAAAAATTAACCATCATTATTACACTTCATCATGGAAGAAGACCCAAAATGCCTATAAATACAACCCCAAAAATCCTCTAAAAATGTTCATAAAAATCCCACAAAATTTTCTTCACTTTCCCTACAAATCTAGACCTAGATCCATCCCCCAAAACCTAAAACTCTCAAGAGATCTCCCTCTTTTCATTTTCTTTTTCTCTCTAGATTGGAACAAGGGACCTAAATTCAATTAGGCACTCTATTCCAAATCTAATATCACAAATCCCACCATCCAAAACTTCCTACCATACCTTAGCTACAAAATTCCCAAATCAATTTTGAGATCCAATGGTTCAAACAACAGAAATTCCAAGAAAGGTGGATCTTGGGTCATATCTTCATTAAAAGGGTATTCTTTTAAATTGGACATATAACCAATGTTTTTTTTCTCCAATCAGGTAGGTGGAAATACTTTTTGGACATGTTTATTAGTGCTTTATAAAATGTTTACTTTGCTGTAATTTTATTTGGGTAATAAAATAGTAAAAATCAAGTAAACAACAGAACCTTCAATTCAGGACGATTAATGCTCAAATGGAAAATCTAACCTTACCAATCGATCCAGAAGGGTCCAAAACCTCTAGGGTAACATTTTCACAAATTTCTATGAAGGTTTGGGCCCCCAATTGAGAAGGGATTGATTGGACGGTCCAAACGGACTATCCGATCTCCCGATCGGACTAAAAGAAGGCATGCGAGACGCCGCACGTGCACCCACACAACACGTGCGATGTCCTCGCCCGCGCATCTGTTGACGTCCCCGGTAGGCGCTTTCGTATCTTGTCCGCAACGGATGCGTTCGACGAACCGAGCATTCTACTCGGCTCTTTTCCGTCCGTCTAATCTGGGTCATCCATTCCAATGGGCCCAGATCATATCTAGGCCCTAGGAATGGACTGTGAACTTCCAAATCTGATTCTGTAGTCATATGAACTCCAAATTGAGATCAGAAAGAGGCTATGGAAAGCTTACAACTCTATTTTCTTATGAAATGATAAAATAGAGAAAATATGTAATAAAACTTTTTGTATTTAGTAAACAAGTTTTCAATTGCCAAGATCTAGGATGATCAGATCTTGGAAATATATTTTAATAATGATATAATATTGAAATTGAGTTATATGAATGTTTTATTTGGACAGATCTAAGAGATATTAAGGGATCTACCCACTAGCGTAGAAAAACCCTAAAAATTACAAAGGACCCACTTGATCAATAAGATCAAGTGTGATCAGATCTTGGGATGCATGAAATGGATGTTGATATGATGAAATCCAAGGAGATCGTGGATGGATTATGACAAAAATAAATCAATACGATCTTTGGACCTTAATAAAGAAAACCCCCTAAATATAATTAAAACCCTTAATCAAAAGGAAAAGATCTAAGATCTAATGGTTGGATCATAAGTGAAGGTTTCTAAAAAGATTAATGTAATTAGTTTCATTTTCTATTAATTGATAATAGCATTTTAAATATGATTTATGTTATAAAGCATGCTAGTGTAACTTTTAGACCGTAGCATGATATGTAATTAGATTGTTATCCCAGGTTGCTAGATTTAATTATCTTAGGGGCATGTTAGTGTGATTTTATGCAAGTGTAACTTAGGACCAAGTTAGTATGATATCATGCCATTATAACTTAGGATCATGCTAGTTTAAGTATAGTTTTATTCCATTAGATTAAGTTACATTCATAAGAAGCATGTTAGTATAAATGTTTGTTAAATTTATATTGGAACTATGCTCTAAAGTTTATGATTTAATTGTTGTCAAATTTTATTAGTAGATTCAAATGTTACGTAGTGGTTGAGATATAATGAGCATATATCACCAAAATGTAATCTAATTGGAAATTAGAGTTTCATGAACGCATACAAGGAAGGAATGACTTTGACTTAACATTACTAAGGGCTGTAGTTAGTAGGACAATATAAGGATTATCAAATCCTTGGCCCAAACTAAGAGAATAATAAACCCCATGAATGACATTGTGAATGTTCATGGAATTAATTAAAATCAATTAGAAAGAGTACTTAGGGTCAACATGCTTATAGGAACCTTATGAAAGGTTGAGCTATGGTCACTCCAGTGAATATTGAACATAGTGGTTAAGGGGGTTATCTAATAGACCCTCGCTCTTCCCCTACCTTCCGTTGATGTTTGTGAGGTCTAAATGCCTCCTTACATGAGGATTGAAGTAACCACTTTGTGTTCACCCATTCAACTAATAAGCCTTAACCAATTGGAAATAAGAGGAGCAGTCTAGACTTAGGCGGAAAATAAGTTACCTTCAACCAGCAAAACATTAACTGGTTGAATAATAATATTAAGATCATAAAAGGTTAGTAAATTATCTAACCCTAATAAAAATTGTAAGTAAGATAAGGATGATCAAACAAGATCCATTAGATCTTGAATTATCAAGAACAATAAGAATAAGAATATTGTATTTTATTTAGTTTTCATGATTGCTAGTATGCATGTTATAGATCAAATCTAGTTCATTAGATTAGATAATCCAAACCCTTGATCAAAGATGATTCAAGGAAGAAAACCAAGATCATCCTTAGGGATGATCCAATAACTGAACTTAAATCAAAGAAGAACTAGATGATATAAGATCTAGGACCTTGATCTTTATCAACATGTGTAGATTGTCAATCAATAGATCTATGAAAGATCAAGATCAAGGAGATGGACACACAAAGACTTAGAGATAAAAAAATACTTAGATATGAATGATCTAAATATCATTCTAAATATCAGATCTAGTGATCAATAGGATTGTTCATAATCTATATACTGACAATATGTATGGATGTACAGATTACATACATCAGTCAGGATCATGGAAGATTTGGGAAAAGGGATCACTCCTTGAAGGTAGGAGGATTTGATGAATGCATTTACATGGGATATACATGATTGAACCCATGACCTTATGTTGACAAGAGTAATGTTAATACTTATGTTACATCCCTTGAAAACCTTATGATCCAGCCAAACACATATAAAATGGCTAAGGACAAGACTATAAGTGAATAGGGAACTAGAAGATATTTCAACCCTAAGTAAACAGACAGATGGTCTGATAGATATGAAATATATTTTACATACAAGCTTGGAGGCTTGTGAGTTTGTTTTAATAGGCATAAGCCTAAGGGGATGCTATGCTAGAGGAGTTATAAGGGTTTGGCCACCCCCTCCTTGAAATTTGATGATTTGATGATACCTTGCCCTATGAGAGGCTAAAAGTCAGGTGGGACAATTATGGGAAGGCCACCACTGTGAAAGTCCTACCCTCCCCCCCCCATATGGGCAGTGACATAATATTTTTCACCGTGGTATCAGTGGTGAACAGGGCAGTTATCTGAGCGTGTTAGTACAAATCAGACTGCAGCATGGTAGCCCTTTGATTATTTTGCACCATGTTGCATATGAGAATAGGCATAGTGAAATGCCTTATGTTTTAGCATAATGAAATGGTAGGTAATTGTATATTACCAATATTTTCCAAGAAGGGAAATTCCAAGTGTAAGATTAGCTGAAATACTAAATTCTCATAATGGAGAGGATTGATCAGCTTAATTGGGAATGATATTTGACTACTTTCATATATTTAACTGGTTTACCCATGTATAGTATGTATGTATATGAAAGTACATAAATACAAAGTAAAGAGTAGGGACATGAATATGTTTAGGGATAATGGGATTATGAAGTATTTGAAATTACATTGTCAATTCTTATGCTTCTTGAATCACCTACCAAGCATTGCTTGCTGAGATATTGTAAATGTTGCAATATCTCAAATACAGGGAAGGAGAGTTAGGAGCTCAAAATGATAGAAGATTTGAAGAGAATAATCTTCAAGGTATACCCTTGAAGACATGTATTTTGCTTTGTTTGAGAGTGTTGTATTGTAATGAGAGTTTCATTGTATGGTGAGCTTTGAGTTGGATTATGTAATTTAGTCAAGTATTGTAATGGATTTGGCTGTACTGTGAACCATTGGATGGATTTTGGAATTTAATGAAAGTATATTCCTTCAATGAAATTTTATCTTTTACAAAATTCTACTTATGTCATGTATGAAGTGATGACTTGGGTTTTACAAAACAAGTTTTAAAGAAAAGAATTTCTGCTGCTTTGTTTTGCAAAAAAAAATTTACACTAATAAGGGCCTTACCTTTCAAAATACATTACAAAACCTATTACAAAAACCCAGGTCATCACAGAGAGGAGGGGGGTCATGCATAGCTAGTTTTGAGAGAGAGAGAAGGAGGGGGAAGGGGTTATGCATGAGGCTATTTTTTTTGGCCGTGTTCCCATGTGCAACTAACAGGGACTAAGAGAGAGACAGATAGTGGTGGGGGGGGGGGGGGGGGATGAGGTGGTTCTGTGCACACTAGTTGATGACCAACAGGGATAGAGAGAGGGAGGTGAGAGGGGCAAGGGGGTAGGACATATGGTTGCCGACTACTGACAGGGAGAGAGGGGGAAGGGTGTCACATGCATAGCCAGCCAATGATTGACAGGGAGAGAGAAGGGAGAAGGGGTTGCATGCATGGCCAGCTAGCGACCGACATAGACATAGAGAGAGCAAGAGGAGGGGGAGGGGATCATAGGCACAGCTGGCTGATGATCAATAAGAAGAGAGAAGGGGGTGAGAAGGGCTTGAGCATGCTACCCACTAATGACTGACAGGGATAGAGAGAGGGGGGAGGGGGTCAGGCACACGATCAGTTAGCAACTGACACATAGAGAGAGAGAGAGAGAGAGAGAGAGAGAGAGAGAGAGAGAGAGAGAGAGAGAGAGAGAGAGAGAGAGAGAGAGAGAGAGAGAGAGAGAGAGAGAGAGAGAGAGAGATTTACCTCATTGCTAGAAAACACATAGGAGCTTTTTGAATGGTTGTGGCAACTTCTCACTGAGAGAACTCATGTAGAAGATAGAAACAAAGAGGGAAATACTGGGATGTAAAAATTTCCTTCTTTTATAATTGTGTCTTTAAAGTTGGAAAAAATGATTGTAAAAATGATTTTTAAAGTCAATTTTTTCTACTTTTGATAACCTTTATTAAGAAACATACACACACACACACACACACACATCAACAAACATAAGAACAAGCAAATTAAGTATTTTTCAGACAACTCTCATTTATGATCCTTTTATTACGTATATAAAATTTTACACAATCTTCCATCTAACTAATACAGGCTAGTATATGATTAAAGATCTAATGTGAAACTATTTCATAAAAATCTAGGCTCTCAATATCATCATAGAACCCTAATTTTGGATAAGAACCACAAATTAGAGGTGCTCCCTTTCTCTTATGAGAGTTAGATCGAGATGTAGTTGTTCCTTCCTCTAAAATTGTATGATTTTTGTTTGAATCGTGATAATCTAACCAAGATTTGGGCTCTTAATATTCAGCTCATACTACACTCTCATAGTGAGAGAGATGATAAATCTTCAATGTTGACATCCTCTACCAAGATGAGGTTAATTTTTAGAGCCATTGCTTCATGATTTGAAGTTTGTATACCCTTTTGTGCCCAAGTCGTCAGCTTTTTCATCTAAACATATTTCTCATCATCAAAACCTAACCTTGGATAGGATCACAAACCATGAGGTGCTCCCTTTCTCCTATGAGGTTTAGATCAAGAAGTAGCTGTTCTTTCCACTATAATCATAGGATTTCTTGTTTTTTAGAATCACGACCATCTAACAAAGATCTTAACCCTAAATTTGTAGTGACAAAACCTGCTGCATCCATAATATGCTACACAAAATTAGCAACAATAAAAATGCATGGATGATAGTAAGAGGGTTTACTATTCTTCAAGTTTTTTTCTTGCCACAAACATTCAAAATCTCTAAAACAAAAGGTAAGAGGGTGACAAGATAGAGAGAGATAAAAAACCAGAGTAGGTTGTCATTTTGCCTACTAGATGAAAAGTATCGATGAGGAAGACAAGAAAAATGAGATGACATTGGGGTTTTATAAAGAACAATAATAATTTTAAAGTCAAATTTTTAAAAAATGACTTTATAAGTCACTTTTATAGTTGATTAAAAAAATGACAATAAAAAAACACAATTTAAGTCCACCCTTAACTTTTGTTAGTTAAAAGATCCTTCAATCTGAACTAGGAATAGATCTCACATCTAAAACTTGGTTGAAATTACCCTGGCTAAAAATTTAATCCTCTAACAATGAGTCAGGATGTGTTTTTTAAAACTCTTGCTAGTTTAGAATGGATTAACAATGAGTTTACAAGAGCTAGTTAATAATCAATCAAGCTCATCCTAGCAATGAACTAGCAAGAGTTTCATTAAAATTAGTGTAGCTCATGTTGGAGTATGAATTCTCTAGGCCAATAATAGAAAAATTGGTCAAACTCATTCTAAATCAAGTAAAATTGGTTGGTATCTAGATTCACTAACTAATATGTAGCAAACCAAATTCACTTCTAACATTCAAAATTGTATTTTCCATCATTCATGAAACTTCATAATAATCAACAGCATACAACAACCAAAATCTTATCTTTTTCAAAACTGTAAGTAACAAGTGTCCAATCCACATGAAATTTGGGCTACTACTTCTTAATATCCAAAAGAGAAGGACTTTATCATAACATGTGGGCTTCATTATATAAACTAAAGAGCTTCAGACCTTTTAAGGTAACTAACACTAAACTTTTGTCTGGTGATCCTTACTACAAAGATGGTAAGTAAAGCAGACTATGTGATTCAAAGTCCAAAGAATTCTAGCTAAGATTGCATGCAAGACCTTAATTTGCAACTTAAGTTAGGACCATGATTCCATCTATATAGATCTAGGTCCTTATTCATACAGGATAATGCCAGTTTTCCATTTACATAAGTCTAGTTTGCCTTTCCATGTAGGATACCAATTTTGACTTCCCATTTGCATAGATCTAGCTTTCTTTTTCATGTATGATACAAATTGTGATTTCTTATTTACATAGATCGAATTTACTTCTAGGCATAGATAGGTCCCACCAAGTATTGAAGGTAAAACAAATTCTAACACTAGTTAAATAAGGTAGTTAATATTTATGGATTATATGGAACGAATACAGTATGTAGTACTTATGGATTTATTTGAAGCGAATTTGTAACTTCTAGTGTTTATGTGTTACACAAAATGAATATGATAATTACCAGCATCCATACAATGAAAACTATTGTGAATCTATTAAGACTAAGTTTCCTAATAAAGCACTTTACTTTTTCTTGCCATTTTAAAGCCCATAATTTCATCCAAAAATCAATTAACAATAAAAATCAATGCAAAACATGAAAGATCCATTCACAGAAAAAATTAACTTTAAGAAAGGAACATTTAAACCATAATCATGCTAAATATATAAAGCATGCATGAAACAAACAAAAAAGATACTAACCAACACTCAAATCAATATCAGCCGATAATATATATACATTTATATATGTAATTCCAATTCGACAATGCTGATTTAATTGAAGTTAGTTAGAGTGAAAATGTACCTCAATGAACTTCAATTTGTGCAAAGATGAAGATAGTCAAAAATAGAAATTTGAAGATATATAGTTGTAAAAGTTCATATATGTAAAGGAGTCATACTTTTAAAGGCGATTTTGAAAAATGACTTTAAAAGTAGGGAATTTTAAAGTCTGCTTTGAAAAATGATTTTGAAAGTTGTGACTTTTAAAAGTTATGTGAAAAAATGTTTTTCCCACCACACTAAAGAAGAGGTTCATCAGTATGATTTTTGAAGTTGTTTTTTTGAAACCAACTTGTATTACTTTTACAATAATGATTGACTAAAAAATGTCTTCTTTTTGCCGATTTTAAAAGCCTCAATGTTAGTGGTGAATGGAAAATTCATGTTTTACATTGATCTTCTTCTAGTGAGCTAACTGGTATTTGTTACAATTAGATCCTAACATCTAGTATCAGTGCACAAATCTAGTTCACACAAAACAAATCAGCATCTACACAATCGGTAGCCATGGAGGAACGTGTAGATCATATTGAAGCACAAATGACAAATATGCAAGAGCAGTTTGATGCTCAATTTGCTAAATTACATCAAGTCTTGTAGCAATTTACGCTGCTAATACCATCTAGAATGAAATCTGATGTGTTCAATTTTATATATGAACGATAGTGAGTCAGGTGCAAAATCAATAAACTCAACACACAAAGAGGACAAGTCGAAACTCCCTTAGTAAGGATTGATTTTCCCATATTTGATGGTAGTGATCTTCTTGAATTTATATACAAATTAGAACAATTTTATCATAAAACTGTTGAGCAATGAAAGGTTCTCCTCACATATTTTTGCACGGATGGGGTGGTTTCCACATGGTTCCAATGTATCCATAAAACAACACCCATTGTTTCTTGGAAGCAATTGACAAAGGCAGTAGTGCTTTGATTTGGCCCAACAAATCATGAATAGCTAGATGGACTATTGGCCAAATTAGCACGAGGCTCTAGGATTGTTCAAAGTTATCAAGAGGACTTCAAGCGCCTTGCAAACTGGCTTGAAGGATAAACGGATAATAAGCTCATGGGGACATTTGTACAAGGTTTGTACACTGAGATTGGTTAAGAATTTCTGATGTTTCAGCCTACTTCTTTGAAACATGCTATACTGGCACATCATTAAGAAGGAAAATTGATATGACTGCAGAAAACAACATGTGCTATTTCTAGTTGTTCATCAATGTCAATAGAAGTTGTGGGGGAACTAGCAATAGCTAGAGTTTCAACAAGTATTGGTTCAAATATTGCACTGCTCTAGTCTAATCAAAAGAGTGGGACAGGATTGGTGATTGCCCCAATTACAAAGTTACAAGTGTTAAGATGCAGAAAAATGGAGAACAAGGTTTATGTTATTATTGTGATGAATGGTTCAAACTAGGCCATCACTATAAGAGAATGCATATTTTCATGATTGAGGATTCAGAGATATCTGATTCATAAAGAATCAAAAACTAATAATGTGCTGGAAGTTTCATTACATGTTGTATCCTTGTTGATTCTGGCTGCACACTCAATTTCTTATCAATCACCTGTTGGGCTATCACATTCAACAAGGGTAAGCCTTTGATGTAGTTGTCACCAGTGGAAATGGGTTACATTGTGTTGGAAATTGCTCTGATGTGTCCATTCATATGGGTTCACTACAAGTGGTGATTGATCTTCACATGCTCCCTTTGCATGGATCAAAAGTGAATGGGGGCTCAGTGGCTCAGCCCCTTAGGCTATGTTGCATGGAACTTCAATGATATAACTATAGCTTTCAAGTACCAAAGGGACCCCATATATCCTTCATGGCATTCGAAGTTGGTTAGTACAAGAGGTTCTAATACACAAGAGGTTTTAAAGTCGGCATAAAGAAGTCGCTTATACAACTGCTGACTTTATTAATATTTTAGAAGTCATTTAAAAATAAATGACTTTAAAAATGTATACCTAAGAAGTCATTTAAGTCTAAGTGACTTTAAAAAATTGGCGTAATGAGGGAATTTTTCACAGGAAGAACTTTTAAAGTCGTTTTTACGAAAATGACTACAAATTTTGGTAACTTTTGAAGTCGTTTTTGTTAAAACGACTTTAAAAATGTATAACATTTGAAGTTGTTTTAAGGAAGCAACTTGAAAGTATCACCATAAGTTTGGTAGGAATATTCTATTTAGTGGGAATGTACTTTTAAAGTCATTTAGTGCTAAATGACTTCAAAAGTTATATATTTTCAAAGTCGTTTATCACTAAATGACTTCTAAAGTCTTCGATGGTTTATAAATAAGCTCTCAAAGTATGTTTTTTCCTTTATCTTCTTCTTCTCATGGTTTTGGCATGGTGGTTTCATTTTTGGGCCTTACGCTGCTCTGTTTTTCCCTTCTTATCATCCATGTTTATATTTTGATTATTTATGTCATGGAAAAAACTGTAAGTAAACCACAACTTCTTTTAAATCATGAATATTTCTTTTCTTGTTACTAACTTTTCTTTTCTTTTTATTTTGTAGATCATGAGGGTTTTCACACTACATATCATGAGATTAAAGAATTTGTTTGATCATCCTAATTTCATCAAAATTGTATGATTTCATTGAAAATGACAACGACTCTCCCTCAAGCCTCACTATTGAAGAAAGGGAGAACAATACGATTTGTGGTTTTCATCCAAATTAGGGATTGATGAAGAGTGGTGGCTATAACATCAACTTTTGGTCTATTTTGATGAAAAAGAGTGGTGTTAGTTAAACACAAGGCTAGATTTTGATGAAAAGAGCAAATTCTCTGTTTGATCATAGCTGACAAGATCTAAAAATATGTAACATTTGATATATATGTAACATTAGATGTAATCAAAAAATAATTTGATTTCCTTGTTGATATGTTTGTTTATATATATTCATATGATTATATTGTAAAATCAGTTTCATTGTATATTTATGTAAATTTGTAATGTACGGAGGCTAAATAAATATATTTTTCATTTTTCATTTGAAAATTATTTGAAGTCATTTACAGGAAACAACTTTAAAAATGCATAACTTTTGAAGTCATTTTAAGGAAGCGACTTGAAAAGTATCGCAATAAATTTGGCAAAAATATTTTATTTAGCAAAATGGACTTTTAAAGTCTTTTATAAATAAACGACTTTAAAATCCCCTTACTTTTATAGTCGTTTAGTTATAAGTGATTTCAAAAGTTAAATATTTTTAAAGTCGTTTATCACTAAACAACTTCTAAAGTCTTTAAAACAACTTTAAAAGTATACACTTTTAAAGTCGTTGTGTTTAAAATGAATTTAAAAGCCTATACTGTTAAAAATGTAGACAAAATGACTTTAAATATGTAGACTTTTAAAGTCATTTTTCTAAAATGACTTCAATTGTTCCTCTATTTTAAGAATTATTTCGTCAAATTATGCCTTGTGCTCTCTGTTTATTATTTATGTGTAAAAACTAAATTAAACTTCTGTTTCCCTACTCCAAACCAAATCCTACCTGTGTGAATTGGAATTACATTAACAAATGTCAATATCACTTTTTGAGTGTTGGTTGGTATCTCTATGTTTGTCTCATAAGTATTATACTTATTTGAAGAATTTATACAAGGTTGTGGGTTAGAAATTGTTCTTTTAAAAGTTGATTTTATTCATGAATGTGTCTGTCATAATTTGCCTTTTTTCGTTGTTAATTGATAATTTCCATGAAATGTTGTTATTTTGAATACTTGTAATTCATGTATATCTAATGTTTGTTAAAATTCCTAACCTAATATTTTCATGTCTTACAAGTCTCCACTCAAATTTGCTTTGATTTCTTTTGATAATGGACAAATATGCTTGGATGTTTGTGACAAGGACATCAAAAGAATATGAGGAGGGTACAAAAAATTTCATAGAGTTTGCACTTATGGAAGGTGTTGATCGTAATCGCATTCGTTGTCCATGTTCAAAATGTGAAAAGTTAAGAAAAGTACCTGTAGTGGTGTTGAGAGTGCTTTAATGGAATCGATGAAAGCTACCACCCATGGATTTGGCATGGAGAAGAACTTCTGCATAGGCCCTCAACAAAGCCTGATCAAGACACTATAGGAAGTGTTGGACATAGTAGTACAACTATACTAATATTTTGAGATGCACACAATGACTTCCAGGATGACCCTAAGCAATTTCATGCTACATTAGAGGAAATTGATCAGCCATTGTACCCTAAATGTAAAGGTTATACTAAGCTATGCATAGTGGAAGAACTTTACAATGTGAAATCAAGATTTGGTTTTTTAGATCAAGGTTTTACAGAAGTTTTGAAAGTAGTGGGTAAGATGCTGCTGAAGGATAATAAATTGGCGAGGTCCACATGAGAGGCAAAGAAAACCATGTGCCTTAAGGGGGAGGCCCCAAGATAGGTTGAGGGACGAAGGTAGGAGGGACTGAGAGTTAGTCCCACATCACTAGGGGAGGAGTTCTAGGCTGTTGATAAGGGGGTGGCAGTCTCTCATGGTAACAACGCATTTTCCCTAGGAAAATGGGGAAGAATAAAGCGGTGACTGCTGGTGGTGTATGGGTGCCATCAGTGGAAAGCGGACAATATTGTTACTATGGATAGACCCCAGTCATTACAGCGGTATCAGAGTCTAACCCCAACTTAGTGTGGATGGCTAGCTACATGTGGGCGCTCGCGTGAAGACACACAGGGATGCATGTCCCCTAAGGGGGAGAGGTGAACCACTGTCATCGCCAAGATACCTTGAGGGGGAGGCCCCAAGATAGGTTGAGGGACAAAGGTGGGAGGGATTGAGACTAAGTCCCACATCACTAAGGGGAGGAGATCTAGGCTGTTGATAAGGGGGTGGCTGTCTCTCATAGAAACAACGCGTTTTCCTTGGAAAACTAGGGAAGAATAAAGCTGTGACTGCTGACGGTGTATGGATACTGTCAATGGAAAGCGGACAATATTGTTACTATGGGTAGACCCCAGTCGTTACAATGGTATTAAAGCCTAACCCCAACCCGATGTGGATGGCTAACTGCATGTGGGTGCTCGCATGAAGACACACGCAGACACATGTCCTCTAAAGGGGAGAGGTGAACCATTGTCGTTGCCAAGATACTTTGAGGGGGAGGCCCCAAGATAGGTTGAGGTATGAAGGTAGGAGGGACTAAGAGTTAGTCCCACATCACTAGGGGGAGGAGTTCTGGGCTGTTGATAAGGGGGTGGCTGTCTCTCATGGTAACAATGCATTTTTCCTAGGAAACTGGGGAAGAATAAAGACGTGACTGCTGGCGGTGTATGGGTGCCGTCAATGGAAAGTGAACAATTTTGTTACTATGGGTAGACCCCAGTCATTACATCATGGCTGCACTAAGGTCGAAGTATGAGAAGATACATGCGCGTCCCAATGATTGCATCTTATATAGGAAGGAGCACAATGATCAAACTACATGCCCAACTTGTGGACAGTCAAGATGAAAGTTAAAGAAGAATTCAACTAAGATAGTTATAAACATTCCTACAAAGGTTCTATGGTACTTCCCCCTAATCCAAGATTCAAAAGAATGTTTTGTATAATAAAAACAACAAAGAAATTAGTGTGGCATGCCAATGACAGAGTAGCTGATAGCTTTTCACGCCATCTAGCAAATAGTCCAACATGGAAACTCGTAGACTTTATGTGGCCTAATTTTTGTGAAGAATCTAGAAACCTACGTCTAGCATTATCTACAGATGGGATTAATCCTCATGGTTCTATGAGTAGTAGATATAGCTGTTAGCCCATTATATTAGTTTGTTACAACCTTCCATTATCTCTATGTATGAAGAGAAAGTTCATGATGCTAACTATGTTGATATCGGATCCAAAGTCGCTAGGGAATGACATTGACGTGTACTTGTCTCCCTTGATAGATGATCTTGAGACATTATGCGACATAAGCATTGAAGCATATGACACATACAGGAAAGAGTCATTCACCCTAAAGACTATATTGTTGTGGACAATAAGCAACTTCCCTGCATACAATAGTTTGTCTAGATGCACTATGAAGGGATATAATGCTTGTCCTATTTGTAGTGATCAAACATGTGCTGTATGACTTAAACATGATAGGAAAATGGCATTTTTTGGGCACAGAAGATGGTTGCACAGAGACCATCCATATCATTCTAAGAAGGGAGAATTTAACAAGAGTATAGAGACAAGGACAGCTCCAAAGATGTTGATAGGATGTTAAGTATTGGAGTAGGTTGAAAATATTAATGTCTTGTGGGGAAAGAATATAAAGAAATCAAGTAAACGTGCACGTAAAAGTAATTATAGAAGTTGCTGGAAGAAGAAATCAATATTTTTTCATCTGCCATACTGGAAATCACTGCATATGCCCCATGTGCTTGATGTCATGCACATTGAGAAGAATGTGTGTGAAAGCTTGATCGGTACCTTGCTTAATATCCCAGGAAAAACAAATATGGACTTACAGCTCTAATGGATCTTATGAACATGGGTTTGAAGAGGAGGTTGCACCCTGAGGATAGGGGCAGTTGAGGAACATACCTGCCTAAGGCAAATTATACTCTCGATAGAGAGAATAGGAGAATAATGTGTAAAACTCTGTTTGAGCTCAAAGTCCCAGACAGCTGCTCTTCGAACTTTAAAAACATTGTTTTCATGGAAGAGCTAAAATTGTTGGAGATGAAGTCCCATGATTGCCATGAATTGATGCAACAACTACTGCTTGTAGCAATACGTTATATGTTACCAGATAAAGTTAGGAGAGCTACTACAAAATTCTACTATTTCTTTAATGCTTTATCCAAGAAGGTGTTTGATGTTTCAAAATTACAACAAAATTCAAGGTCATATGGTGACAACTTTATGTGAGATTGAGACAATCTTCCCACCATCCTTCTTTGACATCACGGTACACTTAACCGTCCATCTCATTGATGAAGTCAAACTATGTGGGCCAGTTTACTTGCGATAAATGTTTCTGTTTGAGAGATACATGAAAATTTTAAAAGGATATGTGCGTAATCACAACTAGCAAGAGGGATGTATAGCTAAATGTTATATTGCAACTGAAGTAGTGGAGTTTTGCACAGAGTACTTAGCAGGAGTGGATGCCATTGAAATCCTAAGAAAGAAATGATGAGTTGTATTTCATGATCCAAAGGTTGGTGAACCTATATCAAGTGGTCATGTATTGACCATTGACTATAATGAACAAGACCAGGAGCATCTTTATGTGTTATGAAATGTTGATGAAGAGTAAGTTGATCATATATGCATGCATGCACTTACATAAAATTTAATTGCTGATGGTTAATTACATTTTCCATGATTACTCTATTAATTTGTGTGTATGTGTGTGTACATAGTGAACACATGGATGTACTCAAGGCAAAGAATCCAAGTTACGTAAAGAAACAAAAGTGGCTACAATCTGATTGCACTTTCAATAATTGGTTGCATAAGAAGGTAAAATGAAAGAAAGCTCGCTTAACTTAAAAAACTACATTATATGTATGTATGTATGTATGTATGTATGTATGTATGTATGTATGTATGTATGTATGTATGTATGTATGTATGTATGTATGTATTAATCTTATGTACTTAAGCATACTTATTATACATAGATTCAAGATCAACGAGAAGTAGCAGGGATATCAGATACCTTAGGCTAGATGGCAATGGGACCATGACCAGAAGTAAAAAAATATGCCAAATATGCCATCAATGGTTATTGCTTTTACACAAAAGACTGTGATAACTCAAGAGTGCAATAGAATAGTGGAGTTAGCTTAGTTGTCAATGCTACATTCTTTTCAAGTTCAAAGGATAACAGGTCAATAGTGGCAGATGGTATTTATTACGAGGTTATAAGAGAGATATGGCCTTGGATTATACTTTCAGAACCATGGTTGTGTTTAAGTGTGATTGGGTGGAACACAACAGCATCAAAACTAATTGGCTTGGATTGACATTGGTTGACCTCAATAGGATTGGCTATAAAAATGATCAATTTATTTTGGCATCTTAAGCAAAACAAGTATTTTACGTATAAGATAAATGTGATAAGAGATGGTCAATAATTTTATCATCCTATTTGAGATATTTTTATGAGGAAGATGACCTGGGAGATGCTGAAATCGATTACCCTTCTATTACCAAAACAATCCTATCAATTAAAGCACTACTTGGTGAGAATGAGGATTATGTAGGTGACAATGGTGAGGAAGGTGCTTGTGTATGAAAACAATATATATCTTGGGGTACATGGAATATGTATATTAGTAAGTTGTAATATATATATATATATATATAATTTCATGTTTATAATTTTTAGCTCTGCTTTTGTCATGAGCTATATAGATTAGTATTAACAGTGAGCTATATATATAATATATGTGCATAAAAAGAATGCATGAATCAATGTTCACTATCATAAAAAGGCTGTTTCATTGTATATTACTTGTTAGATATTGTGAAGTACTACCACAACAGGTGTATATATTTTGAATTAAAAAATTATAAAAAAAATTATAAAATATTGTATATTTTTAAAGTCATTTTTATGAAAATGACTTTAAAAGTTAAGTCTTTTTAAGTTATTTTACTAAAAATGACTTTAAAAGTTAAAACATTTAAAGTCGTTTAATAAAAAATACTTTTAAAGCTAACACATTTAAAGTTGTTTTAAATAAAACGACATTAGAAGTTAAGACTTTCAAAGTAGTTGTTTTTTAAAATGACTTTAAAAATATAACACACATCATAATTAATTGTTCATCTTTTTTTACTTAATAGTCTTTTATTACCACAGTTTTTGTACTTCTTTGCTTATCAAATATTCTTTCTACAATATATTGTGATGTTGGAAGCTTAGTGTTAATCAAATACGTACATATTTAACCTTGAACCCTAAACTCGAAACCTAACCCTGCAAAATATATGCATGAAACTGTTATATATGTTGATTTCAAAAGTGTACACTTTTAAAGTATGCACACCAAATAACAATTTATAAAAGTTTAACGTATATGAATTTAGTGTCAAGAAAACTTTCATACATACATACATACATACATACATATATGCAGAACCATTCTCTCTCTCTCTCTCTCTCTCTCTCTCTCTCTCTCTCTCTCTCTCTCTCTCTCTCTCTCTCTCTCTCTCTCACATGCACATACATATATATAGCTCAGAATTAACTTACCATCTTATTTTGCTTATGTTCTTTTATTACTACAGTTTTTGTATTTCTTTGGTTATAACATATTTTTATTTCTTTAGGAGTCTTTCTACAATATTTTGTAACGTAAGTAAACTTTGGAAGCTTAGTATCAATCAAATACTTACGTACATATATATATATATATATTCATTTAAAATTAAGTATAGAGAATCCTAACCTAATTAACCTTGTGCCCTGAACCTTAACCCCGAACCTGAACCTTGAATCTTGAACTTGAACACTGATTCCATATTTATAATTTTAATTAGCTCTGTCCTAAGCTATATATATATATATATATGCACACAAAGACTATATGCATGAACCTATGTTGACTTCAAAAGTGTACACTTTTTGTGTATGTACATCAAATAACAATTTATAATAGTTTAACTTATGTGAATTTAGTGTTAAGGAAACTTTAATATATATATATATATATATACATATATATAAGAACCATGGTCTCTCTCCCTCTCACACGCACACACATACATATATATATATATATAGCTCATGAAATGGACAGGAAAATTTAAGCTAGCAGACCCACATTCCCACCTCACAATTAATTTACCATCTTATTTTGTTTATGTTCTTTTATTACTACAGTTTTGTACTTCTTTGGTTATCACATAGTTATATTTCTTAATTTTGGTTATCACCATATTTTGTGGCGAAGTAAACTTTGGAAGCTTGTAGCTAAGGTTAATCAAATATATATATATATAGAGAGAGAGAGAGACACACACACACACATATTATTTAAAATTAACTAAAATATATGTTGAAATTAAAATTAACTAACTTTTTTCATATATTTCATTTAAAATTAACTAACATATATGAAGTACTAACATAAAAAGTGTATATATTTATAAATAAATTATAAATAAATTTTTTATTAAAAGTGCATACTTTTAAAGTCATTTTTATATAAATAACTTTAAAAGTCTACCATTTTCAAATCATTTTATATAAAAATGACTTTAAATGTATAAAATTTTAAAGTTATTTTTAATATAAACGACTTCTTTATTCATATATATTTAAATCATAAATTAATAAACTTCCCTCCCCAAACAAAAAATGAGGGAGAAGAAAGAAGCTAGCTAGAGAAAAAGATCAAGGAGAGAAGGTGGTACATACCAAGCTGGGGGGGATATGTTTGGGTGGGGTACCGGAGAGGGGGTGGGGTGGAGGTTCGGGTGGGCTATCAAAGAAGGGTTTGGGTGGGGCATTAGAGAGGGGCGGGGATCGGAGTGGGCGGTGGTGGACGGCAGGGTGGGGTTTTAGGTGGGGTACACTAGAGAGGGGGAAGGTGGGGGCCATGGTGGGGCCGTGGTGGGGGGCGTGAGAGGTGGGGGCAGGGAGGGTGTTCAGGTGGGGTACTAGAGAGGGCGGGAGGGGAGAGGTGCAAAGAAGGTGAGGGGGGATTCGAGTAGTGGGTTGGGGGGAGGGGGTATGTCCATTTACATCTGTTGATTGATTTATTCTTAATGACTAATTTTCATCATTTTCTATAGAGAATTAAGTAATTTGTGTGCAAATCCTAGCTTTGGAGGTATTCATTTAGACGAATCAAAGCTGACAAGCATGATCTTACAGGTGCGCTTGATTGCTTCCTCTTTTCTTTTATTAAGATTTTTGGTAATAAAATCTAGTAATTCCAATGCATGTTTCAATTTTATTCTAATTTGTTTTTCTAGTTAAATCAAGACCAATCACTCATAGGATAGGTGGAGTAGCTTTAAAATTACTCTCAATGCTGAAACCACGAGTTTGTGCATTAGATATTAATGAATTCAATCCAATGTCAACCTACACATCAGCCAAAGAATTTTGGGACAACCTATAGTTAATCTAGAACTATGAAAAAGATTCTTATTTATTTCATAATATGAAACACATGGCCCAACTTTAGGGTAAAAAAAAAAAAGAAGAAGAGAAATCTGATACATAGATGGAAAACATAGTGCTTGGCATGGCAATTCCAATTCTAAAGTATTCATAACCAAAAGAATAAAGCATGCAAATCATCACATAGCAGAACTTATAAGTTCAACAATGGCATTAACTACCAATCTTTGGGATTGTACTTGAACCTTATCAAATGCATGACTGAATTAATCAACAACAGTTGTATGCTTCTTATTTCTAGAGTTTATGAAGTGGTTAATGACATAATACAATCCATTTTAAGGTTTTAAAGCTTAAAAAGGCACTAATATATATATATATATGTCCATTTACTTGGTCTTGGTTAACATGTTCATGCCAACACTAGGCCAATACATGTCGTATTGCCTTTCATATTTTCTTTTATCCCAAAACTGGTGCATTCTAGATCGTCCCATTTCCTTGAATTTTTCATGCATTGCTTTTAAATGTTTTTCTAAGCATTTGCCTTTTATAGATTTGATTTTCCATATTCTTTCATGTAATTCTTTTCAAAGGCAAGTATAACATAACCAAACTACTTGGAAGTATAGTTTCAATTTAGTTTTCACATCATGGATCTATCAATCCTAGCTAGTCAAGCCAAGTACTTCATGAATGTGTTTTCTTACTAGTTCAAGTTCATGTCCTATGATAATTGTTCAACCAGCCATGTTCATTTAGCTTCCACTTTGATAATCATTAATTGTCACAATGTTTCATGTTTAATACTTTGGTCACTAATTTATAACCTAAGTATTATCACATCCATATACTATGTTAAGTGCCATTTTCCTAAGCCATATACTTGTTCTCTCTACAATATTTAATGATCGATATCCATAGGTCCTATGTACTTAGCAATTCAATTATTGGATGGAATTTGGTTTCCTTAAATTCATTACATAGCCTTTTTTGTTCTAATATCATTGGGTGTTTCTTTGTAGTAACATTGGAATGAGAAGAACATCAAACTAAAGATTTAGGGGACATTGAAGATCACCAACAAGAGGCCAACATAAGCACTACTCCAAAAACAAAGGGCAGAGGGCACATAACAATAAAAAAGGTTATCAAGAGAAAGTTTAAGGGAATTAAAGAAACTGTCCAATATAATAGTAGAGGGCAAGAGATTGGTGAGAGTGCCCCTACTTATAGTAGCTTCCTATGCTCTACAGTAAGAAGCATGGTTCCTATCACATCTGAGGATTCGACACATGTGCCATCCTCAACAAAAGATTCAATATGGGAAATGGTGAAGGTATGTAAACATTAATTACATGTATTATTTACATTATAACTTTCCTTATTTTTCAAATATAGTAATTTGATGTGTTCAATTTGGAACCTGCCTTCGACGTGCCGGATGACAAGAAGATGAGTGCTTTACTAGGGGCAGGTGAGCAATGGAGAAAATGGAAGAACTACCTTGTTCGTAATTACATAGCTCTAGATGTTAGCAAGCTGTCAAGGCCGTACACGGTGCCTTCAATTTACTCCGATGTCATTGACCAAGAGGCTTGGAATGCATTTGTATGAAACCGCACCTCTAACGAGTTTGTGTTATGTATAGAAACAATGCTTCATTCTTTTAATTACATGTAACATTCAATTAGTGCACTTGATCACACATGTAAAAATGTGCAGGAGAAGAGTGCAAGGGGAAAAAAAGTGCATGAAATAAATATTCAACACCACCTATCCAGGATGGGCTATGCTCTTTTAGAAGAGCACAAAGTAAGCATCTATGACAATTTATCCCATTCAATTTAATGCTACTATAGTTATATGTATGTTCTCTAACTGTAGTTCATTTGCTTGATAGCAAAAAAAAGTTGGGACTACGAAACCTATTGATTGCTCCATCCTCTGGAACATGGCACATTCATTGGGCCATACTGGTAACAAGTTTGTAGAGGAAGCTACTGTGCAAATTGCTTCATGCATAGTTAAGTGGTTCCACTTGTCTATAATTTTTTTACAATTAATTAGATGAAATGATCATGTCTTTCTAATTAAATTTTGCCGGACATTCCTACCCAAGAAAGCACTACTATAGGAACTCTAAGCAGCACTACTGCCAAGGATGACATCCTGTATAGGGCTATGGGCAATAAGCAAGACCACCCTAATTGAGTTAGGGGCATGGGTCGAGGTGTTCTTCCTTCTAAATTCTTTGGTGGAGGATGTATCTTAGAATTCAAGATGATGAGAAGGCCTATAATGAGCTCATTGAGAAAATAAAGGGTGATTTATGTAGATAGCTACGTGAAGGAGGTATGATGATTGTTCCTCGACCCCTTACTCCGTAATCGCACCCTGTTGTACTTCCATCACATGCGAGCTACAATTACCCATCCAAAGAAGATAATGAAGGACATCTGCCTCCCCTCGAAAAGGAAATTCCTACCCAAGAGGTATATACATTGAAAAGACTATAAATTTTCTTTGTCCATTTGTAATAATTCTATATCTCAACCTCTCTATTGCATATTTGATTTGTAGGTTGGTCAATGCCTGTTGGCCTTGGATTCCCATCAAAATATCATGGTAATTAGTTCATGTTATGAGCATGAATCAAATGTTTTGCACAGAATTAGTATGCCACCACATACTAAACGAGTCTCCATTACCATGGATTTGAATGCTAATGCCTACCTACCATTTCCATTAAAAGTGAAAAATATTATAACCATTGGGGAGGTAGTTGCATATCACGTTGCTTGGCCAGATGCACTAGTCATTCTCATAGAGTCCACGGTATGTATCTTATCATACTAAGTACCTTTCTCATTAATATTTTTTATCTAAAGACCTCACATAATTCTTTAATAACTCTATACGATTAATCAACAACAAAATGAGGCACCAAGAGCGGCCGCCATTCTAGTGTCACCTTTAGCTACTGCACAAATGGAACAGGTACTTGTATATGTCTTCAATTTTTCTTTCATCATAAATTAGGCCCTCTTCATAGATTAATATTATAATATTTAGCTAAAAAATTTTATGTCTTTTATAGCAGCCGACCCAGGAGCGTGTGGAAGTCCCACCTAACATGCCTCAATCACTTAAGTTAATCTATGGTCTCATCAACGACAATATGGCAATCAATCCCGTACAAATGTAATATCCTCAATTTTTAACCCTACATTAGTAACAAAATAAATTAATTAAATTAAAAAATTTATTCATAGAATTTAGTTTAAAACTACTAAATTTAAAAAGTACACATCGATAGGAATTGAACGATATAAAGAGCATTGAAAATGGAGTTCGGATTAGGGAGATATAAACATTTTAATATCAAAGGGCAATTTAGTAATTTGACTGAGACACAAATCAGAGGAGGTCGTTTTGATAATGGCACCCCCTTTCCATCTCTAACTCATAGCAGGAGAAGATAGGCTATGATCTACCTTGCCCTTCAAAGTAATCGGATCTACCACTACATAAGCTTGTTTCCCTTCCATTCCCGCACCAAATAACCAGAGAAAAACCCTAGTTTTTCCCTTTGCACGTTGTTAAAATGAGTGGAACTTTGCACGCACTAGATGACCTCGATCTCCCATCTCCGGCTCAAATTAGGTAGGCTAAACCCTCTATCTTTCTCTTTTGCTTATTTTCTAACTTTTCCCTCACAAATCCTGGCTGGATCTGAGGTGAATGGCCGTTGGATGGCCTAGGAAGTCAAAACCATGGAGCATGGTTAGACCCACATTAAAGACATCTCCAATGAGAGATCTGAGCTGTTCAATGTGATCTTTGGACCCAAAAACCTTAAGAATGGAAAAAACAAATAAAAAATCAGAGCATCTAGGGTTTCAATCAAGCCAAAAGAAACCAAACAGCTTAGGTTCATCATCCCCGATGGATGGTGTGCCCAAGATGTCAACCGGGACGCGCAGGGGTAGACAGCGCACACCAGAGCCTCATCACATGCACACATGTGCGAGAGTGCTTACGTGCACTGTCTCGGTCAGCTAGAACGTGCGGCATGTTCTGGCATCTATACTATTTGGGACGCCGGTTTACACCAGTATAAACAAGTGTAAACCCCCTCCGCCAGTGCAACTCGGTGTAAAAATTGGTTTTTGATCTGATTTTTTTATTTGAAATGGTTTTTCTGAGATTCTAGAGGCTACAAAATCCCAATCTTCGATTCGAAAGGTTTATTGGGATCGTATTGACAATGCAAACATGATTTTAACACTAGAATCTTAATCTAATCACATCTAGTCAGGTCAAATTCATAAAATAGCACCAAATCACTTAGATTGATGGTCCTAAGGATCAAATTAGGTGTATTTACTCTAGTAATTGACCCAAATCATTAATCTAACCCAGATCTTGGGAAATTGTTGATCTAAAGATGATCTGACCATCAGATCAAGGTATAAACTTTAAATATGCATAAAAATGAGCATATGAAGATGAGATAGAATTGATTAATAACAAGTAAAGTTGGGATTAAGGATCTAATCATAAATAGAGGTCTTAGAGAACGATCTAATGGTTGGATCGCTATAGATTCCACTGAGATGAAATAAATAACACAAAGTTGTACCATGATATTGATAGGTACATCAAAGCATGCAAGTTAAGTGGATTACACGCTTGATTTGGGTTATCTCTCATTGAGGTAGGTAATGACATTTAATGTTATGTTTTGATTTCTAAAACTTTGCATTATCATAACATCATGGTTGATTGTGATTGATTGTCATTTGTTTATTTATTCTAAGATTTGTGTGATTCAACATTTTATATTATGATCGATGTTAGATTTTGATAGTGTATTGAATGGGTTTTCATGATCGATTGTTTTATGAGATTGATACAACAAATCTTATATATGATTAATAATTATCTTTCTTTATTGTATCACTGAGATTGATGGGTTTTCATAAAAATTGATGGTGGAGGCTTAGTGGCTAATCCTTTGAGAGGCTAACCCGGGATGAGGGGTGTGCCTTGGGGATTGTGAACCACAAGTGCTCCTGGTTTTACAAGATACGCGATTTCTGTAGTTTATGATTTATGACGGGTGCTCTCACCCGGTGGATGTCATACTAGGAGTGAGTAGGGCTGGCCACCCACCCTCTAAAATTGTGATGTGATTTATAATGTGGTACATACTTGCCCATAGATGGCTTTCGGTAGAGGTTTGGTAACATGGATAGTCCACACTACTGGTCCAGGCCTTTCCATGGGGACGGATGTTAAGTCTCCCGTTATGGTGTCAACGGGGAGCGATGGTGGTTGAGACCCTAGAGGGGTTGCACTGTGGCATGACGATCCATACTCTTGTTCTATATGCTTGCATGACGAGCATGGGGATGTTATTATATGCCTAGGTGTGACGACACTCATAAAATTGATATGAGTACTCATGATCTGTTATCTGAGTGTATGGGACACTCGTGGGACCCACATACCTTGGGGGCCCTGTTTGTTATTGTATGCTCATTTACATTGGATCATATCCTATTTTACATCCATGAGATCATCATGTTTTAAATCCATGAGGTACATGTTTCATCACATATGATGTTTTAAGACAATATTGGCATTACTTATGATACTTATATTTTCATGGATAATTGACCTACATATTATATCTACATTGTTATTCATTTTTGTTTTTCCTTGCTATTACATTAAATGTCTATGTACCTACACAAGCAATAGCTTACTGAGGCATTGATTTGTTTTGCAATGCCTCAGGTACCGAGCAAGATAGTAGGACAAGCAAGGCCGTGGAGGGACAGTGATAGCAATGGGGACCACTTTGATTTTACTGAGAGATAGCTCGACGTGAGTGATTAGATGGACTACAACTTGAACCTATTTTATGGATTGTATATCTTCATTAGATGGATTTGATTATGACATTATATATATTATGGATGTGTCTTTAAGTATGGTGGAATATTATGATGGATAGACCATGGGCCACATTATTATGCTTTTTGGATATTTATTGTTTTAAAAATAAAGACACCGTTGATTTTGACATTGGATTTGATATTAGTATTGTCTTAAATTTATTGTTGCGTACTTATATTTATCTTTTAATCATGGTCATGATGTTTTTGAAAAAAGGAGATAACACCCGGAGGATTTTCAGTAAATGTTCTAATAAAATCATTAATCGAATCTTTTAATTTTGGGATCCCAACTATAATTGTTGTTATTAATGTAAAAAAATGTTCTAAAAACCTAAGGTGTTACAGTTGGTATTAGAACCTAGTCTATTCCATCATAATCCTTACAAAGGTACACTTATATGTAGACGGCATTCCATGAATTGTAGTTAAAGAAGAACTAGGAGAGAGGAACTTACACATAGTGATATTTGAATCCCTAAAAGATGGCTCCTCGAAGAAGGACAAGGTCTACCTCTGCTACGCCAGTTGCCCCACTTGCTGAGTCCTTTGATCAAGGGGATCGCAATGCTGAGTTGGTGAATAGGGTAATGCTTGGGTTGATATCCCTCATACAGCAGCAGATTAGGATTGCAGTTCAGGTTGTGAACCATAACCCTACGACACTACCTCTAGTGGCACCATTGAATTCGTCTGTTCATTCTACCCACCAAGTTCAGGCACCACCAACACCTAAGACCACTAAGGGTGATGCTACAAGTGGCTTTAAGAAGAAAGATAAATTGTTAGAGCGATTCTAGAAGATAATGCCACCCTTCTATGGTGACGGTGATACTGAGGAGGCTGAGCGATAGTTATTTGAGGCAGAGAGGACATTTGATGCTATGAAGATTGGCTAGAGGATCAGGTTCAGGTAGCTACCTACCTACTAAAGGGTAAGGCAGGCTTTTGGTGGTAGACTTTTACACGTACGCGACCAGACCCTACAGAGACGATGACATGGGAGGCCTTTAAGTAGGCTTTTGATACTCAGTACTTTCCACCTCATGCATTGCAATCATTGAAGAAAGAATTTGCCACCCTAGAGCAGAGAGATATGATGGTTCAACAGTACTTGAACCGATTTACCCCACTAAGGAGGTTTGCTCCTAATGCGCTTACCTTGGATAAGGAGGCAACATATAGATTTGTGGATGGATTGACACCTTGGCTGAGAGATTAGGTGATTACTTCATGACCCATGACTGTGCAAGATGTAGTTGATATGGCCTCCATGCTGGAGAAGAATTCTCTTAGGACTAGAGGGAGCACATACCAGCCCACTAAGGGCAAGAGACCTTTTAGTGCTATGCAAGCACATAGAGCACCAAGTTACCAACTACAGGTCAAGCCTAGGAGAGATATAGAGAAGAAGAGATGTGACAGGTGCAAGGGTTAGCACCCTGGGCGGGGGTGTACTAGATTTGACAGACTACAACATCAGAGGCAGCCCCAACAGCAGCGACAGAACTAGCCACCATTTTAGAGACAGCCATACACGTGCTTTGCCTATGGAGAAGTGGAACATTTTATTAAAGATTGTCCTAAGGGATAAAGGGAGAAGCAGGCCGAGGTGAGTGCAAAGACAGCTACTATGCCACGTAGTTAAGGACGAGTGTTTGCCATCACATCAAGGCACGCACAGGCATCGAACTAGGTCGTTGAAGGTACTCTTCTAGTCTCAAACTAACATGCCAGGGTCCTCTTTGACACAAGGTCCCCTCATTCTGTAATTCATGCATTTTTGCATCTTCCTTTGATGTATGCATCCATAAATTAGCATTTGGGTTGGATATTATGACGCCCATTTGGGAGACAGTAAAGGCTACTAAGTATCTCCAGGAGAGACTAAGGAAATATCAGGCGTGAGGATGGACTCATACTTCATTTATTAGACATGGTCGACTACAATGTTATATTAGGAATGGATTGGTTATCTAATTACTAGGCTACCATAGATTGTCGTAAGAAGTGGATTATTTTTTATATACCTGGGCAACCAGAAATTTTGTTTCAGGGAAGAAAAAATCTGGCAAGTACATGCATCATCTCTGCTGTGAAAGTGGCACAGTTTTATTTGCGAGGGTGCAAAGCGTTTCTCGCTTATGTGACCATTGAGGACAAAAGGCAGCCATAGATTGAAGATATTGATGTTGTCCATAAGTTTGCAGATATTTTTTCTGAGGAGTTACCAGGATTTCTGTTGAGTAGAGAGATTGACTTTACCATTGACCTGGTGCTAGGTACATCGCCTATCTCTAAGGCACCATACAAAATGGCCCCAGCAAAGTTAAGAGGGCTTAAAGTATAGTTGCAAGAGTTACTTGATATGGGCTTCATCAGGTCGAGCGGGTCTCCATGGGGAGCACCAGTCCTTTTTGTGAAGGAAAAGGACGAGTCACTGAGACTATGCATTGACTATTAGTTGCTGAAAAGTGTTACTGTAAAGAACCGATACCCTTTGCCACGCATAGATGATTTATTTGATCAGCTTCAATCAGCATGAGTATTCTCTAAGATAGACCTAAGATTAGGATACCATCAGTTGAGGATTAGAGAAGAGAACATCTTAAAAATTGCTTTTAGGAGTCACTATGAGTTTTTAGTGATGCCGTTTGGATTGACCAACACACTTGCAATGTTCATGGACTTAATGAACCATGCTTTTGAGCTTACTTGGCTAAGTTCGTGATTATCTTTGTGGATGACATCTTAGTTAACTCACCTAGTCATGAGCCACATAGGGAGCATCTCCACATGGTATTAGACACACTTTGTCGACATCGTTTGTATGCCAAGTTTAGTAAATGTGATTTTTTGTTAGATCAGGTGCAGGTTTTGGGCTGCGTGGTATCTAAAGACGAAGTGGCCGTAGACCTGACCAAAGTTGAGGTAGTGCTACAATGGGAGAGGGCCAAGATAGTGACAGAGATACGTAGTTTTCTCAATTGGCAGGATATTATTGTCAGTTCATTGAGGGATTCTTGAAGATTGCATTACCTTTAACTACCCTGACCAGGAAAGACACTCAGTTTGTTTGGACCGACGCCTGTGAGGAGAGCTTCCAAGAGCTCAAGAAGAGACTTACTACTACTCCATTGTTGAAATTACCATCAGGTGTAGGCAGTTATGTAGTTTATTGAGATGCCTTGGGTAAAGGATTAGGAGCAGTGTTGATACAACATGGAAAGGTAATTGCCTATGCATTGAGACAGATTAAGACACATGAGGTGAATTACTAGACACATGATTTGGAGTTAGCAGCAATGGTATTTGCACTGAAGTCCTGGAGACATTATCTATATGGTGAGAAGTTTGAGGTATTCACTGATCATAAGAGCCCCAAGTACTTCTTTACTCAGAGTGATTTGAACATGAGGCAGCGTAAATGGATGCATCACAGATGCCTTGAGTAGGAAGACTGGAGTAATGATTGCCAATCTGTCAACTTGGTCTAAGTCCCTCGATAGGATAGTAGAGGCATAGGGCAAAGATAAAGAGACACAGGAGCTGGCAGACAAGACAGATTTTATGAGAGGACCAGATGGAGGAGTCAGATTTTAGGGTAGATCGGTGGTACCGGCAGATGATGATTTGAAGTGTGAGTTACTTTAAGAGGCACACTAGTCCTAGTATACGATCCACCTAGAGGTACAAAGATGTATCGAGACCTCAAGAGTCATTTTTGGTGCAACGGAATGAAGAAGGATGTTAGAGAATGCGTGGCATGGTGTCTGACCTGTCAGTAAGTCAATGCAGAGCATCAGCGACCATCAGGGCTACTTCAAACATTGGATCTCCCTTAGTGAAAGTGGGATCATATTACCATGGATTTCAGTGGGGGCCTTCCGAGGACTATTAGCGGACATGACATGATATGGGTCATTGTGGACAGGTTAACCAAATCTGCTCATTTTCTTCTTATCAGGCAGAATCAGATGGTGGACAGTCTACCAAAATTGTATGTCAAGGAGATCATAAGTCAACATGGAGTTCCCTTGATGATTATATCAAATTGAGACACTCAATTTACCTCAAAGTACTAGAAGAGGGTGCAAGAGGCTTTAGGATCGAGGTTAAAATTTAGCATAGCATTCCACCCTTAGACAGATGGTCAGACTAAGAGGACGATCTAGATAATTGAGGATATGCTACGGGCGTGTGTTATGGATTTGAAGGATAGCTAGGAGGATCATTTACCACTAGTAGAGTTTGCCTATAATAACGGCTATCACGCAAGTATTGGAATGGCGCCATACGAGGCACTGTATGGCAGCCCTTGTCGGTCAGCCTTATGTTGGGGTGATGTAGGAGAGAGACACATAGTGAAGTCCGAGTTGGTGGAAGAGTGTCCAGAGAAAGTTTGACTTATTTGAAAGAGATTGTTGATAGCTCACAGCCACTAGAAGAATTATGCTGACAAGAGGCAAAATGACCTAGAGTTAAGGTGAGCATGTATTCTTAAAGGTTTCCCTTATGAAAGGAGTGATGAGGTTTGGGAATAAAGGAAAACTTAGCCACAGGTACATTGGGCCTTTTTCAGATTTTATGCAGAGTTGGGTCAGTAGCATACCAACTAGCCTTACCACCACAGTTGGCAAATGTACACGACGTCTTCCATGTATCTATGCTGAGGAAGTGCATGCCAGACCCACCACACGTGCTAGAGCAGATCCTAGTAGAGTTACAGCCTGATATGACATTTAAGGAGAGACTTGTGCATATACTAGATAAGAAAGTCAAGGAGTTGAGGATAAAAACTATGTCATTAGTCAAGGTCTTTTGGCAACATCATTCACTATAGGAGGCCACATGGGAGACAGAAGATGAGATGAGGAGGATCCACCCAAAGTTATTTACATAATGGTATGTACCAAAATTTGAGGACAAAACTTTTATAAGGTGGGAAGGATATAATATCCTCAATTTTTAACCCTAAATTAGTAACAAAATAAATTAATTAAATTAAAAAAATTATTTATAAAATTTGGTTTTAAAACCACTAAATTTAGAAAGTACGTGTTGATAGGAATTGAATAATATAAATAGTGTCAAAAATGGAGTTCAGATGAGGGAGATATGAACATTTTAAGATCAAAGGGTAATTTAATAATTTGGCAGGAACATGACTTAGAGGGGGTCGTTTTGATAATGGCACCCCCTTTCCATCTTTAACCCGTAGCAGACAGAGAGGCAGTGATTTTCCTTGCCCTTCGAAGTAATCAGATCTACCACTACATAAGCTTGTTTCCCTTCCATTCCCATGCCAAATAACCAGAGAAAAATCCTAGTTTTTCCTTTTGCACGCTGCTAAAATGAGCGAAACTTTGCACACACTAGAGGACCTGGATCTCCCATCTCCCGCTCAAATCAAGTAGGTTAAACCCTCTATCTTTCTCTTTTGCTCATTTCCTAACTTTTCCCTCACAAATCCAAGCTGGATCTAAGCTAAATGGCCGTTGGATGGCCTAGAAAGTCAAAACCATGGAGCATAGTTAAACCCACGTTAAAGACATCTCCAATGAGAGATATGAGCCATTTAATATAATCTTTGGACCCAAAAACCCTAGAAACTGTGAAAACAAATAAAAAAATTAGAGCATTTGGGGCTTAGATCAAGCCAAAAGAAACTGAATAGCTCCGGTTCATCGTCCCCGATGGATGGTGGACCCAAGACGCCGACCGGGACACACAGGGGTGAATGGCGCACTCAAGAGCCCTGTCATGCGCATGCGCGCAGGAGTGCTTACGCGTGCTGTCTCAGCTTATTGGAATGCACGATGTGTTCTAGTGTCTGTGCATATTGGGGATGCTCGTTTATGTTCGGTATAAACTAGTGTAAACCCCCTTCGCTGATGCAACTAGTGTAAAAATTGGTTTTTGATCTGGTTTTTTATCTAAAATGGTTTTTCTGAGATTTTGGAGGCTAAAGAAGCCGATCTTTGATCCGAAAGGTTCATTGGAATCTTATCGACAATTGGAACATGATTTTAGCATTAGAATCTTGATCTAATCACATCTAGTTAAGTCAAATTCATAAAATAGCACCAAGTCACTTAGATCAGGATGATCAAAGGGTGATCAAGCCCCAGAACTTGAACAACTAGATAATATAAGGGAATAATTGAGGGTCCTAAGGATCAGATTAGGTATATTTACTCTAGTAATTGACCCAAATCATTGATCTAACCCAGATCTTGGGAAATTGTTGATCTAAGATGATCTGACCATCAGATCAAGGTATAAACTTTAGATACATACAAAAATGAGTAGATGAACATGAGATAGAACTGATTAATAACAAGTAATGTTGGGATTAAAGATTTAATCCTAAATATAGGTCTTAGAGAATGATCCAAAGGTTGGATCGCCATAGATTCCATTGAGATGAAATAAATAATACAAAACTATACCATGATATTGACAAGTACATCAGATCGTGTGAACTAAGAGGATTACACACTTGATTTGGGTTATCTCTCATTGAGTTAGGTGACAACATTTAATGTTTTGTTTTGATTTCTAAAACTTTATATTATCATAGCATCACAGTTTATTGTGATTGATTGTCACTTGTTTATTTATTCTAAGATTTGTGATATTCAACATTTTATACTATGATCGATATTAGATTTCGATAGTATATTGAATGGGTTTTCATGAACAATTATTTTATGAGATTGATACTACGTATCTTATGTATGATTAGTAATTTTCTTTCTTTATTGCATCATTAAAATTCATGGGTTTTTATAAAAATTGATGGTGGAGGCTCGGTGACTAGTCCTTTGAGAGGCTAACCCCGGGATGAGGGGTATGCCTTGGGGATTGTGAGCCATGAGTGCTCCTGGTTTTACGAGATACGCGATTTCTATGGTTTGTGATTTATGACAGGTGCTCTCACCCGTGGATGTCATGCTAGGAGGGAGTAGGGCCAGCCACCCACCCTCTGAAATTGTGATGTGATTTATGATGTGATAGACACCTGCCCATAAATAGCTTTCGGTAGGAGTTTCGTAGCATGGATAATCCACACTACCGATCTAGGGCTTTCTATGGGGACGAACGTTAAGTCTCCCATTATGGTGTTGACAGGAAACGGTAGTGGTTGAGACCCTAAAGGGGTTGCCACTGGGACATGATGATCCATACTCTTGTTCTGTATGCTTGCATGATGAGCATGGAAATGTTATTGTATGCCTAGGTGTGACGACACTCAGAGAATTGATATGAGTGCTCATGATCTGTTATACAAGTGTATGGGATACTCGTGGGACCCACGTACCTTAGGGTGCCCTGTTTGTTATTGTATGCTCATTTTCATTGGATCATATCCTGTTTTACATCCATGATATTATTATGTTTTAAATACATGAGGTGCATGTTTCATCACATATGATGTTTTAAGACTATATTGGCATTACTTATGATACTTATATTTTCATGGATAATTAACCTACACATTGTTATTCGTTTTTGTTTTTCCTTGTCTATGTACCTACACAAGCAATAACTTACTGAGGCTTTGTTTTACAATGCCTCAGATATCGAGCACGACAGCAAGAGAGGCAAGGCCATGGAGGAATAGTGATAGCAGTGGGATCACTTTGATTTGACTGAGAGATAGCTCGACGTGAGTGATTAGATGGACTACAACTTGAACTTATTTTATGGATTGTATATCTTCATTAGATGGATTTGATTATGACATTATATATACTATAAACATGTCTTTAGGTATGGTGGAATATTATGATGGATAGAACCTGGGCCACATTATTATGCTTTTTAGATATTTATTGTTTTAAAAATTAAGGCACCTGTGATTTTGACATTGGATTTGATATTAGTATTGTCTTAAATTTATTGCTACATACTTATATTTATCTTTTAATCATGGTCATGATGTTTTTGGAAAAATGAGATAACACCCAGAGGTATTTTAGCAAATGTACTAATAAAATAATTAATTGAATCTTTTAATTTTGGGATCCCAACTATAATTAATATTATTGTTATAAAAAAAAATGTTATAAAAACCTGAGGTGTTACAACAAATCAAGCAGGGAGTGCTTGCTAAGGAAGTTGTTGAAGTGCCACTTTAGGCAAAGGACCTATTACGAATTTGCTTGTGGGATCAGCTCGAGCACCCTCACATTGTCTCCTACATGACGTATATGCACATACTTGCTTATAAATCATTTGGTATTTCATTAAATATTATATTTGATTGGTATATGTAATAATTATTTCTTTTATGTAGCTTCTTGAATGATGCTACTAGCCTTTTTGAGGGTGAGGGTACGCTTTACCAAGTCCTTGACCCTGGCGTCATTTCTGAAGAAATGGAGCAATGGCCAATCGAGAGGCGTATTAAGGATATTTTTCCAAGCTTCTTATGCTGCTCTCAGGGACAAGGCTTAATGATTCCCTACAATAGTAGGTAAGTTTTAATTTTCTTGTTTCCTTGCCAGTTCATTCTTTACTTAGGGATTGTCAACTTCCATCATAATCCATATGATTGTTTAGGTAAGTCTTATTAGATGTTGTGCGTTTTGGATGTGCAAGGTGGTCATGCTTTCTTTTTTTATTCTTGTGGAGTGCACATCTACCCCGCCCTCACGGATATTATAAATAAGTAAGCATTTATTTTTTTTCATGTGTTATGTGTAATTAAGTAATTTTCTATTCATCTATGATGCATTTGAAATTTAAATTTTTAGGATTTGGTGGGAATGGGCTACAGTGACCTAGTCTTTACAACCACCAAAACTCCTGTGGAAGAATGTCAAGGTATATAAAACAGTTAATTGATCTAAGTTGTTACTAATTAAACTTACCTTATTAAAAATGATATTTATGAGTTCTTTTTGTTGTCCTTGTTGCACAGTGCCCTAAACAACAGTTTGATTGAGTGTGGGTATTATGTCTTGAGGCACATGAGGACCATAATAATTGATTGTACTCCTCTCTCCCATTTAAAAAAGGTAGAACACTTTTTATTTTCCATAATCTTATATTCTTCTATAGTTTGTATGGATCTAGCTAAAACATATTTAACATTTTAACTTAGTTAAATATGTTTTATTTTAAGCTGCTTTGCTTGCTCAGTGGGCAAACAAGAAGAGTGACTCGAGAGTAAATCTCAATGAAATAGGAAATGAATGGGCTGAGTATATAATGAGTTTTAATTAGATTGCTTGGAGTAACTACTTGGACTTGAAATACTTAATAAAGCATTTTTTTCATTAACTTGTTTGTGTTCCTTTAGATTTTATTATTTTCTTTGAAATATATATATATATATATATATAATTGCATCTTAATCAATGAATGAGTGGAAATTTGGAGTGTGGGAATAAGGAGTACAGATGTAGTGAATTTGGAGTTTGAACATGAAGTAAATATGAGGTGGTTGAATTATATGACTTTTACAAGATGAAGAATGAGAGGGTTACTTAGAATGTGTATGGAACAACAAATGAAGTGAATGTGGATGTCATAGACAATACATTGTAGTGGATGAAGTGTATGAAATTACAGGTGGTAGTGTATAAAGAAAGAAGACGATGCATTGTAGTGGATGGTGGTTTGGAATGTGTATGGAAGGTGTATATGATGTTTGTCATGTTTTTAAAGATTGCATGAAGTATTAGGTACATAGTATGGTTGTTATTCAATGTATACAGTGGAGATAATGTATCAAATGATTAAGATGTGGATGGAATCTAGTGGTTTTTTTTTTTTTCATTTGTGAAGATTGAAGTATTTTAATGTATTCAGGGTATTGTGTATTAAGAAGTGGAGTTTCCACCTTATAATTTAATTATCTTGTTTTGCTTAAAGTTCTTTTATAACTACATTTTTTGTACTTCTTTGGTTATCTCATTTCTTTAGTTCTATAAGAGTGTTTCTACAATATTTTGTGGTGCAAGTAAATTTTAGAAGCTTAGTGTCAATCAAATGAATATAGTCATTTAGAATTAAGAAGTTCAACCCTTAAGAAATCTTATGAATGACCATTAGCAACCTCGCTATATGATCAGACTCAGTATGGGATGCATCTTTCCAATTAAGAGATGTGAACTTAAAGCAGTGGACTTAACTAAAGACTAGTGAAAGGTCTATGAGATTTGTAGCCCTTTTACAAATATCTATACTAAGCAGGCTTATATTTTTATGCATCCTTTATCTATTTTTCTTGTGGTTTGTTTGTCACATATGTTAGATATTGCATGCTTATGCATGTGAATGGATGGAGACAGAGTCTCCTTTATATACTTTTTTACTTAAACTATGTTTATCAAGGACATTGTATTCATATGCGTAAAATGCATATGTCCAAAAATGTAATATATGTAAATATTCATTCATAACGAATAAATAAATTAGAATTACAATAAAAGGGTAATTCTTTTTCTTTTGTTTTCATACCGATCTCACATTTGTTAACACTCCCTATAATAATCATTAATGAAACAATCCAAATAGATATTGTAACAACCCCAACTTCTAAATTTCATTTCATATCAATTTTCAACTTTATTTTGAATGAAATATGAATTAGGAATTTTGTATTTTGAGTTTCATGTAATTGTCCTTTTTAAAGATGCTTATTTTACCCTTAAAACCTTAATATTTGGAATGTACATGTTGAGACGATTCTAACGACACTAATTTTGAGAGAAACAGAAGTTACGATGTTTTGAATATGGAGGATATTTTAGAAAAAGAAAAAGAAAAGCCTATAATAGGAGGGTCATTTTGATATTGGCACCCGCTCTCTTAATAACCTAAAACCCAATGACCTAAAACCTAATCAACCACTCCATCCCTTTGATCGTCAGGTCCATCCTCTTTGCCATCTTCTCGGTGACCCACAATTGGCCCCCATGTAGATACCTTGCCAGTAAGCTCCCCTACATACATATGCTACTGGTGAGCTCCCCTTCACCCTATTCTCCCACCTGCAATAAATAAAATCCCATGGCTTGTTCTCTGATCTGACCAATCGCGCCTAACCACCTACCAATCATGCTTAATCACCCTAATCACTCAATCAAATTCCTCTACAGATGATTGAAACAACCACTAGCTTCGTCTTCCTCTATCCACCTACATGCCTGAAAACCTATCCTCCTCCTTCCTCCACCTGTCATCTACTTCCCATTTTCACCATTAATAATAGCTCTGAAATTGTGAAACAGAGTCGTTGGTTCCCACCTGATACAGGGGCTATGGTGGCTCAGATCTAAGATCCAAGCCACTCATCTTGTCCATCCCATCTTCCAGAACAACCCCTCAAACCATACCACAATTGGCAAGGATTTTGCAGTGATCCAAACTCTACAATAATGGACAGTCCAGATCTAGTTGTGGCGCGATGATCTAGCATGATATCTAACACTTTTGATGATCTATTGAGCTGGGAATTGTGATCTCATAAGTAGAATCTTCCAGTAGATTGCTTTAAACTTTAATTTCTATTTTGTGCGCATAGTAAATCTGAATTTTCTGGAAATTTTCTGGAAATTTTGGTTAGACAGATTGAGCATTCAGCAATCAACTAAGGCTCTCAGTAAGTACTAACTAAGCAATATGTCTATCACCTCTATTTAATAACACTCTTATCTTGCACGCTCTCCATGGGTGGTGAGAGGGTGATAGATGCGCCATCCTTTTTGATGATTAAGGTGGTGAGTGACTGCGAAGGATCTATGTTTTTAATCCAAGTGATTAAGATCTATGAATCTAGATGGAATAGATCTTATAAGAAAGTCCACTGGAAAGTGGTGCATGGATGACTGGCTGTGATTAAGGCTTAAGATGTCTAGTATTCATAGTTTGGTAACATGAATAATACAATCTATGATGAAGTCTAACTTAATATGTCTAAATGTACCTTGTTTATATATTTAAAGGATCAATACATAGAGGGAGTGTGCGCATGGGCTATGTGCCATGTGCCAACTCCATCTAACTCCACGAATGATCCCAACATGATTGTGATGAATTGAAGTATTGTTGAGGATCAGATTTTAGAGAGTGAAGTCCAAGTAGGTACCACATTCTCATATAGATGAAATAAAATTGCATGCATGTGACTTCTAAAAGGAAAAACATGCCGCCACCTTTGTGTGGGGACCCATGCACTATGACCACTATCATGCACCATGTGCATGTTGCAGAGGGACGTGTAGGGTAGCCATACAAAAGGTGTTTGTAGGTGTGTTCCATGGTGATCCTGATGGATGAATCCATATAACAACCATGTTTAATAATAAATGTATGGCATGGATGAAACAATGATCTTCCTAAGTTATCAAACAAATAGTTAGGATTGGATCGAGACAAAAATTTTAAGTAAGAAAGTTGATATTTACTATTTCTTTCATAAGACTCTATTTGCATTGTTGTTTTGGATTGGATCTGTGATTTGATCTTATGTGTTTTATATTATGTTTGTTATCTCTTCAATTTGCATGAACAGTTGAGATTTAGAATGATTAGCCTAATTTTTGTAAATATGCATATTTCCATTGATTTTTGCTAATTATAAGCTTTAACAATCTTGGAAATCATGTGAATTTAGTAACATGTGATTTTTGTGTGCTTCATATATATGGAAAGTTAGTATTCTTTGTTTTGATTATAACAATGTATGATGACATCTTGCACAAATGGAAGTATATGATTTCATGAATTGATATGATAAATTAGCAAGTTGAGTTACCTCTAAATATAGATTTTTGGAAACTTTCTAAAAATAGAATACTACTATTCTGAAATTGCATTTTGGAAACTTTGTTATGCCTAATAAAATGGCTAGGTTATGAAAAGGGATGTTTTGATAACTTAAACATTATTGAAGTTGAAATCATACTGTTGGGTATGATGATACCCAAGATGCATGATTTTGACATGCTAAAGTGCTTGGTGGGCCTATGCTAAGGGGTAGTATGGATTGGCCTCATGGCTCGTGATCACTATGAGAGTGGAATGGTATCCAGTACTTGACATTGGTAATTTTCTCAACTAGTGGGAGAGACCATTATAGATGATTCATGTCACCCTTTCGAAACTAGATGTAAGCCCAATGATGATATGGGGGTATGTGTGCGCTTAAGAACAAGTGATAACTAAGTTCTCAAGCATAGAGAGGGACTAAAATGGATGCACTTTCAAGTATGAGAAATGAGTAAATAACGATGCACATGTATACTAAAACATGGACACATTAATGCTTGTTGCGTTAGGTTTAAATTAAGAATATGGTAAGCCATCTTTCAAGAGGTAAAACATGTGCCAATGATAGAGAAGTGGAGGACTATTTTAGAGCACAAATTTTGACAAATAAAATAGGAATTTGATGCATAGGATCATGCCTCATTTGGGTGGTGTTTGGCCATGATAAAAATGCAAAAAATGGTGACGTGACCTAGCTAACTAAGCAATATAAATCCTAAGAAAAAGTGACATAAAGGTAATGTGACGACCTGGGTTTTTCAATGTCATTTTTGGTAAAAACCCAGCGAGATCGATCTCTAGTTTTAAAACAATTTATGCAGAAGAATGCAAGAAAATTTTCTTCTTTTTCAAAGAACATTGTATAAAGAGCCCGAGTGTCAAAATGAACGCTCGATGCATAGTGCCATGGCAATTTATAAATCAAATCAAAACAAGTAATCACTCTCAGGATTGTTAGTCACAGCCACAGCTACAACAAATACTTACAATCAAGATTATAGTAGTTACCAAAGGAAATTACTAATTAAATTGTACCTTTGCCTACTTGACTTTGGTTCTAACGCCTCCTAATGTTTCTTTTATTTGTCTTTTATTTGATCTGAAAAATAATGGATTGGGTTGAGTATTTATCATACTCAGTAGGTGACCTGACACTACCCTTTTTGAAAACATAGCAATGCATCATACGGAGTTCAAAGTGGTTGCATGAAAGGCATACTAAATTTGTAATAGGTGCACAAATGTATGCATAAAATGTAAGTAATGCCATCTATTGAAATTCTTTATCAATCACGAGTTAGTATGCAATATTAACAGTATGTCTGAGTTTAGAAAGTCAAAATCAATAGATTCACCATATCCTGGTTATGAGATCTACACCCTATGTCAAAGCCATGCGTAGTATATAATGATCAGAAAATACTTAAAGTAGTCTATAATAGCATCACGAAGTAACATACACCGGTCTCAAGTCATCTGGTCACGAGTACTCGTTTACAACCAATTTAAATGCTATATGCATATCCATACTACTGAAATCATAGGGTCACTATGCTTGCGACCAGAACCACTCTGGATCGCATGTCTCCGGTATCTAAAGACCAGTCCACCAAAGCCTCCACGGCAACTATGGATATGTCCCCGAAAGGGTGCTGTGAACACCTTCAATGGTCGTCCCTATTGACCACAGCAGTCAGGGAAGGGACTGCCGTTTTTGGCAACGATACCATCCACCTTTTTGGTGGTAGAGGCTGGGAGGCCAAACCCGTACCCCTCAGCATAGTGCCCACTAGGCTTAATAGCCCAAAACCATACATAGTTCAAACCTCAAATCAACATAAAACCATGCAATTTATGGCTTTATTTTCAAAGTATGCAAGCATTGTGTAAAATGCCATGAATCCATAATGTGTATAAAAACACTATTTCTCAATAGCATTCTTCAGTTAATGCAAGATTTTTCAAATACATAAATCATGCAAGCAGGTCCCACATAGTTTAAACCACATGCTTAATACAGTATTAAAACAAGTAACTTAATGAACGTTTAGGATGTATTTTGAAAACAAAGTAGGATCAGACTACCTACCTCGTGCATTGTTACGTCGCTCGTGCCTGTATTCACCTCGAGTCCAAGAATATCTTGGTAAGGTCCTGAGTGATGTTCAATATATAAGATCTAGGCGTTAATCTATACTATTTTATTGTATAGGCTCCAAATTTGGATTTTTAAAAGGTCGCGCCTTAACGGACGACCCAAATGTAGCGCCTAGGGTCTTGCGTGCCATAGTTCTAGAATGCGCGCTCTACGTTTTCTAGTATATGCGTGCGCACATCCGAATGGTGTGCCGGGGTGTGCACTCAGGATAGCGTTGCACGAATGCATCTTAAGCGTAGCTGCGGCGTGCTTTGGCTCCTAGGACATCACATGAGTCCTAGTAGAGCCAAGAAGACTATTCGCACGCGACGTGTGCGTAATGACAGCCCCTAGGGAGCTTGGCATGGCTGTGTGTCAAGCCAGGCGCCCCATGGACAGCGTTGTGCGCCCCTGGGAGCTCTCTCTCTCTCTCTCTCTCTCTCGACGGGTTTCCACCCGTCTGGTTCTCTTTCCAAAAGACCGGTGATTTCTAGTCAAAAATATTCCCAGATCCGGTGAGGATCTGGGCTGGGAATGAGGCGGAAAGGAGGGTCAGTTAGGCCAGGCAGCCTGGAACGGTAGCCTGGTTGTCTGACCCTAGGTTTTGTAAGAAACCCATCTTCCCTAATGGGTTCTCCGGCCGGGAGACGCCAGATCCGGCCGGATTTGTGAGGGACAATGGAGGGGAAAGAGAGGAGAATGACGTGGGGAAGAGAGACGTACCTGGGGAGCCCTCCACGCGACGCAACGAGGCCTTGAACTCACCTCCAAACCCCTATTGCAAGATATGGTTTTGGGAGAAATTGGAAAGGAGAAGCGCGATTTGGGAAGAAGGGGTGGAGGGTATTTATAGATGGAAGAAGGCAGTGCTGCCAATGGCAATGCCGCCATTGGTGGTGGTAGAAATCTCTGGAAACCGAAGGTTTCTGGAGAATTCATGAGAAGGCTGGAGGAGGAAGAAGACAGGGGGTGCCGTTATCAAAACGGCCCCCTGCTGTTTTTGATTTTTTCGTTTTTAGGTACATTTTACCAAAATGCCCTCAATCTTCTAACGCCTATAACTTCGTCATACGAGCTCCATTTTTGACGTTCTTTGAGGCGTTGGATTCCATTGTGCGTGTAGTATCTAGTGGTGCTAATTTTATTCACAAATTCCTAAGTTCCCTGTGTGAATTTTGATCAAACATTCAACCACCTAATAAGACCCTTAAACATGTAATAAACATATATTTATTCCAAAATAGTCAAGATACAAGATCATTAGTACATCCCATTATGTTTGTTCTTTGTACAAAATGTCTCCAAAATGTTGGGTCATTACAGGTAACTTCATGAGGAGGACTAGTAAATGGCTTTACATCCTTAGGCTAAAAGCATTAAATGCTAAAGTAAATGAGTGAAACAATACTATATACCTAAGGGAATATAAACCCAACTAGAAGGCATGTTACACTTGGCCTTAAGTAGACTAAAACATCTGTCGGCCAACCTAAAACTCTTAAAACTAATGAATAGTGATCCAAATACATGCTTGATCACCTTGATAAGAATGACTTATAATGCCTTTCTAGAAATGAGTATGAACAAGGCGCAACAAGACATACATGCAAGTTTAACTAGAGCGTGTGTTTAATCTAATAAATTGGGATTTTTAGTATCTAAAGAGTGAGGCACATCTTGGGATTTAATTTATGAGTTACTAGAGAAGCTATATCTATATTTACTATGATATAGTGGACTCATTCTTATTTAGTGGAATGTATTGTGATGTGGTTGCGACTAAAGGTTCTAGGATGTGATAAATTATATGTATTTGTTTTGAAACAATGAAAATTTATTTCTATTGTCTATTCGGTGTTCAGCACTCATGCATTAAATGTGCATATATCAAAAAAAGAGAGGAAACTTCTCCAAATTTTTGGTAGGAATGAGACACTCATTCTACTATATAATCCTTGTGTTTATTATAAAAATGACACTCGGGATTTTCAAAAAAAATCTTCAATGAACAAAATCTTCTACTGCTTTATTTTCAAAAGAAAGTTTCAAAAAAGGGGCTCCGCATTTCAAAAAGTATTTAAAAAGCATTATAAAAACCCATGGTGTCACAGAAAAACAAAGAAGACTTAATAGGGTTAATTCTTTGAAAATCTTGATTTTAGAAAAGAAACATGACACTCAAGATTTTTAAACACCAATTCACCTAATCATGTTTAAGAACAAAATATGGGTGTGTGTACGTGCTTGAGGACAAGGAGCAACTAAATTCTTAAAAATGACAAGTGGTCTTAGTACTCGCTTGATCATTTTGATAAGAATGACTTATAACACGTTTTTAGAAATGGGCAAGAACAAGACGCAACATGACATACATGCAAGCTTACTAGTAGATGCTTTAAGATGTATCTCTTGATTGTTGAATGGTAGTCATAGTTTCCTACATAAAGCTAAATTGTTTTAGTCATATTTATATGAGTGCAAATGAATGTGTATATAGATGCCTATGCGATGCCTAGAATCATGTACGTTAATATTGCTTTACTTATATCCTAATTTACTTAGAATCATGCAAGTTAACATTGCTTTACTTATAATCATGCAAATTAGTTTCTAGGCTTAGTTGTAGGAAAGCTTAATTTTAGAAATATCTATTCTTTAAATAGTTTCTATTTTCATGCATGTCTTATCTGATTTGCTTTCAATTTGTTTGCAACATATGTTATGTCAGTTTGATTTCTTTAAATGAATTACATGGCCTTTTTTAATGTCATCATTCTAATATCATTGTATTCTTATTTGTAGTAATGATAGAATGAGAAGAACATCAAACTAAAGATTATGGCCACAATGAAGAGAATGAACAAGAGGCCAACATGAGCACTACTCCAAAATGAAAGGGTAGAGGGCGAACAACAATGGAAAAGGTTATCAAGAGAAAGTCAAAGGGAATTCAAGAATATGTCTAATACAATAATAAAGGGTAAGAGATTGGAGAGACTATGTAATAAACCCAATTTTTGTAATTGATTGAATTGTAATAACTCCAATTTTTATAATTGATTGAGAAAATCAATAAAGGTTGAGTTTCAAAAATTTTGGGCTAGAATATTAGGGTTATTTAGAATGTACTTCTTATAGAAGTATAATCAAGGGATAAGACATGTATAATTGAAATTGAACTTAGCGAACCCTTCAGAATGACTGTAAGCACGACAAATTCTGAATTTGGATGAAAAATTCTTAATTTTCTTTATTTTATGGACAAAAGGGTAAAATAGTAATTTTTCCCAGAATCAAGATCTGAGACATCAAAATTTAGAATGTTCTGACATTTACAAATTCAACACCACTAAGTATGCTCAATTCCGAGATCATAGGAATAAACCCTAATTTTTATACATAAAGGATAAAATGGTATGTTTACACTATGTGGGGCCCACAAGGGACCTAAAAGGAATCCAATGACCAAACTATGTGAAATCATACGTCAACCCACTACCAACTGGTCATGGAGAAAAAGGTGGTGGTGGAGAATCCAATGCTAATTAAATAATAAAAAGAATAAACCATAATCATTACACATAATCATGAAAAAAAAAACCCAAAATGCCTATAAATACACCCCCAAAAATCCTCTAAAAATGTCCATAAAATTTTCATGAAATTATCTTGACTTCCCCTACAAAACCAGACATAGATCCATTCCCAAAATCCCAAAACTCCCAAAAGGTCTCTTTCTTTCATTTTCTCTCTCCTCTCTCTAGATTAGAACAAGAGACCTAAATTCAATTAGGCACTCTGTTTTAGATCAAATATCACAGATCGCACCATATAAAATTTCCTATCATACCCTAGCTACAAAACGCCCAAATAAATTTCAAGATCCAACAACTCAAACAATGAAAATCACAAGACAAGTAGATCTTGGGCTATCTTATCATCAAACTGGTATTCTCTTAATTTGGACTATATAACCAACATTTTTCTCCAATCAGGTAGGTGGAACTACTTTCTAGACATATTTATTGTCTTTTAATGAAAATTTTATTTTACTATAATTTGATTTGGGTGAAAATTTGTAAAAATAAAGTAAATATCAGGATCTTCAATTCATGATGATTGAGGGCTCAGATGGAAAATCTGACCCTTCCAATTGATCTAGAAGGCTCCAAAACCCCTAGGGTAAAAGTGTCATGAAATTATATTAAGTTTTGGATCCTCAATTGAGAGGGATTGATTGGACGGTCCTGAATAGATTGTCCGATCTCTCGATCAAATTGGGTTCCCCAAGACAACGTGCAAAATGAGGCAAGGAAACGCGACATGCAATAGCATTTCTACAAGTGCGCCAGGCATACGACGTAGTCCCAATGGGACGACTGCACTCGAGCGCTAGTTATCAGGCGAGCATGTCACGCATTCGTCCTAGTGATAGAGGCGCCGCCCAACCAGTTCTGCCCAGCACGTTCTACCCGAACAATCTTGGCCATCCGTTCTGATTGGCCTAGATCATATTTGGACCCTAGGAATGGACTGTGAACTTTTGAACTCAATTCAGGAGTTATATGAACTCCAAATTGAGATCGGAAAGAAGCTATGGAAATCTTACAACCTCTAGTTTCTTATGAAATGATAAAATGGAGAAAATATCTTATGAAGCTTTCTGTATTTAGGAAATAAGTTTCCAATTTCCAAGATCTTCAAGAGCTGAGGTGATCAGATCTTGGTAATATGTTTTAATAATGATATACTATTGAAATAAAGTGATATCTATGGTTTATTTGGACATATCTAAGATATATTAAGGGATCTACCCGTTATGGTAGAAAAATCCTAAAAATACAAAGGGACCCACTTGATCAATGAGATCAAGTGTGATTAGATCCTTAGGATGGATTGAATGAATGTTAATATGATGAAATCCAAGGAGATCATGGATTGAATATGACAAAAACAAATCAATATGATCTTTGGACCTTAATGAAGAAAAACCCCTAAATGTAATTAAAACCCTTGATTTAAAAGAAAAAGACCTAAGATCAAATGGTTGGATCATAAGTAAAGGTTTCTAAAAATATTAATGTAATTAGTTTCATTTTCTATTAATTGATCATAACATTTTAAATGTGATTTATGTTATAAAGCATGCTAGTGGAACTTTTAGACTTTAGCATGATATGTGATTAGATTGTTATAATAGGTTGCTAGATTTAATTATCTTAGGAGCATGTTAGTGTGATTTTATGCAAGTGTAACTTAAGACCAAGTTAGTATGATTTCATGTCATTGTAACTTAAGACCATGCTAGGATTTTATGTAAGATTATACTATAGTGTGAGATTGTACCTTAGGTCCATGTTAGTTTAAATTGAGTTATTAAGGTATATTAGTTGAAAATCATGCTAGTGTAATTTTAAGTACCTTGTATCATTATCATTAAGTTGTTCAATTATGTAGTTTAATGCTTAGAATTTCTAATTCAGTTATAGTTAAATTTCATTAGTAGATCTACTTGTTATGAGATAAAGAGCATAAAACACCAAAAAATAGAATCTAATGAGAAAGTAGAGTTTCATGACACAAATAAGAGTGGATTATTTTGGACTTAGTAAGGGCTATAGTTAGTAGGACATTATAAGGATTATCAAATCCTTGGCCCAAACTAGGAGAATAATAAACCCCATGAATGACATTGTAAATGTCCATGGACTTAATTAAAATCAATTAGAAAGAGTACTTAAGGTCAACATGCTTATAGGAACCTTATGAAAGGTTGAGCTAAGGTCACTCTAGTGAATATTGAACATAGTGGTTAAGGGGGTTGTCTAATAGAGCCTCACTCTTCCCCTACCTTCCCTTGACATTTGTGAGGTTTAAACGCCTCTTTACATGAGGATTAAAGTAACCACTTTGTGTTACCCATTCGGTTACTAAGCCTTAGCCAATTGGAAATAAGAGGAGCAGTCTAGACTTAGGCTAAAATAAGTTACCTTCAACCAGCAAAACATTAACTGGTTGAATAATAATAGTAAGAGCATAAAAGGTTAGTAAATTATCTAACCCTAATAAAAACTGTAAGTAAGATAAGGATGATCAAACAAGATCCATTAGATCTTAAATGATCAAGAACAATAAGAATGAGAATATTGTATTGTATTTAGTATGCATGTTTATTAATATGCCTGTTATAGATCAAATCTAGTTCATTAGATTAGATAATCCAAACCCTTGATCAAAGATGATTCAAGGAAGAAAACCAAGATCATCCTCCTTAGGGATGATCCAATAACTGAACTTAGATTAAAGAAGAACTAGATGATAAAAGATCTAGGACCTTGATCTTTATCAACAAGTGTAGACTGTCGATCAAAGGATCTATGAAAGATCAAGATGAAGGATCTTTAAATATGAATGATTTAAAGATCATTCTACACATTAGATCTAGTGATCAATAGGATTGTTCATAATTTATATATATTGACACTATGTATGGATGTATAGATTACATACATCAGTCAGGATCATGGAAGATCTAGGAAAAGGGATCACTACATGAAGGTAAGAGGATTTGATGAATGCATTTACATGGGATGTACATGATTGAACCCATGACCTTATGTTGACAAGAGTAATGTTAATACTTGTATTAAATCCCCTGAAACCCTTATGATCCAACCAAACACATATAAAATGGTTAAGGACTAGACTCTAAATGAATAGGGAACTAGAAGATATTTCAGCCCTAAGTAAACAGACAAATTGTCTAATATGTATGAAATATATTTTACATGCAAGTTTGGAAGCTTGTGATTTTATTTTAATAGGCATAAGCCTGGGGGATGCTATGCTAGAGGAGTTATGAGGGTTTGGCCACCCACTTCTTGAAATTTGATGATTTGATGATACCTTGCCCTATAAAAGGCTAAAAGTCAGGTGGGGCAATTATGGGAAGGCTACCATTGTGAAAGTCTTGTCTCCCCATATGGGCAGTGACATAATATTTTCCACTGTGGTATCAGTGGTGAACAGGGCAGTTATCCGAGTGCCCTAGTATGGATCAGATTGCAGCATGGTAGCCCTTTGATTATTTTGCACTATGATGCATATGAGAGCAGGCATAGTGAAATGCCTTATGTTTTAGCATAATGAAATGCTCAGTAATTGTATATTACCAATATTTCCTAAGAAGAAAAATTTCCAATGTAGGATTAGCTGAAATACTGAATTATCATGATTGAGAGAATTGATCAGCTTAGTTGGGAATGATATTTGACTACTTTCATATATTTAACTGATTTACCTATGTATAGTATGTATTTATATGGATGTACATATATTACAAAGTAAAGAGTAGAGACATGAATATGTTTAGGGATAACGGGATTATGAAGTATTAGAATTATATTGTCAATTATTATGCTTCTTGAATCCCCTACCAAGCATTGCTTGCTGAGATATTGTAAATGTTACAATATCTTAGATACAGAGAATGAGAGTTAGGAGCTCAAGATGATAGAAGACTTGAAGAGAATAATCTTCAAGGTATACCCCTTGAAGACATGTATTTTTCTTTGTTTGAGAGTATTGTATTGGAATGAGAGTTTCATTGTATGGTAAGCTTTGAGTTTTGGATTATGTAATTTGGACAAGTATTGTAATGAATGTGGTTGTACTATGAACCACTGGATGGATTCTGGAATTTAATAAAAGTGAATTCCTTCAATGGAATTTTATCTTGTACAAAACTCTACTTATGTTATGTATGAAGTGATGACTTGGGTTTTACAAAACAAGTTCTAAAGAAAAGAATTTCTGCTACTTTGTTTTGCAAAAAAATTTACTATTAAGAGCCCTGCCTTTCAAAGATATATTACAAAACGTGTTACAAAAACCTAGGTCGTCACAAACTACACCTACTTTATAGTAGTTTCATCTGCTCTATAGTAAGAAGCATGGTTCCTATCACATTTGAGGATTGGAGACTTGTGACATCCTTGACAAAAGATTCAATATGAAAAATGGTGAAGGTATGTAAACATTAAGTACATGTATTATATAAATTATAACTTCCTTATTTTTCAAATATAGTAATTTGCTATGTACAATTTGTAGACTGCCTTTGATGTTTCAGATGATAAAAAGATGTGTGCTTTACAAGGGGCTGGTGAGCGATCGAGAAAATGAAAGAACTACCTTGTTCACAATTACATAGCTGCAAATGTCAATGATTTGTCAAGGCTATACATAGTGCCTTCCATTTACTCCAATGTCGTTGACCTAGAGTTTTGGAATGCATTTATACAGAATCACACCTCCACTGAATTTGTGGTATGTGCAAAAACATTGTTTCATTTAATTAATTACATGTAACATCCGATTATTGCACTTGATCACGCATGTACAAATATGTAGGCGTAGAATGCAAGGGGAAGAAAGGTGAATGAAACAAATATGCAACACCACCTGTCCAAGTTGGGTTATGCTCATTTAGAAGAGCGCAAAGTAAGCATATGTGACAATTTATCCCTTTTAATTTAATGTTATTATAGTTATATATATGTTGTTATCTAACTATAGTGTCTTTGCTTGACAACAAAAGAAAGTTGGGACTACCAAACCCATTGATCTCTCCATCCTCTGAAAGATGGTGCATCTGGTGAGCCATACTAGCAACAAGTTCTCAAATGAAAGTATTGTGCAAATTACTTCTCACATAGTAAGTGGTTCTATCGATCTATAAATTTTATAAAATTAATTAGATGACATGATCATGTCTTTCTAATTAAATTTTCTAGGACATTCTTACCCAAGAAAGCATGACTATAGGAACTCTAAGCAACATTGCTGCTAATGAGGACATCCTGTATAGGGCTATGGGCAATAAGGACCACCCTAGTCGAGTTAGGGGCATGGGCTGTGGTGTTGTTCCTTCTAAATTCTTTGGTAAAGGACGTTTGCCTAAAGTTCAGGATGATGAGGCCTACAATTAGCTCTTTGGGAAAATAAAGACTAATATATTTACATAGTTGCATGAGGGAGTTTTGATGATTGTTACTCCATTCCCTGCTCATAATTCTCACAGTACCCCTATACCTCCAAATGTGAGCTGCAATTCCCTAACTAAAGAAGACATGAGGGGCATCTGGCTCCCCTCAAAAAGAAAATTCCTACTCATGAGGTATATATATAGACAAAATTAGAAATTTTCATTGTCCTTCCGTAATAATTCTCTATCTCGTCCTCTCTATTGTATATTTGATTTGCAGCTAGGTCAATGCCTATTGGCCATGGATTCATGTTAATACATCATGGAAATTGGTTCATGCTATGACCATGAATCAAAGATTTTGCACAAAATTAGTATGCCACCACATACTAAGCAGGTGTTCATTACCATGGTTTGAATGCTAATGCCTACTTACCATTCCCATTAGAAATGAAAAATATTATAACCATTGGGTAGGCAGTTGCATATTACATTGCTGGCCAAAGGCACTAGTCATTCCCATAAAGTCCATGGTATGTATCTTATCATACTACCTTCCTCATCAATATTTTTTAGCTAGAGACCTCAATTAATTGTTTAATAACTCTATATGGTTAATTAGCAACAACATATGGCACTGAGTATGCCACCACACGGTTAATAACTTTCCATTGTCACCTATTTCTACTACAACAATGGAATAGGTACTTGTATATATCTATATTTTTTTCATCATAAATTAAGTCTCTTCATTGATTAATATTATTTAACTAAAAAAATTTATGTCTTTTACAGTAGCTCATCGAAGGAGCATGTGGAAGTTCTACTTAACATGCCTCGATCCCTAAGTTTAATCTATGGTCTCATCAATGACGATATGGTAATCAACCCTATATGAATCATGTAGGGAGTGCTTACCAAGGACATTGTTGACGTGCCACTTATGGCAAAGGACCTATTACAAGTTTGCCTATGGGATCAACTCGAGCACCCTCACATTGTCTCCTACATGGGATATATGCACATACTTGCTTATGAAATATTTGACATTTACATGTTATATTTTCATGGCATAGGTAATAATTATTTCTTTTATATAGCTTCTTGAATGATGCAACTAGCCTTTTTGAGGGTGAGGGTAAACTTTACCAATTTCTTGACCCTAGTATCATTTCTAGAGTGGCAGAGCAATGGCCGATAGATAGCTTGTTCAGGATATTTTACCATGCTTCTTTTGATGCTATCAGGGACATGGCTTAATGATTCCCACAATAGTGGGTAAGTTTTAATTTTCTTGTTTTCTTGCCAACTTATTATATACTTATGAATTGTCAAGATCCATTACAATTCATATGGCTGTCTATGTAAGTCTTGTTAGATGTTGCTCATTATGGATGTGCATGATGGGCATGCTTTCTTTTTTTATTCTTATGGATTGCACATCTGTCTCACCCTCATAGAAATTATAAATATGTATTTAATTTTTTCATGTGCTATGTGTAGATAAGTAATTTGTTATTCATTTATAATGCATTTGAAATTTAAATTTATAGAGTTTGGTTTGAATGGGCTAATATCACTGAGATTGTACAATCACCAAAAGTCATTTGGAAGAATGTCAAGGTATATGAAACACTTAATTACTCTAAGTTACCACTAATTAAACCTACATTATTAAAAATGCTATTTATGGGTTTTTTTTTTGTCCTTATTGTACAGTGCCCTAAACAACAATATGATTGGGAGTGTAGGTACTATGTCCTAAGATACAGGAGGACTCTCATATTCGATAGTGTTCCTGTCTCCCATTTTAAAAAGGTAGAACACTTTTTACTTTTCATAATCTTATATATTTATACAATTTTACAGATCTAACTAAAAAGTTTGAGCTTAATTAAATATGTTGCATTTCAGCCTGCTGTGCTTTCGAAGTGGGCAAACAAGAAGAATTACTCCAAAGTAAATCTCAATGAAATATGAACTAAATGGGCTGAGTATGTAATGAGTTTCAATTAAATCACTTGGAGTAACTACATGAACTACAATACATAATAAAGTATTATTTTCATTCACTTGTGTGCATTCCTTTAGATTTTATTGTTTTCATTGAAATATATGTATGTATGTATGTATTTTAAGTGATGAATAAGTCAAAATTTGAAGTGTGGAAATAAATGAGTATGGATGATGTGAATTTGGAGCTTGTACATCAAAAGCATATGCGGTAGTTGGTTTTCAATATATTCATTGAATTATATAACTTTTATGAGATGAAGAATGAGAAGGTTACTTAGAGTGTGGAAGTAAATGCGAATGTGTATAGATTTACAAACGAAGTGAATGTGGATGTTATTGTTAAGACCTGGGTTTTCTCATGCATTTTTAAATGCAATACCTAATTTCCTAATGTGGGATGCATCCCTATTTGAAAACCATTTTATAAAAACCATGCAATGCAGTGGAAAACCTTTAGTTTTAAACTCATTTTTGAAAACCCCGAGTGTCATTTGCCTTCATAACAACCAAAGTAGTTTTTTTGAAAAACTTCAGAAATCATAAATATTTTTCCCTAGGTCTTTCCAATCATAGCACACAGTCCAACTATAATTAAATACAACTTCATGTCCAATGGGTTGAGAGTTTACTTACATGTATAACTTTCTTCTTTTTGATTCACTTGCTCGTAGCACTAATATCTCCTAAGACGTCTTCTATTTATGAGTGGAACTATCCTGAAAAATGTTAAGGATAGGGTGAGTATATACTATACTCAGTAGGAGTCTATCACTACTAGTTTTATAATGCGTGCGATGTTTTAAAATCATATGCTCTTTCCCAAACATGTGCATGTCTGAATTCTCAAGTTCAATATCGACATCAATCCATTGTCAAACTGAATTACTAACGACTTAAAGGATCATATAATCCAAAATCAAAAGTATCATATACATATATATCATAACATCATGATATGCATTAAATGCTTCATGGAATCCAACTCATGGATCTCTAGTATGGTATGGTCGACCAACCTCACATCATGCCATATGCAATGCATATAAATCATCAAACCATAGGGTCCACTATGCCCACGACCTCCTCGTTGTGTGGTCCCCGGGTACTTAAGGACACTCGGTCATAGCCTCCACGAGGCCTATGACACGTCGACCCAATGCCGTGACACCAGTGGTAGCCCCCTGTACCACATGCAGTCGACATAGGGACTTGCCTCTTTTTGGGCGTGGTACCCATCCACCTAATAGTGGTAGAGGCCGGGTGGCCAACCCAGACCCCTCGGCATAGCACCCACGGGCTTTCTAGCCCAAATCACATAAGATCAAATAAGCCAAAACCTCTTTTCAAAACCTGTCCTCTTTGGGTCCCTCACAACTGCCTGGCCCTCGGCACTCTAGCGTCTTTTGGCAACCCTCAAGGACATGCAATCTTTGCAAGTACTTAAATCATGCAATGTATGTACTTGTTTGCAAAACATATATGTGCATAATGTATATGCAATCATTTACAAAACATGTTTATGTACAAAGCATTTATCACATGCATGCTGAATTAAGTTATGCTAAACTAGTCATATACTTAAAACATATGTTCTCAAAACAATAATAGTTCTTTTAAAAGAATCTAGTAGTGATAGAGCACCTACCTAGCTAGGTCGCGCTAATCCTCTTGTCCTCGGTCGCTCTTGATCATGGTTTGGGGAATCAAGGTTAGTTTGACCTATCTTTTATAGGTTTTAGAGTAATTGGTCTTTTTACTTAGGCATTAAGGGTCCATCCCTATGCCTATGGGTGTCCTAAGGTCCTAATTGGGCCTTGGTATCCTCAGTTTTCCAATGTTCTAGTGGTCACGCGCCACCATCCTATTCTAAGGGTCATGCCCACCTTTGATTGGGCCTTGATTAGGGATTTTATAGTTTGGATGTGTCCGCGTCGTCGCCAAAGATACAACGCCTTTTGCGTTCCTCAATCGGAGCTCTAGATCTCAAGTTATAAGCATTTTAGTGTCGTACGTACATAGGAGTCTTAAAAATAAAAAGACAGAATGCTAGGGCGCTGCGCATCTGCGACGTGCGCCCTGGCTTCCTTAAGGAACCAAAAAACGACACGCTGCTAGTGCGCTGCGCATCTGCGGTGTGCGCCTCAGTGGGTGCGTCTGCAGATGCGCCGAGTTTTTCCACCTTTTCTCTCTTTTGCGGGCGCGTCCCTGGACGCGCTCGTTTGGTTTTTCAAATGGAAGTCAACGTGGGATGTTCCGACTGGAATGTCCCGCTCGTTGCGGAACCAGGGCGTCCTCAGGACACCCTGGTTTGACCCCTGTCGAACCAATGCAACCCAGGGGACGTCCCTGGGTCCTTGGTGGCTCTCCTGGGCTCCATTTTGCATGGTTTTTCATGCAAAAACCTAGGGAAATCATTCCTGGAACTATGGTGGAGATGGGTTTTGAGCGATCTCGGACGTAACTAGCTCGTTGCTGGGTTTTTCTCCTTGTTTTTCCCTCTAGGTCACTACTCCACAATTGGTTTTTCTTCAACGTTTTGGGCTGCCATTAGAGGCCCCCAAGAGCTCTATTTATAGAGCTAAGAGAGGGTTCTGGAGGGGGCTCTCACCTCCTTTGAATGGTGGTGGAGAAACCTCCAGAATGGTGGTAATTTCCCCTCCAATCACCGCCATTCTAGAACACTCTAGGAGGTGGAAGATGAAGGGTGCCCGTATCAAAACGGGCCCCTGTGTTTTGCAGTTAAATCCGTTTTTGTGAAAATTATAGTTTTGCCCCTAAACTTCAAAGGGCCATAACTTGCTCATTTTAACTCTGTTTTGGGTGATTTTAGTCTTGTTGGATTCCTTTTTCCGAGACGCATCTAATGGAACCATTTTTAGGACCAAATTCCTGGGTTCAGTCAAGGTAAATAGTGAAATGACCAAAATGCCCTTATCTTCAAAATTGAACTTTTCAAGGGATTTTAATATTACAAAAATTGGGGTCATTACAGTTATAGAGAATGTATGTGTTGTAGTTTCTTTTATAAATTATTTTCAAGATAGATGTGGATGGATAATGATGAGTTTGGAGGTTTTAGACCCATTATGGATGTATTAGGTGTTATATTGTACGAACGATTCAATGTATCAAAAAAAATGTGGATGCATGTTGTATTTGATGTTTGATTTTTTATTTTTATAAATATTATTTGAAATATTAAGTGTATAGAATATTTGTTATTCAATGTATACACAGGAGGTAGTGTATCAAGAAAGATGTGAATGCATTGTAGTAGATATTGCTTTTTCATGTTTATGGAGATTGAAGTATTAGATGTATATGATATTTGATTTTTCATGTTTATAAAGATTGATAAGGGTTTAATTTTACATAAAATCCACCTAATTAGTATCCATGTGTTACAACTTATAATGTTAAATTAGGATTTTTAGACCAAAATTCATAACACATGCATTTTTGGCCTAAGGAAGAGAAAGTTTGATATTTTGTAAGTCCAGAGGCTGATCTAAGGTAAGTATGTGATTAATATTTTTTTTTTATATATAATTTAGTTAGGGCTTTCACTTTTTATAGGAAGTAAGATGGTGATCTAACGGTTGAGATCGATTGAGATGAAAATTGAAGATTAAGATCAAAAGATGGAGTAAAAGCCTCAAAATCATCAATCCAACACTAGATCAAGGGAAAGATCATCTTAAATACGAATAATGGATGGGATTAAATGAGCTAAAGATAGCCAAAGTGAGCCCATGAAGTAAGCCATACATTTCTACCACATTTTGCATGAGATCCATTCAAGCCACCTTAGCCATATAAGCTATGGAAGAAGGTGGCAAGCTAAGAAATTCAAGACAAACCATACAAGCCACTCAAGCCAAGGGTTGAAATGAGAAAACAAGCCAAGGACGTTTCCTAAGCCAACCATGGAGCCTTCAAAGTTAACCATCTAAGCCATCAAGCTTAGCTAAATGGAAGGCTAGGACTATAGGAGATTCAAGAGAGCCATCCATGAGTTATTTCGAAGATAATTGTTAAGTGTTTAATTTTAGCCAAAAGACCCCTAATTTAGAATTTAATTAGACCATTTAACTCATCCATTTGATGATTTTTAGATAATTTATAAAATCTAGTTCAAATTGACCATCCAACCGTAAATTGTCAAAATTAATGGTCAAATGATCAGTTGAACCAATCAGATGCTTAATGTATGGTTTATATAAATCTAATCTAGTATTTGCTCTGGTAGATCAACTAAAGGAGGGTTGGATGGCTTAGATCAATATTCAATAATGCAGATCGATCAAAAGAGGCATGGATGGATCAGATTAAATTTTGACAGTGCAGATCATCTTGAAGATCATTAAGGCAAGAGTTGAAGGTTTCCTAAAGGAAGAAGAGTCCTAATGAGAAGAGGACTGTGGATGGGATTTTGGGAAGAATAGAAAGTTTCCTACTAGGAAACGAACTCTTAAAGGCAAGAGGGGGAGATGAGATAAGAAAGGAGGCAATCTATAAGAAGAGGAACCATGGGATTCTGGGGATAGTGAAGAGTTTTTTGGGAGTTTTTGTTTGTTTCTTATTTTACCGTAGTCCATTTCTTCATCCCTCTCTCACAACTCTCCTCATGACCATCCTTCCCATATGTTTTTCTTTCATTTCCTTTTCCTTGCAACCAATATTGTTTTCCTATTTTTGTTTTCTATTTCCTTTCATCCTCACGAGCACCCCCTCGTTACCTCTTTCTATTTCTCCCATCTTTTTCACTCATTGCAGTTGCACCCATTGTCCCTCTTTCCTCTGTCTCTCGCTCAAGTCCTCTTTGTTCTATTTTTGTTTATCGCACTAACCAGACCTGTGTTTAGCCCCTGCTTCTAGTACCACTCCAACCTCAACTCTCTTGTTTCCATCACACCTCCACATCTCTCTCAACTCTCTCTATCCCTCCTTTCTTCTATGTTCTCTACCCACACTTTTCCTTTTCTTCTCCTACTCTTTCTCTCATTCTCATTCTCATCCTCATCTCCATCTCTCATTCCCCACCAATTGCTCTTTGTCTACACTTCTCCACATCACCCCTATTCCCTCTCTTCTCTGTTGCCCAAACCTTCACCTAGAATTTAGTTCTCCATTCCAATACCTCTACTCCACCCCAAATTGTTCCAGCAGTGGACAGGTACTACACTACCCAGCACCCATTCCCACCACTGCTCGTAATTCCAGTCTGCACCGACCCAGTCCGCTTCCCTACTTCCAGCACTGGCCGAGGACATCCTCTTCAGCAAGCCCAGGCACTCCAGTTTCTCCTTCTTTGCTCTAGCACGTCTTCTGCCTAGATTTTCATTGCACAAATGTAGCAACACCGGCCAAACTTCTCCTCTGTCCAGTTTCCTGTCAACCTCTCACACAAGTTGCCTCTGCCAGTGGACGTCTTCTACCCAGAACCTAAGCTGGCATCACATCGCCACCCAGTCCATTGGTCCTGCACGGTAGAGCTTCATAGACCAGACAATCCATCATCGCACCATATGCCTACAAGATCTATGTCATCCCCTGTCATCCTCTCTGGCAAGCCTCCACAGGCTTGCTTTCTCTTTTACAGGAAGTTTCAGAAGAAAAAAAAAATCCACTTTTTCCCATAGGAGGATATTTTAAATTACATTTTCTGTCCTGTTACTGTTACTATTCGCGTTCTATGTTATTTCGTGGCTAATCCAAGAACTATCTTATCTATTCCTATTTAACCAAATCAAAGGTTTTGGTTTAACCATGGGAAACCTCTTATTTCTTGTCTGTTTTAATTCAAAATTTTAATTAACTTTTAGAACTTGTTTTTAGGATTGTTTCTAATTTGATTACTATTCTTGATCTTCAATTTGAGTTCTAAAATAAGATCTAAGCCATTAATTCTTAACTTTCTTAATTAGACTAGACTGCTGAAAATGTGAAGAATTTGACAAATTCATCTATCAAATCATTAATGAAGGACATATTGAAGACAGTGAAGAAGTCAAATCGAAGTTTGTGATACCAAAATTGAAGAATTGGATAGTACTTAAGCTAAGGAAGTAGATTTTTCTTATTTTTTCCTAATTTTAGTTTTGGTTAAGGTTTTTTTTTTCATTTCTTTTTAGGACTAGACTTTTGTAATTTCATTGATTAAACACATCTGAAGTCTGATTTCACTTTTTATTATTTTTTGTCATTTTATTTCAATTTTAAATAATTAAATTTTATTAAAAAAAACTCTAAATTATTAAAGCGCATCCCTATGGGATTGACCCGCACTTGCATTAGCTATACCACAATAGCCCATGCATTTGAGAAAAACATCAACAAGTTTTTTCCACAGTTGCTAAGAACTTACAATGGAGTTTTTATAAAATTTAATTAAAAATAAAAAAATCTGAAAAGTCAAAAAAAATTTGGAATTTCATACTTTTAGCATTTTAGGCATTTTTAGGTGCATTTCTCAATTATTATTTTTGGTGCATAATTATCTTGTTTCCTAAATTTGGTACTTATTTCTAATTTTCTTTCTCAGGGAAATTGGAAAGCGGAGGAAATTGGCAAGTGAATCTTCATCAAAATAGAAATTTCCCTACTTTATTATATTAGAATTTTCCTTTTATTTTGAGTGAATCTTATAATGAGACCCCTTTGTAATTTGTAATTTCTATTTCAATTTTTAAAGGGTTCAATAATACATGGCAAGAGTGGGATAAGGTGGCCCACACTTGATCTTCAACAAAAACCCCACTATAAGTATCGCTTACTCCTTTTAATTCTTAGATTAGGATTTGCATTTACATTATTTGGTAGTATAAGTGCATATAGAAGGCATATTTGATAAGTGCTGTATTTTTAGGGTTTTGCATTAGTTTACTATTTTAATTGCATTCTTAGTGCACGTTTAATGCTTTAAGGTGATATATATGCTGATCGAACTACCATGGAGTGTGAAAATTAATTAGTAAGGGCATCCTACCCCCACAAGATCAAGGGTAGATTTCATCACCACTCCTTAGCCTACTTAGGATAATCACCTCAAGCACACAGCCCTACCCTTCAAATCAAATCTAAAATCAATTAGAAGAGACCTATAAGACCATCACATGCTCATAGGACCCTCTTACTAAGACATGATTTATTTTCACTCCAGTCGCTTTTGGGCACTATGGTTATAGTAGGTGTCTGAAAATCTAAGTGATTTTCTCACGCCTTCTGTAGAGGTTTGTGAGGTCTAAAAGCCTCCTTACATGAGGATTGTATTAACCACCTTATGCAGAACCTAACTGGTAAGTAATAGTTAAATTGAAAGGAGAGGATGGGCAGTAGATTAGGCTAAATTAAAAACATTATCCCCACATAAATACCACAAAATCAAAATATTACTTATTAGCCTATTGATTGTTTGATTGTGCCTTTTACATCACGTAGAGTTCATGTCAGCATTTAGATTAGGCTAGTTCATGCAAAGGCATTGATCTCAAAACCCAAAGCTACTACCTTTAGACCCAGAGATTCAACACATCCAACAACAAGGGGACCGAAACCTAGTTCCTATCCCCATGTTTGAACCACAAGCAGAGATTGAGCAAAAAATAATTAGAGATTTCTATGTGCCGCTCTAACTCAATACCCCACCCTGCATAACTTTACCTCCCACAAATGCCGACCACTTCAAGTTAAAGTCAGGAGTCATTCAATTACTCCCTACTTTTTATGGTCAAGACCAAGAAGACCCCTACCTACATATCAAGGATTTTCTTGATATTTGAGCCACATTTATGTTCTGAGACTTTTTGGATGATTCTACTAGGCTTAGGTTCTCACTTAAGGATAAATCCAAGACATGGCTTAACTCTTTAGAGGTAGGTTCCATACATACATGGGACTAATTGTCTAAGAAGTTTTTGAACAAGTTCTTCCTTATTCACAAAACAAATGCCCTGCGTCGTGAAATTATAAATTTCCAACAAAGGGATGATGAACAATATTACGAATGTTGGGAACGATGGAATGAACTACTACATAAATGCCCTCATCATGGATTTGAGAAATGGCAACAAGTTCAATACTTTTATGAGGCATTGACACCTCTAAATAAACAAATGATAGATGCAGCAAGTGGAAGGACCCTCATGTTAAAAGATGAATGTGACGCATGGGAATTCTTTCAAATAGTGGTCAATAATTCACAGCAATGGGATTATTCAAATAGGAGAGAAAGAACTAACCATCCCATTAAGAAATGAGGTCTATATGAGATAGGAGTGCATATTGATCTATCCTATAACCTCGACTCTGTCGCTGAAAAATTAGGTGGAAGAATGGACAAGCTTGAAACTATGTTTCAATCTTTCATGGCTGCTACCTTATCCCAAAAACCTCCACAAGAGGTATGTGCTAGTTGTTCTAGTCCAGCCCATTTAACTTCAACTTGGCCATCCAATAAAGTATTTCTTGAATATCTTGTAAACCATGCAAATGCATTGAATGCATATCACCAACCTAGCAACAACCTGTATTCTGAAACCTACAATCTTGGATGGGCTAGGCATCCCAATCTTTCCTAGTCAAAGAATAATCATCAAGGGGGACCACTACTAAACACCCTTACCTAAAATTTTCTTCTTAGGCCTATACTTCATCAACAGCCACTTGGCTTCCAACAACCTCAACAACCAAAGAAACCATCTTTGGAGGACAGAATTGAGAGCATGATGGAAAAGCAAACTAAAGAAACATAAAGGACTCTAAATCAATTCCAGAATGTCAATTCTCAAGCCATAGCTAAGTTGGAGATGCAAGTAAGCCAATTGTCTACTGAACTACATAATAGAGGAAAGGGTCAGTTCCCTAGTCAACCCTTCCCCAACGAAGAAGAGCAAGCTAAGGAAATTGCAAAGGAGAAAGAGGCAGAGAAAGAGAAAGAGAAAACACAGAAAAGCCCTGTAGAACCTATAGTGGAGGCACCCTATGTGCCTAAAGGCCCTTTTCCCCAATTACTGAATAAAGCTAGGAAAGGAATAATCTTAAATGAGTTAATAGAGGTATTTAAACATGTACAAATCAATATACCATTATTTAATGCAATTAAAGACATCCCTACCTATGTCAAATTCTTATGTCTAGCTGAAGACGTAAAACTTAACATTTCTTAGGAGGCAACCCAGATGTTTTTCAAATTTCCATCTTCTACATCCTTCCATTATCATATAGGATCTTATGTTTTCCAAGCATTGAGGACAATGTTTCATTAAGGTTGGGGGGTGTAGATGCACATAGAGATTTTGAATTTTCTTAAGATTTTTTATTCTTTTGAAAAAAAAAAAATAAAAAATTTTAAGGAAGAGTTCCCTTACTGTGATGAGAATTAGATGTTCATAATTTAGTGCTTCTACTATTTTTAGCTCTTAATTGGAATGCATATGATTAGTTTTGCATATCATTCATGTTTTGAAGCATTTTATAAAAGTTAAGTCTTAGAAACCATTTACACACAACACATAGTCAAGACTAATAGAGAGATATGATTGAGAGACCCTAAGGAAAATTATTGGAGACCTATAACCAATGAGGTTTAAAACCTATCTTCTTTCAGAGAGTTATAAGTAATTCCACAATTTCTTTAGCGTATGTAACTTAATGTGATCCTGTTATCCTTATTTTGGTTAAACAACAAGAATAAATAGAAATAATAGCTTTATTTTCAAAAAAGTTATTGAATCTGATAGGCTTTAGGAAACCTAGGAAATGATTTAGGCCATCCTTGCTCAGCCTAGAGACATAAAGCCTACCCAGTCTATCTTACTGCTAGTTAGCCCCTTTGAGCCTATTATTAAGTCTTTTCTTTTCTAATCCACTCACCCTAACCCGAAACAAGCTAGTAAACTAAATAACCATTACCCATTGTCAAAATGAGCAGAGTTAGTAAAGAAAAGTTCAAAAATAGGACAAAAAGTCAAAGAAGTTAGAAAAATGAGTAGTCATTCTTCCAAAGAAGCCAAGTGAAAAAAAAAAAAAGTGAAAAAACAAATCTTGAAAGAGAAATTCACTTCAAGTACAACCCAAAAGAAAAAGTTGTCCCAACAGATAGTTATGGAAGACCTCTACTCAATTTTGATCCTTTGAAATCCTTATACCCTTCTTTTATGAACCTGTCTTGAGCCTATGTTTTGTCCTAGTTAAAGTCCTATGGATCTTAGGTGGAACATAGCCTTAAAGAGGAAATAAACAGAAGGAATTAAGGTAAAAGACCCCTAATTTTCTTGGTGATAACATCCACTCTTAGGGATCACTTTCCTTTGTCTCATGAACATTTAAAAGATTTATGTGAACCATTAGTTTGTTGAATTCAATCACACAATGAGAGAAATATGTTTAAGACCCTTATCTAGGAGTTTCATTTTTGAGCATATACCTGTGAGGATTTGAGGTCAAGGCATATTTCCAATGAAATTTAAGCATATCCTGTTAGAAGTCAAGATTGATGTGGCTATACACACACATACTCTGAGAAATAACTCAAATAAAATATCTTTAATATGTGTATGATGTGTAAAATTGTCAAATCCTCTCCATTAAGTGGTGAAAAACTAGTAGATTGCTAATGAATGTAGATTCTCTGAGATAAAATAGGGAACTTAGCCTTATTGAATTTTGTGAGTATATTCACTGCAAACCCTCACTAAGCATAACTCATCCATTAAGGCTCACCTAGGGGTTCAAGGGCTTATTGCATAAGCTAAATGCAATTGTAAGTACCTATGAAAGTGGCACCTTGTATCAGTTTTTTAAAATTATTTTTCTATATGTTTTGCTTGAGACTAGCAAAATGCTTCTTTGGGGGTGTGTTAAGTGTTTAATTTTGGCCAAAATACCCATAATTTAGTATTTAATTAGACCATATAACTTTCAATTTGATGATTTTTAGATAATCTATAAAATTTAGCTCAAATTGACCATCCAACTGCAAATTATCAAAATTAACAGTTAGATGATCATCTAAGCTAATCAAATGCTTAATGTATAGTTTAGATGATTCTAATGTAGTCTTTGGTCTTAGAGATCAACTAAAGGAGGGTTGGATGGCTTAGATCAATATTCAACAATGCAAATCGATCAAAAAAGGCATGGATGGATCAGATTAAATTTTGACAGGGCAGATCATCTTGAAGATCAATAAGGCAAGAGTGGAAGGTATCCTAAAGGAAGAAGAGTACTAATGAGGAGAGGACTATGGATGGGATTTTGGGAAGAATAGGAAGTTTCCTAATAGGAAACTAACTCTTGAAGGAAAGATGGGGAGATGAGATAAGAAAGGAGGAAACCTAAAAGAAGAGGAACCGTGGGATTTTGAGGAGAGTGAAGAGTTTTTTTAGAGTTTTTGTTTGTTTCCTTTGGGTTTTTTATTTCTTGTTTTATCGTAGTCCATTTCTTCATCCCTCTTTCACAACTCTACTCACGACCCTCCTCTTCTATCTTTTTTTTTTTTTGTTTCCTTTTCCTTGCAACCAGTATTGTTTTCTTGTTTTTGTTTTCTATTTCCTTTCACTGCACCAGCACCCCCTCGTTACCTCTTTCTATTTCTCCCATCTCTTTCACTCATCACACATTGCACCCAATGTCCCTCTTTCCTCTATCTCTCTCTCAAGTCCTCTTTGTTCTGTTTCTATTTATCGCACTGCCCAGACCCATGTTTAGGCCCTGCTTCTAGTACTGCTCCAACCCCAACTCTCTTGTTTCCATCGCACCTCCACATCTCTCCCAACTCTCTCTATCCCTCCTTTCTTCTACGTTCTCTACCCACCCTTTTCCTTTTCTACTCCTATTCCCTCTCTTCCCTGTTGCCTAGTCCTTCACCAAGAATTCAGTTCTCCATTCTAGTACCTCTACTCCACCCCATATTGTTCCAACACTGGACAGGTACCACACTACCCAACACCTAGTCCCAGCAACGGTCAGAATTCTAGTCCGCACCGACCTATTCCACTTCCTTGCTTCTAGCACTAGCCCAGGACATCCTCTTCAACATGCCCAGGCACTCCAGTTTCTCCTTCTCAGCTCCAACACATCTTTTGCCCAACAAAAGCAGCAACATCGGCCAAGTCTTCTCCTCTCTCCAGTTTTTTGTCCACCTCCCACACGGGTTGCCTCTGCCAATGGCTATCTTCTACCTAGAACCCAAGCTAGCATCATGTTGCCACCTAGTCCACCGGTCCCACACAGCTGAGCTTCACAGACCAGACAATCCATCACCACACTAGATGCCTGCCCAGATCTGCATCGTCCCCAATCATCCTCTCCAGCAAGCCTCCACCAACTTGTTTTCTCTTTTATGTGAAGTTTAAGGAAGTTTTAGAAAAAAATTCCACTTTTGCCAATAGGAGGATATTTTCAATTACATTTTCTGTCCTATTACTATTACTATTCACGTTCTATATTATTTTGTGGTTAATCTAGGAACTATCTTATCTGTTCCTATTTAACCAAATCAAAGGTTTTGGTTTAACCATAGGAAACCTCTTATTTCTTGTATGTTTTAATTTAGAATTTTAATTAACTTTTATAACTTGCTTTTAGGATAGTTTGTAGTTTGATTACTATTCCTAATCTTCAATTTGAGTTCTAAAATTAGATCTAAGCCATTTATTCTCAGCGTTCTTAATTAGACTAGATCTCTGAAAATTTGAAGAATCTAACATATTCATTTATCAGATCATTAATCAAGGACATATTGAAGACAGGGATGAAGTCTGATCAAAGTTTGTGATGCCAGAATTGAAGAATCGAATAGTACTTAAGCAGGGAAGTAGATTTTTCTTATTTTTTTCCTAGTTTTAGTTTTAGTCAAGGTTCTATTTCTTTTTCCCTTTTCTTTCTAGAATTAGACCTCTATCATTTAATTTTAATATTAATTTTTAAATAATTAAATTTTATTAAAAAAAACTCCAAATTATGAACCAATAGGCTGAGAGCTTCAAATTTTGATGTTTTTCCACTTTTTACCACTTCTTTATCACTTTCCACCTCATCACCAATGACCACCATGAGTTTGACTTTCTAATCAAGAGTCTTACCATTCCATAACTCTTCCACCTTCCTAAACTCCTTCCTAACCATCCAATCAATCCCCATTTCTAAGAAAACCACTTAGGCAATCAATTTTCCCCATGTCATCCCACATTCCTTCTAGAAAAAAAGACACCTATATCCTTTTCAAAATTAGAAACTAGCCAACCCATACTTCTTGTCTCTCTCTTATGTCATGTTTATAGCATCATCTTGCTAATTTATCTTTCACATAACCTTTCTTGTTCAATACCCTACCCCTAGGGCCACTTACCTCATGTTTCCTTCCCATCTTAAGTTAGGAAACCACTCATCTATATGTAGCCCCATGTTCTATACGAATTTTCTAAGTAGAGGTGGGTGACACGCCTTGAAATCAAGCTTTCCTTTCATGTTATTTGTGCTGGACTTTGAGATTTCTTATATGCTTTTCTTCCTTTGGTCTTCTTATTATTCTCTAGCTTATTTTCTCTCCAATTCAAGTTAGTAACTTAGTTGTTTTACTTTAGTTCCATTACTTCATGATTTCATTGTTTTGCTCCTCAGAATTCATGCTACTTTCCAGACCTTAATCTCTTTCTTCTTCACTCCATTCTATCAGTTTTATTTGTTATTCAATCAATATTCAAGTTAATTATTCTCTAGTAGTGACAACCAAGTGAAGAGTTGGCTTAAATCCTTGATTTCTCCTTTTGAAATTAATTTTTTCCATGATTTTCCCCCCTTAGTTTAAGTAATTTTTCCTTAGCTAGTTCACCTCTTAACCTTTGTTTCTCTTAAATTACTTTCTAGGTTTTCTTTGCACGTAATTACAATTTGGATTGTAAACTTTATATGGGAATTTTTTTGTTGTTTAGATAGGATCCCAAGCTTCAGAAAAGGGCACAATTTTCATATTTTGTGGATATTTTTATGTGCATAATTTTGATGTAACTTGGACATGATTCGATAAAGTTTTGTGGGAATTCTTGTTATTTAATGTTTTATTCATCAATGTACTTTGGATCTAGAATGTTTCGTTGCAGAAAAGTTATGGTCTCAATAACTTTCTAATGCAAGATTTATTTACTGTTCTTAAATACCTAAATCTGGAAATTGGTTTTTCCTTAACTTTGTGCTTTAATTCCAGCCATAAAAAATTCTTATTTTCTTGAATCCTTAGATACCTATTTAGATTTTTATGTTGCTTATTAGATACCATAGTTAGTTTGCATACTAACTCAATATAGGTGCACTAAATTTGACCATCTTTAAGGCTCCAAAATCATGCACAAAGTCCATAAACCATGTGCAATGGTTCTAAATCCCATTCCTTTTAGATTCTTGGTTAATTTAGTTTTAGCAATAGTTAATTCATTGTTTGCATCTTATTTTAGGTTTAGAAAGTTTCCTTTTAAAATTTTAGAAAGTTCCATCTTTAGAAAGTTTTAAGCTTTAAGAAGTGAAAGTCTCTTTAATTGTAGTTTCCATTCACATGCATGTTTGTAATTTCTTATTAAAGTTAAATCTCAGTAGTTATTTGTTTTTGCATGTTATTTTAGTGTTACAAATTTTCCTAAATTCGTTTTAGAAAGTTCTAACTTTAGAAAGTTTCTAATTCTAGTTTAGGAAAGTGTTAATTTAGGAAAGTTTCCATTTTAGTAGTTTTCTTAGTTTATGTTTCTTAGATTAATTCATGCTTATTTTGCATTTTTTTCCTTTAGTTAAATGCATGTTAGTTTAGGAAATTTGTTAAATTGCATTTTAGGAAAGTTTTAGTTTAAGAAAGTTGTTAATTAGAAAAGTCATAAAATTAAAAAAATTTAATTTAGGAAAGTTCTAATTTTAGAAAGTGCATGTTTTAGGAAAGTTCTCCATTTAGCATGTTTTTTGTTTTTTCTTAGTTTTCATTTCTTGTTTTTACTTAGTTTCTAATTTTATGTTTTAATTTTCATTCTTAATTTAGGTTAAAAAAAAATAGTTGAATTTTGGCTAGGTTAGATAGTTTAAAGTAAGAACCACTAGCATCACAATAGTTCACTCCTCGCGAGATCGACCTCACTAACATGCTATATTGCAAACGATTTGTGCGCTTGTGAGTTTTAATTAAAACAACAATAAGTTTTTAGAGCCGTTGCCGAGGAGTTGCAACAAATTGTGTAGTGTTTCATACTTTAGATTATTTTCCTCTTGTCTAGGTTTAGAGTTCATTAGATTAGGGTTTTTGCATTGGTTGCTATTTTCCTCATATTGACCATAATTATTTAATTTTTCTGCAAGAGAAATTGGCAAAGGGGTGGCGGTGATCCTGTGGACCACAGCTTCATCATCTTGGATTAGGTTTTATTGCTTCCCTATATTAGGATTGAGTGAAACTTGTAGTGAGGCCCATTATAAATTGTAATTTCTTTATTATTTAATTTTAAATAGGTTGTAATAATACAGGACAAGTGTGGGGTATGATGGCACACACTTGATCATTATCGAACCCCTCACTATGAGTATATCTCACTCAACTTTTAGGAAAAATTTGCATTTAGTATAATTTGCATTTTGATGTTAGTATAATTCACATAGATTAGGACCATTCATTGATAATTATTGAATCTTTGCTTAGGATTGTTGCATTAGAGAACCTATCTAACCTTGGTTGGATATCATATAGGTTGGATTAGTTTGCTTTTATTTTGCATTGCATATTTATAACTTTATGGTGGAATGGAATTAATGATGGAAAGGGCCCCACAAGAACCCTTATAAGATAAGGACTGGATTTCATCACCAATTCCTTGGCCCACCTAGGAATCAATCAATCTCCTTGTATGCCATGATCCCAACCCTTGAATATTAATTTAAAATCAAATAGAAAGAGACTTAGGTCATCGAACTCATAGGACCCTTTTAGAAGTATACGATCTATTGTCACTCTAGTAGCTTCTGAGCACTGTGGTCATAGTGAGTGTCTTAAAATCCAAGTAATTTTTTTATGCCTTCCGTTGATATTAGTTGAGGTCTAAACACTTCTTAATACGAGGATTGTATTAACCACTTTCGAGCAAAACCCAATTGGTAAGTAGTAGTCAAATCTGGATAAAAGAAGGAGCTATCTAGATCTAGGTTTAAGAAGCTACCACCTCTGCAATAAGATAAGATAATCAAGACAATGCTCGATTAGTGAATACTAGGATTTGATTGTGCATCATTTAGCTTAGGACTAGAATTTAGGTTGCATCATATAGTTAGGGTTTTCCATAAAAAAAAGTACTCATTCATTGTATATAATTATTAGTTTCATATTATATAAGGTTGAGTACAATGGCTTGTCAAGAAGGGGATAAAAAACCATTGTTCAACTATTTTACTCCTAAGCCATTACCTCATGAGGATAGGTATGTGACTGACGCAAGATATAATCCTGATTTGTCCAATAAAATTAATAATCAATTGGATGAGATAATTGGTAAGGTAGATAAGATAATAGATAGGATGGATAGAATGAATAGTCAAATGGATAGGTTCCCTGAGCATAATATTGAGGCATATTCACAACCCTAATATGATAATTCCTATACTGAGGCATATCACCACCTTTAGTACAAAAATGACTATACTTATTCTAACCCAAAATATCCCTCTTATTCATGGGCATCAAGCTCCACATGCAATGAATACTATAAGGATCCAATGGATGCACATAATGCATTCACACACCCTAGCAACTATTATCCTAAGATAAGTTACCAAGACTATAATGGATGGGCTAAGCATCATGAACAACCATGATCTCAGGATTATCAGTATCAAGAACAACCACCATGGCCCCGCCCTAATCAACCTTACCATGATTATCATGAATATTAGGGACAACCATGATGGTTCCAAACTAATCAATCTGTTCCCAGTACTCCCATGACACAACTACAATTCGTTGCCTCCAACACAGAGGGAATAAGTATTAGAAGAGACCTTTAGGTTATGCATGGAATTGACTAAACAATGTCATGAAGTGAAGGTTCCATTCCATGTTGCATTTATGACAAGGGTTAAGGAATTTGAACCAATTGAGAATAATGAAGAGCCATTTATTTGATGGTCTTATCTTATGATCCTTTTGAGCTGCAAAGTTTTAAAACATCCCTGCCCATTGATAGTGATGAGAGGATGGAAATTTCTTATGAATATTCTAAGCCCTAAAGTTTTTCACCGTCCTTGACCATTGCTACCAATACTAGGATAGAAATATCTTATGATCATTATGAGCCACAATGTCAACAACCATCTATGCAATCCCCCACCACTCCAGACCCACTCAAGTCATGTCTCGTTTATTTCTATGAATTTGATGAAGACACATCCAATGATGAAGTAAATGATTTATTAGATGCTACACTATTAGTGAACACTTATCAATGGAAAGCTAGAGTAAAAACCCCTACCTGAAATTCCAAGTGAACCTTGTAATGTAGAAGATGTTCCTGATTGGGACCTATTGACCTTACTTGAACAAACATCATATAGTAATATAGGCCCAATTGAAACCTTAACTATGCCAACTAAACAAGAAGAAAAAGAGTCAGTTGATGTACTAACCCTACATCAACCAACTCTAGGATACACTTTAGATGATAACCAAGGTTTAAGTAAAACCATGTCCCCACCTATAGGTATACAAGAACAACCTTTAAGGGAAGGACAGAGTCACCTTATAACCCTATTTCAGGATAATGTAAGGGAAATAGAGGAAAAACATCAATTGAATACAATGGTCAATGTTATCCCTCAATTTGGTCAAGAATGCATGATAGTTCAAATAGTTATTGTAGTGCCACCACCTCAAAATACATGGTGCAGGAATTGTATTGACTACCATGAAATTTTGAACATGGAAGATCATCAATATTATTTCATACAATTCAAAATCGTGGTGGTCTATTATGCCATAATGGTTTCACCACCTAAAATTTTAAGGTGGAGGCAATATATAGACTATCGTGAGTTTCTAAAGTGGTGTGAGAAATGCTTCAAGTCCAGTGTCAAGCTTAGGATTAGGAGAATCAGTTGAACCAATTATGTTTAGATTTAGAAAGTTAGGTTATCCCTTATCTGGCTGAAGATGTTAAACTTATTGCTTATTAGGAGGAAACTTAGGAAGTTTTAGAAAGTTTCATTAATCTGCATTCCCATTTAGGTGTCCTATATTTTAAAACTTGGAGAACAATGTTTAATTCAGGGGTCCTATATTTTAAAACTAGATGTTCATAATTTAGTAATTCTAATGTTTTCACCTCTTAATGACAGTGCATATAATTAGTTTTGTATATTATGCATATGTTGAAGCATACTATGAAAGTTAATTCTCGAAAACTATTTACACACAACACATAGTCAAGACTAATAGAGAGGTATGACTTAGAGACTCTAAGGAAAATTAGTGGAGACCTATAATCCAGTAAGTTTAGAAGCTATCTTCCTTTAAAAAGTTATAAGTAATTCCAAAGTTTTCTTCAATGTACATAATTTAGTGTGATCCTATTATCCGTTTTTTGGTTAACTATCAAGAATAAATAGGAGAAATAGCTTTATTTCTAGAAAATTTATTAAATCTAATAGGCTTTAGGAAACTTAGAAAATGATATAGGCCACCTTATTCCACCCCGAGACATAAAGCCTACTCAATATATTGTATACTACTAGTTAGCCCTTTGAACCTATTATTAAAACCTTTCCTTCTTAACTCCACTCACCTTAACCCATAATAAGCAAGAAAAATAAATAACCATTACCCATTTTCAAAATGAGTGGAGATAGTAGAAAAGTTCAAAAGAGGACAAAGAATCAAAGAAGTGAGAAAATTACTCATTTTTCTTCCAAAGAAGCCAAAGAAAAAGAAAAGTGGAAAGAAAGAAGTGTCAAAAATAGAAACAGAGGAGAAAATTTTAAAGGGAAAGACGAAAATACAAAGAAATATTCACTTCAAGTACAACCACAAGTTGTCCTAATAGTTACTCATTAATGATCTCTCCTCCATTTTGAATCTTTGAAATCCTTATAACCTTCTATTCTAAACCTATCCTAAGCCTATGTTTCCTCCTATCTAAAGACATGTGGATCTTAGGTAGAACATAGCTTTAAAGTGGAGATAAAAAGAAAAAATTAAGGTAAATTACCCCTAATATTCTTAGTGATAACATCCACTCTTGTGGATCACTTTCCTTTATGTCCTTAGCATTTAAAGAATTATGTGAACCATTAGCTTGTCAGATTCGGTCACACAATGAGAGAAATATATTTAAACCCTTATCTAAGAGTTTCATTTCTAAGAGTATACCTATGAGGATTTGAGGTCAAGACATATTTTCAAATGACCTTGAGGTCACGGGTTCAAGGCGTGGAAACAACCCCTTGCAAAATGTAAGGTAAGGCTATATACTTTAGGCCCTTGTGGTCCACCCCTTCCGCGGACCCCGCATAGGTGGGAGCTTCGTGCACCGGGGCTGCCCTTTACATATTTTCAAATAAAATTTAAGCATATCCAGTTAGAAGTCATGAATTAAATGGCTGTACACACACATGCACTCCGAGAGATAACTAGAATAAAATGTCTTTAGTATGTGGATGATTCATAAAATGGTCAATCTTCTCCATTAAGTTGTGAAAAACTAGTAGATTACTAATGAATGAGGATTCTCTGAGATAAAATAGGGGACTCAACCTAAGTGAATTTTGTGGGTATATTCACTACAAACACTCATGAGCCCTAACTTGTCTACTAGGGGTAACCTAGAGGTTTAAGGGCTTATTGCATGTGCTAAATACAATCGTGAGTACCAAAGAAAGTGGGGACTTTGTACCTATTTTTGTAAAATAATTTTTTGCATGTTTTTCTTGAAATTAGAAAATTTCTAGTTGGGGTGTGTCATGAGTGTTTATTTTTTTGTAAAAATCACCTAATTAGTGTCCATGTATTACAACTTTTAGCATTAAATTAGGATTTTTAGACTAAAATTCATAACACATGCATTGTTTGACCTAAGAAAGATAAAGTTTGATATTTTGTAGGTCTAGAGTCTAATCTAAGGTAAGTATGTGATTAATCATATTTTTTTATGATTTAATTAGGGTTTTTTACTTTTTGTAGGAAGTAAGATGGTGATCCAACTGCCGAGATCGATTGAAATGAAAATTGAAGATCAAGATCAAAAGATCAAGTCAAAGCCTCAAAATTATCAATCCAACATGAGATCAAGGGAAAGATCATCTTATAGACCAGTAATGGATGTGATTAAAGGAGCTGAAGATGGCCAAAGTGGCCCATGAAGTAAGCCATGCATTTCCACCACCTTTTGCTTGGGAGCCATTCAAGCTACCTTAGCCATATAAACCACAAAAGAAGGTAGCAAGCTAAGGAATTCAAGACAAACCATACAAGCCACTTAAGCAAAGGAAGTTTCTAAAGCCAATCATAAAGCTTAGCCAATGGAGCCTTCAAAGTTAGTCATCTAAGGCATCAAGCTTAGCTAAATGGAAGGCTATGATTTGAGAAGATTCTAGAGAGTTATCCATTAGTTATTTTGAAGATAATGAAGGAAAAATGTATTAGGATAAGTTGGCATATGGACCAATAGGATGAGAGCCTTCAAATTTTGATTTTTTTCCACTTCTTTATCACTTTCCACCTCATCACAAAAGACCACCACAAGTTTGACTTTCTATTTAAGAGTTCTCCCATTCCATAACTGTTCCACCTTTCTAAACTCCCTTCTTAACCATTTAACCAATCCCCACTTCCTAGAAAACCACTTAGGCAATCAATTTTCCCCATGTCATCCCACTTTCCTTCTAGAAAAAAAGACACCTATGTCCATTTCAAAATTAGAAACTAGCCAGCCCATGCTTCTATCTCTCTCTTATGTCATGTTTATGACAACATCTTACTAATTTATCTTTCACCTAACCTTCCTCATTCAATACCTTACCCCTAGGGCCACTTTCCTTATGTTTTCTCCCCATTCTAAGTTAAGAAACCACTCATCTATATATAGCCCTATGTTTCATACGAATTTTCTAAGTAGAGGTGGGTGACACACTTTGAAATCAAGCTTTCCTTTCGTGTTATTTATAGATAGACCTTGGGATTTCTTGGATGGTTTTCTTCCTTTGGTCTTCTTTTTATTCTCTTGCTTATTTTCTCTCCAATTCAAGTTAGTAACTTAGTTGTTTTACTTTAGTTTCATTACTTCAAGATTTTATTGTTTTGCTCCTTAGAATTCATGCTACTTTCCAAACCTTATTCTCTTTCTTCTTCACTCCATTCTATTAGTTTTTCTTTATTATTCAATCAAGATTCAATTTAGTAATTCTTTGGTAGTGACAAGAGAAAAACTAGCTTAAATCCTTGATTTCTCCTTTTGAAATTAATTTTTTTTCCATGATTTCCCCCCTTAGTTTAGGTAATTTTCCCTTAGCTAGTTCACCCTCTTAGCCTTTATTTCTCTTAAATTACTTTCTGGGTTTTCTTTGCATGTAATTATACTTTGGATTGTATGCTTTATATTTGAAATTTTTTGTTGTTTACATAGGATTCTAGGCTTCAGAAAAGTGCACAATTTTTATCTTTTGTGGATAGTTTTATGTGCATAATTTTGATGTAACTTGGACATAATTCATTAAAGTCTTGAAAGAATTCTTGTTATGTAATCTTTCATTCATCAATGTACTTAGGATTTGAATTGTTTCCTTGCAGAAAAGTTATGGTTTCAATAGCTTTCTAATGCAAGATTTATTTACTATTCTTAAGTACCTAAACCTGGAAATTGATTTTTCCTTAACTCTGTGCTTTAATTCCAGTCATCAAAACTGCTTATTTTCATGAATGCATGCTAGTTAAATTCATGTTAGTTTAGGAAAGTTGCTAAATTGCATTTTAGGAAAGCTGTTAATTAGGAATGTCATAAAATTAGAAGTTTTTAATTTAGAAAAGTTCTAATTTTAGAAAGTGCACATTTTAGGAAAGTTTTCCATTTAGAGTGTTTCTTGTTTTTCCGTAGTCTTCATTTCTTGTTTTTACTTAGTTTTTAATTTCACATTTTAATTTTCATTCTTAATTTAGGTAAAAAAAAATCACTTGAATTTTGGCTAGGTTAGATAGTTTAAAATAGGAATCACTAACATCATAATAGTTCACTCCTCATGAGATCGACCTTACTATCGTGGTATATTACAAACGATTTGTGCACTTGTGAGTTTTAATTAAAACAATAACAAAGATTGTTTGAAGTATCAGCTAAATAGAATGTTTGTTATTCAGTGTACATAGAGGTGATAGTGTATCAAGAAAGATGTAAATGCATTGTAGTGAATGTTGGTTTTTCATGTATTGTGGAGATTGAAGTATTAATTGTATATGATGTTTGTTATCTAATGTATACAAGTGGTATGAGGTGGCCTTCCTCAATATATTTTGGCAGGAACCTTTTCGCTTACACGTCACTCGACTATGTATGAGCAGTGCGTACCATCCGCACACACCCAATTTGAAGTTGTAAATCGCTATCTTGAGAGGTGTTCGCGTTGCCCAAACAATGGATTCGTTGGCTCCATGGGCTGAGTGGTGGGACAGCACAACTTTTCATGCATCCATTGGTATGCCACCTTCTCAAGCTGTGTATGGAAGGCCACCTCCCTCTATTGCTAGTTATACACAACAGGCACTACGGTAAATCAATTGGATTCTAATTTGCGTGACTGCGATAAGTGGATACTGTGTCTCATGGAACACCTTGCAAACGCTCAGAACCAAATGAAAATAGAAACCAATAAATATAGGACTGAACGTGAATTAGCTGTTGGTGACTGGGTTTTTTCTTCGCCTACAGCCTTATCGTCAAACTACAATTGCTGTTTGCTCCAATATGACATTTGCACCCAGATTTTACGGGCCATATCAGGTTGTAGAGCGCGTTAATTCTGTGACATAGAAGTTAGCTCTTCCACCTCTTATATCTGCCTGGTCTTTTATGTATCTTGTTAAAAGAAAGGTTGGGTCCAATGATCCAACCATAGTCCTTGCCCCTTAGCAGATGAGGATTACTTGCAGTCGGAAGCAGAAAGTCTTAGATCACCAAATGGTCAAATGTAAAAATAGTGCAAATCACAAAGTTGCCGATCAAATGGCAAGCATTACCACAAGATGTTAATTACTTGGGAATTATGGCATACTCTAAAGATTTGGTGGTAGAATGAGTGATTGAATCTTTCTTAGTATATCTACTATTGTCTTATTTGTTATGAAGACTGCTGTATTTATTCTATGAAAACGAATGAAGAAGGCAGCTAGCATTTGACTATTTTGGCGTGAAAACATAAGGACGACCTTCCCCTTCTTCCATTGAACTAACTACCATTCGCTGGGATCACATCCTAACACAACTCCTTGTAGGACAAGAAAACCAACAATAAAAGATCGACGGCTGGACGGAATAGTAGCCGTCCCCATCGTGGCTACCACCTTCGTAAATCTCTTTGATTAGGCCACTACATGATCAACACCCAAAATTTTCCCCCAAAACTTTTCACAGTCTACCATTGATCCAAGAAGAAGAAGATTTATGGAAACCAGAGAGAGAGAATTAAAACAGAATAAGAATTGCCCCGGAGAACACAAAGAAGGAAGAGTTTATGGAAACGCGAGAGAGAGAGAGGAGCTGAAAACTGAAAAATGCAATGGTTGTGATTTCCGCGTAGAGCAATATCTTAGCCCCGGGCACCTCCTGGCCTTGAAGTATTTTCGGGCTCAACAAGGATGGGTGGTACTTGCCCCTGACCTTAACCATCCAAACGGTGCCACTAATAAGGAAACTTTTCGCATGCACTTTTATTTGGCTTCTAGAGTTGCTCGATCACCACGGCTCGTCTTAGAATAGATGGGACCTCCTATAATAGATCCCATCCCCGCCGCCCCTTGACGCAACTACCCGTTCGACAAGTTTTCTCAAAGAGGGTAGGTTTCAAACATTTGACTGTAATTTCCAACGGAAAAGCTAAACGGGGTTAGCTCGGTCGCATCTGACCATGGCTTCCTCATGATCCAAGTTTGATTTTCCTAAGCGTCCTGTTAGCAATCAATCTATCCATGTCCTCCACATGTCCGATGAACACGTCAGTTAATAGGGCCAACAATCAGCCACCTGTGTAGAACCACTAGAACTCCTAAGAAATGATGTTAGATTTGAGGAATTAATTCTTACTGCGTTCTCAGGATGGGACCGCAAGACAGAAGTCCGATCTTGCTGATGTAGTGTTGCATCTCACTGTGTCTGATACAAGCACATCTCATAACACCATTGCCCTTTCAATCTTTAGTATTTAAATGCTAATGGCTCTTCTTCCGTGGTCAGTTTCAGAACTTCAGATTAAAGACGTCGCCTTCTGTGTCTCTTATCTTCTTCTCGCGAGGAACAGAAACACAGAGAAGCCATGGCTACAGTCTTGGGATTTAGTTTCTTTTTGGGTTCTAAACTTCCTTTTCCTTGTGCCAATTCGTTTCCATCTCGTCGTCATGTCCCTCCTCAAATAAAGATGGCGGTGTCCGTCGAGAATAAGAAATTCACGCTTCAGAAATCAGAGGAAGTCTTCAACGCTGCAAAGGTTCCAATCCACTTGTTTCTTTCTTTCTTTTCTTTGTTTGAGCCTTTCTTTTATGGGTTTGTCTAAAGAAAATGTAATTAATTTTGTTCCATTGGTGATTTTTTTAATTGAATTTCCACGTTATTGATGAGAAGAGAATTTTGAATGACTTGCTCTGAAGTGAGAAAAACCCAATAGCCCCATACGGAAACACTTCTACAGAATTTGTCTTGTGGATGTCCTTTTATAAGTGGTAAAACTTACCAATATTCCTCACACTGTAAATTGGGCCATCGATGGAAAAAGTTTAGGGGAATGGATGTTGCTTCTTGTTCAGAATAGAAGTGTATCAAAATAAAATTTGACCCAAATCATCAGAAGTCTATCATAATAGATTTATAATAGATTGAAGCATCATTCAAGCTTCTAATGTGCCAGATCCAAATATGAAGCAGTGTTTTATACACTTCTGGAGGCCACAATTGAGTCGGATTTAGAAATTGATGAGCTAGTTGTTGCATCTTCATAAGAGAACGTCCAAAATGTTCATGGTTAAATCGAGATTCATCACTAAGGAAGCAGAGAAACAGATAAAGGTTTCTGAGCTTGTCGTTTGTTGTCCATATCCTATGTATTTTTGTAACAGAGAGCCATTGGTGGTTTAAAGGTCTCGAAGTTGCATTGATCGGATGCTAATTATATTAAAAATATGTTAGGGGTTGTGCCTATCAAGATGCGGGCGCAGCAATGCTGAAATTTTTGTGGTGGCTAGTGTGTTTTGTTATGTCTTATTCATTCACACAAATTCGCTGGACTTGGAGCCATGCAGCTGTTGGGATAATCTCAAGTTAAAGAAGTGTCAGCCATAGTTGCCAGTATGCATTTGCAATAATAGGTTCCTCGACAACCCTCAGGGATTTGCTAGTAATTCTGTAGATGGATTAGTTGAACTCCCAAGTGCTGTTAGCAATTATGTTGGTAATTCCATGACAGATGTGGCAGATAGTCTTTGTTTTTCTCAAATATTTAGTAAAATTGGTTCCTAAGTGATTATATGATACGTCAAGTGATGGACTCTGGGTGTGTAAGAGCTCTAAAGATGTTTGCTGTCCTTTTCTGGGAAAATATTTATCTTAATTTGATTTTCTTAACTAAGTTGTGAAGTTGTAGCAAAAATGTGAAGGTGAACGTTTCTTTTGGAGTAATAATTACTTGTGAGTAACCTGTCAGTGACAGATTAATCTGTGTTCATATCTTAGTGGCGACAAATCTTAAACCATATTATGTTTAGCAAGTGATTAATTTGGATGGTCACAGTGCATTATAGGTTCTAGATCAATAGTTTCTTTTACTTTGAGTAGCCCTAATCTACACAACCCATGAGATCCTGTAAGGCAATGTCATGTCCTTAAATGAACAAAGTGACAATCTATCGTAATTAGTATCTGAAGAAATTTTTATATCCTTGACCGACAGAAAGTGTGGATTCTACATTGAGAATGAACTTGGAGCAACATTTTTCATCTTGTGAGCCAATGAGGATAGATTTCCTATTTTTTCATTAATCAAATAGTTGATGAACTCGTACTCTATTTCACATTTTCATCACAGAAAAACAACCCGTATATGTTCTACTGTATGTCTTTGAAACTTAACAATGCCTTGTTTCTTCAGCTAAACCATTTAACAGGCACGAGTATCTGCTAGTTTATTGCAGAGGACATTATACAGAAAGGAAAAGGTATGTTTCATGTTAAACATTGAGTATAAAGTTTACTTTTTCTGCTTACTGTGAAATTCGAGCATAACTTGGGTGCTTTTTGTTCTTTGAACTTCACTTCTGAATCAAGAAGAGAAAGGAAAGCAACTTTTTGCGCCTTATGAATTGATATATTGATGCAATGCAGTGGTGGCAATCATGACCCAGATAGCATTCTCCTATTCATTTGCATATGTATCAATTATTGGCTTGCCCAAGTCAACATGTTTTATTCTGCTAAGTCAATTAAAAACCTGACTCAACTGATTTGCGCAACTGGAATCTGTCTTGAGCAATTACTTGTCAACCATAACTCCTCATCAAGGATTACTTTCAAACCATCCTGTATATTCCATGTGATCTGCATCAAGTATATTTCTGATCTGAACAAAGTTTGGCTATCCTCGTCAAGTGTAACTTTTAAACCATTCTGTATATTCCATGTGATCTGCATCAATTATATTTCTGATCTGAACAAAGTTTAACTATCTTTATAGTGCAGAGTTAACCTGCTCATTTTACCAAACACTATTGCACATAGCAAGTTTGTTGGGTCCTTACAAATAACAGAGCTCATAAATGAAGATAAAAATTAAGCTGCTGATCCAAAATGAGAAACTGCAGCGAAGAGAAACACAAAAGGTGAAACTCATCATTTATTGGAACTGCACTAAAATCAATGTTAAAATCATATAAATAGACCTTTGGCACTTCCATGTTACTTTTCCTTCCTTTCACAGTCAAAACAACCTAGACCAGTCATACCTCTTTATACTTAATATACATCAAACAACCTTCTTCCACAAACAAAAATCATAAAATTTCCAGAAGAATGAAAACGAATATCTCGCATGAAAGTACAGTTTTTCATGTCAAATTGTTTCTGGTTGCAAACCAGTCTTAAGTCAATCTTCCTGCTTCAACTTAAACCTTATTCAGTACAGAACCTGTTGAAGCTTCGAACAATCCCAGTCTTTATTCAATTCTCCTTCTTCAACTTAAAATGCAGTTTTTCATATCAAACTGTTTCTGGGTGCAAACCAGTCTTAAGTCAATCTTCCTGCTTCAACTTAAACCTTATTCAGTACAGAACCTGTTGAAGCTTCAAACAATCCCAGTCTTTATTCAATTCTCCTTCTTCAACTTAAAATACAGTTTTTCATGTCAAACTGTTTCTGGGTGCAAACCAGTTATTCAATATGGAACCTGCTGAACCTTCAAACAATCCAACTATTTTCTGGTGGAGACTTCCTTAGAACAATACCAATATGTTCTAAAAATATTAGCAAGAACTATAGCTATTCATGGGAAACCTTTTTGCAAAGTCATCCTTCATCAATTTTCAATTCAAAGGAATGTGGATCTCTGCTACATCAGTTTCTATGTTATATTTTCACTGAGATAGCATAGGCACTTTACAACCATGTGGCCAATTAACTTATAAAATAGTAACCTGTTCCAATAAATGCAGATGTTCATGTGAAAATTGCTTTATTATAACTCCTTAGAAGTGCACCATAGTTCATACTATTAAGGAGCCGAGGCAATGCCTAGAGTAAATGGGATAAGATGTTGATAATATCTTTTTGAAATACTATTCTATTTTAGTTTTCGAATTGAATAATAGAGCTAGAAGATTCATTGGAAATCTGTTTTAATCTAAAGTCTACTTGATAAGGTGTCAAGAAGATGATCAGTTTTGATCGTTAAAGATTTGGGCATATAGCTGGATTCTTCTTAGAGGTTGGTTTCCCAAGATAGGATAACTATGAAATAGAAAGAGATAAAATCATATTAGAGGTCGATTTGTTTATGTGTATGAAATAGAAAGAGATAAAAATTTATATCTTTTGATAGAATAATCTAGAAATACTTAACAATTATATCTGCTACAAAATGATTTTGGCCAGGTCACGTGCACAACTTTAAGGGAAAGTCACAAATTTGTTACTTCTTAGGATGTCTTTGTTTACATTTATGTGCAGCATTAGATGAATGGCTTTGATCATTAAGATTAGGTTGCCTATTTAGTAAATATTTCTTTCTTATTAGGATTTCTTTGTTTACATTAATATAAAGATTTATTTGTTTATATTATTATAGACTATTGATGGATGGCTTTGATCATTAAGATGAGGTTAAGATTTCTTTGTTTATATTAATATAGAGATTTATTTGTTTACATTAATACATATTAGATGGATGGCTTTGATCATTAAGCTGAAATTTGATTGCCAATTTGAAAGGGATACCATACAAAGATATTTTAGAAAAAATGTCTAGGAAATAGAAAGAGATAGACTATGGAGATGTTAGGAAAGGCCAAAGTTTAGAGAGAGAAATTTAAGGAATTAACATGTGGCTGAAAAATAGAAGAAAATCTCTAGGGGCCCATTATCTAACTAATAAGGCATAATGAAATAATTCAAATATGCCTCCATGGCATAAGGAGATTAGGGTTCTAAGTGCTCGAAGAAAAAATGCGATTAACTTAATATATAATAGATTATGTTGTTGTAGATGACTGTTTATAGTCATCTTTCATGCCACTTGTTTTTAAATTCAAATTAATTCTTGCTTGAAATTCATGTGTTTTTCTTAGTTCATATTTTCTCATGTGGCTTATGGAAGACAATTGTGGTGATAGGATTTGATGCCAGGTGGTGTAAATTCACCTGTTCGTGCATTTAAATCAGTTGGTGGGCAGCCAATTGTGTTTAACTCCGTTAAAGGTTCTCATGCATGGGATGTAGATGGAAATGAATACATTGACTATGTTGGATCATGGGGCCCAGCAATAATTGGTCATGCAGATGATGAGGTGCACTTCTTTTCCCATATTGCAAACATTTACCATAACAACTTTCTCGTATCATGATATGCATCTTTCCATCTTCCTTCTATGACATTTTGGTACAGCTGAAAGATTGTAAATTACAAGTCTTGACACAGATAAATGGTATTTCTCATTTTTCTGATGGAGATAATTTTTGCCACTCATGACTTTTGGCACATCTGCTTTTATCAATTTGTCCCATTAGATATACACGTACCTGTCCTATATGACAACTGATGTAGGGATGGGGCCCTATTATAGGTGACTTCATCATTCACCTCCCTTATGTGGAGACATAGTTCTTACTTGTTACCTTAGTATTTTTACATTTTTATTTCTGTCAAATGTATGTTTACATATGTCATGTTTTTAATGATCAGTTATTTGGCTAATGGTAGAAGTATGGTTAAGAAGGGAGTTCATTTGGCACCTGAATAATATATCTCTGTATATCACATGACCGTTAGGATGCATTAGCTTGTGGAGGCTATTGTGTCTTTTTTCATTTCTTAACTGAAGCAGCATTCCTTTGTTAAATATATGGATAAAATATTAAATTTGCTTGGTGCATTAGGAAACAAGTTGAGCATGCGGCAGCTTTGGTTTTATATCAAACTTATATTAGATCTACATAAGTTTTGACTAGAAAGGGTGTTGAACTGTATCTGTAGTAATCTACAAAAAATTCACCATTGTAGAGAGACTAATGTATGTCCTTCATAATAACAGGTGTATGAGTTAAAATAAGAAAGGCAGCAGCTAAGGGAGAGGAGTAGGTGTACCAAGGATTCTGAGTTCTAGTGCTACCGGAATTAGATACTTGATTCAAATATGGAAACAAACAACGTAAGGTTTACATAGCTTTCTAGTGTAGGAATCCATAATGAATTCATTAGAAGGATCCCATGGCAAAGATTGAGTGTCCGTGGTTCACAACTAGGTGGATAGGTGATTACTAAAAATTCCTTGTTGATGATGACTCACAGGATACTTTATCTGTGAAATAGTATCAACAAAGCAATCCCTTCAGGAAATTTTCTGGAAATTCACGTTATCGTCCATCAAATATTGCTGCTTCATAACTTGGGTTAATTTATTCTGTTTAAAAATCCTTGCATGACCTCAAAGAGAATGTCTAGATGTAGATATTAACACTAATGTATAGTATGATTACATTACTAGGATATATTCCAAAGTAAGTGGAACATTCTGGAGATATGACGACAATTTCATTTGAGAAGAAAAGCCAAAGTATTCAAAGGGCATTTTCTTACAAATCTTATTGTGCAGGTTAATGCAGCCTTGACTGAGACCCTGAGAAAGGGCACTAGTTTTGGTGCACCATGTGTTCTGGAAAATGTGCTGGCGGAGATGGTGATCTCAGCTGTGCCTAGCATTGAGATGGTACGTTTTGTCAACTCTGGAACTGAAGCTTGCATGAGCGTGCTCCGTCTCGCTCGTGCTTTCACTGGCCGGGAAAAGATCGTCAAATTCGAAGGGTGCTATCATGGACATGCCGACCCTTTCCTCGTTAAAGCTGGAAGTGGTGTCGCTACCCTTGGTCTCCCTGACTCACCTGGTGTCCCCAAAGCTGCCACTTCTGATACTCTTACCTCCCCCTATAATGACACTGCAACTGTTAAGAACCTCTTTGAGAACAATAAAGGGGATATTGCTGCAGTTATTCTCGAACCTGTTGTCGGAAATGCTGGCTTCATCACTCCCAAACCTGGGTTCCTGGATTTCCTCCGTAAAATCACAGAGGAAAATGGTGCTCTTCTAATCTTCGACGAAGTTATGACAGGATTCCGTCTTGCTTATGGTGGTGCCCAGGAGTATTTTGGCGTAACTCCTGATCTATCAACTCTGGGAAAAATCATTGGTGGTGGCCTCCCAGTCGGTGCTTATGGTGGGAGAAGGGATATCATGGAGATGGTGGCACCAGCTGGGCCCATGTACCAGGCAGGAACGTTGAGTGGGAATCCATTGGCAATGACGGCTGGAATTCACACACTTGAACGGTTGAAACTGCCTGGAAGTTACGAGTACCTAGATAAGATCACCAAAGAGCTTGTTCAAGGGATACTGGATGCAGGGAAGAAGGCAGGGCAAGAGATATCAGGTGGATATATCAGCGGAATGTTCGGATTCTTTTTCACAGGTGGGCCTGTTGACAATTTCGGAGCTGCAAAGAAGAGCGATACTGCAAAGTTTGGGAGGTTCCACAGGGGGATGCTGGAGGAAGGGGTCTACTTGGCACCATCTCAGTTTGAGGCTGGTTTTACGAGCTTGGCACATACTTATGAAGACATTGAGCGGACTATAGCTGCCGCCGAAAAGGTTTTTCGGCGCATATAGATGGATCTCTGTTTCAGTGTACCTTACTTTTGAATTTTATGGGTTTTTTTTTTTCCTTTTGCTGTGATTGAGAATTGTAGATTCCTCGGAGGTATTGTTTGCGTCTGCTAGATTTCCTTTTTGTAATTAGTGTATTAACCTCAGTGCATTCCTCTTTCATCTTGGCCATTTGCTGGTACTTATGAATTACTGAAAGTGTTGGTTCAGGAGCCTTCTAGCCTGTGGCGCAAGGAGTCCCTCACTGGGGTAACCGGGATTCGAGAGTGCGGGACTGTGTACGGGTGCATGCCCCTACCATCCCAAAAAAAGAACAAAGAGAGAAAGGACAGGAATGTGCTTATGTATTATATTATGCCAAGCTTGATGCTACGCCTTCCGGGATATGCACAACGATCAGTTCAGAAAACTATCCATCGTGGAGCAGTAAATTGATAGTTTTGTTAGGCGTCTCTTTTGATGTTGAAAGTTAAAAGAAAGTTTGAGGTATGTTTGAGAATGGAAGGTAGCAAAATTGATGGTCCTTGAAACAGGCCCATATATGGCAAGATAGTTAAGCGAAGTGATCCGTCATTTAAAATGTGGGTTCTTTTGTTATTTTAACACAAACCCCAACTGGGCGTGGAAATATCAATCCCTTCAAGGACGGTATTAAGAAAAAATACCACTTCTATCTCCATTGACATTTATTCTGAATGCAAAGATTCGTAGCTTGATACTATCCTTCCAGTATATGTACACCGATCACGTAACAACACTCAATTTTAGAGTCTTTTTTTTGTACATTATATTATATTTTAATTAGAAAAAAAAATTAGAAATTTAATTTCATGAAAGTGACCTCCTTCGAAAACTCTAGATTTGGACATGAGACTGTAAAAAATAAAATGTACACGTTGAGACAATTTCAACGACTCTAACTTTGCATGAAATAGAAATCAAGGTAGAAAAATCTCAAATTTTTGTTAATTGGGAGGGGACCTATATTGATAATGGCACCCCCACATGTGTTTAACACTATCCTGCAGAAGGCCGTGCCACGTGGAGCAGGCTCTACACATGGCTGGTCAACCCACCACAAGTCACTTGCTTTCCCAACCCAAAACGATGAAAAATGGGGGACGTTGGAGAGAATGGGAAAACCCAATGTCTGCCCAACCCTCCCCTACTTGAATTGCCCCATCGATGAACTTCCCTCTATCCACCAACTTCTATTATTACGTAAGCAAGAAAACTCCGCCGGTTGGATTTCCCTTCTTCTCTGTTCTCTGGCATGGCCAACTGCCTTGTCAGTAGGCGCGTTAGGGCAAGAAGCCCTTTTTCGTCCATCTGCACAATCTCCCTCTTTCCCAGCGCAATAGAGACCCAAAACCCACTCTCCTCCATCCTATCTCTCTCTTCCCCGACACCGGTGCACAGTCCTATTTTTACATGGACCTTCCTGTTAGTAGGCTCCTATTTTCTCTGGCACCCCAACCCAGAAAAACTTCCCCCTTTCGGTTGATAAATTCTGATCCTTGGCAGCAACCACGTTAGGTATGGTCAGCCACCGCTGGAACCCCACCCCGTCCCCTATTCTCTATTTCCATGTTTCTTTTCCCTGTTGGGATAGGGTGGTGACCAAACTGGCAGACGACCCACCACCATCACTCTTTCACTGACACACTCTCTCTTCCTTTCCCCTCTTATGGCATCGGTGCTGATTGGTAAAAGGCATCAGCGCACCGAACCTCCTCCTCCCCTTGTTTCCCTTTCCTCTAGTGAGTTAGTGCAAGGCGACTCACCATTTCACTCATTCTCGACTTGTCTTTGGTGAGCTAAGTTGAACAGTGGGCCCCACTAACCTCTTAAGCTTTGACCGCTTATCCTTTCCAACCTAGGAAGGATCTTGAAGATCCAAAATAACCCTAGCGATCCTTACAATGCGAGAAATAATATCCATCTTCCCATTCATTGATCGGGAAAGATTAGATTGTTGATCATGATTAGAACCTTGATCAGATATCGGATGATCAAATTAGTGATCGATCTGACCATTCATCACAATCTGAATCGTCCATTACAATCCTTGTGGTACGCAAATAAAGATACATATTAAGGATCTTTGATATGGAGCATTTTGAGGCGATTTAGCTAATCTTGATCAATATTGAGATAAATGTGAATTCAGGTGTGAAAGTGAATCAAATTTGTTGATCCATACTATTCAAATGATTCATTGAGATTGTTTGATCAGATTTACTAATTTATTCTTTGATATGGAATGATTAGGTGGACGATCATGGTCAAATTACTATCGATAATGTAGATCAAATACCTTCAAGACAATCAGTTGACGATCCAGCAACACAAATGGTCGGATATCCTTCGAATTGATCTATGCAAGGTAGGATTATTATCCTAAGCACTTAATTTCCTTGATTTAGTGATAATTAGGTAAAGTCAAGTATGATTTACAAATAAATGTACTCGATTCATTGGTTAAATGAGAAATTAATTGAAATTAAAGTTGGTATGAGTATGATCACTTAGGAATATTTTATAATATAATTAAGAAATGAATTGGATGGTTATTGGTGGGCCCAATTCAGTATGATTTGAATTATTAGCCAATTAGGGCAGGCCCTGACTTGAGATCCAACTAGCGCGAACCATTGGATTGTGTAGAAATAATAAATTAAGTTCTAGAAATATAATATTTTTTTATAACTAAGAATCCAACTTAAATAGATAACTTAGATTCTAAGTTAGACTTGGATGTGATGTATATCTAAGTAGTAGGAATGAGGTGGACTAAGCTAGACTAGAGTCCGATCATAATTTGAGAGGTACAAATGAGTGGTTCTTCGTCTGAGGTAGGTGATGACAATAAATAATGGGCATGTTTCTGTTTTGAAATTTTAAATTTTCATCGCACCAGCTCAATATTTGTAAATGGATGCCATGCATATATTATTATACTATGATCCTTGTTGAAGTATCTATCTTATTTATGACTGATGCGCATGTGCATGATTTCATCTAGCTTTTGACGCTATGTATTGACATGATTTTGGAATTTTCATAATCCTTAGAATGCTAGTTTATTTGGCATGATTGCAGACATGCCTTTGGCATGAATGGCATTGATTTGATATTGGAATTTTTTTATGAGCATGAGAGGCATTGTATACTCAACATGTTTTGCAAACACACAGGTGGAGTGAATGCATTGCCTTGTTTTTAACATTTTATGAGATTCAATGCCTTAGCTATAACCATCGATTTAATTCGTTTTGGATGCTAATTATGTTCTACTTTCTCATTATTTATTCTCATATTTAACATCATGCTAGAATTGTATGCATGAAAAAGATATTTATCACATGCCATATTTGATACATAACAGTCTCATATTGTGTTAAATATTTATAAATTACTATTATTATTGTCACCTACACAAGCATAGCTTGCTGAGGCATTGGAATGGTTTTGCAATGCCTCAGATACAAAGACAGTAAGTAATGCAAATAGTCAGAGGGCAAGTGAGGGCATTGATGGCCTTCAACAATGCATAGAGGAGATCCCAACAATGTATATGGTTTGTTCAAAACCTTATGAATTGTGCATATGTATGGTTTATACTTTTATGTCATGGATGCATGGACATCATCTGGTTGGATGTGATGGATGTGCATGAATAGACCTTAGGTAGTGTAATTGTTTCTTTTTTTATTTTTACTCTATTGTTTAGGTATATAGTTTTATCGAAAATGTGTATGATCTGGATAGATAGATATGGAGACTAAGTCTCCCAAATTTTGTATTTATGTTTATTAGGTGTTTATCAATTCCATGCATTAAATGCCTTGATCCAAAATACAAAGGAGACTCTGTAGGATTTTTAGTAGAAATGAAAATATCATTTCACCTTTAAATCTATGATTTTGTGAGTCATATGACTCATAGAGTTTTGAAACGAATGCTTTTTATTTGAAGTTTTTAGTTCCAATGCTTCTAGTGTTGAAAATTTTAACCAAGATCTCGACTTTTTAAAAATTGATATTTATATGTTGTGTAAAAAACCCGGGGCATCACAGTTTAGTATCAGAGCCTAGTCTACTCCATCACAACCATTCCAACAAGTTCAAAAGTCACATCCGATCCATTGAGTGAAATGATTACCTAAATATGAGTTGCAAAGATAGCTCATGTGAGGAAATGCTAATGATTGAGAAATAGATGCTACCATGAAGGTTGACAAATTTTTCTTGGAGAAGATGAGACTTTAAATCCTTGTATGAGTACAAGGAAGTGCACTTGCATGGAAAGTAATGATTCTTAGAGTAAAGAATCAAAATAAATAGTGTAAATTAGTATCTCTAAGTGAGAATCTCATTATATGATAGAAGATCTAGTTACATAGAGTATTGACTGAGAGTTCAAGTTCTGACTTGTATTAGAAATGTCTACCATATGTAGTGAATCAATTAGAGAGAAAAACAGATGTTGTGAAAGAGGTAAGATAAAAATGGTTATAACTTATTTACATTTAACATCAATAGTGATGATAATATGGTTTCTAATGACTAAGAAAGTTTGTTATGAAAGATCAATTTCATTGGGTGTGAAATTGATAGAGTTGTAAATGATTTTGATAGGTATCACCCTAAAATAATTCATTAGATAAAGGAAATTGATGGATGAAGATGAGGAGACCAAATATGTAAATATAAAAATTCTAGTGGAGGTCGTTTGAGAGGACGTGTTTCTCCATTACTAAGACTTTATCAGTAAGGCCCTTAGGAAGCCCTATGATGATTATTATTGTTGCCTTTTGAGCAACTGGTGATATAGAGAGGGTTAGTTATTCTAGAGCAAAGGGATCAGATAGTTCAGCAATATTTGAACCAATTTATAGGCTAAGGAGGTTTACTTCTAGCACCGTCACTATAGATTAAAAGGTGACAGATAGATGTGTTGATGGGTTAACACATGGATTGAGGAACCAAGTGATTATAGCACATTCTACTTTGATGGTAGAGGCAATAGTCCTGGTCTCTATGTTAGAGAGAGATTCTCTCAAGACTAGGGTTGACTGCAAAAACTCATACATGGGTAGTTTGAGTCAGCACAGTAAGGGCAAGATACTCTTTTCATCAACATAGTCTCATATAGCCACTGAGCCTGTGGCATTTGAGCAGGTAGTGTGGGGATGCAAACAAAAGAAGGTGCATTAGATGCAAGGACAGGCATCTGGACAGTTATGTCATAGAGTAGCAGTAATAGTATCAACAACCATCATTACAACAACAATCCTTTAAATGCTTTGGCACTAGAGAGTTAGCTGATTTCTTTAAAGACTGTCACAATGGATAGCGAGTCTAACAAACTGACATTGGGAACAGGGTAGAGATGGGCCCACATTGGTAGTGATGAGTTTCTGTCATTACTTAGAGGCAAGTATAGGCCTTGAGCTAGATTATGGAAGGGACTTTCCTTATTGTTGATAGGCATGTTAAGACCCTCTTTGATTCAGGATCCAGTCATTCTTTCATTTCATATGTTTCGCATCCTACTTGGACATGCATGTATATGTGTTATCCTTTCGGTTGGATATTATGACGCTAGTAGGAGAGTTAATTGAGGCTAGTGAGTACCTTCATGAGATACCTGTGGAGATAGTGAGTGAGAGGATGGGCGAAGATTTCATCCTATTTAATATGGGTGATGTGATGTCATCTTAGGATGGATTGGTTGGCTACTTATTGGGTGACATTTTGATTGTGGTAAGGAGAAGGTCACTTCTAGTATACCTGGACAACTAGTGACCTCGTTCTGGTGTAGGAAGGGGCAGGTTGACATGGGTGTTAATTAGCGAGTATTGGGAAAAGCTTGTAGCAACTTCATGGTAAGTGAGTCAGGAGAGACCACCATGCCAGTGGAGGTTTAGAAGAAGTCGAGGGAGAAGTCCAGAGATCCATCAAGGGATTTGGCTTTTGATGCTGGCGTCACTATGCTGGAAGAAAGATTCAGTAATTTCATGTAGACTCTTTCTGATTGTTTGAACAAGTCCAGTGCCTATGTAGATGCTTTACATAGTCTTCAAGATGACATGTGAAGGACCTTTGAAGTGGTCAAGGTTATGGATTCCAAGACCACAGAAAAGGTGGAGAGCATGTTAGATTGCCTTAAGACCATGGAGGGATAAGTAGCCGGCTTACATGATGAAGTGGGCGAGTTAGATGATATCAGGATTTGATTGGCCCTATTGGAGAAGGCTGTGGTTAGTGGTGGAGGGTTTGGGCCAAAGGAGTTTACTCCTAAGGTCAAGATCCCTACACTTACAAGCTATAAGGGGACCTATGATGCTAAGGACTTGGAGAATTTTCTGTGGCAAATGGAGCACTACTTTCAAGCTGTCAAGATTTCTAAAGAGGCCATGAAGGTGAATGTGGCAATGATGTATCTTTACGATGATGCAATGCTATGGTGGAGATGACGTATGGCGACATAGCTGATGGTTGTTGCACCATAATCATGTGGGAAGACTTTAAGAGAGAGATCAAAGCCCAATTCTTCCTAGAAAATGAGGAATACTTTGCTCAGAAGAGTTTGAAGCATCTAAGGCATATGGGATCTATCTGTGAATATGTCAACCAATTCATGGCATTGCTCCTGAACATCTCATATATGAATAAGAAGGACAAGTTGTTCTTCTTGATGGATGGATTGCAACCTAAGGCAGAACAAGAGTTGCAAAGGAGGGGAGTGTAAGACTTGGCCACTACACTCTCAACTGCAGAGAAGCTGGTGGAGTTTGAAAAAAGGGCCAAAGGCACTAAAGAGGAGAAAGAGGGCATGTCTAATGAAAGCAAAGGTGAGAAAGACAAACCCAAAGGTCATAAGGAAGAAGGCAGGGAAGGCCGACATTTGTCCACGTCAACCTTGTAGGTCTTCATAGAGTGCATTTGTCCTCTTCATAAGAAAGAGAGATAGATCTTTATTGCTATGCATAGATTATCGCTTGTTAAATAGCACCACAATGGAGAATCGATATTCTCTATTGTGTATTGATGATCTATTTGATCATCTTTGGATATTGCATGCATTTTACAAGATTGATCTGATGTCTGGTTACCACCAATTGAGAATTTGGAGGAAGATGTCTTTAATATGATTTTTAGGACTTGTTATGATTGCTATGAGTTCTAGGTGATACCAATTGGTGGGATCAATGCACTGATAGTACTTATAAATATGATGGACCAAGTTATCAAATGTTATTTGGATGGGTCATGATTGTGTTAGTGGATGACATTCTTGTATACTCCATAAGCATAGAGGAGCACAAGAAATCCTTGTACATTTTTCTAAGTATCTTAAAGACTCATCGCTTGTTCACGAATATCTATAAGTATGAGTTATGGTCAGAGAAAGAGAATTTCCTTGACCACGACATCTCGATTTACTGAGAGGCAGTTGACCCTGCAAAAGTTGAGATAGTGATGGGTTGAAAGTAGCCCAAGTTGGTGACTAAGGTTCATAGTTTCGTTAATCTTGTGAACTGCTATTGTTGGTTTATTAAGTTCTACAAGATACTAGTGGTATGGATTTGTGGTAATTTCTCTTTTATACATATGCAAATATCATTTCCCATTGGATGAGAGTTACGATGGTGATGTGTGTTATTGTACAAGATTATTTTCTTACATGTAATCAAAATTTGATTCAATATTTATACTTGTGGGTAGCCAATGAGGGCAGCCTAAGAGGGCGACCAATGAAGGCGAGTACAAGAGGCATTGGCAGGCTTCTAGGTGGCAAGGTCCTAGGTGGCAGGCTTCAAAGTGCTCACACTATGATTTTGATGTGGACTGATTTTGATTGGCATGAGTTTGCATGTATTATGAGCTGACATGCTCTTATTTTGATTGGTATAGAATTACTTATTGAAGGGCTAGGATGCTCTGATTTTGATTGACATGAAATTCCCTACTAGTAAGTTAATGTGCTTTGGTATGGATTTGGCATAGATTTTCCTACTAATAAGCTAAGATGCTCTAATTTTTATTGATATGGTTATACTACCTATACTAATATTGTGCATAGATAGACTAAATCCTGAATGAGAGTTTGGTTATGCTAATTGCATTATATGTGACCATGATATGTTCTAAGTATATTATGAGTTGTTTGATACAAGATAATTTGGCATGTATCAATCTATATGATGAGTTGATATCTGATGAGACGATATGATATGGGATTGCCTATTTTATGATGCTAACTGACTCTGGAATTATTGGCACGATTAGCATATCTTGTGAGATGGGGATGCTTTTAGATTCGTCTAAAGATAACATCGAAAGAAATTTGAGGATAAAATTCCTATAAGAGGGGAAGAATGTAACAACCCTCAATTTCAAGTCCTTTTTCGTACATTATATTATATTTTAATTGGGAGAAAATTCAACAATTTAATTCTGTGAAAATTAAATTTCATGAAACTGACCTCCTTTGAAAACTCCAAATACGGGCTTAAGACTATCAAACATGAAATGTATACGTTGAGACGTTTCCAACCATACTAATTTTGTGTGAAATGGAGATTAGGGTGGAAAAGCCCAAAAATTTGTTAACTGGAAGGGGGCCCAAATTGATAATGGCACCACTATATGTGTTTGATACAACCCTACAAAAGGGCATGCCACGTGGAGTGGGCTCGACAAGTGGCAAGTTAACCCACCACACGTTACTAGCTTTCTTGTGTCGGTTGATGGCCCAAAAATAAGGAAAAATAGGGGACACCAGAGAAAATGGGAAAACCCATTGTCTGCCCAACCCTCCCCTACTCAAATCGCACCACCAGTGAGCCTCCGTTTGTCCATTGATTTCTCTTACCATGTAGGCAAGAAAACCCTCCCCAGTTGGACTTTCCCTCTTCTCTGTTATCCAACGTGAGTAGCTGCCTTGTAGGGGCCCGTTAAGCAAGAAGCCATTTTTCCTCCATCTGCCCAATCTCCCTCTTTCCCGGCGTGACAAAGATCCAAAACCCCCTCTCCTCCATCCGGTCTCTCTCTTCCTCAATACTAGTGCACAACCCTGTTTCTGCTTGGATCTTCCTATTTGCAGGCTCCTTCTATTTTCTCCAGCACTAACGACCCAGAAAACTTCTCCCTTCCCAATTGATTGGCTCCTATCCTAAGCAGTGACCATGTGAGGAATGGCCGGCCACTACTGGAACCCTACCCTATCCCTTGTTCTCTGTTTCCCTATTTCTTTTCCCTATCAAGTTCAAGCGATGACCGAACTGGCAGGCGACCATCACCACTGTCACCCTCTCACTGACACTCTCTCTCTTCCTTTCCTCCCTTACACCACCAGTGATGACCAGCAAATGGCACCAGCACCACTAACACCCCCTCCCCCTGTTTCCCTTTCCTCTGGCAAATTAGGTCAGGTCAACTCGCGGTGTCACTCATTCCCAACTCGTCTTGGTGAGCTAAGTTGACACAGTGGGGGCCCCTAAACCCTTAAATTTTTACCCCTTATCCTACCCAATTTAGGAAGGATCTTAGAGATCCAGAATAATCCTCATGATCCTTGCAATGCGAGAAATAATATCCATCTTCCCATTTATTAAGCAAGGAAGATTCGATTGTCGATCATGATCAAACACTTAATCGAACATCGGGTCATCAAATCTATGATCAATCCGACCATCCGTCATGACCTAAATCATCTATTATGATCCTTGTGGTACATAGATTAAGATACATATTAAGGATCTTTGATATGGAGCATTTTAAGGCAATTTAGACAATTTTGATCTACGGTTGAGATCAATCGCGAATTTGGGTTTGAAATTAGATCAAATTTGATGATCCATACCATTTAAATGATTCATTGAGATTGCTTCATCAAATTTAGTAATTTGTTCTTTGATCTAGGATGATTAGGTGGACCATAAAGATCACATTAGTACAGATAGTGTAGATCAAGTACCTTCAAGACGATCAGTTGACGATTCAGCAACACAGATAGTCGGATATCCTTAGAATTGATATGTGAAAGGTAGGATTATTATCCAAACCACTTAATTTCCTTGATTTGGTGATAATTAGCTAAAGTCAAGTATGGTTTACATATAAATGTACATAATTAGTTGGTTAAATAAGAAATTAATTGAAATTGACATGGTAAGAGTATGATCACTTAGGAATATGTTATGATATGATTAAGAAATGAATTAGATAGTTATAAGTGAGGCCAATTCAGTGTGATTTGGATTATTAGCCAACTAGGGCATGCCCTAAATTGAGATCCAATGGCCGTGAACCATTGGATTGTGTTGAATCATAATAAATTAAGATCTAGAAATATAATATTTATTTTATAACTAAGAATCCAACTTAAATAGATAACTTGGATTCTAAGTTAGACCTGAATGCGATGTGTATCCAAGTAGTGGGATTGAGGCGGACTGAGTTATACTAGAGTCTGATCGTGATTTGAGAGGTACAAACAAGTGACTCTTCATCTAAGGTAGGTGATGATAACAAATAATGGGTATGTTTCTATTTTGAAATTTTAGATTTTCATTGCATCAACTCAGGATTTCAGAATGAATGCCATGTATATATTATGACAATGTGATTCTTGTTGAATTATCTATCTTATTTGTGACTTGTGGATTTTTACATGATTTCATTGATTATTATTGTTCCACGAACATATAATTTGACTATGATGAGTCATATTTTATACGTTATAGTGAAAATACATGATTTTGGTATGATTTCATGACTATAAAGTCATTACATGGTAATTTTATTTACTATTGCATATTAAGGCTTGTGGATGCCCTGTTTGATCGCTTGTTTTATAGTAGACTTAGTGGAGGAGGCTTGGTGGCTAGTCCCTCAAAGGCTAACCCCAGGATGAGGGGCAGTGCCTTGGGATGGCAATCCACAAGTGCTCTTAATTTTCATTTGGAGAATTGGTAGTTAGTCCTTGAGAGGCTAACCCCAGGATGAGGGGGAGTGCCTTGAGATGGTAAGCCACAAGTGGTCCTTATTTTCATTATTTCACTAGAGGATTGTATAGCCATTTTATCGACCATGAAATGTATGATTTCTGTGTTTTGTGAACTTATGACTAGTATTTTTGCTTGGTGGACACTACACTAGGAGGAATGTCGGGTTGGCCACCCACCCTCTAACTTTATGAGATGATTAGTCACCCGCCCCATACATGGGAAAACCTTGTAGGGAGTGGTATCATGGGTAGTCCCCACTATGCATCCAATTGGCCCCAATGCTTAGTAAGCAGTTAGTCTTCTGTTTAGTGTCAATAGGGAATGGTAGTCGATAGACTTGAGAGTTGATTACCATTGCAGCATGATAATCCATATAGTTATTCTATGTTTTCATGCAATGCAGTGAGCGCAGTAGGATAGATAGATCCCTATATACCCATAGTGTGATGCCGCAAGGAGGAGTGGCATGAGTACTCGTGACCAAAGATTTGAGTGCATGGGACACTTGCTGAACACATGTGTGAGGGTACTCCTTATTGATGATGTGCATATTCATTGAGATATTCCTCACATATTTTACACATTGATCCAATATGATTTTTATAACACTCCTGAGACTCGTATATGAGGGTACCCTTGTTGATGACTTGCACATTCATTAATATATTCTCTTAGCTTTTAACACTCTATATTGACGAGATTTTGCCGTACTTATGAGCCTTATAAGCTCAATTGATTTTGCATGATTTCAAACATGCCTTTAGCATGAATTATATCAATTTGATGTTGACATTTTTTTATGAGCCTAAGAGGCTTTGTATAGTCAACATGTTTCACGCAGGTGGAGTGAATGCATTACCTTGTTTTCAACATTTTATGAGTTTTGATGCCTTGGCTATAGCTGTTGATTTAGTTGGTTTTGGTTGCTAATTATGTTTTATTTTATCATTATTTATTCTCATATTTGAGGTCATGCTAGAATTATATGCATGAAAAAGATATTCACCACATGCCTTGAGATATAATACATGACCGTTTCATATTATGTTAAATATCTATAAATTACTATTATTATTATCATCACCGACACAAGCATAGCTTGCTAAGGTATTGTGATGTTTTTGCAATGCCTTAGATGCAAAGATAAATAATAGGTAATGCAAACAATCATAGAGCAAATGAGGGTGTTGGCAGCCTTCAGCGGTACATAGAGGAGATTTCAATTATGCATATAGTTTGTTCAAAACCTTACCTTGGACATTATTTATGGACTGTATATATGCATAGTTTACACTTTCATAACATAGATGCATAGATATCATCTAGTTGGATGTGATGGTTGTGTATGGACAAACCCTGGGTAACGTCATTCTTTCTTTTTACTCTAGCATTAAGATATATGGTTTTATCAAAAATAAGAATCATCTAGATCGAAAGATATGTAGACTGAGTCTTATAGATTTTGTATTTATGTTTATTGTACTTATCATCTATTTATCGCATCGCATGCATTAAATGCGTTGGACCAAAATATAAAGGAGATTCTGTCAGATTTTTTGTAGGAATGAAAATATCATTTCACTATTAAATCTATTATTTTGTGGGTCATTTGACTCTCAAGTTTTGATACAAACACTTTTTATTCAAAGTTTTCATTTTCAATTGATTTTAAAGTTAAAATTTTAACTAGGGATCCCAACTTTTTAAAATTGGTATTTATATGTTGTGTAAAAAAACTTAGGGCATCATCGATCAATTCAAAACAAAACTATCCATCATGGAGTACTAAATTGATGGTTTTATCAGGTATCTCTTTTGATGGTAAAAGTTGAAAGAAAGTTTGAAGTTTGGGGGAGTGAAATTCCCACGCCTCTTAGAGTTCTAGAATGGAAAGTAGCCTAATTGATGTTCCTTGAAACAAACCCAACTATGGCAAGATGGCTAAGAAAAGTGATATGTCACTTAAAATGTGGGCTCTCTTGTGATTTTAACACAAACACCAAATGAAAGTGTGGTAATGGCCCCAAAGGTGTGTGAAATATCAATCCCTTCAAGGATGAACTTAAGAAAAAATACCACTTCTGTCTCCATTGACATATATTCTGAATGCAAAGATTCGTAGCTTGATACTATAGTTTCCAATATATACAAATCGTTAGTTCAAAACAAAACTATCCATTGTGGAGTAGTAAAATGATAGTTTTGTCAGATGCTAAAAGTTGAAAGAAATTTTGTATTTTGGGTGAGTGAAGCCCCCACGTCTGTTAGAGTTCTAGATTGGAAGGTAGAAAAATTGATGGTCCTCAAAACAAGCCCATCTACAACAAGACAATTAAGCGAAGTGATCTATCATTTAAAATGTTTGTTCTCTTGTGATTTTAACACAAACCCTAAATGAATGTGTGGTAATTATCCCAGAGGGGCGTGGAAATATCAATCCCTTCAAGGATGGTATTTTGAAAAAATACCACTTCTATCTCCATTCATATCTATTCTAAATGAGAATATTCGAAGCTTGATATAGCTTTCCAGTATATGCACAATGATCACTTCAAACCAAAACTGTTCATCATGGAGTAGTAAATTGAAAGTTTTGTTGGGTGCCTCTTTTGATGCTAGCAATTGAAAGAAATTTTGAATTTTGGGGGAGTGAAGTTCCCACGCCTATTAGAGTTCTAGAATGGAAGGTAGCATAATTGAAGGTCCTCAAAATTGGCCCATATATGGCAAGATTGTTAAGCGAAATGATCCGTCATTTAAAGTGTGGGCTCTCTTGTGATTTTAACGCAAACCCCAAATGAAATTGTGGTAAATGTTCCAAAATGGCATGAAAATGTCAATCCCTTCAAGGACGGTATTAAGAAAAAATACCACTCTGTGTCCAAACTCCGCCGATGCTAGTCCCATTCCCAGATAAAAAAAGGAGGGTTTTGCATTAGGTGCCGTGTGACAAGTAAAACTTTTTTGAAGAAGTTGAAGATGATTTTGTTATTTTCTCTTCTTACTTATAACTGAATATGCATATGTATAGTAGTTTGTAAGTCAGAAGATAAAATATTAAAAATCATCTTCAACTTCTTCAAAGTATGGCAACCTCAACATGACATGAATCTATCACTGACATTCTCTCAATCTAGGGTATCCCCTGTAAGAGATGCACGAAATTGGATCCTGGGTGTAGTGGAAAATGGGCAAGGGTTGCTAGGGTGTTTCCCTAAAGGTGATGCACTACATTGAATTCCAAGAGCAGTGGAAAATCAATAAGGGTTGCTAGAGCGTCTCCTCAGAAGTGACGCCCTACATTAGAACACAAGTGCATTGGAAAGTAGGCATGAGTTCATGTCATGGGGTTCAAAAAGTGCATAGGTAAATAGGCTAGCTCAAGAACACAAGATTCGTATCACCACATGGAATATGGGGACATTAATAGGTAAAAGTCTGGAGTTAGTAGATAAGATGAAACATAGGAGAGTCAACATCGCTTGTAGTAAATAAATTAAGTGGAAAGGGCTAAAATTAGAGAAATCAATGGCTACAAGCTCTAGTACACAAGAAAAGATAATAATAAAAATAGTGTAGGGATAGTGGTGGAAAAAATAATTAAAGGATAAAGTTATAGATGTTAAAAGAATTAGTAATAGACTTGTAATAATAAAAATTGTTCTAGGAGAGAAGATCATAAATGTTATAAGTGTATATACACCATAAGTAGGGTTAGAAGATATTATTAAAAGACATTTTTGGGAAGATATGAGTGAATCATGTAAGAAATTCCCAACACATAGGGGATATTTATAGGAATAGACTTAAATAGCCATGTGGGAAAAGAAAAGGAAGGATATGATACGATACATGGAGGCTATGGTATTGGAGAACAAAATGAGATTTGGGAAGCTATCCTATACTTTGTATTGGCATATAACATGGCCCTTACAAACACATTCTTCAAGAAGAGGAATGAATACTTAACAACATTAAAAGTGGACTCCATAAAGCCCAAATAGATTTTTATTTTTACTTAGGAATACCAAAAGATCAATGTGTAAGGATTGTAAGGTGATACTTGGTGACAATTTAACCTCACAATATAAGTTACTAGTCATGGATATCTACAAGGTTAATGGTTATGGATATCTACATTAAAAGATAGAAGAAAGAAAATGAACTTAATAAATGTCCAAAAACTAGGTGGAGGAACTTAAGGGGGAGAAAATAACTTCATTCATGAAAAAGTTGATGGTAGAAAGAAACTAGAATAATGAAAGAGAAGTAAACACCATGTGGATTAATATGGCTATCCATTAAGAAAGTGGCAAAAGATGTCCTAGGGGTATCTAAAGGTAAAAGGCAATTAGTAAAGGAAACTTAGTGGTGGAGAGAAATAGTGTAAAAAGTTGTTAAACAAAATGGGAGTGTTTTAAAGCATGAAAAAAGACTAGAAATAATGAAAACTATAAATAGTATAAGAATGCTAACAAGGTTGCTAAAAGAATAGTAAGGAGGCTAAAACTAAGGCATATGATGACCTCTATAGCAAACTAGCATTAAGAGAAGGTGAGAAATGTGTTTAAACTTACAAAAATAAGAGCATAGAAAGGTAAGGACTTAGACCAAGTTAGGTGCACTAGAAGTGATGATCAAAGGGTACTAGTTAAAGTTGACGAGATCAAACAAAGGTGAGAAACTTACTTTCAAAATTTATTAAATGACAATGGCTATAAGAATATAGGGATTGAAAATACCATAAACCTAAAGACTTGGACATTATAAATATGAACGTAGGATTAGAATACCTAAAGTGAAAGAGGCCTTGACAAAGATGAAAGTAGGAAAGGCCACAGGTCCAGACGGTATACCAATAGAGGTTTGGAAGCATATGGAAGATATTGGACTAGTTTGGTTGACCAAGTTGTTTAACAAGATTATAAAATCAAAGGAAATGCCAGATGAATGGAGGAAAAGCTCTATTGTACCAATTTATAAGAATAAAGGAGACATATAGAGCTACACTAATTATAGGGGGATCAAACTTATGAGCCACACTATGTAACTTTTTGAAAGAGTGATTGAGAAGAGGCTATGGTATGAGACAAGTGTATTGGAGAACCAGTTTGGTTTCATAGATAGTAGGTCTACCATGGAAGCTATTTTCTTACTAGGACAATTGATAGAGAAATATAGGGAGAGGAGGAAAGACCTCCATATAATCTTTATTGACTTAAAGAAACATATGATAGAGTCCTTAGAGAGTTAATATGGATTGTGTTGGGTGAGAAAGGAGTTTTGCAGGGGTATATAGACATAATTAAAGAAATATATGAGGGAGTGATAACAAATGTTAAGACCATTGGTGGTAAGACTGGTGATTTTCATGTCACTGTAGGATTGCACCAAGGATTGACATTGAGCCCATATATGGATGAGTTAACAAAACATCTACATGAGGAGATTCCATGGTGCATGCTATTTGCAGATGATATAGTCTTAATTGATGAGACAAGGGAGGACATAAACACAAAGCTAGAGTTATGGTGAGAAGCATTAGAATCTAAAGGATTTAAAATTAGCTGAACTAAGACAGAATATACATAATACAATTTTATCAAGGAGAGGATTAAGAGTGGAACACCAGCTAAGATTGATAACCAAGAAGTCCTCGTAAAAGAGCACTTTCAGTACGTAGGATCAATGTTTCACGAGAGTTGACAAATTGAGAGAGAGGTTACCAGAAGAATCCAAGCGGGTTGGAACAATTGGAGATGTGCATCTGGAGTTTTGTGTGATCGATGGGTGACACTCAAACTAAAAGGAAAATTCTATATGATAACCATAATGCTAATCATGTTCTATAGATCAGAGTATTGGGTAGTTAAGGAACATCATGTTCATAGGATGAATGTTGTGGAAATGAGGATGTTGAAATGGATGAGTGGCAAACAAGAAAGGATAGAATTAGGAATGAAAAGACTAGAGAAAACTTAGGAGCAGCACTAATAGGTAATAAGATGAGGGAGATTAGACTTAAATGGTTTGGACATGTTCAATGAAGACCAAAAAGGCACCGATTAAGAGGAGTGAGGTAATGCAAGTCAAAGGTTCTAAAAGGGCCAGGGGAGCCCAAAAGAAGTTAGATAGAAGTGGTGAGAAAAGATTTAAAAACTTTGGGACTAAATGATGCCATAATACCTAATAGAAGGGAATGGAGGAACAAGATTCATTGGTCAACCCTTAATCAGGATAAGGTCTTGATGATTATGACCACTTCTGTCTCCATTGACATCTATTCTGAATGTGAAGATTCATAGGTGTTCCTTCGACACCTAATCTTGCTTTTAGAAGAAAGGAAGCAAATTGTCAACACAAAACTTGAAATTTCAGAACTAATCATATAATACATTTGTGTGTAACCTTCCAAAATGTTATTAGATATCAAATTTATTCAAGCCCTGCAACCCTCTATACATTGTAACAAATTTCAAAGACATGTACTATTCTAAGTGAAACGAATTAGGACTTTTGCACTTAGTATTACATAAAATAGAAACCTTTCTAATTGTAGCTAACTTAAGCAAAGAGAGAGACGTAGTAAACTGATATCATGATTTGTGGTTCTATCGATTATTCAGAGGGGATGGAGGAACAAAAGGAAACCAAGTTCTTGGACCTGTTAGAGAGAGAGCAAGGGGAGGAGGAGGTGTAAAAAGAGACAGACTGAAGGGGGAAAGAACTGTCGGACTGGAATGGTTGATTGGGCTATGCCAATCAGAGGAGAACAGAGGGAAGAGGGGACCGGGACTGATGTGACCTACCAATCAGGCTATTCTGGTCCTTAGTGGTTGAGGCAAAGGAAGAGAAAGGAGAGAGGAGAGGGGATTCCGAGTGCGCGGGTGGTCAGTAAAACTGGTTCAGTTGTTGCTTGGAACCGAGTGAGTCTAAGGAATTCGCCAGTAAGAGGTCTAAGCTGGTGGATTTTTCTATGCAGGTCATCGGTGGAAGATTGAACAAAGCGGGAATTGCTAGGGAAGGAGATCCAATTGGAGAAGATGAGCAATAGTGATGTCTAAGCATAGGGGCAAACACCTATTTTTCCACTTCTCTTCGATGTTCCCCCTATTTTGTTGTGTTTGAGGTTGTCGCCCAAAGGAGTGGCGACACCTAGCAGATCGACCCGCTGTGTGTCAAGCTTGGCTCCATGCATCGAGGGTCGATTTGCCGTGTTAGAAACAAAACCGAGGTGGGGTGCCATTATCAATTTGTACCCCCTAAATTTAGTAAAATTTGGGTGATCTTTTACCCCATTCTCTATTTCATGCAAAATTAGTGTCGTTGGAGTCTTCTCGACACTTAGATTTCATTTTTTATAGTTTCAAATCCAAATTTTGAGTTTTCAAGGGAGTTACATCCTTGAAATTCAATTTCTAAGTAAATTAAATTTTTATTTTTATTCTAATTAAAATGTTATAATTACATAACAATTAACTCAAAATTGAGGTTGTTATATTCTTCCCTCATAGAAATTTTGCCCTCAAAATTGTTCCACGTCATTCCTCAAGTATTTCTAAATGCATTTCATTCTCCAATTTCTTTTATATCATTCATCAAGAAATTCTATATAGATATTTTTCTCTTCCATTTACTGATCTCAGTTTTTAAGTTATGATTCTAGGCTAGAATGATTTCATGATTTAGTTTAATGAAGAATTTCCTTTCTTGATTCTCACTTTCGCTCTATATATATTAGGTAACTAATCTTTGAAATTTAACTGTAACTATTTCTTACCTACATATAAGAATCAAAATTTCTTAACTTACTTTGCCCCTTTGTATTATATGTTTTTCTTATTATTATGTTTGTTTAAGTGTCTAATCTTCTACCCCAGTTTCCATGCAAAATCCTTGATTTCATATTCTTTTCTTTCAAATCCTTTTTATGTCTATCTTGCTTCTTACTAGAATTCCATTGAATTATCAGATTTTCTTGTTTAACCAACTTCTTTGTAGAGAGTTAGAAATTTTCAAGTTGATCCTGTTAGAAAGAAGTTGATTCAAAGTGATTATTAATCCGAATGTCAACCATTTCTATGTTTTGTATTTAGACACTCACCCTATCTTACTCATTTTATTTATTTATTTTGTCCACTTCCTCTTCACAATGGTTATTCTTTGCCCCATTCCATTCTTCTCTAACTATATATTACTTAATGAAGTTATGCTTATTTCGCTAAGTTGGTTTAAATTTTTTATTTAGACTTAGATTTCCATTATAAGTTGTTTATCTCATCTACATCAACCTTACCGAGTTTCATGGCTGAAATTTTTAATATTCAACTTCCATAATACCTTAAAATTTTGAATTGTAAGTCTCCTCTATGAATTCAGACTAATTCTATAATTCTCTCAATTTCCAAGAGGTTTCCATTACTTTAACTACCTCTTATGATGATTCACAACTTGGTATTACACTATAGATGTCGTACTCTCCAAAGCTCAATACTCACTATCCAGGATAGAACTTGAACTCTTATAAGATTGTCTATAAAAGTGAATCTTCCATCATGTGCCAATGCTTCCACTTAATGATACTAACTCTTGTTCTCTCATACTTAGATTGTTTCCTTCAAAGATTATACTACTCCATAATGATACTTTCCTTTTTACTTTCACAAGGACTAACTCTCCTTATTTTATGGACTCTTAATAACTCTTCATTGTGACTAGTTGTGAGTGAATTGAATCTGGGCTCTAATACCAAAACTGTGACACTCAGAGTTTTCAAAATACTTTTTGAAAAAAAATTTGAAATTCAGGATATCCCTTATTTAAATTTCTTTTCTAAATAAAATAGCGAAAATTTTCTTTTTCTTCTATTGAGTTTTTCTAAAAACCTCAAGTGCCATTTTTACACAAAACATAAGAATTTTACGATGAAATGAGTGTCTCATTTCTACTAAAAATCTAGTAGAGTTTCCTCTAATTTTTGGACATATCCGCATTTGATACATGCTTGCAGAACACTTGATAAACAATATAAATATTTTTCATTGCTTTGAAAATAAATGCACTAAACCTATCACTTCCTGAACCTGCAATCACAACTATTTCACAACATATCCTATTTAATACAATTTGAATCCACAGCATGAAAGTAAAGATACATTCACATTCTCCATTAAATTAGAAAGCTAACCCAAGGTTGCGAGGCTCACCATCTAAGTATTGGAACATCTCCATCTTCTAAAATTCTAAACTCCAGAGCTACTCTCACATTTGATCTGTTCATCTTTCTATTCTAATTCTTCAAATCAATAATTACAATGTCTTAGTAAGCTTACACTTGTGTAGGTGGAATAAGTAGCTATTTTATCATGCAATTCGTGATTTACATAAATAAATGCATTTTGAGTATTTATCATGCCTAAATAGAACTCATAGTGTAAATAACTACTCATTCTGAAATTGTGTTCTTAAATCATAAATCCATGAAATGAGTTTACATGTGTAATTTATTGCAGTTGATTAATCATATAACTTTCACTATTTCTAAAGTTATCTTTGCCTTATCTCATTCTTGAGAATTTAAGCATTCCAAGCTTTTATCATTTTCTTTGAATAGACTCTTAAGCTGACATATAGTTCTTCACATTTGTTCACCTTATAATATCAAACTAGATATCACTTTAAATGTCTAAGTTGTTTGTCATTGGATAGTTACATCTGCTTATGAAGAATAGGGTATCTAACGTTCTTGTTATCATTTGTAAAACTAGTCATCTAACATGTTTCTCTTCATGAACACAATGTATTTTTATATGAAGTTATGAATCAGTATATAATCAGGCAGAATCACTTATAATCTAAATTAATCTGACAACTTAATAAATATGACTAGGATAAAACTATTAGTTTAGAAGAATCAGTACATACTCAAATCCCAATGGTGAAACCACCAGTTAAGTAAATACCTCAAAGCACAATATCAATAAAAGATAAAGTCATTTGATAAGGTAAAAAAGCGTACTATATGCTCAAAGTCCAATTGTTAGCAAACCAGCATTTGATAAATTTGTAATCCGGCAAAACCAAAAGTTGTTCATGCTTTTCAAAAGCATAATCAATCAATTCATATGTGCAAATAGTTATTTCTACATCAAATCAAACTGAAATTGTAATTGTAAAAATTAGTCTCATACACAGGAGGTGAAATCCACAAGGAAAGACTAGTGATCTCAAATCATTTGCAATGTCCATAAGAATTTGATAAGTTTGTTAAACTAGCGTGCTCAAAACAGATGAAGTCAAATCAATGCACATAGCCCTCAATCTGAAATGCATAAATCCATGCCCACATTGCCACGAAAAACAAATTGCTCCAAATCATAGTGGCATACAGTCTTGCCACCTTTGACAAGGTCTAACTCTCAAGAAATGACCCAATAATATCAACACACAAACACTTATCCTCGTAGGGCCCTATAGTCACCCACTAGGGATTACCATGGCCTCTATGTTTGCTTGTGGATACCTACATGAAACATGACTTGTTGGACCTCATGGGGGCTACTCGGCTACCACTCAGAGCACTTGCCCATGAGAAGATACTCCTATTGCTAGTCATCTCCATCACATAGCTGGTATCAAATCTTCTTAGAGGTCAGTGGCTAACTACACCTCCTATCATAGGGTCTCAGGACTTACAACACATAGTAAACCTCCAAGTTTTATGATACTCGTAGAGCACCTCCCAAGTGATCTGGGACTTAGGGCACTCCTAGAGTGCCTACCCAAAATATCGATGAAATTTATATCTATAAGGATTTACACCTGCTCATAGAGCACCATCCTAAGCATCAATAAAACTATTTCCATCAGGACTTACGACCACTCATAGATTGCCTGCCTAAAACATCGATGCAATAAGTAATCATCACGACTTACACTAGCTCATAGAGTGCTGGCCTAAGTATTAATAAAATGTATCTGTCAGGACTTACGTCTACTCATAGAGTGCTTGCCAAAAGCATTAATGAAACCATAGTCATCTCATGCATGTAAAAACAATCTCACAATCATCTTAGCCTGTCTCATATCATACCATTAACTAGAAGCCTACCACCAAGAAGCTGCCACCTAGAAGCCTACCAACTAGAAGCCTACCAGTGCCACATGTAGCCACCCTCATCATCTACCCTCTTAGGCTGCCCTCATCAGCTACCCAAATACAAATCGTGAATCAAACTTCAATTACATGCAAGAAGATAAAAATGCAATGAAATACAAATCATACGTCTACCTAAATATTGATAAATCTACATCCATTATGACTTATGGCTACTTGTTGAGTGCCTGCCTAAATCACAAATCATACACATCTCCAAAATCAATCATGAAAATAAAATAGTTATTCTAATGTTTTATCAGAAACCATTTAAATATATTCATTTTCAACCCATATTCTCAACAAGCTATAGAAACATATATTCATGAGCATTCAAAACATGCAATTTTTATTCATAAATCAATTAATGCTCTTTCAGTTTCCAAAAGTTAAACTGGTGATAAAACATTGATCAATAAAGACACATATGTTACAACTTAAGGTCATGGTTTGTAAATATCTATTGCATGTCCATATCATTTAGAATATTCTTTCCAAGTTTAAATGTGAATTACTTCATCATTCTCGAGTCATTAAGTTACAAGTATGACACCTTCTAGCACATTTGTTTAGGTGTTTCTATAGTTCAACACCTTGTGAGTTACTCTGAAATCTTTTCCTTATTGTCGATATATTGATTAATATCTCACACTGTTTGGGCATTCCAAATATTATAGTATCAATATACAAATCCTTATGTTCCAGTAGCTCGCGTAAGTACGAATTCAAGGTAGGCAGTTGAGTTACTCATTTGTCTAAATGTTATAATTGGGATAAACAGGTGTTTTAAGTTCATTTCACATCTATAGCTAATCAAAATGAATATCATGTTTCTAAGTATTATCAACATCTGCTAAATGTATACATACTAGGTTCCAGTCAATGCGTATAGTTCCCATTCTTTTGTTTGGGTGTTACAACTAGGGTAACAATAACATGTTCTAATTTAATTAGTCATTTCATTTCTAATATTTGATAATTTAAAAGGCATCAAAAGATAACTTCTAGATATATACAATCATTCTTATAAAGAGATGCCAATTATTAAACTTTCCAAAATAGCAATCTTAATCTACCTACCTCGTATGGTGTTTATCCTAGGTTCTCGTGTGTACCTCCTTTTGCTTGATCTATTGATTGACCAATTTGTAGACTTCATTGTCGATCAATAGATGGATAGTTCCAATCATGTCTCTATCATTGGTTAGTGTAATGAACAAGCAAAGATATGTTAATCTATAGCTCCAACCATGGAACCACTATAGATCATAAAGAGATGCAGTTCCTGATCTCACAGATCTTAGGAATAGTCTAGATATGTTGTTGTTCTAGGAGTTTGGTGATAGATCTACGGTCGATCAAAAGGTATACTTGAACTTGACATGGATCTAAGGATATGTTTCACTAATATATGAATATATCGAGATGAAGGGCTATATCTGATCACATATCAAAAGATCTAGTGTGGAATCTACATCCAGACCTAAAGGGGAACTCATATGCATTGCAGATCTCACTTTTAGAGACAAATCAACCGTTAGATCATGTTGAATGGTTGGGATAGGTTCAGCTCAGCCATTACAGGCAAATCAATGGTTAGATTAGGGTAAGATTTAAAAAATCAGTTACAGATCCATCATTCAAAGATAAATCAATGATTAGATCATGATAGATGGTCATATCAGTCATAGATCTGATGATCTAGTTTAATCATAGGTCCAACCATGATCAATGGTCGGATCTTCTCTAATCAACAAACAGATAGATGGGTCTTATTCCTCGTGTTTCAAGGATCACAACGACCATCTCGGATATGCGAAATCCTTCTAGGATTTGACAATCCAAGAGGTCAAATTCCAAGGGGGTAATGGGGCTCACCCAAGTCAACTCAGTACACAGGGAGCAAGTGGAGAGTGAGTGAGAAGGGGCGAGTGACCCTAGCGCATCAGTCTACTAAGCGGGGGTGTATTGAGTTTGCCACTCTGTTCACAGGTGACTGGATGGAGGAAGGGGGCAGGGAGAAGGTCTGGTGGCATTTTTCCAGTAATGGACGATGTGGGGGAACCTGAGAGGGTTACCGAAAAAGTAAGGAGAGGGAGATGGGTCATTGGCTAGGTGTCGTTGGCAGAGCTAGGAAAAGGGGAAAACTGAGAGAGAAGGGGAAAGAATAGTAGGACTGGCGCGGCCAATTGGGCTGCACTTATCAAAGGAGAACAGAGGGAAGAGGGGACCGGTACTAGCGTGGCCTGCCAATCAAGCTAGCCAGTCATCTGTGGATTGAGGTAGAGGAAGAGAAAGGAAAGAGGAGAGGGGGTTCCTAATGTGTGGGTGGTCGGAAACACTAGTTAGGTCGCCGCCTGGAACCTAGTGGGTCTGAGGAATTTGCAGAAGGGAGGTTTGAGTAGGTGGGTTTCTTTGTGCAGTTCCCTGGTGGAATATTGAATAGAGCGAATCTCCAGGGAAAGAGATCTAATATGAGAAGATGAGCGGTAGTGAGGTTTAAGCACAAGGGGGTCAAACGCCGGTTTTTCTCCTTCTCTCTAGCGTTCCCCCTATTTTTTTGCATTCAGGGTCATCATTCGAGGGGCAGTGACACTTGGCGAATTGACCCGCTATGTGTGGAGCCCGGCTCCAAGTATTGAGGTTTAGTCTACTGCGTCAGAAACGAAGCCGTGGTGGGGGTTCCCATTATTAATTTGGAATCCGCTAACTTTAGCAAAATTTGGGTAATTTTTCACCCCGTTCTCCGTTTTACTAAAATTAATGTCATTGGAATTGTCTCGATGTGTAAATTTCATTTTTGATTGCTTCATATCTAAATTTTTAGTTTTCAAGGGAGTTACATCCTTGAAATTCAATTTCTTAGCAAATTAGATTTCCATTTTTATTCCAATTAAAATGTTATATTTTAATTAATTATTAATTGTGTGTGTGTCTGTGTGTGTGTGGTGAGGACATGGATGTTCTCAAAGCAAAGAATCCAAGTTATGCAAAAAAATAAAAGTGGCTATAATTGAGCACTATTGCACTTTCAATACTTGGCTCTGCCAAAAGGTAAAATGAATGAATTCTCACTTAATAAATTGCACATTATATATAATCTTAATTTAAAAAAAATTATCCTAATTAATTTGTGTATGCACAAATACATGATCAGGTAGAGGTACCAGGAAATGGTATACTAAATCTTTGGGCTAGACGGTGATGGGACCTTGACCAAAAGTAATAAAATATGATGGATATGTCATCAATGGTTATTGCTTTTACACAAAAGACTATGACAACTCAAGAGTGCAATAGAATAGTAGGGTTGACTTAGTTGCAAATGCTACATTCTTTTCCAGTTCAAAGGATAACAGGCCAATAGTGAAAAATTATACTTATTACAAGGTTATATGAGAGATGTGGGCCTTGGATTATCCCTGCAGACCTATAGTTGTGTTTAAATGTGGTTGGGTGGAACACAACAAAGACAAAATCAAAACTGATGCCCTTAGATTAACATTGGTTGACCTCAACAAGATCTGTTATAAAAATGATCAATTATTTTACATCTCAAGCGAAATAGGTATTTTACATGCAAGACAAATTTGATAGAGATAGTCAACTGTTTTATCATCCTATCCGAGGAATTTTTATGATGAAGATGACATAGGTGATACTGCAATAAATTACCTTGTATTACCAAAAAAAATCCATCAAACGAAATACTCGATGAGAATGAGGATTATGTGTGTGATAATGGTGAGGAGGGTGCTTCGGTTGAAAACAATCTATGAGGAGGCTAAATGGTTATCATTAGTGAGATGAAATAATTCCAAATTCACTCTGTTTTATCATGTGATATATGCATTGTAATGAAAAGAATAGCATGTGACATTTGATATATATATTTGTAATTGAGGAGTTATTTGAAAAATGACTTCTTCTACATATTCTTATTTTTATTATGTACAAAATGCATGATTCGACACCGATTTGTATAGAACATTATTTGGTGTCACATTCATTAGTGAATTAAAAGTCATGAAAAAAATGAGTTTGAGAGTTTAGACTTTTGAAGTCATTTTTAGAAAATGACTTAAAAAGTCGCTACTTTTGAAGTCATTTTCAAAAAAAGACTTCAAACCTATAGAGTTTTAGTGTTATTCTCTGAAAACAACTTCAAAATTGAATTTTCCTCCATAACAAGTCCAAAGCTATTTCATTTTTTCCTGTATCCCCTATTCATATTATTCATCTTATGAGTGGCATGAAAACCTCCTCCTCTAGTCATTGTGTCTCTCTCTATTTTGTTCCCCTTCTTGCTTTTCATTTTGGATATTTTGACTATTAGTGGCATGAAAAACACGGTAAGCATACCAAAAGCTCTTGTTATCATGCATGACTTTCTTGCTACTACTTTTTGTTTGCATTTTGCAGATAAAATGGGTCTCATTACTACAAATGGTGGGGTTAAGAAGTGTTTTAGATCATCATGATTTGGGAAAAAATTGTACAATTTCATTGCAAACAATAAATGCTTCTTTCTCTAACAATCACTATTAGAGAAAGGGAGAGCCTTATGCTTTGTGGTTCTCATCAAAATTAGGGTTTGATGAAGAGAAATAGTTCCATCAAGTTGGCTAAGGAAGTTGCAGCTTGAAGCTTACCATCTCTCTCCCCATTAGAGAGTAGTGTGAGCTAAATACTATGAGGCCAAATCATGATGAAATAGTTCTAGATTATCTCTTTGATCATGATCTTGTATTAATAAGATATAATAATATGTAACATTTGATATATATATATATATAATAAAAGGATGATAAATGACAAGTTATTCAAAAAAATACTTTGATTTCCTTATTTCTTATGTTTGTTTATATGTGTGTGTGTGCGCCTACTTGCGACCACAAAATGCATGAATCAATGATGAATTTCATGATAAATTGGTGTTATTGTATGTAATGAATTTTTAAGTAAAAAATTTATAAGTTGAAATATGTTAAAGTAAAAAATGATTTTAAAAATAGCTTTTAAATTTTTTAGGGTTAGGATTCAAGGTTAGGGTTCAGGTTTTAGGTTTGAGGTTCAAGGTTTAGGGTTCAGGTCCAAGGTTCCAGGTGTTTAGGGTGCAGAGCATCAAATTTGATGCCCTTGGATTGACATTGTTGGTTGATCCCAACAAGATCAGTTATAAAAATGATTAGTTTATTTTGGTATCACAAGCAATGTTGTTAGTGAGAATGGGGATTATGTTTGTGATAATGGTGAGGAGGGTGCTTGGGTTGCCAACACTACATGAGTTTAGGGTTCGTGTCCAGGGGTTAGGGTTTAGGGTTTGCATTAGGGTTTCAAGGTTCAAGGTGAGAATGACGATTATGTTTGTGATAACAGTGAGGAGGGTCCTTCGGTTGCCAAAGATACATGAAATGTCCTATATTTTTATTCATTAATATATATATATATATATATATTTCTATATTGGCTTACTCTCCATTTTTCTTCAAACAACAACTACTTCTCAATATAATCCTCAATATTGGAGAAAGAGAGAACCTCATGTAGTTCTTGATTGACATTAGGGTTTGATGATGAGAAGTATATTTTGATCATGTTCGCCAAAGATGTCGATCTTTAAAGTTGTATCATCAATCTCCTTTAGGGGGAGAGTAGTATGAGCTGAATATCATGGGGCTAGATCTTGATGAAATAGTTCTAGATTAGCTCCTTGATCTTGTGCTGTCTTGTATTTGTGATATGTAATAATATGAAACATTTGATATATGTAATAAAATGATGATAAATTAAGAGTTATTCAAAAAATACTTGGATATCCTAGTTCTTTTGTTTGTTTATGCAAGAATCAACACTAACTATCATAAAAATTTAATTTCATTTATTTAAATAAAAGATTGTAAAGTAAAATAAAATATATTTGAAGTAAAAAATATATTAAAAATATTAGTTTTTAAATTCATTTGGAAAAAATAATTTTAAAATTAGTGACTTTTCAAAGTCATTTGAAAAAAAATAAAAAAACAACTTTAAAAATCATGATTTTTAAAGTCCTTTTTTCAAAATGATGTTAAAAGTCCAAAGTACATATGGGATCAAATTTTGTTCATCCCATCATTTGCTTCTCAATCTTTGTTATCTATAGTTGTGCCATTTACAATTTCTCCAGGGATTAACTGTGACGTGCCCCATCAGAGAACTTCACACCAGTTGAGGTACGTCCTCTCCTCCCTTCCTCTCTTCCTCTTTGCTCAACTGGCATCGATAGACCCCCTACCTCCTCCCTATGATGATGACTGAAACCCCCACCCCTTATCTCCTCCCTACAATGATGATCAAACCACCTACCAAACACTCCTCTTCATTGATGATCAAAATCCCCTACTCCCTGAGCAAACCCCCTGTTGCGACGATCAAATTACATGTGAATGTTTGCCTTTATGTTCATAATGTCACTCTCTTGTTACAATTTCTCTACTATTAGTGCAAGATTTTGTTTTAGATTTGAAAGTGATATTTTTCTAAATTATTTTTATGTTTTTGTTATGTTGTAATGAACGGGAGTTTATTACAAATGTATGCCTAAAAAATAATTAGTTGACATTTACCATATGATGGTTTGAGAAATAATGGTCAACAATCTATCAACTAGTAGCGCACAAATTTTCTAAAGATTTATTAAAACCTCAAGATGAGGATAACATGAAGTGACTCAAAGCTAGTTTGGCTTTGAAAGAATAGAAGTAGGTTCTAACTTTAGCTAGTTAACCCTCTATAAATCCTTTATGTTCATTGTTGTACATGTGGCATTAGTTGTTTCCCAAAAGCAGAGTATCATTATCTTTTAATGCAGAAAAATTTCAAAAGTTATTTATGCCCAATTTAAAAATATGAAACTCACAAAATAATTTATTAACATTCAAACCTGATCTCAAGCTTAATAATAATGACGATGTTATGGTGGAAATCATAAATACTTTGATTCCAACAAGTGTTATGCATGTAAAAATGTAGGCTATTTGGCTTTAAAATGTGAAACTCACAAAAGCATGATTCCATATACATCAATTAAGCTATATGAATAAGTGACTTATATGGTTAAAAATTCCAATGAGAATACATCTTGCTATTATAAAAAAAATACAAGGAATTTAGGACTGCTTGTCCAAAATTCCTATAACACATGGTTTTTGTGCCAATCATACATAGATATAGAATTTTGGACTGATTTGTCTAGAATTTTAAAAATGATATCTTCCAAGTTTGATGATGATCAAACCTGATACTATGGAATTCATGAATAAAATTTTCAGAAATAAAACAAGTTTCCAATTCTAAATACAAAAGATAAGATTATAGAATTTTATGTTCACATCTAAAAGCTTGACTTCAAAAGCATGAATCATGACATGCAAACATGAAATCTAAATAACAAAACATTCCAAACATTCAAGATAAACTAACGAAAAAATAAACTTAATTTGATTGAAATTAATCTTTGAATCAATACAATAACATGAGAATAAGAAAGGGAAAAAAAAAATCCTCTTCCAATAACAGCATTTTAGTTTTAAATTAGAAAATCATAGTAAATAGTTAATATCTACGTCATGTAATGCCACATTTGCACTCAAAAAATCAAGTTTCTTATGTTTTGATCTACTTTTATTTTCTTTACATGCAGTACATGGCCTTTTTTTCTTTCTTCTGATATTATTATGCTCTTGTTTGCAATAAAGATGGAACATGAACAACATCAAAATGAAGAACATGAACAAAATCAACAGAATGACCAAGAGTCCAACATGAGTAGCACTTAAAAGAGAAAGGGTAGAGGGCGAACAATAATGGAAAAGGTTATCAAGAGAAAGTCAAAGGGAATTAAAGAAACTATCCAATATAGCAATAGGGACAACACATAGGTGAGAGTGTAGCCTCTTATAGCAGTTTTCTCTTCTCCATAGTAAGAAGCATGGTCCTATCACATTTGATGATTGGAGACATGTGCCAATATCATTAAAAGATTCAATATGGTAAATGGTGAAGGTCGGTAGAATTAATATGTATTATATAATTTATAACTTACTTCTTATTTTCAAATATAGTAACATGCTTTGTACTTTACAGACTACCTTTGAGGTACTTGAGCACAAGAAGACAAGTGCTTTGAAAGAATCTGCTGACCAATGGAGAAAATGAAAGAACTACCATGTTTGCAATTACATAGCTCCATATGTCAATGATCTGTCATGGATGTACACTGTGCCTGTCATTTATTCTAACATCATTGATTAGGATGTGGAATGCATTTGTACAGGACCACTCTTCCTCTGAATTTGAGATATATGCTAAAATAATGTTTTATTTAATTAATTACATATAACATCCAAAGCAAGGCAGTTGATTACATATGTATAAATGTGTAGCCAAAGAGTGGGAGAGGAAGAAAGAAGCATGAAACTAATGTGCAGCACCACATCTCTAGGTTGGGATACATCCATTTAGAAAAGTGTGAAGTAAGTATCTGTGATAGTTTATTCGTTTCAAATGATATTGTAGTTGTATACATTCTATTATCTAACTATAATGTCTTGCTTGACAACAAAGGAAAGGTAGGACTATGGAACCCATTGACCGCACCATCCTCCGAAAGATGGTGCATTTAGTGGGTGGTCCCAACAAAACATTCTTAGATGAAGCTACTGTAGAAGTTGCTTCTCACATTGTAAGTGGTTCCACATGTCTAACCTTCTAATTAAATTTTGTAGGACATTCTTACCCAAGAAAGCACAAGTACAGGGACTCTTTACAACACTACTGCTAATGATGACATCATGTTTAGGGCTATGGGAAATAAGTAGGACCACCCTCAATGAGTAATGGAAATGGGGCACGATATTGTTCCTTCAAATTCTTCAATAAAAGAATACATACAATTGAAGATCCAAAGGCCTACAATGAGCTGTGTGAGAAGATAAAAATGGATATACTTACTCAATTGGGTAAAGGAGGTTTGATGATAGTTTCTCAATCCCCTATACTTGATTCTCACACTACTCATATACCTCCATCAAATGCTAACTACAATTCTCCTACTAAAGAAGTTCATGAAGGACAACCTATGTCTAGTGAAAGAGAAATTCCAGCCAAGGAGGTATATACATAGACACATTAGAAAATTTTCATTGTCCTTATATAATTCTCTATCTCAATCCCTCTAATGTAAACCTAATTTGCAAGTGACTTAATGCCTATTGGCCCTAAATAATCGTCAAAACATCATGATAGTTGGTTCATGCTATGAGCATGAATCAATCCTTTTGCACAAAATTTTGTATGCCACCACATACTAAGTGCTTGTAAATTACCATGGATTTGGATGCGAATGCTAGCCTACCATTCACTTGGCTAAAGGAACTTGTTATTCCCATAGAGTCCATGGTATATGTCTTATTATACTACCTTCCTCAACAATAATTTTAACTATAGACCTCAATTTATTTATTAACTTTATAAGGTTATCAGCAATAGTAAGCACCATGGAGGTCACCTTCACATTGTCTCCTACATAGGGTATATGCAAATATCTGTTACAAAATACTTAACATTACATGTATATTTTCATGGTAGGTAATAATTATTTCTTTAATGCAGCTTCTTGAATGATGCAATGAGCCTTTATGAGGTTGAGGGTATATTTTACCTACTCGTCCTCTGCATCATTTGTGGAGCAATAGAGCAATAGCCAATAGAGAGGCGTGTCAATGATATTTTCCTAGGGTTCTTCTGGTTCTCCAAGGAGCAGGGCTTAATGATTCTTTATAATAGTGGGTAAGTTTTAATTTTTTTGTTTTTTTGCCAACTTATTTTATACTTAAATGTATATGATGGGCATGCTTTGTTTTTTTATTCTTATGGATTGCACGACCATCTTGGCCTAATAAAAATTATAAATAAGTGAGCTTTTATTCTTTTCATATATTATGTGTAGCTAAGTAATTTTGTATCCATCTATAATGTATTTGAAATATAATTTGTAGAGTAGGGTTAACATGGGCTAATGTGACTGAGATTGTGCAACTACCAAAACTCACTTGGAAGATAGTCAAGGTATAGAAAATAGTTAATTGCTCTATTTTATAACTACTTAAACTTACAAAATTACAAATAATATTTATTGATCTTTTTTCTTTTCCTTATTACATAGTGCCCTAGACAACAGTCTAATTGAGAGTGCAAGTGCTATGTATTGAGATATATGAGGACCTTAATATGAGATGGTGTTAATGTCTCCCAATTAAGAAAGGTAAGACACTTTTTACTTTTCATAATCTTATATTTTTTCAAAATTTTTAATGAATCTAGCTAAAAGAATATGAACTAAATTAAATATGTCGTATTGCACACTATTGTGCTTTTTGAGTGTGCATACAAGAAGAGTTACTCCAGAGCAAACCTCAATGAAACATGAGGTGAATAGATTGAGTATGTAATGAGATCCATTGAGAAAAATTGGAGTAATTACATGAATGTAAATTACAAAAAAAGTATTTTTTCATTAATATGCATATGTTCTTTTACATTTCATTATTTTCATTGAAATATATAATTTGTGGGATGAATGACTGCAAACTTGAAGTGTGGAAGCAAATGAGTATGGATGAAGTGAATATGGATCTTGTAAAGGAGTGAATATGGAGGTTGGTTTTCATTATTTGCATTAAAGTATATAAATTTTATGGTATGATGAATGAGGGGAGCTTGGAGTGTGAAAGTAAATGGGTAAGTGTATGGACATGCAAATGAAGTGAATGTAGATACTGTAGTGAATGTGTTGCAGTTTATTTTATCAAGTCTTTTTTAGATAGATGTGGATCGATGATGAATTTGGATGTTTGTATACCCAATGTGAAAGTGAATGTATACTTATTTTCATGTGTATAAAGATTTAAAAAAAATTGTAGCAGGATGTACATTGAATGTAGAATACAGCTAGTGATTGCAACGTAAAAGAGAGAGAAAAAAGGGGACTTTTAAAGTCATTTAGTAAATGACTTCAAAACTAACCTTTAGAGTCATTTACTAAAGGACTTTAAACAACTTTAAAAGTCTTGAGGAAATGACTTTATATGTAACACTAAAGTCATTTCTTGAAAACGACTTCAAAAGTAGTGACTTTTAAAGTCCCTTAGGAAACAACTTTAAAAATATGGCTTTTAAAGTCATTTCTTGAAAACGGCTTCAAAAGTGATGTCTTTTAAAGTCGAGTTAGGTTTTGAAAGTCTTTTGTTTTTTCTTACTTCTTTTGTTACTGATTTTCTAAGTCAACTCCATATCAGTCATTTTTCTAATCGACTTCTATTAAAGTTTTTAACTGACTTTAAAACCCTCCTATGTAGTAGCATATGCATGACATTGAGTGAAACTACATAGTTCATGATACTCTGCATTGAAATGGAGTTATAGTACAGATAAATTAGACACTTGTTGATCGAGTTAGGATTATGTTGCACACAAGTGGGATAGATTAGCATTTCTAAGGACAGGCAATTGCCACGGCTTATTACTTGGTGAACTATTCTCCTATGATAGCACTTTCTTGCAAAATTTCAAAGGAGGTATGGTGTGGAGAACCTGTTAATTGCTCATTCCTATGAATGACCTATTTTGATGCTTATGTCTACATTCCTAAGAAGCATACAACCAAGCTTAAGAGAAGTTTCTAAAAGAAGTATTTTTCTTAGCTATGATACCTGAAAAAAGGAATACAAATTTGGAGAATCCAATTCCCACAAGATTGTTATTAGTAGAGATGTTGTATTCAATGAACATTCTATATAAAAGAAAAGTATTTAGTTGAGCCCAGAGGTAGCAAGTAGTTTGAACTTTAATTACCAAGCAAGATTCAAGAACAAATGTTGGATTAAGAACATCCATAATCATTCAACTTTGGTGATGATGTAGATGAAGTAAATGGAGATCATAAAGAACTAACACCACTAGCTAAAACCCAAGACAATCAAGTCCATCCTAAAAGGAACTTTGGCACAACGAATATGTGATAGCTTATGCTTGCATACCAAAGGAACATGAAACTAGTTCCCATAATAAAGCATGTGATTTTGTTGGTGCTAGTCAGTGGTTAGCATTCACGAAGGAGGAGATGGAAGCCTTATATAAAATAAGACTTGGGAGTTACTTCAACTACCTAAGGGAAGGAAGGTGATTGGTTGCAAATGGGCTTACAAGCTAAAGAAATATGCCAATGAGAATGTTGAAAGATACAAGGCCTAATTAGTGGTCAATAGTTATGCTTAGAGATCAACTATTGACTTCAAAAAGATGCTCTCTCTCTCTCTCTCTCTCTCTATTTAGGTAGTGTTGAGTATCATAGCTATACTTGACTTAATGCTAGAGCAATTACATATAAAAACTACCTTTTGGTAGAGGAATCTTGACAAAGATTCAAATGACTAAACAAAGGCTTTACTGAAGAAGATAAGAATTATCTAGTTGACCAACTAACGAAATCACTTTTTAATTTAAGTAGGCATCATGATGTTGGTATAAACAATTTGATTCCTTCATTATGAGCTTGGGATTTCATAGATGTAAAGTAGACAATTGTGCCTATATCTATAATTATAGTAATGGTAGCTTTATTATCTTGTTACATGATTATTATAGCTGCTAGTAATGCTAGTATTGCAAAGTTAAAAGCTCAATTGGCTAAGGAGTTTGACATGAAGGATCCGGAGGTTGTCAATTAGATACTTGGGATAAAGTTACTTAGAAACAAAAAGAACAAAAAGGTCTAGATAACCCAAAAAGATCAGTTTGAAAAGACCCTTGGCCGCTTCAACATGTACAGTGCTAAACTAGTTAGTACTCATTTTCTTATCATTTACAAGCTGTCTTCAATTCAATCACCTAGCACCAAAGCAAAGAAGTCAAAGATGTCATAAGTACCATATGCGTCTGTAGGAGGGAGCCTTGTGTTCATCTTAGTGTGCACCAGACCTCACATTGCATAGTGGGAGTTTTAAGTAGGTACATGCGAAACCCAAGTAGAGAATATTGGTAACTATGAAGAGGATCCTTTGTTGTCCGAAGGATATTTCTAAGACTTCTATTTGTTATAGCGGATAACATATGTAATTAGTTAGTTATGTGGACACATACTTTGTAGGAGAGCTAGATAAAGGGAGATCAACCATAGATTTCATGTTCTCATTAGCTAGTGGTGCAATAAGCTAGATGTGAGGTTGAAATATGTGACCGTTTATAAAATAAATAGGCAGACTACATATCAGCTACATAAGCATGTAAAGAAGTGATATGGTTGAAGAGATTGCTTCATGAGCTTCACCTCAGGTAGAAGGTGATTGCATTTCAATGTGACAAGAAAAGAACCTTGCACTTGGCAACAAATCTAATGATTCAAAATAGAACCAAACACATTGATGGCCATTATGACTTTATTCGAGACATGTTTCACAATAGAAAACTCACATAACAATAACATGACGCATATGCTAATGAAGCCAATAATAAGAGAGAAGTTCATTTAGTGTAGGACTTCTCTAGGAGTTGTTGTCACTTAACAATAGTGGCAATTAGATAGCAATTTCAATGTCTTCTCGAGTAGACAAAAGAACATGTTGTCAAGTGACAACATGTTGACATGTAAAAAGGAGAAAATTTGACAATTTTTCTTTCATTAACATTTTCACCTCACCTACCACATTTGTTGGAAAAGTCTAACATTACATACCAAGCTCTCCCTTTATTGTCACAAATAATAATGCCAATATCACCAAATTAGGTGTCATCACCAACTTTACATGTGTTCTCATGAAATGAATGAGGTTCATTCTCACTTGAATCTCTCTAAAAGAGATCTTGATTGAGAGGTTTAATGCATAGATTTGGATTGAATATTTTTGAGTGGTGAAGTCAATTTGGGGTTGGATTAGACAGAAAAGTGTGACCTATTTAGAGGTCTTAAGTTTTTCCTTGGATTCATCTTGTAAGTAAAAGTACCACCTTTTGTGGCTTTAGCTAGAGTTTTGGGAATGGATGCTAGAGTTATTTCTAAAGTGGGTATGCATTAATTCCCAAAGTAATTGTTGCATTCTTATTATGATCATAGTGGAGAAGCTTGGAATTGCTATCCCATGGGTGTAGGCAAAACTGCCAAACCACATTAATGTTTGTGTTTACCTTTTCATTGATTTTATTTACTCTTTTTGCTTTGATAAATTCCTTAGTCTTGTATGAGCCCCACTTACGCTTCCAACATTCATATTTGAAACCCTAAAAGGTTTCAAATACCCTCAAAGAACTAGTCTTGGTGCCTAGAAGAGCATCCCCATCCATTTCTTAATTTGTATTATAACATTTTACCGCACCGCAGAACCATCCTCCTCCAAATCCTCTTATAGCAAACAAAGATTGAGACTCACTCTTACATGATATACAACTTTCCCCAAAACCAAAATGAGATATGTGTTGATTGTGCAGCACAAGTGCATGGGCTATTGTAGTACAACTAATGCAAGTACTAGTTGATCCCATGGGAACTCGACGTAAAATTTGAAGTTTAAATAAAATTTAATTCACCAAAAATAAAAAATAAAACAAAAATTAAATGACAATGAATTGTAAACTCAAATCTATTCAACTAATGAAAATTACACGAATCCAGGTTCAAAAAGACAAAAAATTAACTAACTAATAAATAAAAATCACTTCCCTAGCTTGATTATGACAAATTTCTTCAAATATGGTGTCATCAATATTGATCGGCCTTCATCAATCTCTCATTGATACTTCTAATTAAGGATCCAACTATTAGATTGTTCAGATTTTTCAAAATTTTGATGATCTAGATGAATGAAAGATTTTGGGTTTTGGACAACTTAGATCAAATTTTTGGATTTCGTATTAAAGATCAAAACCAATGAATAAGCTAAGAATTGTCCTAAAAACAAGGTCTAGGAATTGATTTGAATTCTAATGAGAAAAAGTTCAGGAAATAAAGTGACCTGCTTGTTAAAGCTTAAACCATTGATTCAGTTAAGTCTTGAACAAATAAGGTTCGAATCAACTTATTCTTGGATTAATCTAAGAATAGAATAGATCCTAGATAGGGAAAATTAGAATAAGGAAAAACTGGGATAAGAAGAAGAAGGGATGAAAATAGAATTAAAATTAATGTACAAAGGGTAAAACTAGAATTTTTTTAGTTTTATGATTTTAACTAAAAATAGGAGAAGTTGCGGGAGGAAGAAGACGATGCATATGTAGAAAAAAGACATAAAGACAAGGAAATGGGTGAAAAGGAGTAGACAGAAATGGAATTTATGGGAAACTCAATTTGGGTTTTCCTTGTAACTCAATTACAGTGTAGAAAACAGTTAAGAACAGACAAGAAAACAAGGACTAGTAACACGGACAAAATACGATGATAACGGAGGGGGTGAAAACAAAGTGGAAAGATAGGAAATGATAGTGGAATTGGACTAAAAATGAAGAGGAAGCAAGGAAAAAAACTAAAGGAAGCTGAGGTGAAACTATGATGAAGAAAAAAAACAACTGGTGAACAGGAAGAAAAAGAGAACGAGAGAGACTGGTAACGATGGAAAGGTGGGAAATTGGTGAAGATGTGACTATTTAGAGAGAAAACAGAGATGAAATCGGAGACTAGCAGGCAAGAGAGTTGAGCGAGAAAGAGATGGATAGAGGCAGGAGGTGAGATAGAGCAAAGAGCGAGAGTGAGAGTGAGAGTGAGAGTGAGAGTGAGAGTGAGAGTGAGAGGGAAACAAAGATGGAGATGTAATGGAAACCAAGAGAGAAAGAGAGAAGATGGGAGTTCGGCTATTTTGGATTGTGGTGTTTGGTAAGAAGAATGAGAAACAGGGGAGAAGAGCTGGGTATAGGTCTCCTACAGTGGAAGAAGAGCCTAAGAGAGAGGAGTTGAGAGAGAGAGGGATTCGAGAAGATATGGGTGACAGGGGTGCTACAGGCCTTCCATTATTCTATGGTGCTATGGTGTAATTGGTGAAGGGAGAGAGAGCCCTGTGGTGGTAGACTCGTGGGTCTTCCTTCCCTACGGCTCTCCTTCTTCAGCAATCTCCTCCTCCTCCTATATATCATCCCAAATCTCCTCTTTTCAAGCATTCCTTTCCTAAGTAGTTGTCATAAAGCAGCTCCTTAAAGAAAATAAAAGATCATGCCTTAGCCTAACTCTTTCCTTTGCCAAGCCTAAACCTCTCAAAGAATATATCGTGCAGCCCACCTTAGAGGAATCATTCAATGATCTTTACCTCTCCTTCTTTTCTTTTCTCCTTTTTCTTATGATATCATCATGTAAGTTGCTTGCAGAATGGCTCATCTCTTTAGGAACTTTCCTTTCCTTCTTTAAAACTTTTCCTTCTCAAAGAATTCCTCATTTCTTATGGGTTCTCCTTTCTTAATTAGAAACCATCTCATCTTGCCTTGTAGTCTCTTGTAAGACAATCTGGAGCAATTAAATTTGATCTAAGCTAGCCTCTTCTCAATTTGGCTGATCTGCAAAAATATAAGCCTAAATTAGAATAATCTAAACTATACATTATACATCTGATTAGCTCTGATGATCATCTGACTATTAAATTTTACATATCAATGGCCAGATGATCAATTGGAGCTAAAATGCAAAATTTAATCTAAATTTTTAAAATTGATTGATGAGATGATCTAATTAGATGCTAGATTAAGGGTATTTTAGCCAAAATTGAACACTTAATACGCACCCCAACCAGCATTTTGCTAGTCTCAAGCAAAATTTAAGAAAAATCCAATCTCAAATTACCAAAAATTATTTTCAAGTCAACTCCCATACTTTTTCTTAGAGAGTTATCTTCAATAAATCAATTAACTTTAGCAAACTAATAAAAATGAATGAAAAATTCAAAACCCTACCCATATGCTAAATACATTCCAATTAAGTTCAAATCTTAGAGTGATTGAGTGTGTGTATAGTTTACATATGTAATAATCTTTATCTCTAAATAAATTATAACTTTTGAACTCCATCTAAAATATGTTTTGACCTCAATCCTCAATAATGACATACACTCAAAAATAAAACTCTCAGATAAATGTTTCAAATCATATCTCTCTTTTAAATATGTGAGCAAAGTCAATAAAAACAAATTTATCTTATATATATTCATGAAGGAATAGGAATTACTAAGGAATTTAGTTTTGATTCTTTTAAAAAGGATAAGATGTCATTACCTTTGAACTTTTAATACTACTATTTAATTCCTATCTTTGCATATTCTCATCAAGACTATATTCATCCTACAATCAATAGGCCTTCATCTAAGATGAAACGTAGGCATAAGATAGGTACAAAAAAAAGGGTATAAAGGGTTTTCAAAATTCTTTAAAAATAAGTAGAGGTTTTCTACTAAAATTGACAATTCTTTCTTTACTTTTCTCTGAAGTGAATATTTCCTTTTTCACTTTTCTACATTCTTCAAACTTTTTTCCTTTTTATTTCTTTTCAATACTTTTGAATCTCTTTGAAGACATTTCTTTTCTTAATATTCACTTTTCTACTTTCATTGCAACTAAAAAGTATTTCTTGATTCATCTCTAACTTATCTTTAAAAAAAAATTAGGTAATGGATGTATTATACTAGGTTAATATGGGTAAAGGTAATTTGAGTGAGAAAAGAAAAGGCTTATCTAAAAGGCTCAAATTGGCTAACTAATGGATTCAACTTCTAGATTCTCAAATTCTAAGAAAGGCTTTAAACATTGATCATTCACTTTAAAAATATGGCCAGTCCTAGCATCTTCAATCTTGACAGTTCCATGTGGAAAAACTTCTTTTACTATATATAAACCGGTTTATCAAGATCTTAACTTACTTGGAAACAAGTGGAGCTTAAAATTGCAAAGTAAGACCTTCTAATTTAGAGTAAACGATTTTCTCATTATGTTTTTATCATGAAAGACTTTCTTCTTTTCCTTATCCTATTACTCTCATAAGCTTCCTACCTGATCTCTTCCACCTCATTAAGTTGGAGTTTTCTATGTGAGCCTAATTTATGCATGTTGAAATTAAAGGTCTTTATTACCCAGTACTCTCTATGTTCCAATTCCACATGCAAATGCCAAGCCTTACTGTATACAATACAATAAGGAGACATAGCAATCAGGGTTCAATGTGCAGTCTTGTAAGCGCAGAGCGCGTCGGTAGTCTAAGAGACCAATCCTTACAATCCATATTAAAAATCTTTTGAAGAATTTGTTTTATGGCCTGATTAGATACTTCAACTTGTCCACTTGTTTGTGGGTGAAATGATGTTTCCACTTTATGTGTAATATTATAGTTTTTCATGAGTGCTTCAAATGCCTTGTTGTAAAAATATGTACCTTTATCACTTATAATGGCTTGAGGGGTTCCAAATCTAAAAAATTTATTTTCTTTTAAGAATTTAACAACTATTTTCATTATGCCTGCATGAGATAGCCTCAATCCATTTAGATACATAGTCTATGAACAAAATGATATAAATGTAGCCAAAAGAAGGTAGGAATGGCCCCATGAAATCTATGCCCTAACAATTAAAAACTTCTATAACAAGGATAAGGTTCACAGGCATCATATTCCTATGGTTTATTCCTCCTAACTTTTGACATTCTCATAAGCTTTATAGAACTCATGTTTGTCTTTAAACAATGACGGCCAAAAGAAACTACACTATAAGATCTTTGTAATAGTTTTCTGTACAAAAAAATATCCACCACAATGTTTCTGAATGATAAAAGGACATAACACTACATTTCTCTAAGTCAAGTACACATCTCCTAATTATTTGATATGGGAAGTACTTAAATAGGTATTGATCATCCTAGAAGTAGTGCTTAACATTAGAAAATAATTTTACTTTTCTTATTTATTCCAATGTTCAAGAAACTCCCCTGTGATTAAATAATTTACAATATTAGCAAACCAGGGAGGATGGGAAACATGAAAAAGTTGCTCATCAAGGAAAGTACCATTAATTAACAACTTATCCAAAGGTTCTACTATGACTAGGCAAGACAAGTGGTCAGTTACAACATTCTCAACTACTTTCTTATCTTTTATTTCAATGTCAAACTCTTAGAGTAGAAGAATCCATCTAATTAGTCTGGGCTTAGCATCTTTCTTGGAAAGAAAATACTTTAGGGTCAAATTATCAGTGAATATGACTATTTTAGATCTAACTAAGTAAGACCTGAATTTATCCAAAGTGAAGGCAACTGCTAAGAGTTCTTTCTCCATAGTGGAATAGTTCATCTGAGTGTTATTTACGGTTCTACTGCCATAGTAGATGACATATGGCTTTTTCTAATTTTCTCTGCCTTAGCACAACTCCTACAACATAATCAATAGGTGGTTGCATGATAGGTGCAATGATTAATTTGTCTTTCAAATTTGTAAAAGCTTCTTGACAATCATTAGTTCACTCAAAAGGGGTATCCTTTGTTAGCAGGTGACACAATGGTTTGGATCTTGCACTAAAAAATAATGAAGCTAATGTCCTACAACCCTTTCTAACATCTGATTAACAAAGGGCAAACAAAAATGGTCCTTCCTAGTGTACAACATTCAATTTTCTATAGTCAATGCACATACGCCAACCAATGGTAACTCTAATAGGAAGTAATTCATTGTTGGCATTAGTTATCACTGTCACTCCAATCATCTTTAGAACTACTTGAGTTGGACTTACCCATTTGCTATCACTTATGGGATAGATGATTCCTACATCAAGCAACTGAAGGACTTCCGCTCTAACCACATCTTTCATATTAAGATTTAACCATTTTACATTTGACAGCATGGTTTAGCTTCCTCCTCCAGATATATCCTATGGTATAGATTAAAGGGTTAATGCCCTTTATATCAGTAATGGTCCATTCTATAGCACCTTTGTGCTCCTTTAAAGTGTTTATTAACTTTTCCTCCTAGGATGTTTCTAATTAGGAGGAAATTATCACAGCAAGAATCTCATTTTCTCTTAAATAGGCATATTTAAAATATAATGGTCAAGATTTTCATTCAAGCTTAAGAAGTTCTACTAATGATGGAAGAGGAATTGACTCCCTTGGTGGAAGTTCCTTGAAATAAGGTTCTCATTTTTCTATATCCATGATAGGAATAAAATCAAGAAGGGCATTAACTTCCTATTAATGCATGCTCATTAAATTCATTAAAGTGGGCCAAACCTGCCTCAAGAGGGTCCGACAAGGAAGATGATTGAAAATAATCTTACACAGCTGAATATATCATGTTAACACAATGCAAGTCATTAGTGAGGTCACTAGGTACCTTACAAATGTTGAAGATATTTAGCTCTAATGTCATATTACCAAAAGACAATTTCATGACACCATTTTTGCAGTTTGTTAAGGCATTGGACACAACAAAAAATGGTCATCCCAGGATGACTGGTATTTCACTCTTCTCATTCACCACTGATTGTGTATCCAAAACTAGAAAATCTATAGGGAATTAGAATTATTCTTCCTGGACAAGCACATCTTCTAATACCCCTCTCTATATCTTCAAAAAATGATCAGCTAAGTAGAGTGTAGTAGAAGTAGGTTTCAGCTAACCCAGACCTAACTGTTCATATACTAAGTATGGTAGTAGGTTCACACTAGATCCCAAATCAAGCAAAGCTTGATTGATCTTATAGTTGCCAATAATGCAAGTAAGAGTGGGGCAACCTAAATCCTTGTACTTTGGTGGTGTATGATGTTGAACAATGGAACTAACTTGTTCAGTCAAAAATGCCTTCTTTTGAACATTTAGTCTTCTTTTTTAAGTGCAAAGGTCTTTTAATCATTTGGCATATGATGGGATTTATTTATTACATCCAAGATCAGTATGTTGATCTTGACTTGCTTGAAAATCTCTAAAATCTCATCATTAGAGGAAGACTTAGGAGCTTAATGCAACCTCTAAGGGAATGGAGTTGGAATAGGATATCATTCAACAAGTGAAGTGGGATCCTTCTATTTAGAATTTTTTTTAACTTTAGTAGATTTTTCTACCTATTCAATCTTTTGTGGCTCATCCTTCTCAATTCTTTTACCACTCTTAAGAATGGTAATAGCCTTAGTCTGTTCCATGTTAGAGCTCGATAATGTATTAGATGTCTTATTGCTACCCACATGCACACTCTTAGGGTTTTCTTGTTGTTGAGCTGGAAACTTTCCTTTCTCCATAATTTGCATCAGTTGACTCATCATATTTTTCATTTCATTCGCAGACTATTTGTTTGTTTCATTTGAACTTCTAATTGAGAAGTTTTCCTCTCTTGATTTTAATTGAGTTGATGGTTCTTATCATCTACAGGTCTTTTGGGTGGGGGACAAGGAATGTCAAGAAGTAGGAGGTTGATGAGTTTGTTATGGGGGCAGGGTAAGAAGTCCTTGGTTTTGTTGGTAAGGCTAGTATGGGCCTAGTTGTGGGACATTAGCAGTAGGTCCATTTCTCCAACTGAAATTAGGGTGGTTTCTCTAGTTGGGATTATAAGTCTTTGAGTATGGGGAGAAAGGTCTTTTATAACTATCAAGTGCTGGTATGGTAAGACATTCTTGATTAAGATAGGCGATACTTTCACAGATGCTACACACACATTCATCCTTATTCGAGTTTTCCTTTTCCATTTCTATGGCCTCTACTTTTCTAGTAGGGATGCTACTCTGACATTAAGTTCATCTTTGTCAAACATGACATACATGCCTCCTCTAACAAATGTGGTAATGGGCTTGTGTCTATCTAGATGTTCTACTCTTTTTGAGTCAGCCCAGGACTATACACTTTCAACTAGCCATTCCAAATACTCTTCCACCTCATTTGGTTGTTTATTTAAGAAGTTGCCATTGCACATGATCTGTACAAACTAGCACATGTTAAAATTAAGTCCTTCATAAAAGAAGTTGATGATGAGCCATGGTTCATAGCCATCATGTTGGCATGAGAGTAAAAGATCCTTGAACCTTTCCTAGCATTAATAGAATGACTCTTTATCCTTCTAAGTAAAGTTCATGATCTTTCGGCGGAATGTATTTGTTTTGTGCATAGGGAAAAACTTTTTTAAGAATTCCCTAATCATTTCCTTATGAAACTTGATGATAGAGCATTAAACCACATTTTAGCTTTTTCCTTTAAAGAGAAAGGAAAAATTTTAAGCCTGATAGTACCTAGACCAATGTTTTGTGTTCTTTGAGTACTGGATACTTCATCAAACTCTTTAAGGTGCAAGTAAAGACTTTTACTATCTAACCCATGAATTTTGGGAAAGTAATTAAATTACTCCCATTTTTAATTCTATTGCACTAGCATTCTAAGGAAGAATGACACAAGATGAGGTACTGGTGTGTGCAGGTTGAAGTAGTCTTTTAAAGTTCTGTCACAAAAGTTTTGATAAACATTATTATCCCCATGTTCACTCTGTTGGTCCCACTCCCTATTATATTTTTTCTCCAATCTCTATTTGGTAGATGATTATCCTTCCTTCCTGGAGGTTGATATTCATCATCCATTAGAGTTAGTGGGTCCTCATCTATGATGAGTGGAGGACCTTGACTACCACAAGGTGAGTTATCCCCTGATCATTGATCAGTAATTGATGTGGAATGATCTGGTTGTATGTTGTTTTGGTCATACTTGACTAACTTTCTGATTTTGTCACATCTCCAAAAGTGCATACAACGACAGCTTTTCTTTTCTTTTCTTTTTCTAAATGGAAAAAACTATCGCAAATGATGTAACCTAAATTAATGCAACTCACAAATCTAAATGATACACAATCAATCTTAATAGCTTGCTAATGAGTTGATTTGATAATCTTCATTAAATTTTAAGGTTGTAGCTTTTAACCTAAAGCTAAACAACTCCTCAAATTCAGACTTGACTATTGCTTACTAGTTAGGTCCTACTCAAAGTGGTTAATACAATTCTCATAGAAGAAGGCGTTTAGACCTCGATAACCATCAACAAAAGGCATGGAAAAATCATTTAGAATTTATATACCCACTATAATTGTGACGACCCAAGTTCTGGAAACACATTTTATAATATATTTTTCAAAGGCAAGGGCATCCTCTCGGTAAAAAAAATTCGCAAAACGAAGCAGTGGAAATTCTTTTCTTTTTAAACTTGTTTTGAAAACCCAAGTCACCACTTCATACATAACATAAGTACAATTTGTGTACAAAATAAAATTCCATTGAAGGAATATGATTTTATTAAACTTCTAGGATCCATCTAGTGGTTCACAGTACAGCACGGTATCAGTACAATACCTGTCCAAATTACATAATCCAAAATATACAAACCTCACCATACATTAAAACTCTCAATACAATACAATTCCCTCAAATGAAATACATGTCTTCAAGAGGATGTATCTTGATTGATTATTCATCCACATCTTCTTAAGTCTTCTACAGTCTTGAGCTTCTAACCCTCCTCTGTATCTGAGGTATTGTAAACATGGAAACATGTACAATACCTCAACAAGCTATGCTTGGTAGGGGAATACAAAAACATACTACTTCATCAATATAAGAATACATACCTCAATCCTTATTTCATCATAGTCATTCATTCCTGAGTACTCTCCACATAGAGTATATACATTATTTATGTAGTACATGACAAATTAGTTAATATAGTGAAGATTGCTCAAAGCTTGTTACCTCCCCTGGCTATGCTCTCACTTAGGAGAGCAATACCTAGCCAAAGATTACTCAACACTTGTTCCTTCCCCTGGCTATACTCCCACTTAGGAGAGCAATACCTAACCAATCCTCATACAGGGTTTTCATTCTAGGAACTCATGTAATAGCATATCATCATGCCATACTTGTTCCTTCCCCTGGCTATACTCCCACTTAGGAGAGCAATACCTAGCCAGTTATCATATGGGGTGTTCATTCTAGGAACTCATGTAATGGCATATCATCATGCCATGGCATCATACTATGCCTATCATATGTGCATCATAATGCAAAATACATTAGGACTACTAGACTGATATACAGACATAAAAATCCTACTATGAACATGGTTTTGAAGGTTTTGGAACCTTATAAACACATCCAACGGTTCCGATTTTATGTTTGGGGTCATGTGGGCCATGATCCATAATCAATGGCACTGATTTGATTGAATAGATCATGTAGATACTACTTAAAAACATGATCTAAGATGTTCAGTGTATTCTTAACATCAATATGAATTTGAGAAAAGTTTTAGATCTAAATTTAAAGGTCAATTACCATCAGAATTAAGATTTTAAGATTTCAGCCCGTTTTAAGGGCTGAATTCCATCTTTACTGTTTTTGATCAATTCATTCATATATAAGAACATAAATCCAACTGTGAACATGATCCTAAGGTATTAGAGTGTCTTTGAAAACATTCATTGGTTCAAATTTGTCTTTTAAAGTCATCTGATCCATGATCTATGATCATGGATACTGATTTTCACAAATAACATATATAATCACAACTTGAAACATGGATATAATATATTCAATATCTATATCAAGTGACAAGGAATCTGTAGAAACTTTCTGATCTAAAATCAGAGCTCTATAGAGCTCTGAATTGAAGAAATAAATGTTTCAGATTAAAAGAGAACGGTCTAGATCTGATCTGGGTGCGGGTGCGGGTGCAAGTACGGGTACGGGACGACTAGCGTCCCACTCCTGTGACTACCCATTCCAAGTGTCTGGGTAGAGGTGACCAGCTACAGGCGAGACGGTCCGATCTGGACCGTCGGATCGCCTGTGACCCAATCTCGTCCATCCGTTAAAATCAAAGGCCCAGATTTCATCTCCTAGGGTTTTGGGACCCCAGGAAGTCATCTAGCGGCTCAAAAGATTCATCTGAGTCGTCTGTGATGAGATCTCCACCACCCAAGCTGGATCCATCGTCTCCAACGGATCTACGGCTGGGGAGATCTCTTGATGGCCGGAAAACCCACCATGCCTACTAGAATTGAAAGGGGGAAGAGAAACTGGCCTACCTGAGCTAGTATGGGGAAGAAAAATTCACCGGAGACCAAGAAAACCAACCAGAGAAATGTAGAAAAAACCCTAGCTTCCGGAAAAATATACAGACGGAAAATTCTCCGTTGCTGTTGCCAGAGATTGTGAGGTACCATGGGGTTTTTGAAGAAAAACCTATTCTGAAGATATAAATGGGGGTAATATCTCCATTCACAGGCCTGATTGGCCGGAATTTGGTGAAGACATAGCCGGAGACGATAACCTTAATTGGGTTAACTTTCCTTTTTCTTTTTCCAGAAATTTGAGAGGTGGATCATCATCAAATGAAGGGGCTTTTGTAAAGAGCCCTTGTTCGAACATATCCAATGGTGGAGATGGTATTTCAACGGTTCAAACTTGATGGGTAATTGAAATAGGGTTTCCTAGACGGAAACCCGTTTCCATCGGGGATGACACGTCCGTGGACGCTCCCGACTTCTCGACTCAGTCTAGAGAGCCTAGTGCATATGTGGACATGCCCTGAGTGAAAATAATCAAAGAAGAAGAGAAAGAAAGTTGGGGGAGTTTGGGGAGGTTTCTGGATCTGAAATTGTGCAGAATACTAGGGGACCTCGTGAATGATTTTACGAAGATTTTTGAGAATTTTTCTAAGGTCTATTTATAGGTGTTTTGAGTGGTTTTCATAATAACATGCAATAATTATGTTTTCTCCTTTTTATTATTTAATGTATATTAGATTCCCACTACCACCTCCGTCTCCACTAGCAGGTGGTAGTGGTTTGACTAATGATTGCATGTTTTCCAGACGTTGGATCCCTTTTGTGGGTCCTTTGTGGGCCCCACATGTGTGTGAAAAGACCAAATTGCCCTTTTATGGAGAAAAATCCATTTTATTCTCCCGAGCTCGGAATTGAGCGTACTTAGTGGCGTTGAATTCGTATTTCTGAGTACATTCCAGATTTGGATGTCTCAGGTCTTGGTTATTTGTGAAATTACCATTTTTCCCTTTCATTCATTAAAATGGAGAAAAATACAGATTTTTCATCTGTATTCAGAAATTATCGTGCTTACAGTCATTTTGAAGCATTCGTAGCATATGTTTTTAATTATACATCTCTCATACCTTGATTCCACTTCTATGAGAAGTGCATATTTCATAACCCTAATATTCCAACCTAATTTTCATTGAAATTCTCAATTTTAATATTTATTTAATTTCTATATCAAAAATTTGGGGTGTTACAATAACCACAATGTTCAAAAGCCACTAGAGTGACAATAGATCACATCTTTCAAAAAATTTCTTATGAGCTAGACAACCCTAAGTCTCTTACTACTTGACTTTAAATTAAGATTAACAGTTGGGATTGCAAGCATACAAGGAATTTATTTGATTACCTAGGTGGGCCAAAGATCTAGTGATGACATCACTTCCTTATCTTATGAGGGTTCCTGTGGGGGCCCTTACTATCCATGTGATCCATTCCACTATAAAGTAGTAGGCATGCAATGCAATACATAAAGCATACTAATGCTTCCTATATATTATCCAACTAAGGGTTAGATAGGTACAACTAATGTAACAATTATAAGGGATGCCCTAATTCTATATGAATTATACTACCATCCAAATGTAAAATTACACTAAATGCAACTAAACTAAGAAAATAAAAAGAGTGTAAGGGATACTTACAGGGCGATTTTTTATGAAGATCAAGTGTGGGCCATGATACCCCACACTTGTCCTATTTTAATACAACTCATTTAAAATTTAAATTTAAATAATTGCACAATGGAGCCTCACTATAAGTTTCACTCAAAAATTAAAAACCCTAATCTACGAAGGCAAATAAATCCTAATTTGATGAAGTTGTGGCCCATAGGATTGTTGCTACTCCTTTTTTTTAATTTCTTATAAAATTAATTATAACAATAAGTACCAGAATTTAGGAAATAGAGTGATTATACACTAAAAAATGCTTAAAATTCTAAAACAATGCAATTCCCAAAAAAAATTTGAATTTTTGAATTTTTTTATCAAAACTCCATTGCGAGTCCCCGACAACTATGTCAAAAACTTATTGATTGTTTACAGTAAGTGCATGAGCTATTGTAGTACAACTGAAACAAGTACGAGTTAATCCCATGGGGACTCAACTTAAAATTTTGGAGTTTAAATAAAATTTAATTGACCAAAAATAAAAAAAATTAAATGATAATAAATTGTAAACTCAAATCTATTCAACTAATGAAAATTACATGAATCTAGGTTCAAAAACACAAAAAATTAACTAAATAACAAATAAAATTCACTTTCCCAGCTTCATTATGGAAAAAATTTTCAAATCGAGTGTCATAAAAGTTGATCGGCCTTCATCAATGTCTCATTGATACTTCTGATTAAGGATCAAAGGATTAAATTGTTCAAACTTTATAAAATCTTGATGATTTGGATGAAGGAAAGATTTTGGGTTTTGAATGACGTAGATCAAAATTTTGGATTTCAAATTAAAGATTGAGCTAAGAGTTGTCTTGAAAACAAAGTCTAGGAATTTATTTGAATTCTGATGAGAAAAAGGTCAGGAAATAAAGTGTGCTACTTGTTAAAGCTAAACCATTGATTCGGTTAAGTCTTAAACAAATAGGGTTTGGATTAACGTATTTCTAGATTAATCTAAGAATAGCACAAATCTTGGATAGGACAAACTGGAATAAGGAAAAACTAGGACAAGAAAAGGGATGAAAATGGAATTAAAATTAATGTTCAAAGGGCAAAATTAGAATTTTTTATTTTTAGATTTTAACCGAAAATAGGAGAAGATGCAGGAGGAAGAAGACAATGTAGATGCAAAAAAAACATGGAGGCAAGGAAAAGGGTGAAAATGAGTGGATAGGAATGGAATTTGTGGGAAACCCTAATTGGGTTTCCTTGTAACTTAATTATGGTGCAAAAAATGGTGAAGAACTAACAAGTACACATGGATTGGTAAAAGGAATGAAATACGATGATAATAAAAGGGGTGAGAAAGAACTGGAAAGAGATAAAACAACAGTGAAACTGGACTAAAAATGAAGAGGCAATAGGGGAAAAACAATAGAGGAGGCTGAGGAGAAACTACGGTGAAGAAAAAAAATGACCTGTGAACAGGAGAAAAAAGAGAATGAGAGAGACTAGTAATGACGAAAAGGTGGGAAATTGGTGAAGATGTGACTATTTGGAGAGAAAATAGAGATGAAATCAGAGACTAGTAGGGAAGAGAGCTGAGCAAAAAAGAGATGGATAGAGATAGTAGGTGAAATAGAGCAAAGAGCAAGAGTGAGAGTGAGAGTGAGAGGGAAACAGAGGTGAAGTGATGGAGACCGAGTGAGAAAGAGACAAGATGGGAGTCTGTCTATTCCAAACTATGGTGTTTGGTACGAAGAATGAGAAATAGGGAAGAAGAGCTGGGGTAGGTGTCCTGTTATGGAAGAAGAACCTGAGAGAGAGGAATCAAGAGAGAGAAGGATCCGGGAAGAGATAGGTGATAGGGGTGCTACAGGTCTTCCATTATTCTACGATGCCATGATGTAACTGATGAAGGGAGAGAGATCCTTACCGTGGTAGACTCGTGGGTCTTGCTTCCCTTATGCTCTCCTTTTTCAGCAAACTCCTCCTACATATTGTCCCAAATCTCCTCTTTTCAAGCATTCCTTTCCTAAGCAACTGTCCTAGAGCAACTCCTTAAAGGAAATAAAAGATCATGCCCTAGCCTAACTCTTTCCTTTTCCAAGTCTAAACCACCCAAAGAATATATTGTGTAGACCACCTTAAAGGAATCATCCAATGATTTCTTTCCTTTTCTCTATTTTCTTATGATATCATCATGTAAGCTCAAGAATGGCTCATCTCTCTCCTTTAGGAACTTCCCTTCTTTAAAACTTTCCGTACTCAAAAAGTTCCTCATTTCTTACCAATTATCCTTTCTTAATTAAAAACCATCTCATCTTACCTTGAGTGCTCTTATAGGATGATTTGGCACTGTTAAATTTGATCTAAGCTATCCTCTTCTTAATTTGGTTGATTTACAAACATAAGATTAAATTAGAATCATCTAAATAGTACATTGCACATATGATTAGCTTGATGATCATCTGACCATTAAATTTTACAAATCAATGGTTGGATGGTCAATTGTAACTAAAATGAAAATTTTAATCTAAAATTTCAAAATTGATTGATCATCATCATCAAGATCTTATCCCAATTATGGGTTGGCCACATGAACCTTATTCCTCCATTCCACTCTATTAAGTATCATGGTTTCATTTAGTCCTAAAGTTTTTAAATCCTTTCTCACTACTTCTATCCACATTCTTTTGGGCCTTCCCCTTGCCCTTTTAGAACCTTCTACTTACCTTGCCTCACTCCTACCTAGTGCCGTTTTGGGTCTCCTTTGGACATGTCCAAACCATCTAAGTCTAATCTATCTCATCTTGTTACCTATTTGTGCTACTCCTAAGTTTCCTCTAATGTTTTCATTCCTAATTCTATCCTTTCTTGTCTTGTCACTCATCCATCTCAACATCCACATTTCTACTACTCATCATATGAACATGATGTTTCTTAACTGCCTAACACTCTGATCCATAAAGCATGGCCAGTCTTATGGTCATCCTATATAATTTCTCTTTTAGTTTGAGTGTCACCCGCTAATCATACAAAACTCCAGATGTACATCTCCATTTGTTCCAACCTGCTTGGATTCTCTTAGATAAACTCCCTCTCAATCTCTCCACTCTCATTACTCATTGATCCTAAGTGGTCTTTTACAGGGACTTCTTGGTTACCAATCTTAATTGGTCTTCCACTCCTACTCCTCTCCTTGCTAAAATTACATTCCATATATACTATCTTAGTTCGACTAATTTTAAATCCTTTAGATTCTAATGCTTCTCTCCATAACTCTAGCTTTGTGTTTACACCCTCTCTAGTCTCATTAATTAAAACTATATCAATCTACAAATAGCATACACCATGGAATCTCCTCATGTCGATGTTTTGTTAACTCATCTATAACCAATGTAAAAAGGTATGGGCTTAAAGCCAATCCTTAATGCAATCCTACAATGATAGAAAAATCACCGGTCACACCACTAGTGGTCTTAACATTTGTTAGTGCTCCCTCATACATATCTTTTATTATGTTTATATATCCCCACAAAACCCCTTTCTGGCCCAACTCCCTCCATATTAACTCTCTAGGGACTCTATCATGAGCTTTCTCTATGTCAATAAAGACCATGTGGAGGTCATTCCTCCTCTCCCTATATTTCCCTATCAATTGTCTTAATAAGAAAATGCTTTCATGGTAGACCTCCTAGCCATGAAACCAAATTGGTTCTCTGGTACACTTGTCTCATGTCGTAGCCTCTTCTCCATCACCCTTCATAGTGTGGCTCATAAGTTTCATCCATTGATAATTAGTGAAGCTATATATGCCTCCTTTATTCTTATAAATTAGTACAATAGAGCTTTTCCCCCATTCATCCAGCATTTTCTTTGATTTTATAATCTTGTTAAACAACTTGGTCAACCAAACTACTTCAGTGTCTCCCATATGCTTCCGAACATCTATTGGTATACCATCGAGCCCCATGGCCTTTCCTAGTTTCATCTTTTTCAAGGCGTCTTTCATTTCAAGTATTATAATCCTACATTTATACCTATAATGTCCAATGTTATTTAGGTTTATAGTATTTTCAATCCGTATATTCTCATATCCATTGTCATTTAACAATTTCTGAAAGTAAGTTTTCCACCTTTGTTCGATCTCATCATCTTTGACAAGTACCCTCTGATCATCACTTCTAATGCACCTAACATGGTCTAAGTCCTTGCCCTTCTGTTCTCTTATTTTTGCAAGTTTAAACACATCTTTCTCACCTTCTCTTGATCCTTGTCTACTATAGAGGTCATCATATGCCTTAAGTTTAGCCTTACTCACTATTCTGTTAGCAACCTTTTTAGCATTCATATACTGTTCATTGTTTTCATTATTTCTAGTCTTCTACCATACTTTAAAGGACACCTATTTTTTTTTAATAACTTTTTGCACTATTTCACTCCACCACCATGTTGCCTTTATTAATTATTTTTTACCTTTAGATGCTCCTAAGACATCTTTTTCTATTTTCTTAATGGACTCAACCATATGAGTTCACATGGTGTTTACTTCTATTTTAGAATTCCAATTTCCTTCTATCACCAATTTATTTGTGAATGAGGTTATTTTCTCTCCTTTTAAGATACACTACTTAATTTTTAGATACATATTAAGTTCATTTCCTCTATGCCATCTGTTAATATAGATATACATAACCATTAATCTATGTTATGAGTTAAACTCTCACCGGGTATCGCCTTACAATCCTTACACATTGATCTTTCAGTATTCCTAAGTAGAAAAAAGTCTATTTGGATTTTATAGAGTCCATTTTTAAAGGTTATACAATGTTTATCCCTCTTTTTAAAGAATGTATTTGCAATGGCCAAGTTATATGCCAAAGAAAAATTGAAAATAGTTTTCTCCATCTCATTTTGTTCTCCTATACCATGCCCTCCATGTATCATATCATATCCTTGCTTTTCTTTTCTTACATGGTCATTTAAGTCTGCTCCTATAACTATCCCCTCATTGTTGCAAATTTCTTGCATGACTCACTCCATATCTACTCAAAACTATCTCTTAATTATATCTTCTAACCCTACTTGTGGTACGTATGCACTTATAACATTTAATAATCTGCTCTCCTAGAACAAGCTTTATTATCATAATTCTATTACTAATTCTTTTAACGTCCATAACTTTATCCTTTAATTTTTTATCTATTACTATTCCTGTGTCATTTCTGTTGTCATCCTTTCCTATGTACCAGAGTTTATACCCATCAAATTCTCTAGTTTTAGCCCCTTTCCACTTGATTTCTTGGATACAAGGGATATTAGCTCTCCTACATTTCATCGTATCTACTAACTCAAGACTCTTATATAATACCCCTACTTTTTAATTCACTTTATGTAAATTGAAGAAATAAAAAAGGAGAAATATAGAATTCAATATTCAAGATTTTAAAATTTTAAGAATAACTAATGAAATATATAGAATTGACCATTAAAACATCAATATTAGTAATCTACCCGAGAAAATGAATTCAGTGACAGTAAGTATGTTGAAATTGGAGTTTGGACCAAAATTTTGTAATTATTTTAATTAAAATATTTAACTTAAATTAATTATGAATAAAGTGAATAAAATTGATTACAAGTAGGACTCACGTGACGTGGCATGCAATCATAAGTAGCAATAAATGTAAAAGTAGTAATTTTATGTAATAATTACCGACATTTATAACTGATAATAATTGCATATAATAAATAATAAATTAAATGCAACTTAATTTCCCCTCTCTCTCAAACACCCCGCCACCAATCAGCACGCTCGACCCGAGGATGCACCGAGCAGTGGACCCACTGGTCGACGATCCATGTGATGCCACTACGATTACTAGTGGCCCTTCCTCCTCTCCCCTCCCTTCTCTGGTGAGCTCCCACCGTCAAAGCCCCTCTGATTGGGCCTTCTCTTTGGTGCGGTTTGAACCAACTAGCCGACTAGTGCCCGCATCCGACTGATTCTCCCTTCTCTCCACCTCCCTCTCTAGTGCAAGCGCAGAAGAACCCACACGCAACAGCCGGTGCCAAAGTTCTCTCCCTCTCTTTCTCTCTCTTCCATCCGTTCCCTTCCTCTCAGTTGCCAATGGCAACGGCCTACCAGCACTGCCGACCTGACAACCCAAGCAGGCTATCGAATCCACTGTGCTAGAACCTCCTTCTTCTCTCTCCAACCTAACAGTGTCCTTCTCTGGCGCACGTGCCCTCTCCTTCTCCACATCTCCCCTAACTTCCCTCTCCGAACAGCCACCATATAGGCTTACCTTGCCTCCCCCTTTCTTCCATTTGCACAGCCCGATCGCCTGCCTGAGCAGGCTGACCATGGCTGAAAGTCCATCTCCCATCTCTCTCTCTCTCTCTCTCTCTCTCTCTCTCTCTCTCTCTCTCTCTCTCTCTCTCTCTCTCTCTCTCTCTCTCTCTCTCTCTCTCTCTCTCTCTCTCTCTCTCTCTCTCTCTCTCTCTCTCTCGCACGCCGGTGCACACAAATTGGTAGTGAAAACCTATGTTTTTCCCCCACCCATTCCTCTTTCTCCAGCACAACCTATCTTTCAAACCAGCCATCGTTTAAGGACCTCACCATCTCCCTTGCCCAGCGCCTCTCCCTCTCTATGGTCAGGCTCCAATGGCAACTGAACCAGCAGTTACCGGCCACCACCAGCCACCGCTGCCCCATTCTCCCCTTCCCTCTTTATGTTTGGTATGGGTGGACCCTATCATATCCTTGAACTTTAGCCTCTTCTCTTGCTCAATCTAGGAGGGAACTCATTGATTAGAGATGTTCATCATGATTGTCACAATCAATTTGGCCATTGGTGAAGATCTGATAGTGATTTGAAGTTGATAACAATGTATGATCACGATCAAGTTGATTTATAACCAATTTGACCCTCCTTTGTCATCTAGCCCATGATCTATCATCAAATGTCATATCCATGACCAAATCAGAAAAACCCCACATCATCTAACTATTAATCAATCACTAGAACCCAAATCTACCACCAACTTGACTTTTCATCACGATCAAAACATTGATAGGCTAATAGATGCTAGATTTGTGACCGATCTATAGCTTTTAGATTATCTAACCTCTCAATCAGCTACCTAACACCTAGATCAACCACTAATTTGAGCTTCTATTTAGATTCGACCACGAATCCAATACCTAATCTAAGCCGTTCATTCTTGAATTTTTGGATTGTGATGATGTGTGACATAATAATATGCCTAGTATGAGCTCATGACTATTATATATACCCAATGTTGACTGGATAGATATGTGGACCTAGTAGTGGCTGGGCGTATGTGGACCAGCAGTGGCTAGACAATTATGATTATATATATATATATTATTTCACCAGTTTGATGCTATTAACTCTCATTGCTATTCAAAAGTCTCATTTGATACTTTGATCATGATTTGTACATGACATTGTATCACTAAATGTTTTTATGATGTTTTCACCTATTATAAAGTTTACGCGAGATTCTAATTGTGATTTGAATATAACATCACACTGTTGGATTTATTCCTAATATTTAATTAAAGTGCTTCGAGATTTTATATTGGAAAGTTTGTAATTATGTTAAATTTAATCCTGCAAAGTATTGATGCTAATTATTTTAATGTGTTGAAATTATTATTATATTACAAAAGAAATTGTTTTATTTTGTTTTTCATATGCATCTTATTCCCCTACCAAACATAACTTGCTAAGGCATTATGTTATTTGCCTCGGATATTGAGAGACAGATAGGATAGATGAGGAATTAAACGAGTAGCTGGTCAAGACATCAAGAAAATAAGGGGTATATTTTAATTCTACTTGGACTGTATATGTACATTTGTAGTATTTGGACTGGATTATAATGATGCAAGGACTATGGCGGTCAACTAGATGGGTCCTAAAGAACTAAACTTGTTTTTTTAAAAAGGTTTACTTGAAAAAATAAAAAAAATTATTTGAGTTTTCAAATTTTAAATATCAAACTAAATCATAAATAAGTAAGTAGTGAGTTAATGATTGACACTCGGGATTTTAAAAATGAAATTCATTGAAAACATTTTTCACTGTTTTGTTTTTGAAAATGTTTTTCAAAATTGAGTTGCCACTTTTCGAAAAGAATTGGAAAAAATTATTCATAAAAACCTGGGTCATCACATCTTACCTATTAATGTCCCTATAGTCCATATGGCGTTATGAATCTTATGCTCTTGAAATAGCCTATTTACCCACGCACTTCTCAACCTCCACAGCATAAACCCATGCTCACTTTTCACTACACTTGGGTTCTGATGTAACACATCACTTCTGAGAGGACTCTATAGCAGCCCTTGCTCTTTTTTCACTACGCCTAGGATCCGATGTAATTAAATGCTAAATTAAAGATATTTTAGCCAAGATTGAACACTTAACAATCAGTTATTTAGACTTGAAATTCTAATTGCTTTTTTTTTTTTATGAGATCAAGAGCAAGCAAAACTGAGGCACGATCTCTACATAAAAATTACGACCGGAATATTAAACATAGCCTATTGCAATCTGCTCAAATTTCATTAAAAAGTCTCGTTTACTATATTCTTGCAATGAAAGCCTCTATGTAAAGCCATCTTAGCACGGTGCCTTGCCCATACATCTATCTTCCTATAATGCATATGAGTCGGAGTAGGCGATGATCAGATGCGTGATCCACCAATAACTTCTAAGGAATACTACAAGTCAAAGTAGGCGATGATTGAAAAGCTCCAGCATCCAAACCATTTTACGCATGCATCCAATAAAATGCCTCGTAGGTAAAGACAACATTATAAGTGGACACATATATACGATATATATGTGCCACGCAAAACAGGCCACTCATTAAATGATTTGTCCCAAGCGTTCAAAGGCGTGCCACCTGCATAGATTGGTAGATTTTGCTAGTCAGAAGACCCTAGTTCATGTATTAGCAACGTTTTAAATCATCCTCTACGTTAAGTAGAAAGTCGGGAGTATTTTCAGTTGATTAAGACCATAATACAAATATATTATTGAGAGGTGAGTACCTACAAAGAAAATACAGTAGTTAATTAATTTAAATAAATTAAACATAGTCCACCCTATGCAAGTGGGTCATTTTCTACAAAAGAAAGAAATTTCCTTTTTCTGGTCTTTCCTTTTGCATGGGTGTAATACCATAACTAGAAGAAGAACCTGAAAATAACCATGTAGAGAAGAAAGAAGACCACCCTTCAGCAACGCCATGCAGAAGCTGCAATTATGGCTCTATCTTGCCACCCCAAGAGCAAGCAACCCCTATCCTCAGTTAGCCGATAACCATCACAAGGGTACAAACCAAGCAAAATCTTTGACTGAGTAACTGCATTTGCACTCAATGGCACACCTTTAAACCCTTTCCCTTCCATAATCTTTCTCCATTTCTCAAGCCTTTCATGTCTTTCCACCCTCTCCGGCCCTTCACACGCCACAATATTCCGAATCTCAGGTGCAAAGATATACTGCTCGACCTTAGCCCGCTCTGGTGAATCAGCCGGAAAAGTTGCATCCAGAGAATCAAATATAGCTGAATAATAGTGCAACGCCTCTAAAAACCGACCCAAAAAGTAAGGTCCATTGTGACTTGCTTCTTGTTCAACAAGCGTAACTATATTAGGGGCCTGATCACGAATCATCCCAATAAGATTGCTGAGATAATTTCCAGCGACTCTATGTAACCGATTGACTGAATTCACAGCGAGAGCCTCGCCGACTCGTCGGTGAAACATGTGGGGTTGTAAATCTTCAATTCGTTCTCCAACTGGGTGAAACTCAAATGGGACGTGGAGTGTGTGGGCCAGCTCACTTAGCCTGCGTCCGGTTTCTCTGACAGATTCGGGGGGTGAGCCAACTCCAGTTATCCGGAGAAACGGAGCTCCGCCAGGCCGGGCAGCTAAGGCTTGCATGAAGGCGGGCCATTGGTATCCTTGGAGTATGTCAAGATCTATTACGTGGACTCTTTCTTCAGCTTCAAAGGCTTCGAAGATTGCTTGGTTGGCTGTGAAGTGGGCAAATTTTATGTAAGGGCATGCTTGGTAGAGAATTTGGTAGATTTTGAGGGTTTCTAGGGAGGTCGGGGGATAGCAAGTGAAAGGTTTGGTGGTCGTGGGAGAGGTGGTGATGGTGGCAGTGAGTCGGGCAGTCAGGGCTTCCGTGAAGCAAGAGGCTACTCTTTGCATGGAGTCTCCTAGGGGCGTGACAACTCGGTTGAGGTGGTGGAGGAATCGTCGGGCCAACATGTAGTCGTCTTTGGCAACTGCTTCAGCGCATGCTAAGAGGAGGTGAACTAGTTGCAGGCCACTGTCTTGTTCCTGTGGGGCAGACATTTAATTTTAGATTAAGGAAATGACATTCTTTGTATAATGTTTCAAATATGGGTTCTAGTCTCTGGCTTATTTTTATGGTTTACATTTCGTGTCTATGTCTTGAGAGGCTGTTGCAATGGTAGGTTAACTGTTCTAACGATAGCTTAACGTGGTTTAAGAATTGTACAAGTTGACTTGAAACTAGTCCAAATCAACTCGACTTGGTAGCAAATTATAAGTCAATTCTTCCAGCTACTCCTTGCACTGCAAAATATACGAAAACAGATTTGAGGAGGACCCGGTGGGCAACATCAAGCTCTCAAAACAATTTACATTGCAAATATCTTCTCATAGATGGGCCATGTCCCTAAACTCACACACCTATGGATGATCCTACTTTTGTTTTTTAAGCTGTTTGATTAGCAACAATTTTACTACCATCCATTTTGGAACTCGAAATTGCTCAAAGAATAAAATGGTGGTATCATTCAAAAGTAAGTGATTTTTTAGCTGGGTTCATCATGGCAAGACCATTAAAATGAATGGTTTAGATTATCAAGAAAGTGGGCCTTGGGATAACGGTATCACAAAACCCCAAATGAGGGTATCCTAATAATCGTAAGAGGCGTGGAGATATCATTTTTCTTTTATGTAAGCAAAATAAAGGATAGTGGATGTCATTCTAGTTCCTATTAGCCACTTTTTTTGGCTCACATGTGCCACGTAAACACAAGAAAATCGCCAAATCCTCGACTGTTAAGTCCCATTCATCGCCATTGATTTTATCTTGGCCAGATGATATTGTATATCATTGACTCGTGATGCCTTGGTTTAGGGCTCTCCCAACAGAGATCATGAATTTTTTGAAAGTTCAGAAGGTGAGATCCAACATACATTTCCCGTGGACCCTGAACGCTAACCATCGAGCTAGATCCTAGACCAACACTACAACCTCTGTATAATTTTTGTAACTCAATCCAACATTTGATGGATGCACAAGATTCACTCCATCTTTTTTCTGTTGTCAACAAGATTTCACTTTTTATTTTTGGAAGTTTAACAATTTTCAGTGATAGAAATCATGCCGCATGACTTTATCTAGAACGACCACGCTGGAATTATGAAAAACATAGAACGAGGTTTTATCCATGGAAGACTATCCTTCAATCATTGTGCAGCTGATCTTAGATTTTCATTTTTCCACCTTCCTGATATTCCCTCCAACTATGCTTTGAATGAGAGAGAGAGAGAGAGAGAGAGAGAGAGAGAGAGAGAGAGAGAGAGAGAGAGAGAGAGAGAGACCTGCCCAGGACCCGAAGAGCCAGAACCCATCAACCCATGATCAAGGTTCTCTTGGTGGTGCTGCTGCTGCTGCTGTGAGTGTTTCTGTATTGTCGCTGGTGCTGCTGCGGGTGATGGTGATGGTGATGGTGATGGTGCTGGTGCTGGACGAGGCGGTGGAGGTGCAGTTGCATATGACATTTGATAAACATCCCTTTCTTGGTTTATCTGCAAACCAGCCTGAATGGTATCATTCATTGATCCACAAAACCTGGAGTTCAGTGGTGGAAGACAGTCCAACATGCCCGGAAGCAGGGTCGGCATCTCGAAGCTATCCGTTGAGCACCCGAGACTAGATAATTTCATAGTCGGATAAGGCCCAAAACTCTCTCTCTGATATTCATCCAAGAACCCATCTACAGCTGGTAAAAGAAGGTTTTCAGGTTGAGTAAACTGAGAAGAATTAAACACTTTATGAAGCGGACTCTGAGGTTTCCCTTTCTGGCTAGTATTGCAGAATGCTCCCATCTGCGTGGAATTGCATGAGGGCGGAGAACAGCTAAGCAAACTCTGGCCATGCATTGGTTGAACAAAGCTGTAGTTTTGATTGTAAGTAGCATGTAGTGGTGACCTCTTCGGTGAAGAAATCATGAATTCCCTCTTTGGCGAAGAAATCGTGAATTCTCTCTTTGGCGAAGAGATCATATAGTCTCTTTTTGGTGAAGAAACCATATAGTCCCTCCTTGGTGAAGAAACCATATAGTCCCTCCTTGGAGAAGAGATCATGAAGTCGACACTGGAGTCAATCTGATCAGCAAACAGTGATTCCCATAACGAACTATCGGGTGATTGGACTTCAACTTCGACATCATCGAATTTGAGGTTTTGAAAGGACAAGGATGAGGGGTTTTGATTGTTTTGATCATATTCAGAGGTAACAATGTTTGATTCCGAAACTGAAGCCGTTGGCGAAGCTGGTTGTGGTTTAGAGCATGACAAGCTTTCAGTCTTGAGAGTCCCCATGCTACCACAAAGAGAGTTAATCATCTTTCTTTCTTAGAAGAGAATGAAATATCGATACCCAAAAGCCTGAAAGAACCAAGTCTCCTTGGAAAAGAATGCTCAACCTCTCAAACCAAAGCTTGCTTTATTCATTCTCTCCCTCTATATTGTAAAGTGGAATCTCCCTCACCGGTTCAAAATTTTTCGTATATTCACTTCCTCAGCGTTCAAAGGTGGTATTCTCTCCCTCAAAGGTTCAGAGGTAGTATTCTCTCCATCAATGTTCTAAGTTGGTGTGGTGAAGGAGAACTCTTTTCTTTTCTACTCAAGGAATGGCTTTGTCTCTTTGTACAGTCTTCGGTTGAGGTGGAAAGGAATTTAGAGACAGAACTCAATTCTGACTCCACGCATTTGGAGTTTTTTCATGATTCACCTCCATTTTATCAGCGTTTCAAAGTAGAGCTGTTTTCTAAAGCTTTAGTTTGTCATGTTGGGTGCTTGATTGAACAGTCTTTTGCTACTTCCTATGGCTTAGAGATGCAGAAAAAGACAAGAATGCATGGACGTTGGGCCTACTTTCCTTGGGCCGGCCCAATGGTGAGAAACAAGGCAGTTGGAGGGGATTTAATAGTTTTAAATGGGAATTTTTTATTATATTATTAGAGGAAAAAGGGTCTAGAATGAGTGAGGTTGACAGAGGAAGATGGAGGAAATGAGAGACAAAAAGGGACCATTGCCAATGCCGTCGCTTGTGGCGTCGGTGTCGCCGCCTGGGCCTTGGATTTGCCAAAGGAATGGAGCGCTTGGACCTCTCTCTTCTTTTGCAGTCTCTCAAGCGGAATCCGTACATGAGAGAGAGAGAGAGAGAGAGAGAGAGAGAGAGAGAGAGAGAGTCATTTCTACGGGTTGTAATTCTTCATTTTACAGAGCACCTTTAAAGGAGAATTATGTCAGATCATACAGCCTTACTCCGATGGCCATACGCACGGCGCCACGCGCCTAATCTTATTTTAAGCTAGTCATTTTAAAATCAAGAACGTCATCCTTGATCGTATCCAGTCGCCGGCTGGCATGCATACTTAGTTGGCTTTATATAGGATCCATGAATTATAACAGCCCATAATAGCAACTTCGTCAAATCTGAGGCAAAGAGAAGAGTGCAATAATCAAGACCATTTTATGTGATGGTCGGCTCCTGAGAAGACAAGGAAATGCATGGGGGCGTAAAGGTAAATGTGGAGCATGACGTGTCTGTAGCATTTCTCAATATATCACCTGTTTGGATCAGCAAAAAATTGGGCCTCTATTCGAAGTAGAATCACTCCTGTCCTCGCTTGGCGCAGTCTTGACATGCAACGGACCAGGGAACTCCTGCAGATATCCCCTTAAAAACATTTTGTGGATGTCCATCAGGAAGTTGTGCTTAGAGCTATTTGTCGAAGGGGATCCAATGGCTAGACAACCTTTTCACCCATACACAACTGTTCAAACTCAACAAATCAACATGACTACGTAGTAGGCTGAAGGACTCAGTGAGAGCTAAATGAAAACTGGAGGACAATGTGCTTCTTGGCATTTGACGTGTGACGAAACTCAATAATGCTTTTCGGCGGTATGAGATTGTCTTTTCAAGTCTACTTGGATGTACTCTTGGCTACGAGTTAATTTGTAGCAATGAGCTGCGCTAACTCATGTGAATTTGAATTGATTGCACCACTTGTGAGCAGAGCAAAGTTACCAGAATATGAAACGAATTCGAGAAACGATGCTTGAAACGAAAACATGAATCGCGGTGAAAAATTATTTGTGAAATATGAAACATTTTTTAGTGAGAAGCATATTTTTAGAATATAATATGATTTAATGAGTGTCATACTTATGATTTAATTGAATGTCATCGTTTACCTTTTCTTTGTTGAGTCCCACTAAGAGTACGTGCTCTAAAGTACCTGAAGAAATATACACCATTATTTTTTCATTTTTTTTTAAAAATCTAAGCCATTAATCATGAAGGTAACCCCTAAATAATTAATGCATTCAGATGATCCGAACAATGTAACCCCTAAGAAATTAATGCATTTAGATGATCCTAACAATTTGTTTTGGGTAGTCTTTGAAAATACTTAAAAAAATCAATGGTATGATTTTTCAAGACAAATAAATATAAGATCAAATAATTCAATGAACATGGAATCTGATATATATATATATATATATATATATATATATATATATATATATATATATATATATAGCCAATATAAGCCATTCGGAACATGATGAAAATGGCTTAGATCTACAAAAACTATAAAATGAAAAAGAAAAAAGGGTGGTGTATACTTTACTCTCTCTCTATATATATGTGTGTGTGTAACAAACACAACATGCAAGTACACGTGCACTTACTAGCAACATAAGTAAGAAAAAGAGCAATTAGGGAACATCTTTGGGAGCTGAAATAAAAAATTCAACATACGCAAACTGTTGTGGAGGAAGCGGAAACGAGACAATTATCACCACCTATAGTCGGGCCACCAAAAGACTTGACTATGGTGATGGACAGAAGTCATAGAACAACTCAAGAGGAATTTAAAAGAGATTGTCAACCCCAAGGAGACCATTACACGTTCATAGAGATGTTCATAAACGGAAAATTGACAATGGAAACCTTGATACACAAAGTGGTACTAAAGTTAGAACCCACAAATCAGTTACAAACCTGGACAAGGGATACTTTGCCTTCAAGTATACAAAAGAAGAAGGCATTTGGTGACTTAGACTAAATGGACCATGGAAAATTACAAATACGTACTTCTTGAATGATGGAAACGAAGGTTTAATCATAGAAAGCAAAAATCACCACCGCAACAATATGGTTACAATTCCCACACCTAGTTGTTTAGTATCGGATATAAACAACGAATCTTTTCTTCTGAGCTAACAAATAGGAAAACCTATGCGAATAGATATGTATATTGATGTATGACAACCCAAAAGGCGCCATGACTAAGGGAAGGTATGCCAAGATATGTGTCTAAGTTGAGTTGGAAAAACCAGTACCCTCAGAAATTTATAGAGGATAGAATATTTCAGTCTAATGACAACACTTAGCATGTGAATTCATGGCAAAACTATGCATAAGGTCTAGGAGTACATCACTTAACTCCAATCACTATGCTACTCAAACCTCATCCATGGTAAAAGAAAGTTTGATTGAATCACAAAATAGCAACTTAGAAACCATTAATCATAATGAAAATCAAGACCAATCTGAGCAACACGATAGTTCCAAGAAGGAGATAAAAAACCTCCAACAACCAAAAAATAGTCATGGAGAAAAAAGTGTTACAAAGGAATTGCTTCGCCGGTTAAACTTAGAAGACCCAGTAAATGAGACAAGTAAGGAAGGAAAGATAGTGAAAACGATAATGAAAATCTTATATGATCAATAGACAAATAGCAATAATGGTAATCAAAGTGTAGGCCAAGCATATCAAGCCTTTAAGGATCACTCAAAAGCAAAATCGAATGAAGCAGTAGGTCAACCAGGAGTAAAGGAGAAGGATTAAGTACTTAACCTAGGCCAGCAACAACAAGAGAATGAAGGTAATGAATCAAGTCATCCAAGTGCATGGACCATATAAGAAAAAGCAGCAGCATGATGATGAAAGAGATGAAGTTAGCATCAAAGCATTCTCTTTCTTCATTGCTTTGGGAACAAAGGCAAACATGTAAGAATAATATTGCATACTTAGATATATCTTTCAGAGACCAATATTAGGATAAGTTCAGTTATGTCCAAAGTTTTGACTAAAAACAGCCTCCAAAATGTTGCACCTATTAACTTAAGTATTAATGAGGAAGTAAATGTGGAAACTACTATTGGAAAAGAAAAAGAAAAAAGAATCTCCATAGTTATCTCATATGATTTGGTAACCACCTTAAGAATAATTTTCTTCATAATTATCTCCTATAATTTTATTATCATTTCTTCTCCATAATTATCTCTTACTTTCTTATAATTTGACTACTATGGTGAGTAGGGTGTATACACTATTTAGCTGTATTTTAACATTGTAATATATAATAACCATATTTGGATTTATGGCTAGCAAGCTTGTATGTTATATATTCGATCTTCTACATTAATGAGAATACTCAAGCTGCATTTTATTAATTTTCATGGTAGCAAAGTAGGTTATCAATGATAATATGTTAGCCTAAAAAACTAGCTTATTCAATGAGCAAAATATTTCACTCCATGGCTAACGACAAGAAGAACGCAGGTGATGAAATCATCACCATAAAAAACTGATAGTCAATAATCCGTAGTAGGGGATGTTATTGCTCCTACTATCTTCAATCTTTAGACCATCTAAGATTGATTTTGTCATAACCCCATTGGATGAGAGCAGTGAGAATTATTTTACCTAGAGGAGTAACATGATGAATGCTCTGGATTCCAAAGTAAAAACTGGCTTTGTGGATGGGTCGATTGGCAAACTAGATGTTCGTTCCTAGGATCTCTTGCCATGGGTCAAATGTAATGGCCATAGTGCCCTTGTGGTTGGTGAACTCCATAATAGAGTTGCCTATGTTGAAAAGGTGATGGAAATTGAGCAAGAATGGAAGAGCATTTCTCGAATGAAAATGCATTGAGAATATATGAGCTGAGGCATGCAATCACACTTTTACATCAAGAAAAAGTACTCATGCCATCCTAGTATGAGAAGTTGAGAGGATTATGGGAAGAGCTGCAAGTGGTCAATCTAGTGCCGATTTGCATTTGGGGATTTGTGAGTGGCGTGTCTAGGAAGATGTAAGCCATGAGAGAAAGCAAGAAGGTCCATGATTTTTTTATGGGTTTGGACAATGGGTTTAATACAATACAGTAGCAAAACCTAAGCAGAGAGCCACTTCCTAGCTTGAGATGTGCCTATGAAATTCCAATGCAAGAAGAAAGAAAGAAGCCTTGGCGGCTTTGAGAGTTCTAAAAGTTGAGGCCACAATACTTATGGCTAAATGCTCAACAATTACACTAGTTGCTAGTATTGGACAATAAGGGCCAAAGTGGGAGAAGCCCATGTGTGACCACTGTAAGAAAGTGGAGCACCCCAAGGAACATTGTTATGAACTTATCGGGTATTTACCACACTGGACAAAGAAGCCTAATAGACCCTCTCAAAAGAGGATGCCTTCCATTCATTCACATTTGTCTAGTGCAACAAATGTTATCCATTTAGACTCATGTGCCCAATTAGTAGATCACACAAGTTTTAACTACAAATTAGATTAGTCATCCATGATCCCACGCTTCACAGACACTCACTATTAACAATTGATGAACCTTTTGGGTAACAATGCAATTGTGAGACCATTGGCCAATCTTACTAATTTTTCTATTATGATAAATACTTCAATACCTTGGATTATTGATTCAGGAGCAACAGACCACTTTATTTGTACACAAGAATTATTAATAAACAGCATAGCACGCCCCAATATATCACTTGTGTGCATTCTAAATAGAAACATGGTTCATGTGCATGCCATAGGCAGCATGGTGCTAGGAGAAAAATTCACTCTAGATTGTGTGCTTTGTGTTCCACAGTTTAATTGGAAATTGACAAAATATTAGAATTGTACTCTAATATTTCATTCAAACATTTGTTTTATATAAGACTTACCCTCGATGAAACTTATTGGAGTGGATAGAGCACGAGATGGCATGTACCTCCTAAAACCATTAAAAGAGAGTGCAACATTATTAGCCAACAGGTAGTTGGATATAGTTCTTTGGCATCGACATCTGGGCACTAACTAATGGACAGGATACCTCAAGTTTCAAGTTTTCCTCCTTCATACAATTCATAGTAGCTTTATTTGTGATGCTTGCCACAAAGCAAAATAGACTAGATAACCTTTTCCAATTCAAATTAATAAAGTAACAAAAGCTTTTTATCTAGTCCAATGTGATATATGGGATCCCTACAAGACATCTTCTCATTTCAGAGCATATTATTTATGTAGCATTGTTGATGATTACAGTAGCTCAACTTGTCTTATGAAGTTTAAGTTAGAAACTTGTTATTATTTGGTGTATTCTACAATTTGGTGAACACACAATTTTATTTCCAAGTTAAAATTCTACAAACTAATAATGGACCTAAATTTTAGCATAAAAATTTGTTGCAATATCATTTTTATGATCATGGTATTGAACATCAAACATCTTGTGCAAATACTCCACTAGGAAAGGGGGTTGTAGAAAGTATAGACATCTTTTGGAGGTCGCTAGGGCATTGAGGTTCCATACCAATTTGTCGATATCCTTTTGCGTTGAATTTGTGCTCACTGTGGCTTATTTGATCAATAGAATGCCAACAACTATTTTAAATAATAAAACACACTATGAAACTTTACTTGGCAAACCACCTTCATATGAACTCATTAGGACCTTTGGACGTCTTTGTTACGCACATATTTATAACAAACCTTGAGACAAATTTGTTGCACAGTCTCATTATGGTAATTTTATTAGTTATCTAGCCAAGTAGAAGGGATGTAAGATATTTGATATAGAAACAAGGAAAATATACATTTCTCAAGATGTAACATTTCATGAAACTCATTTTCCTTATGAACAGTGTACTAATGCATGGAGACAGATAATTAAGGTCATTGGGTGAGGTGGACTAAGACTATAAAGAACCCTCATTATTGAAGACACTTTGTAAGAAAATGGGCTTGGATAATAAGCAACAGAAATGGCACACAAGAACCTGTAAGCCCATTGGTGCAACCAAGTCATCTCACATTTGAAAATGACACCACAACACCATGAGCAAGCATGCTAGCTAGCCCTCTTGTTGAGATGCAAGTAGAGCTAGAACAACATTCAAGTGTTCCCCATGAGATAAATGCTAGTTTAGATGCATTTGCCTAATATTGTAAACATTTTAGTGTCTTAAAATGAGAACAGAGATTTGTAATCATTGCTCGTACATATAACAAACGGGAAATGAGCTTGAAATTTTTCACAGACACTCATAGGTTATGAGTTCACTTTGCCACTCTCTCTCAGGCCACCCCATGTATTCATGCCATGGGCTAACTACACAGTATATCCTCTTACACATTATCTTTCCTATTTTCTAATGCTCACAAGGTGTTTCTAGTGGTCATCACGTCTATCAATGAGCCAATCTGCTTTTCTCAAGCCATAAAAGCATTCACATTGGTGGGATGCTTGGAAAAATAAATTGCAGCCCTAAATGAAAATCACATCTAGACCTTAAAGCCCTTGACACATAAGAAACAAGCCATTGACTCCAAGTGGGTCTACAAAGTGAAGTACAAGCCAGATGGTAGCATTAATAGATACAAAGCCTTTTGGTTGCCAAGGGATTCACTTAAATCAAAGGGGTCAACTTTCATGAGACATTTGCACTTGTAGCCAAATTGGTGACTATACAATGCTTATTGGCAACAGCTTCAATTTGCAACTAGGAACTCCATCAACTTGATGTCAATAATGTGTTTCTTCGTGGAGACTTGGATGAGGAACTTGAAGATTCCTCAGGAGTTTGCCAAACAGGGAGGAGCATTGGGTCCACCGACTACGAAAATCTTTGTATAGTCTACAAAAAGCACAAAACTAGTATAAAAAATTCACCACATCTCTTCTCGATATTGATTCTCATCAATCCCAAGTAGATTACTCTTTGTTTACATATTCCAAAATAGCCTCCTTCATAGCTATTTTGATCTATATCTATGATCTCATTGTAGCAGGAAAATCATCCTGAGAAAATCATTTGTTTGAAGAACCATCTTGATGCCAAATTTCATATCAAAGACTTTGGAAAACTTAAATAATTTCTTGGAATTGAGGTAACAAGGTTGTCCATGGGTGTAGTCTTGAGTCAGTGAAAGTATGTGCTTGCATGTTGGGTGAGAGTGACATGATGAGAATTAAGCCTAGTTCTTTCCCAATTGAGCAGCAACATAAGTTATCAATTGGTTTCAGGCCCCTATGTAGTGGTCCAGACCAATATTGTCACCTTGTTGCCCACTCCTTTACCTAACCATAACACAATCAAACATTTGTTATGTAGTACACATCTTAAGTCAATTTATGCACAACCTATGCTAATTTAATCTAGATGTAGCCATGCATTTAATGTGTTGTCTAAAGGGTAAGTCATGTCAAGGCATTCTTCTTACTTCATATAGTGTTTTTCCATTGGAAGCTTATTGAGATATTGATTAGGCTAGATGGCCCATAAGCAGGAGGTCCACCACTAGTTATATCATGTTTCTTGGCTCCTCACCCTTCTCTTGGTGATCAAAGAAGAAAACCATAGTATCACAGCCATCAGCAAAGGTCAAAATACAAGAGCATGGCAGCCATAACAAGTGAGATCATTTGGCTTCATCCTCTCTTGCAAGACCTGCATGTCTCTCATCAAGGGTTGGTCCCATTATTTTGTGACAACCATGTAGCTCCACATTGTTACCAATCTAGTGTTTCACAAAAGGGCCAAGCATATTGAAATAGAATATTTTTATTCATGAATGGATATAGTTTGAGGAGCTAATCACACATGCCATTTCTACTCTTCATCAATTGGCCAACACCTTTCTAAGGCTTTAAGAAGAGATCAATTTCATCATTTGCTAACCAACTTGGACATTTCAACACTTGATGCACCAACTTGAGGGGGAGTATTGAAAACAATTTTCTCAATAATTATCTCCTATAATTGTGTTATTATAATCAAAGATAATCTTCTCCATAATTATCTCTTTCTTGTAGTTCGATTATCATAGTGAGTAGATTCCATATAGAATTTAGCTATATCTTAGCATTGTAATCTATTGTAACCATATTTAGATTTAGGGCTAGCAAGCTTTTACATTATATATTCAATCTTCTACATCAATGAGATACTTAAGCTAGCTTTTGTTAATTTTCAACTACCACATTAGGGATAGGAGAGAAATCTAACAAATTAAAACATTTGTACTCAAAAGATGTTGCAATAGAGAACGAATAAAGGATAGCTTTGAACTTAATACTATATTGATGGAAAACCATGGGAATCAACCAATCAAAATCACCCAATACTTAGACCTAGGCCATGTGGAGCCAGTTTTTTACAATAAGCAAGACATCAAAATGATGCAAGCCCAACTTCACTACTTTCAAACATCCTCAGGCCACCAAACCTAATAATTCAAAACTTTCCACCTTTCATGCAAGCTAAAGGCATGCACAACATGCCTTTCATCAATAATCCACCACCTCAATTGAGCCTAACACAACCAAAAACACTTTGCTACCAATTCAAGCACAGAACAAGCAAGAAGCCCATTTTGTTGTTCATAATGGACTCCTCTATCTAGCAAACTGAATAAGCACAACTACAACGAAAAAGGAAATAGCAATCATGGAAATGAAATGTAATGTTAAGTGATTTTAGCTTGACAAACTCAGCTAGGTACACACCCTAATCTTACTATTTAGTTATGAAAGTCTTGACTTGGAGTAGTAGAAGTGCTAGGAGAGCACCATTTTGAATGGCATGCACACACATATATAATTAATCAACACTACTCTAATATTGTTTTCATTGTGGAGATGGGAATTAAAAAGTTCCCAAGATGAAAGGCTTCTCCACAACATAGTCAAAACTATAAAAGACATGTTATTATGGGCTCTAATGGGTTGTCAAACAAATTGTTTTTTTATATGGAGACAAGAAAACAATATAGTTAACAAATAACAAACAACAAGATGGGAGATCCATTAAAAACCAAGGTTAAAAGACTACAAAAACCAAGTTGTGTACTTTTAGTCTATGTGATCTAAGACCAATCAAACAAACAAAACTTAGTAATTCTTTAGAATTACTACATCATGCATACAAGACTCATATACTATAGCAAGTGACTTTAACTGCATCATGACTTAAAAGATACAACAGGTGGCCAGTTACCTGAACTTTTTCTTTGGTAGAAGAAAAGAATTACAAAGAAAATCACTCACACACATTCTTAAATCTAATCCTTAGCCTAAGTGAAAACGGAATGACTCATTATGGAGTTCATTATTAATAAGAAACTGGCATTTTTAAGGAGAGAGCTTAGTAAGTGGAACAAGATAACATTTGGAGACATTAATAATAAGGTTAAGAACTTAATAACCAACTCTTTTATATCCAATCACATGACTCCATCAATCATGAGGCTAAAGCTGGTACATTTGCACAAGTAAACATAGTCTTGAGAAAGCATGAAACCCTACTTGAAATAAAGAGCTAGAGTACAATGGCTGTAGGAACAAACAATAGACGAAGAAAACATAAAATCTAGGTGTTAAAATTTTACAAGGAAACATTGCCACAAACCAAACTACTATTGAAAAAGTCTTTAGGGGCCACTTCTTCAACATTTATATGCTGCAAGGAATTAACGACTAATTTACCATAGTTGATAACATTAGTATTAAAGTTCCTGACATGCACTAATGTTAAGTGTTCAATTTTGGTCAAAATACCCCTAATTTAGTGTTCAATTAGAGCATTTAGGCCATTAATTTCAAGATTTTACATAAAATATTTCATTTTAGCTTTAATTGCCCATCAACCATTGAATTGAAAGATTTAGTGGTCAGATGATCATTAAAGCTAATTAGATGAATAATGAATGGTTCAGATGATTCTAATTAGGTCCTATGTATTGCAGATTAATTGACTCAGACGTGGACGCTCCAGATCAAATCAAGAATATCAGATGAAGAGGATGAAGTTTCATGGAAATAAGATGGAATTTGAAGAATCCTAAGACAGGACAAAGTTGAAGACTTGTAGAGTTCTAGCAAGTCTAGAATTCTAGTGGACCCCACTCTCACTCTCTCTTATCTCTCTTTTCCCTCTTTCTTATCTCTCTTTTCTCTTATCACTTTCCTCTCTTCTCTCTTCTCTTTTCTCTCTATCTCACACGTCTCCCTCCATCTCCCACTCTTTCACATGTCTCTCTCTCCATCTTCTTATATTCCCCTTCTCCACTACCCAAAGGACGGTTTTTCCCTCTTGGAAGGCTAGGCTGGCTCTCTCTCTCTCTCTCTCTCTCTCTCTCTCTCTCTCTCTCTCTCTCTCTCTCTCTCTCTCTCTCTCTCTCTCTCTCTCTCTCTCACCGTGTTCCCTTCTCCATTTCACTCTCCCCCTCCTCTTTCTCCCTCGCTTCCTCTTCCCTTCTTCTTTCCACTCTCTTCTCTCTATTTTTTTCCTCTTCCTCTTTGGTTGGGCTAGCCGGAGATAGGTGCGTGACACACCTAGTTGGCTGCCATCATCTCTTCTCTCTCGGCTCTAATTCCTCCTCCACGCCTAGCCCTCTCTCTAGTCTTCTTCTCTTGGATGGATTCTCCCTTCTTCCAGCCATCACCTCCCTTTAGCACCTACTCGATCTCCCCAACTCATCTTCCCTCTCTTTCTCTCTATCTCCTTTTAATTACCACTGCTTCCCATCAAACCAAAAGCCAGGCCAACCATAGGTGCGTGACACACCAAGCAGGCCTGGCATCATAACCTTTCCTCCCTTCTCTCTCTCTCTCTCTCTCTCTCTCTCTCTCTCTCTCTCTCTCTCTCTCTCTCTCTCTCTCTCTCTCTCTCTCTCTCTCTCTCTCTCTCTCTCTCTCTCTGCACCAAACAACACCCCCGACATTCCCTTCTCCTTCTCCTCCAGGCATCATCTACCTCTGCCCTATCCATCACCGATCCAGGCGTCATCTTCACCGCCCCTGAACCAGACGACGCCCAAAAGGGGCGTCGTTTTTTCCACCAAGATCTAGTACCCCCGCATTCCACCTTCCTCTGGCTAGATTCTCCTCCATCTCCTTCACTGGACGGCCACGGAAGAGAAAACCCAGATTGGGTTTTCCTCCCCAGCGGCTTTTCCTCCTTCTCTTCCCTCCATCCTTCTTCTTCCTTTCTCCTTCTTCCCCATCTCATCCAGTTTTCTCCCAAAACACGTTTTCCTAGTTTTTTTCTTTAAAAACCAGAAACCCCAAAAATTACGAATCGGACCCTGGCATATCTCAGTAATTCCACTTCTATCCTTTATCAGAAATTTCATTTGGGTCCCCTATTTAATTCCAACTGAGTCCCCGATTTAATTCCATCTGGGTCCCTATTCTATTTACATCTATGTCCCGGTTCTGTTTTATCCTCATTTTGACTATCCAAGGACAAGCTTATCCAAGACTGCTTATTTTGTTGCATTTTTTGTGTTCTTAGAATAAATAATTGTGTACATTGCAACAATTGAATAAATATGGATTTTATTTTATTCTTAGTTAAATTTTGCTATATTCTTTGTTTTGATTCTTTTATTAATTGAATTTTATTGAAAACTCCATCATTTTAAATCAAGTCCTTGTGGGATTGACCCGTACTTGCATAAGCTACACTACAATAGCTCGTGCACTTGCGGTTAAACAATCAACAAGTTTTTGGCGCCGTTGTTGGGGACTTATAATGGAGTTTTTATAAAATTTAATTAAAAATCCAAAAAATTAGAAAAAAAAAATTAGGCATTATTGGGTGCATCTTTAGGCATTTTTAGTTGCATAACTACTTTATTTCCTAAATTTGATACTAATCATTATTTTTCTTTTTCAGGAAATTAGAGTGGAGCATCATCACTTAGATAGATTTTCCTTGCTTTCATAGATTAGGAGTTTTTATTTTTGAGTGAATCTTGTAGTGAGGCCCCTTTGTAATTTGCATTTTCCATTTCAATTTTAAAGGGTTGTAATAATACAGGGCAAGTGTGGGATAAGGTGGCTCATACTTGATCTTCATCAAAAACCTCACTGTAAGTCTTCTCACTCATTTATTTTTTAGATTAGGGTTTGCATTTAGAATAATTTGCTTTGTTTGGTAGTTAAATTGCATATAGAAAGCATCTGTTATAATTGTTACATTTTAGGATTTTGCATTAGTTTATTATTTTCAATTGCATTTTAGGGCACGTCTAACGCTTTAAGGTGGATTATATGTTGATCGAATTGTCATGGTGTGTGAAAATTAATTAGTAAGGGCACCCGACCCCACAAGATCAAGGGTGGATTTCATCATCACTCCTTGGCCTACCTAGGATAATCATCTCAAGTGTGCAACCCCACCATACACTTTAAGTTAAAATCAATTAGAAGAGACCTCTAAGGTTAGCACATGCTCGTAGGACCCTCTTAATAGGACACGAATTACTGTCACTCCGGTTGCTTTTGATCACTGTGGTTATTGGGGGTTGTCTAATAGAACCTCGCTCTTCCCCCACCTCCTGTCGACGTTTGTTGAGAACTAAACGCCTCCTTACATGAGGGTTGTATTAACCGCTTTGGTTAGAACCTAACTGGTAAGCAATAGTCAACTCCTATAGAGAGTAGGAGCGTTAGATCAGGCTAATTAAAAGCGTTGTCCCCACAGAAAATCAAAATATTTATGCTTGTTAGCCTTAGGGGATTGCTTGATTGTGTCCTTAATTATGCAACATTTTAGGCATTTAGGTTGTATAATTTAGGATAGTCTTCTAAGAGAGAGAGAGAGAGAGAGAGAGAGAGAGAGAGAGAGAGAGAGAGAGAGAGAGAGAGAGAGAGAGAGAGAGAGAGAGAGAGAGAGAGAGAAGACATGATCAGTTGCACCTAATGAATAATTTAAACACTGATCAAAATGGTAATTTACACCCTAGCATTAATAGAGAAGATATTTCCCCATGGAGAAACAATCCACTCTTTAATGATGTTGAATCACCTTTCATCTTTGATAATGATGTTTCCTCATGGATGAACAATCCTCTCTTTAATGCTGATGATCCTCCACCTCTATTTCATGATGATATGCGTCAATGGGGGAATCATTCTCAACCACATGGAAATAGGAGAAAGGACCAACATAAAACACATGAGAATAACCAAATTCTTGTGGGAAGACACTAAGAGATTATTTGCAACCTAATTATACCAACACACTTTCATGTATATTTTTACCTCCAAATGTTGGTATGATTGACTTAAAGGTGGGAGTAATTCAATTACTTCCCAAATTCTATGGGTTGGATAGTGAGAGTCCTTACAAGCATTTAAAAGAATTTGATGAAGTGTGCATGACTCAACATACACAAAACATCGACTTAAATATAGTAAGACTTAAACTATTTTCTTTTTCTTTAAAGGAAAAGGCTAAGATGTGGTTTCATTCAATGCCACCAAGTTCCATACGAACATGGGAAGATATGACTAGGAAGTTCTTGAATAAGTTCTTTCCTAGACATAAGACAATTGCTCTTTGTCAAAATATAGCGAATTTTACCCAGACGAATAATGAAACTTTCTATCAATGCTGGGAAAGATTTAAGGAATTATTGTTGACTTGTCCACATCATGGATACAAACTTTGGCATATCATTAGCTTCATATGCATGAATTTGTTGAAATGATGTGCAATGGTAATTTCTTAAATAAACAACCTGAAGAAGCACAAGAGTATTTGGAATGGCTGGCAGAGAGTGCACAAACTTGGGCTGATTCAGAAAAAGTAGGTTTTTCAAGTGAGCCTAAGACCACCACCACATCCTCTATGGGAGAAATATATGCTATGACTAAAAAAGATGATATAAAAATAGCATCCCTAGATAGAACAGTTGAGGCCATGGAAATGGAGAAATGTCCCTCTAAGAAAGTCGAACAGGTGTGTGATATTTGTGAAAGTAATACACACCCCACTCAGGAATGTCCTATTGTTCCTGCATTTCAGGATGCTCTTCATGAATCGACACATTCTTATGAGCAACATTTTTCCCCATCTTTAGAGACATATAATTCTAAATGGAGTAATCATTCCACTTTTAGAAATGAATATAAGGCTAATGTCTCACAGAAGTCCCAACATCAACCCTATCACCACAAAGGACCATTTGCTCATGGACCTTACCTTCCTCCATATAATAGGAAAGTGGAGGATAATTTCCATCAAGTCATGCAATACCAAGAGAAGAAAATTGCTCAAATTAAAGCCCAATTAAAAGAGAACACAAATTCCATGACTAAATTGAAGGACATGATGTCTCAAATGCTACATACTATTAATAAAGAGGAATGTCCTATTCCACCAAATGAATATCTTGATGATATGGATGTAGGAAACGAGACTAATTCTTCATTTACAGACATGGAACAAACAAAGGCAGTTAATTGAGCAATTTGGTCCTAAAAAGGCTAAAATAGTATCTAAACTGGTCAGAAAAAGAGATGAATTTATTGATCAGGAAAATGTCACACCCACTGAGCAATATGACATCCTTGCTCCATTTCCAAAAAGGCTGCATCGAACTCCTACAATTGTCTCTAATTATGTGAAGCAGCTTGAAGATAAATTTATCTTGCCTTGTGATAAAATGAAAAGTTTTAAATTGCAAGATAAATTTATTCATCATTCCTTTTCAAAGGCCTGTCTAGCTTATTTCGTATGCGACCAAGGGAAGTTTCGAACTCAGTAATGTTTTTCCTCTAAAAATTTTCATTTGAAAATAAAGTATGTAGTGTAGTTTTTACTTTCTTATTTTTCTTTTTCAGATTTTTTTCTATATCTCTCAACTTTTTTGCGTTTCTCAATGCATTATCATCATCATACTTTTTAAACATTGAGGAAAATGTTTCTGTTAGGTTGGGGGTGTAGAATTCTTGCAAATTCTAGTTTTCTTTTAGTTTTTAGGTGATTTCCTTAGTTTTTCAAAAACAAAAAAAAAAAAAAAAAAATTTTAGGTCATTTCCCATACTATAATGTGAATTGGATTTTCTGAAGTATAATATAGATAACTGTAGCTTATCAATGGAATTGAATATGATTAATTCATCATTTTACTCATTTTCTAAAGTATTCCATGAAATCAAAGTCTCAAATCACATTTGTACACAACAGTTGCATATAGATAGTCTAAATTGATAAGTGGCTATAACTTAGAAATTCTGAAAAAATTTAGTGGAGACCTATAACCTAAGTGAGTTTTAGATCCATTCATCCTTTTGAGAGGTTATAAATATTTCAAATTTTCTTCAGTGTGCTTCAAGTAAATTGATCCCAAACTCTTAAATTTGGCTAATTACCTGAATAATTAGAATACTACCTTAGAAATTTTGGAAGTTCATTGAATTTGATAGATTATAGGAAACCTAAAAAATGATTTAGGTCATCCTTGTCATAACCTAGAGACATAAAGCCTACCCAGAAATAATTTTACCACTAGTCAACCAATTTGAGCCTTTTATATAAAACCTTTTGTTTTGTCACCCAAATTACCCTTTACCCATGTTAAACTAGTATAAATTATCCATTACCCATTTTCTTTAAAAAATAAGCTAGAGATGAATGAAAGAATACTTTTTAATTGCAATGAAAGTAGAAAAGTGGATATGAAGAAAAGAAATATTCTTCAAAGTGAGTCAAAAGTACTGAAAAAGAAAGAAAAGATTCTAAAAAAAACAAAAAAGTTTGAAGAATACAAAGAAAAATGAAAACAAAAATATTCACTTTAGAAAAAAAGCAAAGAAAAAGAAGAATTGTCAACTTTAGTAGAAGACCTCTACTTATTATTTTGAAGAAACTTTGAATACCCTTATACCCTTTCTTTGGTACCCTGTCCTAAGCCTATGTTTCATCCCAGTTAAAGACCTATTGATTTTAGGAGGAATATAGTCTTGATGAGGAAATGAATGAATAGGATTAAAAGAATGGTATTTCTAAATATTCAAAGGTAATGGCATCCATTCCAAAGGGATCAATACAAGTAAATTCCTTAATAACTCCCATTCTTCATGAGTATATGTGAGATAAATTTGCCTTTATTGACTCTTCTCATATAATTAAAAGAGAGATATGAGTTGAACCCTCTATCTGAGAGATTTTATTTCTGAGCGTATGTCATTAGTAAGGATTGAGGTCAAAACATATTTCAGATGGAGTTCAAAAGTTGGAAGTCTACTTAGAGATAAAGATTATTCTATGTGTAGACTGTATATGCACAAAATGACTCTAAGATCTGAGCTTAAGTGGAATATTTTTAGCATATGGGTAAGGTTTTGAATTCTTAAGTCATCTTTATTAGTTTGCTAATGTTGATGGATGTATTTAAAATAATTCTCTCAGAAAAAATGGAGATGACCTGAAAAATAAAATTTTTGAGTTGATTCTTCGCATCTTTTGCTAGGGACTAGCAAAATGCTGGTTGGGAGGTGTGTTAAGTGTTCAATTTTGGTCAAAATACCCCTAATTTAGTGTTCAATTAGAGCATCTAGGCCATTAATTTCAAGATTTTACATAAAATATTTCATTTTAGCTTTAATTGCCCATCAACCATTGAATTAAAAGATTTAGTGGTCAGATGATCATTAAAGCTAATTAGATGAATAATAAATAGTTCAAATGATTCTAATTAAGTCCTGTGCATAGCAGATTAATTGACTCAGACGTGGACGCTCCAGATCAAATCAAGAATATCAGATGAAGAGGATGAAGTTTCGTGGAAATAAGATGGAATTTGAAGAGTCCTAAGACAGGACAAAGTTGAAGACTTGTAGAGTTCTAGCAAGTCTAGAATTCTAATGGACCCCACTCTCTCTCACTTATCTCTCTTTTCTCTTATCACTTTCCTCTCTTCTCTCTTCTCTCCTCTTTTCTCTCTATCTCTTTTCTCTCTCTATCTCACACGTCTCCCTCCATCTCCCACTCTTTCACATGTCTCTCTCTCCCTCTTCTTATATTCCCCTTCTCCACTACCCAAAGGACGGTTTTTCCCTCTTGGGAGGCTAGGCTGGCTCTCTCTCTCTCTCTCTCACCGTGTTCCCTTCTCCATTTCACTCTCCCCCTCCCCTTTCTCCCTCACTTCCTCTTCCCTTCTTCTTTCCACTCTCTCCTCTTTATTTTTTTCCTCTTCCTCTTTGGTTGGGCTAGCCGGAGATAAGTGCGTGACACACCTAGCTGGCTGCCATCATCTCTTCTCTCTCAACTCTAATTACTCTTCCACACCCAGCCCTCTCTCTAGTCTTCTTCTCTTGGATGGATTCTCCCTTCTTCCATCCATCACCTCTCTTTAGCACCTACCTGATCTCCCCAACTCATCTTCCCTCTCTTTCTCTCTGTCTTGTTTTAATTACCTCTGCTTCCCATTAGACCCAAAGCCAGGCTGGCCATAGGTGCGTGACACACCAAGCAAGCCTGGCATCATACCCTTTCCTCCCTTCTCTCTCTCTCTCTCTCTCTCTCTCTCTCTCTCTCTCTCTCTCTCTCTCTCTCTCTCTCTCTCTCTCTCTCTCTCTCTCTCTCTCTCTCTCTCTCTCTCTCTCTCTCTCTCTCTCTCTCTCTCTGCACCAAACAACGCCCCCGATGTTCCCTTCTCCTTCTCCTCCAGGCATCATCTGCCTCTGCCCTATCCATCACCGGTCGAGGCTTCATCTTCACCGCCCCTGAACCAAACGACGCCTAGAAGGGGCATCATTTTTTTCACCGTGATCCAGTACCCCCGCATTCCACCTTCCTCCGGCCAGATTCTCCTCCATCTCCTTCACCGGACGGCCACGAAAGAGAAAACCCAGATTGGGTTTTCCTCCCCAACGGCTTTTCCTCCTTCTCTTCCCTCCATCCTTCTTCTTCCTCTTCTCCTTCTTCCCCATCTCATCCAGTTTTCTCCCAAAACAAGTTTTCCTGGTTTTTTTCGTTAAAAACCAGAAACCCCAGAAATTACAAATCTGCCCTTGGCATATCTCAGTAATTCCACTAATGTCCTTTATCAGAAATTCCATTTGGATCCCCTGTTTGATTCCAACTGAGTCCCCGATTTAATTCCATCTGGGTCCTTATTCTATTTACATCTATGTCCCGGTTCTGTTTTATCCTCATTTTGACTATCCAGGAACAGGCTTATCCAGGACTACTTATTTTGTTGCATTTTTTGTGTTTTTGGAATAAATAATTGTGTACATTGCAACAATTGAATAAATATAGATTTTATTTTATTGTTAGTTGAATTTTGCTATATTCTTTGTTTTGATTCTTTTATTAATTGAATTTTATTGAAAACTCCATCATTTTAAATCAAGTCCTCGTGGGATCGACCCGTACTTGCATAAGCTACACTACAATAGCCCGCGCACTTGCGGTTAAACAATCAACAACTAACATTTAATGAATAAACTTGGTACCATGGAAGAAGTCAAACAAGCAGTTCTTTTAATTGATGCAAATAAAATCCTCGTACTCAATTGTTTTAGTGCATCTTTTTTTCCAACATTCATGGAACAAGGTGGGTTGTACATTACATCAAAAGGTCAAGGAGACTTTCACAAAAGTACATTTCATGAGAGCATTAAATATGACCTTCTAATTCCAAAAGGGTTCGAGGATCAAATTGCTAACATGTACAATCTTTATCATATCATATATGCAGTAATCTCGAAAGTGAAAGTGGAAAGAATTAGACCTTACTTTGAACAACTCATAGATCCCCCACAGATAACATTTTTACCCAGAAGGCAAATCATTGATAACAATCTTCTAGTTTAAGAGATTATGGTTAACTTTAGGAAAAATAAGAAAGGAACAACCACCATGATAATAAAGTTTGATCTTATGAAGGGCTACAATACAATAAAATTAGGCTTCGATAAACTTCCAAAAGAGACATGCTAAACTTGTAATGCTCTATATTATCTCACCAACCCTAACCATTCTTGTTTAAAAAAACCAAACCTCAGAAATTTGATTGCAAAGTAGTATTGGGCAAGGAGATCCTCTCTCACCCTACCTTTTCATTGTAGTAGTAAAAGTCTCATTAGCTGCACTTACCACAAGGTTTAGAGCAAAGTATTCCAGGTCTACTTAGTTGAGCATGGTCCACCAATTGCCATCTCCTTTTCATAGACAACTTCATTGTCTATTGTCAAGAGCACTATCAAATTTTTAAGTTTTTCATGATGCCTTTATCAATCATCATAAGAAGGAAGGATTGGCAATAGCTAGAAATAAGTCTACAATTGCAATCTAAGGAAGCATGTGCCACAATGACAAAAAAAATTTAAAATTTCGTTAGGATACATTACTAAAACACCAAGGAAACAAGACACCAACTTATTAACTAAAAAAAGAAAAAAATGAGCAAGAGAATATAAGGTAGAAAGCATCATTATTATCTAGAGGCAGTATCATCACGCTCATTAAATCAGTCACTATCGATCTTCCTATCTATGCCATGCAAGCAATGTTGATAAGAAAAGCCACACTGAAAATGAGTGAAAAGCTACAAAGAAAATTATTGTGGACTTACAACAAAGTAATTAATCTGGTGAAATGGGAAAAAGTATGCAATCGTAAATAAAAAAGTTGGGGATTAAGGTTGAGATCTTTAGTCCATAGGTAAAACTCAAATGGAGAGTGATCTATTCTCTATGGGTGAAGTTAATGATAAATATCTAGACACCAAACCTTCATGTGACATGAAGGAGAAAGCAACCAATTCACTAATGTGAAAAACTTCTTGGGAGAGAGTAATGCTGGCTAATGGACTACAATGGTTTGTAGGGAATGGCCCAGACATCCATGGTATGAAAGAAAATAACCTACCATAGCTCGTGGGCTTCAAAATGCAGGAAAATTATTTAATCAACAAAGTAGAATATCTCATTAACCAACAAACTGTAATGAACCCGAATTTTTGTAAATTATTAAGGAAAATTAATAAAGTTTGATTTTTTAGAAATTCTGGGCTGGAATATTAGGTTATTGCAAATTCTATTTTTAGAGAGATTATATTATAAATTAAAACGTAAAAATTATGGATGTACTTGGAAAACTGATCGAAACAACATTAAGTATGCTCAATTCTGAGTTAAAATGAAAATTCCTTAATTTTTTTCCATTTGGGGGTAAAATGGTAATTTTACCCATATCCCATATCCAAGAAATAAGACCTCAATATTCATGAAGTACTTAGAAATACGATTCCAACGCCACTAAGTACGCTCGATTCCGAATTCGGACAAATATTACCTATTATTCTCCAATTCTTTTCTTTAGAATTTGTTTTGCAAAAACCTAAGTCACCACCTCATACATAACATAAGTAGAATTTTGTATAAGATAAAATTCCGTTGAAGGAATATTCTTTTATTAAACTTCAGGATCCATCCAGTGGTTCACAGTACACAACCCATTATATCTTTACAATACTTGTCCAAATATACAATCCAAATTACAAAGTTCAAAATTCAATACATGTTCTAATACAATGTTTCAAGGGATATACCCCAATTACTTTTTCTTCAATTGTTCTTCAAGTCTTGAGCTCCTAAGTCTCCTTCTCTGTATCTGAGATATTGTAAACATTCGAACATTTACAATATCTCAGCAAGCTATGCTTGGTAAGGGATAAAAATGTAAGTTATTGACAGTATAATCGAATATTCAAGTATCCCATAATTCGTTCTATCATAAACACATTCATTAATAACTATTAGTTATAAGGACATCTCATTTCCTTGTCATTTGTGTTCACCTTTACACATACATATTGTATAAGGACAAATTCGTTAAAAATGTAAAAATAATCAAGAATCATTTCTATACAAAGCTGATCAACTCCTTTCATTATAAGAGATTTGTATCTCAGCCAGTTACTATACAGGGAATTTCCCTTCTTGAGAAAAATATTGGTAATATACAATTACCTAACATTTCATCATGCCATCCCTTAAGGCATTTCACTATGCCAATTCCATATGCATCATAATGCAAAATAATCAAGGACTACTATGCTTGCAGTCTGATCCATACGGCCTTGGGATAACTGTTCAATAATCCACTTATACCATTCTCAGTGGAAATTACAATATCCATGTCCATATGGGAGGACCATGGCTGTCACAGTGGTGGCCTTCCCATAAATGCCCCACCCGACTTTTAGCCTTTCTTAGGCTTGGTATTCAATATCATCAAGTTTCAGAGAGTGGGTGGCCAAGCCCTCTTAACTCTCCTAGCATAGCATCCCAGGCCTATGCCTGTTTAAAATAAAACCACAAGCCTCCAAGCTTGTATGTAAAATACTACTTATACATATCAGACTATCTGTCAGTTTATCTAGGACTGGAATATTTTCTACTTTCCTATTCACTTAGAGTTGTTCTCAATTCTCAACTTGACCATTTAATACTTATTTTCCTCATCATTTGGTTGGATCATATTTCAATTTGAGGTATTTACCTTAATATCATGTATTAGACATGTATCTTCATGTAAAGGCATTCTTAATAATCCACCTACCTCAATAAGGTATTCTTGCTCCTTGAAATCTTCCATAGTCTCCATCAACATATATCTGTCAAATCAATGTATAATGTCATTTTTCTAATCAAGGGTACATACTACATGGTCTTTTGATCATCCTTATGTAGGATGATCTGAATCTTTCTTCCTTGAATATCCTATATCCATGGGTTTAATATCATCTATACAAATACTATCTATATCATACATAACAATCTAATTTACATTGATTTTTCTTTTTCCTTATTATTTTTTATCATACAAGATCTCATCTTGTTTGATCATCCTTATCTCACTTACTATTTTTATTAGGGTTAGATAATTTGCTATCTTTTTATGTTCTTATTATTATTCAACCAGTTAGTGTCTTACTTGGTTGAAGATAATTTATTTCTTCCTATCACTAGACAACTCCTCCTTATTTCAGGATGACCAGTACTTACCAGTTAAAGTCTGCTCAAAAAGTGGTTAATACAACCCTCGTGTAAGGAGGCGTTTAGACCTCTCTTACGTCAATGGGAGGTGAGGGAAAAACACTTGGCTCTTGTATACCCCCTATAACCACAATGTTCAGAGTCCACTGGAGTGGTACTAGCTCAACCTTTGAAAAGGTTCCTATGAGCTCTTTACCTTAAGTCCCTTCTCTAATTGATTTTAATTAATTTCCATGGATATGCACAATGTCATCCATGGATGTTCATTATTTTCCTACTTTGGGCCAAGGAAATGATAAATCATTCCTTATATTGTCCTACTAACTATAGCCCTTATTAAGTCAAAATCATTCATTCATCTTAGTTGTCCATGAATTTCTATATTTCATTAGTTTACATTTTTGGTAATTTATGCTCCTTATATCTTAACAATTACTTAACAATTGAATAAAATTTGACAATAAGTAAATCATTAGCTTGAAAGCATAAATCAAATATAAGTTTAACAACTATATACTAACATTCTTCCTATGAATGTAACTTAAGCAAGTGAAATAAAACTAACATGATCTTAAGTTATGAAACATATCTTTTATCACAATGAAATCATGTTTAAATCCTAATTTACACTAACATGATCCTAAGATAATCAAATCTACTAACAAATTACTCATTTAGGGCATATCATACTAAAATTTAAAGATTACACTATCATGCTTTCTAACTTAGAACATAAATCACATTTACACTTCTATATCCAATAAAAGACAATTAAAACTTAAAACATAAATCACATTTACACTTCTATATCCAATAAAAGACAATTAAACTAATTTTATTAAGATTATTATAAACCTTTAAATATCCTTAATAAAATTAGTTTAATTGTCTTTTATTGGATATAGAAGTGGAAATGTGATTTATGTTCTAAGTTAGAAAGCATGATAGTGTAATCTTTAATTTTTAGTATGATATGCCCTAAATGAGTAATTTGTTAGTAGATTTGATTATCTTAGGATCATGTTAGTGTAAATTAGGTTTTAAACATGATTTCATTGTGATAAAAGATATGTTTCATAACTTAAGATTATGTTAGTTTTATTTCACTTGCTTAAGTTACATTCATAGGAAGAATGTTAGTATATAGTTGTTAAACTTATATTTAATTTATGCTTTCAAGCTAATGATTTACTTATTATCAAATTTTATTCAATTGTTAAGTAATTGTTAAGATATAAGGAGCATAAATTACCAAAAATGTAAACTAATGAAATATAGAAATTCATGGACAACTAAGATGAATGAATGATTTTGACTTAATAAGGGCTATAGTTAGTAGGACAATATAAGGAATGATTTATCATTTCCTTGGCCCAAAGTAGGAAAATAATGAACATCCATGGATGACATTGTGCATATCCATGGAAATTAATTAAAATCAATTAGAGAAGGGACTTAAGGTAAAGAGCTCATAGGAACCTTTTCAAAGGTTGAGCTAGTACCACTCCAGTGGACTCTGAACATTGTGGTTATAGGGGGTATACAAGAGCCAAGTGTTTTTCCCTCACCTCCCATTGACGTAAGAGAGGTCTAAACGCCTCCTTACATGAGGGTTGTATTAACCACTTTTTGAGCAGACTTTAACTGGTAAGTACTGGTCATCCTGAAATAAGGAGGAGTTGTCTAGTGATAGGAAGAAATAAATTATCTTCAACCAAGTAAGACACTAACTGGTTGAATAATAATAAGAACATAAAAAGATAGAAAATTATCTAACCCTAATAAAAATAGTAAGTGAGATAAGGATGATCAAACAAGATGAGATCTTGTATGATCAAAAACAATAAGGAAAAAGAAACATCAATGTAAATTAGATTGTTATGTATGATATAGATAGTATTTGTATAGATGATATTAAACCCATGGATATAAGATATTCAAGGAAGAAAGATTCAGATCATCCTACATAAGGATGATCAAAAGACCATGTAGTATGTACCCTTGATTAGAAAAATGACATTATACATTGATTTGACAGATATATGTTGATGGAGACTATGGCTGATTTCAAGGAGCAAGAATACCTTATTGAGGTAGGTGGATTATTAAGAATGCCTTTACATGAAGATACATGTCTATTACATGATCTTATGTTTTGAAGTATTGACATGTATGATACCAATATATTAAGGTAAATACCTCAAATTGAAATATGATCCAACCAAATGATGAGGAAAATAAGTATTAAATGGTCAAGTTGAGAATTGAGAACAACCCTAAGTGAATAAGAAAGTAGAAAATATTCCAGTCCTAGATAAATAGACAGATAGTCTGATATGTATAAGTAGTAGTTTACATACAAGCTTGGAGGCTTGTGGTTTTATTTTAAACAGGCATAGGCCTGGGGATGCTATGCTAGGAGAGTTAAGAGGGTTTGGCCACCCACTCTCTGAAACTTGATGATATTGAATACCAAGCCTAAGAAAGGCTAAAAGTCGGGTGGGGCATTTATGGGAAGGCCACCACTGTGACAGCCATGGTCCTCCCATATGGACATGGATATTGTAATTTCCACTGAGAATGGTATAAGTGGATTATTGAATAGTTATCCGGGCGCGCTGTATGGATCAGACTGCAAGCATAGTAGTCCTTGATTATTTTGCATTATGATGCATATGGAATTGGCATAGTGAAATGCCTTAAGGGATGGCATGATGAAATGTTAGGTAATTGTATATTACCAATATTTTTCTCAAGAAGGGAAATTCCCTGTATAGTAACTGGCTGAGATACAAATCTCTTATAATGAAAGGAGTTGATCAGCTTTGTATAGAAATGATTCTTGATTATTTTTACATTTTTAACGAATTTGTCCTTATACAATATGTATGTGTAAAGGTGAACACAAATGACAAGGAAATGAGATGTCCTTATAACTAATAGTTATTAATGAATGTGTTTATGATAGAACGAATTATGGGATACTTGAATATTGAGATTATACTGTCAATAACTTACATTCTTATCCCTTACCAAGCATAGCTTGCTGAGACATTGTAAATGTTCAAATGTTTACAATATCTCAGATACAGAGAAGAAACTTAGGAGCTCAAGACTTGAAGAACAATTGAAGAAAAAGTAATTAGGGTATATCTCTTGAAACATTGTATTAGAACATGTATTGAATTTTGAACTTTGTAATTTGGATTGTATATTTGGACAAGTATTGTAAGGATACAATGGGCTGTGTACTGTGAACCACTAGATGGATCCTGAAGTTTAATAAAAGAATATTCCTTTAATGGAATTTTATCTTATACAAAATTCTACTTATGTTATGTATGAGGTGGTGACTTAGGTTTTACAAAACAAATTCTAAAGAAAAGAATTTCCGCTGCTTTGGTTTGGGAAAATTTTTTTTACTCTAAGGGCCCTATCTTTACAAAATGTATTATAAAATGTGTTATAAAAACCCAGGTCGCTACACAAACTGATAAATAAGACAAACAAAAGATTTACAAGTGGGGTGATGATGTAGGTCAAATGGTAAAGAATATGATCACGTTTAGATCAAAAAGTGACGAACTTGTTGAATGCTTGGTAAATCTATGAAGTTTAGAGCAAAAATGCAATAGAAAATAGGCATGTCAAATAGGTGCTTTATCTATTTCTTAAATAGGCATGTCTAACCTGTTTACAGCAAGTACTTTGGTGCACGAAAATAAGAGAGAGAGAGAGAGAGAGAGAGAGAGAGAGAGAGAGAGAGAGAGAGAGAGAGAGAGAGAGAGAGAGAGAGAGAGAGAGAGAGAGAGAGAGAGAGAGAGAGAGAGAGAGTGTGTGTGTGTGTGTGTGTGTGTGTGTGTGTGTGTGTGTGTGTGTGTGTGTGTGTGTGTGTGTGTGTGTGTGTGTGTGTGTGTGTGTGTGTTTTATTTATTTACTAAGTGCTTACCATGATTAAAAATGGCCCTTGTATTCTTTTATGCTTTTTCCTTTTCATGTATCATACATGTTCAACAATGACATAAATTTGGACACTCCTAAGTCCTCTTAAGTTGATGTTTTTTAGTGGATGGTTATGAAGTAGAAAAGGAGGCATTACATATATATTAGACCCTCAACCAACCAAATTTCTTTGGATCCTAAATTAGGTTTTACATATACTCTTTTCAATTATTTTAGAATTCTCTAGTTGGCTTTTTCCAAACAAGTTATGAGACTGTAATATAAGTATAAATAGGATATTTGGGCAGACAATATCATTTGATCTAGTTAATATTTACTTTATGGGCACATGTGGGAAGATGTATATGCTCAAGACTATTGAATTTATAGACAATCAAAAGATGGCCATACTGAAAGGATATACATCAACATGATAGAATATTAAACAGTTTAGATGTTGATAAGGGAGCCTCTAGTGAGGCTTACTAGACTTTGGATCTAAGATATCTAATCTAGGTAAATCTTAGAAGTAGTATTTGAATGTTAGATTAGTGAATTGGATTATTACATGGCACATATGCCCCACCAAAGTGGTTGTTAGAGAAAGGCCTAGCAGGCGGTTTCTTTTCTACCTATAAATAATGAGATGTCAACATTAGCCTAGTTGTGAAATGGGAAGGTCAAGCTGGTTGCAAGTAGGTCATTATGGGTTGCAAGTCAAACAAGTATGATAGAACTACCCTTTCTTTAAATGAGTCATGAAACACTAACCCATGACCCAAGTTATACAAGGGAAATTTTATCATAGCATCAAGTATCTACCTAGGCAGGAAAATGAACAACATAGCTGAAGAGACCACTCTCTATTTTGTTATTGATCATCATCTGTCAAATGTACAGATTTCTGGCACACTCAACTCTTTGTCTAATCTATCAATGCTACCCAACATTGTTGGTGAAATTTCCACTACATTTTTCTAAGAATGAACTTAGGCCAATGCCCTAAGGAGGGGAATCATGTTGTGGATATTTTAGCTAATGAGATGGCTTTTGATAGATCACCTATAGCTCAGTCAATGAACAACTTACTTTCATTTAAGATATACTTAAATAGGATGTTACTTTCATTTATGACATACTTAAATAGGATGTTGTAAGCACAATGGTACTAAGACCTCATACCTAATTAATTTTCAGTGCTTGAACAGAAATTTTTATTCTAAAGCAAAGAAAAATACTTTCAAGAATCGCTTGCTCAAAGAAGTGCACTTCTTGGAACCCACTTGTGCCACATTGTCATGATCCAATCTACTAATGTAGAAGATAATGAGAAGGTCTTTAAGGCTTTCACATAAAAATGTGAACCTTTGGTTTTTTGTTAAATTATAGTGTGGCTATGAAATATCCATTTAGCATGGGACCAAAGCCACATAATTTAACTATTAAAAATGTACAAGTTTATTGGTGTGGATTTGTATATAGATCTCTCCATGTAGGCCCAAAAAGCATACTTCCTTGATCAGTATTAGAACCTTGCTTGGTATTCGGACTCCTTAAGTAAATAATATCATGAAGAAAGAACTTAGGTGACTTAGAAAGTTCAAAAACAACTTAACATGGGGTTAGTGACACTTGATCTAACTAGTTTAAGCTGGTTTTGAGCCAAGTTCAAGCAATTTTGGTAAAAGCATGCTAGCTCTTCCTTAGTCTAGGAAGAGATTACCCAATTATCTTCCATTCTTGCTAGCTCTTTGTTAGTCCAACAAGAGTTTACAAGATTATCTCCCTCTCCCTAGCTCATTTCAACTCTTTGTTACTACAACATGATTTAGCATAATTTGAAGCATAATCGGCCTAGCTCTTTGTTAATGGAGGATGTGTTGAGCTACTTCAATTTAGATATTGAGAATTGATGACCATTTCTACTATAAAATGAATTTGGATCCTTGCTCAACTAAAAAACAACACATGAGGTGCTTTTCCCTCTAGTTGGCTTGAGTTTAAATAAATGAAGTTAGGCAAATTAAATTGATATTCACACCCATTTTCAAATAAATACCAAATGATATCTACATCAATTTGCAAATAAGAAGCTATTTAAAGGTGAGCCTTTTAAGCAGTTAACATCTATTTTCAAATAAGAATATATCTATATGGCGATCCCTAGAAGCTATCCGCACTCATTTTCAAGTAAGAAAATATTGATATGGTGAACCCTATCATCCACACCTTTTTTAAGTAAGAAGTTATTTAATGGTGGACCTACAAGCCATCCAAGGTAGGTCCCCTAAAAATGAACAAATTGAATTACATAACAACTATATCCACAAATTTATTCCATTTTATGTAGGGATGATTCACAAATATGTGTCATGGTAAGTAGGGAGAACTCACAATCAAGTTTCGTGGTCAGCATGGAGGCCTACAAATATGCCTAGTATTGTAGGGTGTTATTATAATCCTGATAATTTAGGAAGGAGCCCACTAGCATGCTCATGATATTCAAGGAGGACCAACAAACGGATGTTATGTTGAGCATTGGAGGCCCACAAATAAATGTTGTGAAATAATTAATTTTAAAATAATATAAAAAGTTTAAGGTCAAAGTTTATCAAACTCTCTCTAAGTTGATCAAACTCAACCTCATGCCTTGCAAAATCAAGCTAGCTCGTGCTATGAAAATTAGGTTTGATTACGTGAAAACTATATTGTGGACCCAAATTCTTCTTAGCTTCTATCTAGTCAAACCAAGATCATGGAAAATCTTGCCAATATAACTCTTTAACCAGTCAGGACTAAGGCTTTATGGCATGGTAAGGAGCTCAACGGTAGTTTATAGGTTAAAGGGTGCTCATAGGTGTGTGCATCCATAAAAGAAACAAAAAAGGACAGCCAACTGTGATGTGGTTTATTCAAGGTCATAATCAGAGTCAAACAAGGGAACAGAAACTTAGACTACCAAATGATTAAAAGTTGATTGATTTTGTACAATAAGCCGGGTACACCTATGACATAATGCATCAGGATGGCGATGCATAATTGAACTAAGAGCTTGGGACCTACAGGGAGGTGTCCCTGACAGGAAAGTTTCCTATACAAAAAAAGTTCTACGTTTTAAACTCTCAACTGTAAAGGTTTCTATATAAAAAAAAGTTCTGCGTTTTAAACGCTCAAACTGTAAAGGTTTCTTCTCTCTGACTTTGACGGATCGTGCACTATGAAACATTCCTCTTGCTAGATTATTGATAAATGGCTTGTCTCATTCAAAGGGTAAACCCAATCATGTCGAAAGATCCCATCACTCATATACAACTATATCTTCTTACTCTTGATGATAATGGGATAAGATTGACCACGTCTCAGTTATGATACGAGCTTGTCTCTTACTTTTGGCTCATTGGGGTCGTGTGAGGGACTGCTACGAAGATAACGTCGCATGCTTGGAAAACTGTGGGTAATGAATTACGGACTATCTTTGTAATCTTGTTGTGGAATCCTTGGATATACAACGATTAGCTCTGGCATTAACACGTGCACTATTGGCTTTGACATGATAGGTCCCACCTTTTGTTGATTCTCTGTTCATCTGATTCTGAATTTAGATATCTTGTAGGCCAAAAATTACAATTGCTAGACGAATAAAAGTGTATGTTTTCTTGTTGAATTACATATTTTTATGCAAATTTTTTTAACGTTCGTTTCCAGTGAACCAAAGTAGAATCTTTTCGGATGCTAGGATCCTCCGACCGTGCTGACTTTTGGACCACAATATGTCTAAACTTAGGCAAACCAGATGAACTCGATCGACCAACGAAGCAAGGCACTACAAGATCGAGCGTTCTGCTGCCATGTCGTATGAAATCTGTGGACAGTGTGGTACTTTGGTAGAGCGCCCTATAAGTCTACATGTCCAATGCAGCCTCCACTCTTCACTGTTATAGTATTTGTTTCTGCTTTTTTCAATGGAAATTTTTTTCTTGGATGGAGTTTTTACATATGATGACAGTTAGGAAGTTTTAACTTTCTTTCTTATCTTTTAGGAAATGACCGTCATTGGATGTTTTCAAGAGATTTTGGCGCTCTTACTGATAAACTTTAGGTTGCACAACTATTGACTGCTGCGACGCATTCAGAGATTGCTTCATTGAACCGGAACTTGACGCAGTAATGGATCTAACCCAGCATACAAAATCTGAATGAGCCCGTTATTCTGTCCTTAAATGAACAGGAAAAGGTGTTCATCAGAGTGGAAAAACAAAGACAACTCAAATCTACATTTGGTACCTTCAAAGACAACGATTCTAGATGGAAGTTATACGAGCAACGCACTTTCGTAATGAACAAACCAATAATAGCTAGTCCTGACAGACAAGGATATCTCCTCCGGCATTACCTAGTCGGTCATGGGTTTGCCGTCTGGCAGACACAGATATCTCCTCCGGTAGGCACCTAGTGGGTCACGGGTTTGCCGTCTGAAAGATACAAGGATATCTCACGGTGCTCACAGAAGAGGATGTTCAACAATGTTATCAAAATTTTATTTTTATTTTTAAATTTATAATTAAGTAATAACCTTGCCTGCATCAAGCTACGTGACTTATATATATATGGGATACGGATACGGGTCTGCCCTTTATATATATATATATATATGGGATACGGATACGGGTCTGCCCTTTATATATATATATATATATGGGATATGGATACAGTAATTTTGATAATTTCAACAAGAAACTGCAGATGTAAAGCACAGGTGAGATCTTATTGGCGGACAAAAAGTTTTAAACTGCCATTTACTCTTAACTTTTTTTGTTTCCTAATGTCTCCTGCTCTTTGCACCTGCATAAAACCGCTGAAATTAAAACAGCTGAAATTATGAACTCAAAGAGGCAATAATAACAGGCCAAGACAGACGGAAAGAGCTATCACTGTTTGTGGCAGAGTCGACGCAGCCAGTGATAAAAAACATGACCGTTTCAAGCCAGCCTGACCAGTTATCTGGTTTTTCACCAAAATCCACATGAAGAACATTAAATTGCACTTCTTTATAAATAATAACTGGAAAATTAGCTTCACATCATACAGCACGGTGAAGTCGGGAATTCCAAACCAAGCATCCACGCGATTTTCCATCTATTTCAAAGGTATGAACTCGTTGGTTTCCATCTGAAGCTTTGGATTGGCCTGTTTGGACGGGAATGATTGTTCAGGACACTTCTCCCAACACGGTAGCTATTACAGTACAACAATTTGCATCTATATAACAACAACGGGCATAAATACATGCACCATCACAAGCACGATAATTTCCCTCTGGCAAAAGCAAAAGGTGTGACCCTCCGGTGAAGGCTTCAAGGATCCAACACAGGAGACAGGATTTCACCATTATTTGTCTTCAAACCAGATCCATTGGCTAGGAATGTGGGAGATCTGCGTACGGCTTACAAAACTAAGCACAAAACCAAATCTGGAGTTTCTGACTCTATAATATGGAGCACGAGCAGACACTCTTCCTGGGCATCTCGTCAACCTCCTTTTCTGCCCAGACGAACAACATTAGGCTACTTCAGGAATAAACTAAAATCTTCTTATACGAACTGTATAACTCAACGCCGTAAACATTTTATCTCCCAAATTCACTGTTGTTCTAAAATTTCATAAACCACATATCATCTATGCTTGATTAATGAAATTCTAACAAGAATGTAGGTGTCAGTTATCTATACTTGCGGCCAATTTGGTTACCAAGAAAAGACGCATGGAAACTGATCGCAAGAGAAATTGATTTCCAGCTTTCCATGATTCTAATGTTTAGTTTCACTTGGAAGTCTAGTTGCAGCTGGAACTCTAGTTCCGTCTCAGAAATAGGAAACCTCATTTTCCATGGAATTCAATAAGAGCTGGAAAGCGATGAAATGGAAATGGCTCTCCTGGAAAATGAGTTTACAGTGGAAAGCCATTTCTTGCTAACCAAACAGGAGTGAGTCCCTGCTAAATTTACTTGGGGTATATATTCTGGATAAATCTTATAATTCAAGAACACTTATCAGATCCTCCAAAGCACAGAAGTCCCTGGAACAACTTCCATGGAGATAATGCTTCAAAAGACTGACTCTCAAGGGCATGTAAAAGTTGACCAAGAGCAACCATGAAAGTATGAAACCTGAAAGTAAAAAGGGATTCAATGAACTACAACAGCACTGTAGTATCTTGACCTTGGAATCTAAATGAAGGCAGAAAGAGCAAATAAAAGAGGCTTCAATATGTAAGTTGAGATTGAGAACTAAGTGAAACAGAGATAGGATTCAGCAAGTTTCAGACAGCTAGTGGTAACATCATATAGAGAGAGAGCAATGTAGTTTGGGGCTTGTTGGAAAAGTCAAGGGTAAGTGGCACCTGCAGCATGTCAAACTTTTTCAAGCCTTTCATTCAACAATAAGTTTAGCAAGCAGATATCAGAAAACTGAACAGAACAAATTTTCATTTAACTAAATCAGAAACCAGACTCAAAGTGTTAGTTTCTGATCAACAAAAAAACATGAATTCCAGCAATCGGAGAGTTCTAATGATGGGAATAATTCTAAACATATATTATGGTGTGAACATACTATGCATGAAATTTCAGTGATTGTAGAAACTAATTAATAGAAAAACACGGGGCACTTTCCTTGGTATTCTCTACCTCTTTCAGATTCTTAAAGTGAAAGCAGGTCATCAAGTACATTGGAATTCAAAACCAAACTCAAAATTTTTTAAGTTCAAGAAGCAATTTACCTGTTTTTGTTTTTGCCCAAGATGGCTGCACAACTACATGCATGGTGATTACTCCTCCTGGAAGCTCACCAAAAGGTATTCTACATTGAGCAATAGTCTTGTTGTTTTCCAAAATCTTCCCTGAACTTATCAGCTTCACATCATTTGCTGCCTTTGGAACAATCTTTTTATCTATCACAAACACAGTTTTTGATGTTACAATTGACAATAAACAGCATAACAAAGAAGAAAAACTACTATCAGGCCAATATGAAACAAAGTAATGAGTATATGCTTTCTCAGCCTCTCTGTGTGTGTGTGTGTGTGTGTGTGTGTGTGTGTGTGTGTGTGTGTGTGTGTGTGTGTGACATATGATTGGCTGGAAAAAAGTCAAAAGCAGAAAAAGTTAGAGGAAATGGCTACTTTTGAATTTTTTTCAGTCAATCACATGTAACCTGCACTTTACACCTGCATTAAATAACTGAAATTACCACTATATATATATATATATATATATATATATATATATATATATATATAGAGAGAGAGAGAGAGAGAGAGAGAGAGAGAGAGAGAGAGAGAGAGAGAGAGTATGGAAATAACAAATGCTTACCAAAACAAATTGAACTATGTACATATATCAAGTCTAACTGTCAGATTATGGAGAACTACAAAAATGTTATGCTCAGAAGTGTTTAATTAACATTTTATGTACAAAAATGTACGAGTAATGTCATCAATAACGGCATATTAATATCTATTAAAACATTTCCTAATCTATAGCATAGTTTATGCATTAACCTTGTGAACCATCTGCCTAGTCAAATCTTATCCAGATTGTATTATTTAACACTCATATATTGGCACTGGGTCTTGAATTCTAGTAGAAAATGTCCCCTAAAACATCTACTCCCACGTATAAAAAGTTCTATGCAACTGCTAATTCATTCTCTTGGAATAGACATTCTAAAATGCCAAAAACTGCAATGATTAACCAGCTGCAGAATGCATCTTCTTACTTTTTATGTTTTTTTTTTTAAAGTTTAGTAACAACCTAAAAGTAATTATTTAGTGGTTAGATTATTTAATATCTACCTTAAAATAACAGCATGTCCTTTCCAAAGTCAAAATATAAATGAGAGGTGCTAGGAAAACGCAATAGTGTATCCAAATTTCTGAATATGCTGTCATGGAGAGATGCCAAATCACCACACTCTCCCGTAAATCACTCTCCAGTCCAACGCAGTGCAACTCCCCACCCTTGTTATATATTAAAATAAAGGGCATTTTCAAATCATTTTTATCACCTCTTGTTTGTGTGCTATTTAAGGTCATGACTGAGCATAATTGTTAATTATGCCCCTCTCCTGCCAAGTTTCCGGATGATTCCATTCCAAAATGGAAGATGGAATAGAAAAAAGTTTAAAAGTTCTAGTCAAGTTCAGCCACTTCATCCACCCCATCCGGTTTCAGGATTCCAAACCGGAAATCTAGTAAATTCTGACAAATTTTTCTTTGCCCAAAAAAAAAAGAAAAACTCCCGAAAAATCCAGCCAGGATTGCCTTGTGGAATTAGCAAGCACCAGAATTTTCTGTCTGGAAGCCAACACAGAATGGCCACCGCTAAATTCCAACCCCTTCAGCCAAATGCAGAGATCATTCTGGGTAAACGTTTTTCACAAAATAGAGCCATGAAGGCCAAAAGGTCATAGGTTCTCATACCAATATTTATTTCTGGGTATGCTTCAAGCAGGTAATAGAGAGCGCCAAAGAATCACACGCAACCATTTTATTGTTCATTATTACAGGAGATTGTACACCAACTTTGTTGCAATAGGATAAACTGCTAATGCAGAATGACTAGGATAAAAAAATTCACCAAATATATTCAATTTAAAACAAGTGGTAGTTTGAAGATTAAAAGCAACAGATTGCTATCAAAATGAACATGTATTTCCCGAAGACTGAGAAAGTTTCAGTCACAAGAGATAGGTTCAAGAACAAAAAGTATGAGATGGCTTTTGAAGCAGGCTAGCTCTTCATTGCTTGGCCACTATAAGTCATCCATGTCAGCATGGGAGTAACTTACGGCTTTGATAGATCAGTTGTCCACACACCACATAAAGGTGGCTTCATTTCAAGCTGATAAATACCACAATTGAGATAGAACTGAATCTAGAGGCAGTTGTATCACTGGACTTTTCCAGGAAAAAAATTTAAGAATGTCTTAAACAATTGACTCTTAGTGTGCCATCTTACTCAGCATTACTCAAACCATATGACTAAAGTGCTTTTTAGGTGTGTGACTACAACTTTGACACAGAAACAAAACTTCAGAAATTTGGGATACCTAAACTCTTTCATGAAAAAGTAAATGAATTGGATAAAAGCAGAAACCAGAACAAGTAATTCACATACCTAAGTAAAATTATCAAAAATATCCCATGTCTGAATTTAGACAAGATGTAGCAGCATGATCGTGAAAGAGACAAGACTTGACGCCCAAAAATCAGAAGGCATTGCAAATTGGAGAAGACGTGGAATCAACCAACTCAGTTATCAATGGGTGGAAGTCACACACCAACATATGAGCATGCCAATTCAATATACAATCCAATAAAGATTAGAGAAAAGTTCTCAGCTTCAAGTTTAGCCCAGTCCTTGTGTAACGTACCTTTAGCTGAAGCCAACTAAAAAATATTGACATAAACCTAAGACAGATCTATTCAGCTCAACGACCTCAGGCCATTCTAATGAAGACCGACAAGACAGTCATTCAAGATAAGCTACTGGCAGCGTCTACAATACCTAGAACACAGAGGGACCAAATCATTCAGCCTGTCCTCTTCATGAACCATTTGACAACTCCATCATCGTCTTCAAATTGGTTTTCTATTGATTGTCAAACATCATCATCATCATCAAGACCTTATCCCAATTAGGGGTCGCCCACATGAATCTTATTCCTCCATTCCACTCTATTAAATATCATGGCTTCATTTAGTCCCAAAGTTTTTAAATCTTTCTTCACCACTTCTATCCACGTTCTTTTGGGCCTTCCCCTTGCCCTTTTAGAACCTTCAACTTGTATTGCCTCACTCCTTCTAACTGGTGCCATTGTTGGTCTCCTTTGAACATATCTAAACCATCTAAGTCTAATCTCCCTCATCTTGTTACCTATTGGTGCTATTCCTAAATTTCCTCTAATATTTTCATTTCTAATTCTATCCTTTCTTGTCTTACCACTCATCCATCTCAACATCATCATTTCTATGACACTCATCCTATAAGTATGATGTTCCTTAACTGCCCAACACTCTGATCCATAGAGCATGGCCGGCCTTATAGCCATCCTATAGAATTTTTCCTTTAGTTTGAGTGGCACCTGCCGATCACATAAAACACCTGATACACATCTCCATTTGTTCCAACCCGCTTGGATTCTCTAAGTAACCTCCCTCTCAATCTCCCCACTCTCATGGATCAATGATCCTAAGTATCGAAAGTGATCTCTCATGGGGACCTCTTGGTTATCAATCTTGACTGGTGTTCCACTCCTACTCTCCTTGCTAAAATTATATTCCATATATTCTATCTTAATTCGGCTAATTTTAAATCCTTCCGATTCTAATGCTTCTCTCCATAACTCTAGCTTTATGTTTACACCCTCCCTTGTCTCATCAAGTAGGACTATATCGTCTGCAAATAGCATGCACCAAGGAATCTCCTCATGCAGATGTTTTGTTAACTCATCCATAACTAATGTGAAAAGGTATGGACTCAATGCCGATCCTTGGTGCAATCCGACAGTGACAGGAAAATCACCAGTCACACCACTAGTGGTCTTAACATTTGTTACTGCTCCCTTATACATATCTTTAATTATGTCTATATACCCCTGAGAAACCCTTTTACCACCCAATACCCTCCATATTAACTCTCTAGGGACTCTATCATAAGCTTTCTCTAAGTCGATAAAGATCATGGGCAGCTCTTTTCTCCTTTCCCTATATTTCTCTACTAATTGTCTTAGTAAGAAAATAGCTTCCATGGTAGACCTCCCAGGCATGAAACCAAACTGATTCTCCGATACACTTGTTTCATATCGTAGACTCTTCTCAATCACTCTTTCAAAAAGTTTCATAGTGTGGCTCATAAGTTTGATCCCTCGATAATTAGTGCAGCTCTGAATGTCTCCTTTATTCTTATAGATTGGTACAATAGAACTTTTCCTCCACTCATCAGGCATTTTCTTTTATTTTATAATCTTGTTAAACAACTTGGTCAACCAAACTACCCAATATCTCTCATATGCTTCCAAACCTCTATTGGTATACCATTAGGTCTCATGGCCTTTCCTGATTTCATCTTTCTCAAGGCCTCTTTTACTTCAAGTATTCTAATCCTACGTTCATATCGATAATATCCAATGTTATTTAGATTTATAGTATTTTCAATCCCTATATTCTCAGGGCCATTGATTGCCAAACATGCATCCTCAAAAATAGATGGTTGCAAAGGAAAACAGGAAAATTACTAACATAGTATCAATCACTTTCAAATAACTAGGAAATAGTAAGGAAACTGATCGAGAGATCAATCTCTTAGTCTTAACTCGTCTATTTGTCTCAATCCTCCCTTTAGCAATCATGATTTCCTAATACGCTCTGAATATTCAATAACGGAAGTTTTAAATGAAGAGGATAATGTGCATCAATGATTCAAAAGAAGGGCGTAGATCTGAATTCCAATAAAACATATGCCACTTTTTTTGTCTTTAAATGTTGGAAAGATGCACACACATGTGCCACCTCGAACACCAGGCCCAACATTGGAAGGCTCCTTCATGTGCCACTGCACCAGAAGGCCTTTGCTCAAAAGATATGCCACTTTAAAGCGCCAGAGATCCAAAAGATGCCAAACCATTCACACCATATTCAAGAAATCTAAGCACATAAGATCAGGAACTTATGCTACCAAAAGTGCTTCCAAATACCCAAAATCTTAGAACAACAACCCACTGATGACATACGCCAATTGAGATATGAAATCCCATCAGTTTTGGGTTCTCCAGCAGATGAAAGAATACGAAACCAACTTAATGAGCAGTCAATAACCTGGTAATAAACCAAGAAGACACCTTGTCTCACATAAACATTTGAAGCAAAGATTATCCAGCACTCACTAAATCTCTTATATAAACTTTGCAGAAAAGATACAATTTTAGGTGCACAACGAATCATGCAATCTACTTGCATATTTCAAGATGGGAAAGAATACCAATCACTTTGGAGAGAGTGCACTATTCTGCTTCCTAAACCTTAAAATGTACATAGCAAATACTTCAAAACTACTACTCAGAAGTCTGAACACAAAGTACAAGCAATTTTATCCAAGCAAAGAAGGATAGTTAAAATGTGAGGAGATGATAAACTCATCAAAGGTTAGGATTTCTCAGTATTTGAATCGTCATTTGATTGGTGCTTGAACCACCTCATGTTAGTGTTAGATAGGAGCCAAGAGAAAAATCTAGCACTTAACTGGGAAAGTGCCACTTGGAAATTGCCACTTTATGAATAATTTAATTTAAATTCTGATTTTAATAATCCTAAGTTTCAAATTGAGTCCTCGTGAGATGGACCGGTATTTGCATATCTATACTTCAATAGACTCATGCACTTGCAATATTTATTAAAACAGACAATCAAGATGCTTCATTTTATCAATCAAATTTAAAGTTCCTTCCCAATTCTTGTGCGAATTAACCTGAGTGTGGGAACTTGTAGTGGCCAATGAGAATCAGTTTGTGTCAAAGTGTAGGGGTTCCTGAAGAGAGGATACTTTTGGAGGAAGAAAAGCATCTAAACAAGCATAACCAGCCCTGACTGCCATGTTTTGTCAATACAAAGTTTAAAAGACTCTGAAAGATTGACCCGGTTCAGTAGTCGTCAGATTATCCAGATAGAAGCCCAACATAGGTCATGGACCACCGTCCCAAAATGGCACCAGCTGGACAAGTTCGGTCCCTGATCTGGCAACGCACTTATCCACGTATCTTTGACAGTCCATGTTTGATATAAACAGTGTAGAACTAGGCGGTTCCCCATAAAGTCCAGTTCACCATAATGAATGATCCCTTTTCCGAACAGAAGTGTTTAACAGTCAAATTTTCTTCTTATGGCACTTCACAAAACTAATGACTTAGTTAAAGAAATGAGCAGTCTTTCGCCCAAAAAAAGGAGCACATAAATTGAAAACATAACTGCGTTTCAACAGCGAGGACCTTCAATTCTATGGACTTCATCGTATGTGCAGCAAATTAAAACAAGAAAAAGAGATTCCGAAATCCAAATACCAGATCTAAATTACGACTAGGATAAAAAATTCGAGATATCGATCTGATTGAGAAATGCAATATACTTGAATAATAAAACAAAAATAAAAAGGAGAGATGAAAGGAAAATCCCCAACCTCGTGGCCATTCAGCGATGATCCGTTCCTTGAGCATCGCGACGGTAGAAGAAGAAGAATACCGGATCGGACCGATGTCTGATCCATCGTAGAGACGGAACTTGAGTTCGACTAGATCTTCTTCTGGCATTGGATATCTTTCCAGTGGTTCCAACTCCAAGATCTAACCAACCAATGAACACAAAATCTTCCAACAAATTCAGTTACTTTAGGGTTTTATCGAGCAACAGAAGCCTAACTGCCCAATTCGCTCAAGAAAACCAGTTTGAGGATCCTGGTCAAGAAGAACAGGTGTAGAACAACTCAATTTGATCGGAGATTCAACAAGGATAGGATTATTAAGTTATAATAACACTTTATATGCTAGATGGGCTGTACAGATCTGCGACTTGGGAGTTCTTGAGGGGCCAAGAGGAGGAGGCCATGGGAAGGGATTAAAAATTCGTAAGGATTGGGGAAGAAGGCACTGGGAATCTGGAAGGAAAGATTTGCAGAACCCTAGAACCGATCGGGACGACGGTTTTCATTTTTCTTCGTTCTCTTTCTCTCTCCGGAGTGGGGAAGTGAGATGCGGGTTCAAATCTCGCTACGGTGGAATTTAAAATGAGTAAAGCCTTCTTTCGCTTCTCTCTTTTCTTGTCTCGTTGTTCTGGTCGCTAGTACTGGACTGCTGGTGCGCGGGAGTTGGGTGCCGCCTTCATTCACCAAATGCTTGCTTTTAGTAGAGGAAAGATGTGACATCGTAGTCGGTAAAGAATAAGAAATACGGACAAATGAGGTGGTAGCTCGCAGGAGTTGCTTATCTTGCAGTTCTTCTCGGTCTCACTTGGAAATTGCCTTTTGGGTTAAAGTTTACAACTTGAGTAAATTAACGCCGCATGGATCCTCCGCATATTTAATCTTTAGTAAAGCTCAGATGAGCTGAGATTTGGCTTCATACGATTCAACATGCGTAAAGTGAGATAGCTGAAAATATCGCTCAAGCTAGGTTGAGATGAGGAGAGGAGAGGAGAGGAGATGGATTAAGATGAGTTAGAGCTTTAGAGGTGATGTATTTAAATAACATCATATGGTTCGTTTCCATGTCAAGCAAAATACAAAGTTGGGGCAGAAGTTTGAGATGAGGAGAAACGACTCTCTTGATGCTAGAGATGAGATGGCTTGAGATAGAAGTGACATGCAAGCCATTAATAATGAGCTGGGTTGATATTGGAATTTCTCATCTCATCTCAAAGCACCATTGACTGTGAGCTATGATGAGATTAGAATGTTTCATGTAGAAGTGATAGGCAAACCAATTAACAATGAGATGGGCTGAGATTGTGATTTCTTATCTCATCTCAAGGATCACATACAACAAGGTACGATGATATTGTTTTCATCTCACACACCACTAATAGTAAGCTAAGATAAGATGGTTTACATCTCAACTCATCTCAAGCATCACTAAGAGTGAGATGAGGAAAAATCACTTTATCTCAACCCAAATCAAGCACTTGTCATCTCAAGTCAACTTGTCTCATCTCAAGCACTACTAACACCTTGAATAAGATATGAGCACCTCGTACAAATTTGTATTAGGATTGCTAAACGGATGCTCCTTATGAAAGCATCCATGGACCCCTTTCCATCACCCATCTTTGCATGATTCAACTCACTTATGCTAATATTAGTGTCCTGTTTTGGATATCTAAGAACATGTTAGTCAACTTTGAGGTTACTAGATTTGACTCAAATTTGCCTAATCTTGGTTTGACTAGAACTAGCCTAATCTAGCTTATTATTGAGTTCAAAATCTTATTTTCACCTGATCTAGTCTAAATTTGTCCAACTTGAGCTAGTCAAATTTGTATGATGTCAAGATGAGCTAGGGCTTGTTTGACTTGAGCTAAGACAAGTTTGACCATGTTTGACTATAATTTTACAAAATATTTAATATTAAAATAACATGAAACCTTTTGAAAGAGTGATTGAGAAGAACTCTATTATACAAAGTGTTTAACAAAATTGTAAAATCGAAGAAAATGCCGAATGAATAAAAGAAGAGCTCTATTATACCAATTTATAAGAACAAAGGAGACGTACAGAGTTGCATTAATTATTAGGGGATCAAACTTATGAGTCATACCATGAAACTTTTTCAAAGAGTGATTAAGAAGAAGATACAACATGAGATGAGTTTGTTGGAGAACCAGTTTGGTTTTATGCCTAGGAGGCCTACCATTGAAGCTATTTTTCTACTTAGACATTTGATAGAAAAACATAGGGAGATGAGGAAGGACCTCCACATGAGTTTATTTACTTAGAAAAAGCTTATGACAGGGTCCCCAAAGAGTTAATATGGTGGTTTTTGGGAGAGAAAGGGGTTTCACAAGGGTATATAGACATAATTAAGGATATGTATGAAAAAACTGTAACAAACGTTATGACCACTAGCCAAGAGACTATTGATTTTCCTATCACTATAAGATTGTACCAAGGATTAGTATTGAGCTTGTACATTTTTATGTTAGTTATGAATGAGTTAAAAAATCTACACTAGGAGATCCCATGGTACATGTTATTTGCAAATGATATAGATTTTATTGATAAGACAAGGGGGGGTAAACCAAAGCTAGAGTCATGGAGAGATGCATTAGAATCTAAAGGATTTAAAATTAACCAAACTAAGACATGGTATATAAAATGCAATTTTAACAAGGAGGGAGTAGGAGTGAAGCACCAATAAATATAGATAACCAAGAAGTCCTGCTAAAATAACACTTCCAATGCTTGGGATTCATGAAAGCAGAGAGATTGAGAGGGAGGTTAACTAGAGAATCCAAGCAAGTTGAAACAAGTGGAGATACGCATCTGGAGTTTTGTAACCAACAGATGCCACTCAAACTAAACAAAAAATTCTATAGGATGGCTACAAGGTCGGCCATGCTCTATAGATCAGAATGTTGGGGCAATTAAGGAACAACATGTACATAGGATGAGCATTGCAGAAATGTGGATGTTAAAATGGATGAGTGGAAAGATAAGAACAGATAGAATTAGAAATGAAAACACTAAAGGAAACTTAGAAGCGACACCAATAGATAACAAGATGAGGGAGATTAGACTTAAATGGTTTGACATATCCAATAGAGATAAAAAATAACACTATTTAGAAGGAGTGAAGTGATTAAAGTTGAAGGTTCTAAATAGCCCAAAAGAAAGTGGAGAGAAAATATTTAAAAATTTTGGGACTAAATGAAGACATGACACTTAATAGAGGGGAATGGAGGAATAAGATTCACATTATCGACCCTAATCAAGAAAAGGTCTTGATGATGAGGATTAAAATAGCATGAATTCAAGCCCAATTCTTTGAGAACTTGTGTGGGCCTAGTGTAACAACCTTTAGCAAGAACATGCTTGTGGTGTGTGTGTGTGGCATAATGGCATAAGAGTGAGCCCTCAATCGTGACTCCTCAATGGGATGTGTGAGAGAGTACATTGGTCCATCATATAAAAAATAATGATAAAGAAAGAAAGAATAAGGAATATCTTTACAGGCCTGCATTGCATGCCATATAACCTATTTATAGACCCCTCCATGCTTACCATGAAGCATATTTGTGAGCCCCCCTTACGTATTATGAAGCCTATTTAGTAACCCTCCTTACCAATGATAGAACATGTTTGTGCATTCATCATATATGAAATGAAGCATATTTGTGTGTCTTTCATAACTTAATTTGAAAATGGGTGTGGATAGCTTTTAGGGCATACCATATAAAAAGCTTCTTATTTCAAAATATGTGTGGGTAACTTATAGGCCTTACTATGTAAATAGCTTCTCATTTGAAAATGAGTATGTATAGTGTAATATCCTTAATTTTTAAGATAAAAATAGGAAATTATTAAATAAATTAAAATAAAAATTTATGGATGAAATTATTTCCTGAAAACATAATAATTAGAAAGTGCTCGTCGATACGAATCCAACGCCACCAAGAACGCGAGAAACGGAGCTCAAACGAGGGAGTTATGAGCCGTCAAAGTTGTAAGGGCAAAATGGTCTTTTGACAGAAACGTGTTACACAGGGGTCCAAATTGATAACGGCACCCCTGTCTACACACGTCTCTACCAGTCCGGCGAAATCGCCGGAGAGACGTGGGAAGAGCCGTGTGGGGAAGAGTTTCTCTTCCCCCAAGACTCTAAAACCCTATATCTATGCTCCTCTAGGAGCCAAAACGCTCCACTTCGAGCGTTTTCCTATGAATGATACGCAAAACCCTAGACACCGCAAAATCTGAAGTTTCCGCGAGTGGAGCCCCGAGCAACACGCAGCAACTCCGCCAGGTGCAAGGTAAGCTCTCAAATCCATGTTTTTACGTATTTATTAATTAGAAAATTAATTAGAAAACCATTTAAAAATTAGGAAAAAAATCGGATTTTGGGGCTTTGTGCACGCTACTTGTTGGAGCGTGATTTCATAGACCAAACGTTGTCCGTTTGGAAATCGCACCGTCCAACTAGTGCAAAAGACACCCAAGAGCAAACCCTTTAAATTTGGGAGTGATCCAACGGTGGAATTGCCCGAAAACTCAAAAACCGACCTAGGGAGGTTTTTAGGAACTTGGGAAAAAATCATTTAAAAACCATGGTTTTTGAGAAAATTAGTGAAAAAGGAGGGCATAAATGGATTCTAGAGAGAATTACGAAGAAAATGGCGCAAAAAATCACGCAAAACGGAGCTCAGCAGCTCGCAGGCGACCTAATCCGGTCGTCTTCTCGGCGTCGTCAACGGCGTCGGCGCTGCCGGCGCCCGCGCCGACGCCAGACGCACTCCATGACGCCCGAGGGACGACGCCATGTGACGTCGTCGTCGCATGTGTGCGCGCCCCGCCGCGCGCGTCTGCGGAGCCGCCTCGGTGGGGCCGTCGCGGTGGGGCGGGACGCGGGACGTCGCGCAGTCACGGCCAAGACGCGGCGCGCGCGTCTCGTGCGTGGCTCGCGACGCCGTCTTCGTGCGCCAGTGTACGCCGGTGTAAACAGGCGGAAAAGGGGCGCCGCCGGTTTAAACCACCTTATGGTGGTCCAGCATGCCCCATTTGAGGGTAGTTTTCCTTAAAACTTGATTTTTGGGAGCTAGAGAGGTCCAAATCACGATCCGAAAGAGGCGTTGTGACCGCTGAACGCAGACCTAGTTTTAACTTAAAAACTTAGAAATGACCACTTTTTATTTAGAAAAATATTAAAATAGTGATGTGACATGTACAGGTGCACTTGAATATACCAATTAAAGGGAGTTATTGGCAAAGCTAGTGATCTCACACCGAGGTAGGTGGCGACCACTAATGTTTTGCCTTGATTTTTAAACCATGTTTAAACATAGCATCATGTGTGATTGTGTTTTAAAATGCAATTATTATTTACAGTGGATTTCATGCTACATTGCGTACGGTGATGGTTATTCCAAATTGAAATCTTTTACTGAATAAACTTATTTCAAATGCTTTTACAGGTATGACGTTAATTTGTTATGCTTACTTAGAGACTTATTTCTTATTATATATATATAGAAAATGCATGGATTTACATGGAAATGAGAATAGAGGCTTATTAGTCGGTCCTTTTATAGGCTAACCCCAGGATGAGGGGCATGTCTTGGGGATTGCAAGCTATAAGTGCTCTTGAGTTTTAGCATATACATATGATTTCCGTGTTTTATATTTGATGACGGTGCTCTCGCCCTGGGCGTCTTGCTAGGAGGGATAGGGCCGGCCACCCAACTACCGAGATTATGATGTGATGATTTTGTGATATGATAGACACTTGCCCATAGATGACATTCGGTAGGGTTTGGTAACATGGATAGTCCACATTACTGGTCTGAGCCTTTCCATGGGACAGACGCTAAGTCTCCCGTTATGGTGTCGATGGGGAGCGGCGGTGGTTGATACCCATGGAGGGTTGCCACCGCAAAGCATGATGGCCCATATTCTTGTTATGTGTGCATGTATGATGAGCATGGTTATAGATGGTATGCACAGGGTGTGACGACACTCGAGGTTGACTATGTGTACTCCTGATCAGTGATGTTCGTGCGATGTGGTGGGACCCATTACCTTAGGGTGCCCTTATTCTTGTTGTATGCTCCATTTATTGATTCATGTCATGTTTTAACTCAGTGAATTTCATGTTTTAGCATATGGAATAAATTGGCATTTATTTGAACATGGCATTATGATATCACTATTTCCATAAATGTTAGACTTTTCATCAATGTTCATTATTTCTGCATTTATTACATTAATTGTCTATGTACCTACACAAGCGATAGCTTGCTGAGGCATTGCTTTGTTTTGCAATGCCTTAGATCTCGAGCGCGACACCAGGAAAGGAAAAGCGGTTGATAAACCTTGAGAGCCGTCAAGACTAGTTTCCACTATAGTTTTAGAAAGTAATGTGAGTCATTAGAGTGGATTATTATTTGAATTTTATTATGGTCTGCATACTTTATATTTGGATGTGATTTAGATCTTTGGACATATATTGGACATTTATATGGGATGTTATGATGGATAGACCCTGGGCCATATTATTACTGTCTTTTGGACGTTTATTTGATTTAAAATAAAGGCGCCTATTTATTTGACGTTGATTTATACGCGGATCATTTATTTGTGTTTAAATTACATGTACGCCATTTTGAGAAAGGAAAAATTAACACCCGGAGTTTTAAGATAGGTTTAGTAAAATGTTAAATAAATCTTTTCTCATGAGATCCCAAATGCTCTTATTTAAATTGTCAAAAAAAAAAAAAATTTGTCTTAAAAATCCGGGGTGTTACATATAGCTTCCAAGGCCTATAATTTAAGTAGCTTCTTATTTGAAAATGAGCTTGAATAACTTTTGATCCTACCATGTAAATAGCTTTAATTTGAAAATGGGTGTAGAGAGCTATTGATGTGTTTAACCACAAGCGCACAGGCTAATATAGTATAACTAATGCAAGTACGGGTCTATCCCAAGGGGATTTGACTTAAAAAGTGAGAATTTTAATAAAATTTAATTATCAAAATTTAAAAATAAATTACTAGAATTATTGGAATTAGAATCAAAATTCAAATCTAATCAACTTCTAAAAATTATAGAATTTTCAGTTCTTGAATAAAGCAAATGACATGAAAAATTTACTTCCCTTGCTTAATTACTATCAAATTCTTCAAATCTATTCTTCTAAAAGTTTATTAGCTTCCATCAATGTCTTCAAAACGTCCTTGATTAGATATCTATCGGTCGGATTTGTCAGATTCCTCAAAATTGTAAAGATATAGAGTAATTTGTAATTTTGGGATTTGGACGGTCTAGATCACTTTTTGAATTTCATATTTAAGTTCAGAAACTTCAATTAAGTCCAGGGATGTCCTAAGAATGAAATTAAAAAGTTATTTGAAAAACAAATAAGAAACTGACAATTCTTGGTTGATTAAGGCTAACCCGCTGATTGGGTTAGACCTTAATTGATCGGATATGGATTGGATTGTTCCTGGATAAGAAAAACTAAAATAAAGTAAAACTAAAATAAAATAGGACATAGAAGGAAAAAAAGAAGAAGAGATGATAGAAATGAGATTTCAATTAAAGACCTAAGGGTAAAATTGGAATTACAACAAAATTTTAATTAAAAAAAAAAAAACAGAAACCTGATGGAGGAGGAGAGGGAGCCAGAGGAGGAGATGAGGAAGAAGGAGAAGAGGAAAGAAGAGGAGGAGGGGGGAGGATGCGGGAGGAAACCCCCTTCTTTGGGCCGACCAATGACGACGCCGATACTGTTGGGTTGTGCGGACAGAAGTGGTGAAGCCGCTATAGGGGAAGAGGAGATGAGGAGCATAGGGGAAGATTGGCTGAGGGAGAATTGCCTGAGTGACATGGAGAGGGAAGAAGAGAGGTACAGACAAGGGAATGCGGTTCTGCTGGTGATGACATGGGCAGAGTGGTGATCGGTGCGCTCTGGCAGAGAAGCGGAGAAAGAGGGAAGAACATAGGGGGAAAGTGAGAAAGGACTAGTATTTTCGACAAAGAAAAGTAGTGTTGCGTTGATTGGAGCAAGCAGGTGAGCTGGGCAGAGGTGAGGAATAAGGAGGAAGAGATGGAAGATGGTGAGAAGGAGAGAAGGAGAGGACTGGGCAGGGTAAATAAAGAGGCGCGATTCGACACTGCCCGATGATGGGTGTCGGGTTTAGGCAGAGAGAGGGAGGAGAGCAGAGATAAAGACATAGAAATGATGAAGAGAGAATGGAAGAGAGGAGGGTGTAGAATGGTAAAGTAGAAGTAGATTGAGAAAGAGAGAAGATGCGAGAGGGAGTGTGGTGCAATCTGTTGGGGATGCGAGCAAGAGAGGAAGAGAGTTGGGAACCAAGAGAGATGTGGAGTAGGCTAGGGCAAGTTGGGGCAAACAAAGGTAGAGGAGGTGGAGGAGAAAAGGAGAGGAAGGGGAGGTGGTGTGTAGAGATGAAGGCAAGAGAGAGATATGAAGAGGGGATAGATTGTGGGGAGAGAAGAGTGGGGGTGGATTTGCCATGTATGGCCCAGCCAAGGGAAAGAAGAAAAGAGCCAATGGAGAGAGAGGTAATGAGAGTGGGAGAGAAAAGAAGAAGGGAAGGTGAAGGGGGGTGTCTGCCTCTATGATCCAGCTTGAAGAAGTGATTGCCTTTTTCCTATTATATAATTTTTTTGTTTCCTTTTTGCAAATATTCCCCCTTAGTTTCCTTCTAATCTTGGTTCTTCTACTTTGTAAACCTCCCCACTAACTTTCTTTGTTTTGTTGTAGCCTTTCATTTTCCCAATGATTTTCCATTCTTCAATTAAAATTAATTCACTTTTAGGAACCCTTTTCATCTTGCATGTTGATTCTTGATGGGTGATCTGCACTATTGAAATTTGATCTGAGCCATCCATGCTTCTTTTGGTTGATTTGCAAAACAAAAGACCAAATCCAAGTCATTTGATCCATATATTAATCATCTAATAAGTTATAATGATCATCTAACCATTGATTTTGACAAATTAAGGTTTGGATGGTCAATTGAAGCTAAATTTTGCAATTTTGAATGGTTAGATAATCTAATTGAATGTAAATTAGGGGTATTTGGCCTAAAATTGAGCACTTAACACACCCCTACTAGCATTTTTCTAGTCCCAATCAAAACATGCGAAAAACCAAATTCCAAAATTTATTTTCAAGTCAACTCCTCTTTTTTCTCAGAGAATTATCTTCAATAAATTATCAACTTTAGCATACTAATAAAAATGACTGAAAATTGCTACCCATATGCTAAAGTCATTCCACTTAAGCTCAGATCTCAGAGTGAGTGTGTGAGTGTACATTCTACATTAGTTGGTCATGGTTCATGCAGCATTTGATTATAGACTTGGGGTTGAGTGGTCAAGGGCTTGGTTTCGCCATTATTAGTGATAAACAAAAAGTATGTATTGTGTTTTACATCTTTTAATAGTCATATTCGTTCTAATATAATGCATTGTCTAAACATAATCCATTAAATTTCTATTGTTTTGTTATGCAGGGATAAAGAATCTGCTTTTTCAAGCAAAGCATAGAATATGTGCTAGGAACATTAATGCAAACTAGAAAAAGGCTGTCAAATGTACTATAATGGAAGCACTTGAGGAGTATTGGTGGAGATGGATGGGTGAGGTTGGTATTAGACAATTTAGAGAGTAAGTGATGGAAAATATTTTTTAGGGCATTCTTCCCAACATGGAGTGGCTGTAACTCAATTGACAATAACATGTTAGAAACTTTCAATGCATACATCTTAATGTCAAAAAGAAGCCAATCGTAGAGACGTTGGAAAACATCATGAAGAAAGTTATGGTGCGGAGTGGGAAGGAAGAAATTGGAGATTGAAAAATTCCATGGAGACATTTGCACAAGAATCCAACACAAGCTTAAGAGTTTCAACCGTAGAGGATATTTTTATATTGTCAATTTGGTTATGAAATCCTACTAGTGGAAAGCATGGGATCTTAGTGGGGTGCTTGTTGTCTTAAAATACCTATCATATGGAATATTTGTGCCAAAGTAAAGGACTATGTTGGTTCTTGGTTTAGGAAAGAGGCATGGACCAAGTGCTGCCAGTCTTCTATCGATCCCATGCATGGAAGCAGTTTGTGGCCCAAGACTAACCTAGGTGCACTTCTCTCACTATGGAAAGAAGGATGTTAGGTAGAGCTTGGGTAAATGGAAGAAAGAGTGCCTAAAGGAGAGTAGAAAGTGGGAGGAGGTTGAGTAGACATGGGAGTAGTTACTTGCACTTACTATTATGAGGATGGGTGTAGAGATAGATATAGAGATAGGCTGCGGAAGAAGAAAGTGAGTTACTCATATTCAACTTCATATAAAAGGATAAATATACTACATTTCAATTTATTGTAATGATCATAAACTTGGACCTCCATATGTTTCATGTGCAAAGTAGCAGGCCCAAGGACCACAAGGCATAGAGGTCAATCACCTACTACTAGTAGAAGGAATACAAGCCAAAACACATGCAATGCCACCTCAAGCTTATTTTGATCTAACTTATGTTGGATTCTTGGGCAAATGACTCCATGGAATTTTCCAATCTCCATTTTCTTCCTTCCCAGCCCACACCATAACTTTCCTTCTATGGCCCCAAACTTGGATAAAAAGGAAGATTTTGCATCAGGTGCTAACTAACAAGGATAACTTATGGTAGACCCCATGGACACTCCGTCGCGCTAGGGCATTCTCCATAAGTAACATGCTGCATTGCATCTTGAATGCAGTGGAAAAAGGACAAGGTTTGATAGGGTGTTCCCTCAAAAGCGATGGACTACACCAAATCCCGGGGGTAGTGAAAAATAGGCAAGGCCACTAGAGCATTCCCTTAGAAGCGATGTAATGCATTAGAAATTAGGTGAACTGGAAAGTAGGCATGGGTTCATGTCACAAGTTTTGAGAAGTTCATGGGTGAATGGGTAGCTCAAGAGAATAAGTTTCATATTGCCATGTGGGATATAGGCACATTGATAGGTAAGAGTATGGAATTAGTGGATATGATGAAACATAGGAGAGTCAACATCGCTTGCATCCAAGAAACCAAGTGGAAAGGGACTAAAACTAGAAGAATCAATGGGTAGAAGTTCTGGTATGTAAGAAAGACAATAATGGTGATGGCATCGGGATAGTGTTGGATAAAGAATGAAAGGATAAAGTTATAGACATTAGAAAAATGAGTGATAGAATTATATCAATAAAACTTATTCATTGAGAGAAGATCATAAATGTTATAAGTACATAAGCATGAAAAGTTGGGTTAGAAGATATAATTAAGAGATAGTTATTGGAAGATATAATTAAGAGATAGTTATTGGAAGATATGGAAGGAGTCATACATGAAAGTCCCAACACAGGGGGATATTTATAGGAGTAGACTTAAATGGTCAAGTAGGAAAACAAAAGAAAGAATATGATAGGGTGCATGGAGGGTGTGGTATTGGAAAAAGAAATAAGACAGGGAAATGTAATACCCACTATTTTTAAATTCTGACAATGCATAATTTCATAGAATTTTGGGATTTTGTGTAAATTGGAAAATTTGGGGATTTGAAAATTTTAGACATAAAATCATGGGCTAAAACCTCCATGTTTGGAATGTACATGAGAAATGGACTCCAAAGACACTAAGAACGCTAAAATCAGAGATCGGATGAAAATTGGCTAATTATTTTAATTTAGATATTTAATAAATTAATTGAAAAGGGTAAAAATGAGATTTTATAGGTGGGGCCCACAAGATTGAGTATTGAAATTCGTGATTTGACAAGCATTTATGGGGGGCATTAAATATGGCTCCCCCATCATAAATGTCTCCCTCAAATTCTCCCCTACCATTAATTTGACCTAGGTTCCCATGTCACCAGAGGCAACTCCCCGACGTCGAGTAGCGGCCACCTAGCGTCTGAAAACCCTTCTCTTAACCACGGTGATGGAAAAGAGCTCCTCTGGCCAGCCCCAGTGAGGTAGGCCACTCTCCTCCCTCCCCCCTTTTCCAATTACAGGGTTCTTTATCATTTTTCAACGTATTTGCACTGGAAATGGCAATAGACACTGTTGTCTGATGAAAAAATTGGAACTTACTGTTTCTATGAAAAACAGTTCCCATAACAGTGCAGCTTAGTGATCTAGATCGTTCATCTTATATATCTCGAACCTAAAACAAACCCTTTAAGTTTCATGAAGATCTGACGGTTGAGGAAGCTAAAAACCTTGAAAAATAGTAAGAAGGAGGAAAACCCTTAAACTTCACAAAATCAATTAAAACCCTTGTATTTAGGCAAAACCAGTTAATGGAAGTGTCATCAAATGAAAACACACAAAAATCCAATCAAAATGACATAAAAATCACAAGACTTGGAGACTGTATGCATCACCGGCGACGACCAGAATCAGTTTGTGGCCTCCGACAATGACGACCGCATTTAAGACTCCCGAGACACTCGGCCGGAGAAGCATGGTGCGACGCACCTGCTAGGTGCTACCATGCAAGTGCGAGCGGCGCATGTGTTGTTCCCGACCACAGCGAAAGATGCGTGCATCCTAGTGACAGAGACACACGCAGGACGTGTTCCATATGTGCTTCACGTGCATGCACATCTCCGTGAGGCCAAATTTTTTATTATTTTAATCCAGAAAGAATTCTAGACCGTCCATTTTGAGCTGAAACACTAAAATCTAAATTGTGGTAGCTACAGAGGTCCAAATCACAATCTGAGACATCCATTGTGTTTGTCTCAATGATGCAGACCAAGATTTGACATGAAAACTTCGACTTAAACATCTTTAAATTGGTCAAATCATAAAATACTATTCATTAACCTAGATTAGGATGATCAACGAATGATCAAGCCTTAGAAGCTGATTGAATGCATTAAATATGAGATGATCTAGGGGATTAGAAGAGTAGATCTCAAGTTATTATCTGGAAAAGTGATCTTGACCGTTGATCTAATCAGGTGCCATAGGATTGGCTCATCAGAGTGCGATCTGACCTTCAGATTGATCTGTAAACATGGGATACATGTAAATCACTAAACAAACATGGAAATTAGATGGATCATGATGAAAATTATCAGAATTCACGATCAGATGTTAATTATAAGTGATAAAGAGCAATCTAATGGTTGGATCGTCTCCAAACTTCATAAGATGTTAGAGACTGACCCTTTATTGACTCAGGGACATTAATTGAATGAATCATGACTTTGATTGATGATAATAAAAAAATGATAGATGATTGTCTAGATGTTTAAAAAACCAATATCTAGTTCAGGATTGCTCTAATGGAGGTTAATCAAATGATATAGGTCGTTAATCTAGGATTAACTACCAGAGCAAGGGAATTATCACTTGGATTTGTTTATTTTGAGATGTGAGAACACCAAGTGATAGATGACTTATGATGTGACATGTACGTCAGAAGGCACGATGTGACATTGCTTACACACCTGATTAAAGTATCGCATTTGGCAAGGTAGGTGTTTACATTTGGGATTTCTTCTTGATTTCATCGATCATGATTTGTTATTTAAAATTCTTGAGGCATGTGTTTTATGCACTATCATGATTTATTGAAATGTATTTAGTATTTTATGCTCGATATTGTGACATTTGATTATATGATTATTCATGTTTTCATGTGTGATGGATTACACCTTATCATGGATCTTGATTTGAGACTATTGGGTGAAGTGGGATAAGCTAAGTCTTGTACCGATTTGAGGGTAGGCTGGGGGATGGCTGACAGGCTTCCATTAGGAATGTACTGATGCTGGTTGTAGACCTAGGGTTGGAGTGTATTGGGTGAAGCGGGGTATGCTAGGTCTTGTACCGATTTTAGGGTGTGCCGGGGGTTGGTTGACAGGCTTCCATCTAGAATGGATTGATGCAGGCTGCGGGTGAAGAGATGTAAGCTGGGTCTTGTACCAATTTAAGGGCAGGTGGGGGGATGGCTGACAAGCTTCCATCAAGAATAGACTGATGCGGGCTGCACATGAGGGACCCAGGGTTGGAATATGTTGGGTGAACAGGGTTAAGCCGGGCCTAGGCCGTGAGTGACTCCAGGGCTAATGCGAGCTGAATGAGAGGGACCTAGGGATTGGTATGAGTACTCATTACCGTTACCGTGAGTGAGTTGAGGCACTCATAGGGCTTAATTATGCACGGCATTCTGTGATCATCACATGTATTATATTTTTCTATGGATGCGGATTTTTGTTATCTTGATGGACGTGTATCCATGTGTTTTCATTCCTTGCATGCTTTGATATTCAAGTTTGACATCGATTTGTTTAAATCATATTTTCTTGATTTATTCATTATGGATGAATGTTGATTTGATGTGCCTTATGTATGCTCTTATCTTATGAGATTCGTCATGACAATGATATTTTATGCCACACGATTTTGTTATGCTTTTATTGAATATGATCACCTATACAAGCATAGCTTGCTGAGGCATTGCTTTGTTTAACAATGCCTCAGATTGAAGCGTGATAGTTCGAAGAGAAAGCAAGTGGAGTAGCGCTGATTAGTGGGAGGACTTAAGGACCATCTGCTCTTTTTGTATACAGAGACTGATCAGTGTACGGCTCTTGGACTTGTGTTTAGACTCTTTGGGCTGTACATGGATGTTGTTATTTTAGATAATTGGACCCACACTTTGCATAGTGTATGTTTATTTGCACACATGGGTATGATGTGGTGATCATGGATGGAACCCTGGGGATTTTATACATGTTATTATTACTATCTTTTCATGACCATGTTTGATTTGTCATGGTTTTAGATGGAGCATGCTCAGCATACTGACAATTTGATTTCTATTTATTATCATGGTTTTGGGTCTTGGATGACCCTCGGGGTTTTCGTTTTAATTGGAACACTGCATTATTTATGTAAATTGTGAGTTTTCATTTTCAGGGATCCCTCATATTTTATAGAAAAAAATTATTTCTATTATTAATTGTATTGAAAAAAGGTTTAGAAAACTCAGGGTGTGATAGGAAAGCTATCCTTCATTTTGCTTCAGCGTATAACCTAGCTTTGGCTAACACATTATTTAGGAAGAGGGATGAACACTTAATAATCTTTAAAAATAGACCATATAAAAGCTAAACATACTTTTTTCTACTTAGAAATACCAAAAGAGCAATGTATAATGGTGAGCCTCACAAAATAGGTTAATGGTTATGGATTCTACATTAAAAGATGAAGGAAATGAAATGAACTTAATAGGTGTCCAAAAACTAAGTGGTGGAACTTAAAAGGGGAGTAGATAACATTATTCACAAACAAGTTGATGGTAGAAAGATCCTGGAACAATGAAACTGTAGTAAACACTATGTGGACTAATATGGCCAAGTCCATTAAGAAAGTGACAAAATATGTTCTAGGAGTATCTACAGGTAAAAAGCAACAAGTAAAGGAAACTTGGTGGTGGAGTTAAAAAGTGTAAAAAGTATTAAAGAGAAGTGGGTGTGTTTCATGGAAGAGGACTAAAAATAACAAAAAGTTTGAGCAATATAAGAATGTTAAAAAGGTTACTAAGAGACTAGTAAATGAGACTAAAATAAAAGAATATGGTGATCTTTATAATATATTAGGATCAAGAGAAGGTGAGAAAGATATGTTAGACTTGCAAAAATAAGAGAACAGAAGGGTAAGGACTTAAACCATGTTAAGTGCATTAAAAGTGATGACAAAAGGAAACTAGTCAAAGATGACAAGATCAAACAAAGGTGGAAAAGTTACTTTAAAAAATTGTTAAATCATAATTGCCCTAAGAATATAAGGATTGAAAGTATCATAAACCCAAATAACATTGGACATTATAACTACAACCATCAGATTGGAATACATGAAGTGAAAGAGTCTTCGATCAAAATGAAATCAGGAAAGCCCTTGGAGCCTGATGGTGTACCAATAAAGGTTTGGAAGTATATCGAAGATAGTGGTGTAGTTTGTTTGATAAATTTGTTTAACAAGGTTGAAAAATCAAAGAAAATGCAGGATGAGTGGAGGAAGAGATCAATTTTACCAATTTATAAGAATAAAGGAGACATACAGAATGACACTAATTATCATGGGATCAAACTTATGAGCCATACCATTAAACTTTGCGAAAGAATGATTGAGAAGAGACTGTGACATGAGACGAGTGTAAAAGAGAACCAGTTTGGTTTCATGCTTGGGAGGTCTATGATGGAAGCTATTTTCCTGCTTAGATAATTGATAGACAAATATATAGAGAGAAGGAAGAACCTCCACATCGTCTTTATTGACTTTAAAAAAAAAAGAAAGAGAGTTTATAATAGGGTCAACAAAGAGTTACATTTGTGGGTATTGGATGAGAAAGGGGTTTCATGGGAGTCTATAGACATAATTAAGGATATATACGAGGGAGCAATAACAAATGTTAAGACCACTAGTGTAGAGACCGATGATTTTTCTATCACTATAGAATTGCACCAAAGATCAGAATTGGGCACTTTTTACACTGGTTATGGATGAGTTAACAAAACATCTACACAAGGAGATTCCATGGTGCATTTTATTTGCTCATGATATTGTTTTGATTGACAAGATAAGGGAGGACATAAATACAAAGCTAGAGTTATGGAGAAATGTATTAGAATCTAAAGGATTTAAAATTAACTAAACTAATAGAGAGTATATTGAATGTAATTTTAGCAAGGAGAGTAGTGCAATCGGAGCCCCAATATAGATTGATAACTTAGGACCCCCCTTAAAAGACCACTGTCGATACTTGGCATCAATAATTTATGAGAGCAGAGATATTGAGAGGAAGGTTACACAGAGAATTCAAATGGGATAGAACAAATGGAGATACACCTCTAGAGATTTCTGTGATTGGCAAGTGCCACTTAAACTAAAAAGAAAATTCTATAAGATGGCTATAATACCTGCCATGCTTTATAGATTAGAGTGTTGGGCAGTTAAGGAACAAGATGTGCATAGGATGAGTGTAGCCAAAAAGAGGATGTTGAGATGGATGAGTGGCAAGGCATGAAAGGATAGGATTAGAAATGAAAACATTAGAGAAAACTTAGGAGTAGCACCAATAGGTAACAAGATGAGGGAGATTATACTTAGAAAGTTTGAGCAAGTCCAACGGAAACCAAAAATGGCACTAGTTAGAAGGGGTGAGGAAATCCAAGAAGAAGGTTTTAAAAGGGCAAGGGGAAGGCTCAAAAGAACATGGATAGAAGTGGTGAGAAAAAGGTTTTAAAACTTTGGGATTAAATGAAGACAAGATACTTAAGAGAGGGGAATGGAGGAACAAGATTCATGTGACCTACCCTTAATTAGGATAAGGTTTTGATGATGATGATGAACTCCCTTGTAGATGTGAGCCTCATATATATGGTAAGACTTCAAGAACTAAGCCAACATCAACCCCCACTATTAGACATTTTAAAGTATGGTAACTGATACCTTAATACTCCTCTTTGAGAGTAAATTCAAGGATAAAGGCCAAGATATTTCATCATTATCAATGAGGGGCAATAGGGACACCGAGGGACTAGTCAAAGGCATGATAAAAATCAAGGCACTATTTAGAGGAAATGTGGAGATCAAGGACAACAAGAATCACTCTGGAACCCAAGAAAGTTAGGCCTCAGCTTAGTGATGAGTAGAGATGTATGAGATGAATGAACTTGAGTCAATTTGTTGTTGATGTATGAGATTCTTAGTGTGTAGTTCAAGTCCTATATGTTGTATTGTAAGTTTTAACTTGGATTTTGCCATCAAATGTATGGGACTTGTCAGTTCTTTCAAGGCCACTTGTTTCACTTGCTGTTAGATTGGCTTTGAAGTGATGTGAGTTTCATCAACTAAATGGGTTTGAAGAAACGAGCTTGGCTTTGAAGTGCTAAGTATATTGGTTTCTGCATAAATGAGTTTCATCATGTGTGTAGTTTAAATGCTTACTACATAAACGTGCTTACCTTTAAAGTGTTGAGTACACTACTTTCTATAGAAATGAGTTTCATCATGTGTGCATTTAAAATGCTTATTGTAGAAATGTGCTAGGCTTTGAAGTGCCAAGTGTACTTGTCTCTGTAGAAATGAAGAAATGGGCTTGGTTTTGAAGTTCCAAGTATAAGTGTACTAGTTTCTACAAAAATGAGTTTCATCATGTGTGCAGTTCAAATGCTTTATGCAAAAAAGGGCTTGGATTTGAATGCCAAGTGTATTAGTTTCATTTCATCATGTCTGGTTCCCAAAAAAGAAATGAAGTCCCAAAAAATTGTAGAAAGCATTCAAGTTTCTACAGAAATGATGTGCAACCAACATGAAACCATCATGGATGGCTCTAAAAGAAATGTTGTGAGTTACTGCAGAAATCATTGAGGTTTCTGTGAATGTTAGATTGAGTGTTCTCTAAGAAATTTCATAGAAAAGTTAACTTGACAATTCTATAAGAAAAGTTGGATTTCTAGTTGTAAGTAACTTGATTTATTGCATTTTTATCTTATAATTCGATCCATTTTGTTGAAGTTGTTTGGGAAGTTACTGGTACATTTTCTCTTCCCTTCTACTTTCCACATTGTAAAATTTATCACTATAGATAAGCTTTTTGCATTCACAATCGTTAGGGTGGTGTCTCAACTAAAACTATTGTGTCACTATTTCATGCAAATATCAAATTAAACAATTGGAAGACCAGTCTCAATGATCATTCCTTTTGCAAACATTTAGAAAAGATCATATAGATGCTTCTTTGGGTGACCTTTCCTTCTTTGGGTGAGCATCTCTTTTAGAGGCATGATTTTAAAAGGATTTCTAGCAACCTATTCTATTACAATCTTGTTTTCAAGTAACTTATTAGTGAGTGACTTTTCATCATTGTAATAGCACTGAGCTTTTGTGCAACCTATTTTGTTATGTTCTTATTTCACGGGAACATATTAGTGAGACATTTTTCATCATTGTGATAGCACTGAGCTTTATTTCAACCTATTTCATTCTTGTTTACTGACTAGTTAGAAGTGTTTTCCCATGCTTGATGCATAGTAGATAAAACAAAAAAGAGTTCAAAATAATTCATAATATGAAGATATTTACACGTCAAACTAGAAGTGTTTTCCTATACTTGATCATCATAGAATTGTACATGTTTTGATAAAATAGAAACATGTTTAGAAGCATGTAGAATATGAGGACATTTACAATTTGCAAAGGTCTTAAGCACCAATTTGAATATGTTCTTTTAGTATAGTGACCAAACAATGAAATCTTGGTCCATTCATCTCTTCTAAATTGATACTACCACAACATACAACTTCTCTAGAAGGCTTCTTTCTTGCTTCTTCAATTACTTATGGATCATTCTTCTCTTGAAATATGGGGTGCTAGTGGTTAAGATCATGCCTCCAATAGTTTGGCCTTCTTCGTGCATTGACTCTTGTCCTCAAATTTATATGGGGAAGTATTGATCTCCATCACGTGGTCTTGCTAACTTTATTTACCTCTTATTACATTTTCTTGGTAGATCTTTCTTTCATATAACATTTTAGCTTAGGACCGTTATTGTCTTTTCTTCTTTTGAATGACAAGGTATCAAAGCATCCATTACAAAGAGAAACATATTAAGATAGAGGATCTAGTAGGTCAAGGTGGTCTAAATGATCATGGAGGAAGCACCAACTAGTTAGCAACATCATTGGCCACTCTCTATTGACTAAAGAAAATCAACCAACCAATGCAATCATTCACTTCCTCAATACTCTTGGTTAAGCACCTCAGCTGAGAGTCAATCTTGAGGAACTGAACAATCACACTCCAATAGTCTCCATGTAGGAACAAAGGCGTTTAGCTTAGTTCAAAGATGAGCACTTGTTTGGATCACCTAATCCTTAGCCTTCTTTTCTCATCTTAAAAGGTAGAAACCTAAGAAGCCTTAACATTGATATGCTGTCTCGACAAAGCATGAATCAGTAATTCATATGATTTATTCTCTAAGGAGAATTTCCTAGTGGAGTTGAGTGGTTTGATTATTGTCTCACCTAGGGCTTTGGTTAATTGGCTAGGGTTAACAATGTTATAAGCATGGATTCTTGGGCACTAAGTGTGCATCTCTTAGTTGTGGTATTGTCTGTTGGGTCTAAAGGCACCGATGGTGGTGTGCTCCCAAGGTATACACATAAACAGAGAGAGGTGGGGGGTGGGAATCCATGATTTACCCATATGGTTCATTCCATTGGAACACCCAAAACTTCAATCTCCAAATAGGGGTCCACTTTGGAGGAAGAAAAGGGCAAATATAGGGTTTTGATGGTCGATCCTAGCATTTTCTAATTTTTAATTCCTTTTCTAATGGAATGTTGTAATCTGATGTGGCAAGTCAAACCTACCTGGCAATATGAGATGGGAAGTCAATTTTGCATGGCATGGTTAACGAACACATAAGCTACCCACGTCAAAAAGTCCAGATGACATGAGAGCACTGTTTGTTTGCCAATTGCAATTGAAACCACCTGATTAATGGAGGGTACACTTAATTTAATTAGAAATCCTAGATATAATAAATAAATAAATAAATAAAGCTGAAAACCCAAGGGCTTCTTAAGCAATTTTTCCTTGCATGTTTACATGTTCATGACTAGTTGCTTAGAATCATCTTCATGTTCAATCTCAAGTTATTTGATCTCCTTTGTACATAGTTTATTTTTCATTTTTTGTTAGAATATAATTGATTATTCATAGAGGATTGAAATAACAACTAGAATTGCCTAATAATTCATGTTTATAAGACCATATCCCAATTAGTGGTCGGTCACATGAATCTTGTTCCTCTATTCCCCTCTATTAAGTATCATGGCTTCATTTAATCCCAATGTTTTTAAATCTTTTCTCACCACTTCTATCCATGTTCTTTTGGGCCTTCCCCTTTCCCTTTTAGAACCTTCTTCTTAACGGTGCCGTTTTGAGTCTCCTTTGGACATGACCAAACTATCTAAGTCTAATCTCCCTCATCTTGTTACTTATTTGTGCTAGTCCTAAGTTTCCTTTAATATTTTCATTCCTAATTCTACCCTTTCTTGTCTTACCACTCATCCATCTCAACATCCTCATTTCCCCGATGCTCGTTGTATGAACATGATGTTCCTTAATTTCCCAACACTTTGATTCATAAAGCATGGCTGGCCTTATGGCCATCCTATAGAATTTTTCATTTAGTTTGAGTGGCACCCACTGATCATACAACCTCTCTCTCAATCTCTCCACTCTCATGAATCATTGATCCTAAGTACTGAAAGTGGTGTTTTATGGGGACTTCGTGATTATCAATCTTAACTGGTGTTCCACTCCTACTCCTCTCCTTGCTAAAATTGCATTCAATATATTCTGTCTTAGTTTAGTTGATTTTAAATCCTTTAAATTCTAATGCTTCTCTTCATAACTCTAGCTTTGTGTATACGCCCTCCCTTGTCTCATCAATTAAGACTATATCATCTACAAATAGCATACACCATGGAATCTCCTCATGCAAATGTTTTGCTAACTCATTCATAACTAAAGTGAAAAGGTATGGGCTCAATGTCAATCCTTGGTGCAATCCTATAATGATAGGAAAATCACCGGTCTCTCCACTAGTGGTCTTAACATGTGTTACCATTCCCTCAGACTTATCTTTAATTATGTCTATATACCCCCTTGAAACCCCTTTCTCACCCAAGACCCTCCATATTAACTCTCTAGGGACATAATCATTAGCTTTCTCTAAGTCAGTAAAGACCAAATGGAGGTCTTTCTTCCTCTCCCAACATTTCTCTATCAATTAGTAAGAAAATAGCTTCCATGGTAGACTTCCCAAGTATGAAGCCAAACTGCTTTCTAGATACACTTGTCTCATATCATAGCTTCTTCTCAATCACTCTTTCAAAAAGTTTCATAGTGTGGCTCATAAGTTTGATCCCTCGATAATTATAGTAGCTTTATATGTCTCTTTTATTCTTATAAATTGATACAATAGAGCTTTTCCTCCATTCATCTAACATTTTCTTTGCTTTTATAATCTTGTTAAACAACTTGGTCAACCAAACTTATCTAGTATCTCCCATATGCTTCCAAACCTCTATTGGTATACCATTGAGCACCATGGCCATCCTTGATTTCATCTTTTTCAAGGCCTCTTACACTTTAAGTATTATAATCCTACGTTATATCTATAATGTCTAATGTTATTTAGGTTTACAGTATTTTCAATCCCTATATTCTTAAAGCCATTATCATTTAATAAATTTTGAAAGTAAGTTTCCCACCTTTATTTGATCTCATCAACTTTGACTAGTACCCTTTGATCATCACTTCTAATGCACCTAACATGATCTAAGTCCTTACTCTTCTGTTCTCTTATTTTTGCAAGTTTAAACACATCTTTCTCACATTCTCTTAATCCTAATCTACTATAGAGGTCATCATATGCCTTAAGTTTAGCCTCGCTTACTATTCTCTTAGCAACCTTTTAACATTCTTATACTATTCATAGTTTTCATTATTTCTAGTCTTTGACCATGCTTTAAAACACACCCACTTTTCTTTAATAACTTTTTGCACTGTGTCACTCCACCATGTTTCCTTTACTAATTGTCTTTTACTTTTAGATACTCCTAAGACATTTTTTGCCACTTTCTTAATGGACTCAGCCATATTAGTCCACATGGTGTTTATCTCTGTTTCATAGTTTCAGTTTCCTTCTACCACCAACTTATTTGTGAATGAGGTTATTTTCTCTCCTTTTAAGTTCCACCACTTAGTTTTTGGATACCTATTAAGTTTATTTCCTTTTTTCCATCTTTTAATATAGATATCCATAACCATTGCCTATGTTGTGAGGTTAAACAATCACTAGGTATCACCTTACAATCCTTACACATTGATCTTTTAGTATTCCTAAGTAGAAAAAAGTCTATTTGGCTTTTATGGAGTCTACTTTTAAAGGTTATTACGTGTTTATCACTCTTCTTAAAGAAAGCATTTGCAATGGTCAAGTTATATACCAAAGCAAAATCGAGGATAGTTTCCTACATCTCATTTCATTCTCCTATACCATACCCTCCATATATCCTATCATATCATCATGATGTCTTTGTTAATTGTAATCTATTAAATGAATTTTCTTATATCAAACTTTCCACTTGTTCCTAGTAGCTGGTGTTAGAAAAAGTAATATTCTATTACCAATATATATCTGCCTAACTAGATGAAAGATGAAGAAGAAGTGTGCCAGTCGATCTTGATTAGTATCTTATTAGCATGGGAAGAAAAAGAGATGAAGGTACAAATCAATAGGATCTCATTGGAGTAGAAGACCAAATCTTGAGTTGCACAGGTGCAAATGGGCCAATGACTGATAAGCATCATCAAAGGGATAATAAAACTAAAGTAAGTCATATCAACAAGAACTTAACTGCACCCAAAAGAGCAACAAATTCACAACCAAACATGGCAATCAAGTTCAAATGTAAAGATCCAAAGGAAATCCAAAAAAAGAAATTTCTTCTTTACATATAGAAAATATCTTTGGGAGTTGGGTTAGGGTGATTTATTAATAACTTTTTCATTGTTCTTCCTTTGGTGATTATAGTTAATATTTATGGAGACTCCATTTGCAAAAAAACCAATGTAGAATGAGAAAACACAAAAGAGAAAATATGTGGAAAGGGAAAGATGATGAAATGGGATGACTAGCCCAAACTGGTAGCCAATGAACTCTAATTGGATAGTAAATAAAGCCAAATTTAGGACAAACATGTATTGAAGCCAATTAAGCATCAATAGAAAGGTCAACCCCAAATGTAAAAACCATGTCTTCATCGAAGTGGTGAAGGTGCTTGGCAATGATGAACTATAACTATGGGTGGACAGCTAGGATTGTCTAATGGTGAACAATGTTTGCAATTGGCTTGCTGACTCATGGTAGAAGTCTAATAGAAAAGGAAAACAGAGCACAAATTACATCGTCATGGAACATATGTTGAAAAAGTGATTAGGTTTGATAGAAATCTAAGAGAATAGAAAAAAATAGGCACAAATTACATAATTTTGGAATGACAATTTGGTAGGAGAATAGAGAAAAGGGGGACAAATCACATAATCATGGAATGCACTCAAAATGTGATTGTGTTTGGACCTAATCAATATCTAATAGCCCATGAGATTTCAATATCCAAGAGTAATATCCCTCCTTAATCTACCAATTTCCAATCAAATATCCATGATCATGCATAGCATAGTTATAATACTTATAAGTCAACTTAGGACAAACATAGTAGCACAATATAAATATAGTGTAATAAAACATCCTACTCGAATATTTTTCCAAGATTTGCTTTGAGTTAACTTGACTCCCCTCACCTTTGTGTCAAGTCAAGTTTTTTGAGTTTTTAAACTATGATCCTATTTGAGGATTATTTTTGTCAAATAGCACTTCTATCCTTGTTTAGACCAAAATGCCCCTGTAAGTGCTGTCATGCTTTCAAAGTTCAAAATAACATTGAACATTGTATCATTATTTCTGTCTTGAGAATTTTGAGAAAATTCTTATCTCATAGTTTTTGAAAATAATGAAATAAGGGAATAATGAAGCCCTTGAGCCAATCCCTTATTTAATTTAATTTTCTCCTAAGTAAAGCTAGGGGAAAGTAAGGTTAAATTCATGCCCCTTTTTGGGATCTTTTCTCTTAAAAAGAAGAGATTCAAAATAAAAATGTATGGAAAGTGGGTCCCAAATGGATCAAGTTTTGCACTCCTTTTTCAAATTCTTTTTTACTAAAAGTGTTTGCAAATACAAGGGAAGCTCCCAAACTAAAAGGGACACCCTTTTTTTTAACAATTTTAAAAAGAAAAAACTTTGAAAAAAAATTAGTATAATCTCTTATCCCCTCTTAAGTATTTATGGAATTAGAAGACTCAGGAAAGGAATGAGGACCCACCAACTCTCTCTCTCTCTCTCTCTCTCTCTCTCTCTCTCTCTCTCTCTCTCTCTCTCTCTCTCTCTCTCTCTCTCTCTCTCTCTTGTGCGTATATATGGAAGCTACACCCTCTCTCTTTGTGCACATAACCTCACCAAATTCTCTCATGCTCTCTATCTATCTCGTTCTTTATCTCTCTCACTCGATCTCTTTCTTTCATGCTTCATGCTTGCACCTCTCTCTCTCTCTTGCACTCTCTCACATTCTCTATCTCTCTTGTTCTTTGTAACTCAATCTCTCTTACTAAATTTTCTTTGCTTATAAGAGCCACCCCCCCCCCCTCTCTTATTCTTCTCTTTCTCTCCACCTGTCTCGCAACAATCTCTCTCTTGCATGCATCTCTCTCGCTCTCTCTCATTCTACTTAACTCTCACAACTCTCTTTCCTTCATTCTCTCTTTGGTACACACAAACCCATGCCCCACTTTTCCTTTATTTTTTCTCCACAAGTTCCCCACTTTCCTATCTCTCTCTTGTTTTCTGTATAGAAAACAAACTGGGGCCCACTTGTACCTCTCTCCTTTCATTCTATCATGTTCCCTCCTTATCTATTCCCCTCATTTTTCCTACTCTCTCTCTCTCTCTCTCTCTCTCTCTCTCTCTCTCTCTCTCTCTCTCTCTCTCTCTCTCTCTCTCTCACACACACACACACACACACACGTGTCTCTCCCTTTGATGACCCATGTCTTTAAATGACGTTTTCTCAATTCTTTTTGAAAAGCAAGGTCTCTAATTAAAAATTCATTTTGAATACAAATAGTGGAAACATTTTTTGTGAAAAGATTGATCCAAAAACTTCTAATGTCAATACTAATTTACTAATAGGGATTTCATTGTAAAATGATCATTCTAAATTTGCTAAAATACTGGTAGAGTTTCCTCTATTTCTTGAATGTCATGCATTTTTCACGTGTGATATGATATCCCTAATAGACAACATTCATAAATAAGAAACAATAAAGGAGACTCTATCACCATCCAATTCTATCCAAATGTATCTTAAGTTTGAAAAAGAAACATTTTTACTTTTGAAGAAGATAGTTTGAAAACATACTTTATCTTAGCCAGAATCTATCCATTCACAACCATCAATCCCTACACTTATAATGCATATCCACAAGAATATAAATCATAAAGTAATGATCTAATACATCATTTCTTGAATAAACATCCCTATGTCATTATACTTACTTTGACGTCACTGTCACTTATCTCTTTTGTAGCTCTTCATTTTATCTTTTACTTCTTGCCTTCTATTTTGTTTTGTCAAATTTGAGATATTGTAAACAAATACAATATCTCAATTACCTTATGCTTGTGTAGGCCAAACAAGATTCATAAATGATAAAACACAATTTATGATTTACTAAGAAAATGCTATTAACAATAATTCATATTTGATCAAAATCTATACATGTCAAAGCATGATACTCATGTCAATTTCATTAGTTTACAAATCATGCATTTATATCAAAACTATTCTATTCTTAGATCATATGTTCGGTAAGGAGCAAACTCAATCTCATACAATCATAATGCAAATCTGAAACATAATTTTGTTAATATATGTCATTTCAACTGTAAGTCAACCAAATATCTAAATTCTAAATGAAATCACAAATGCATGTCTAAAACATACTATTTTTTAGATTTTTTATGCTCATAAATCTATTTGAAGTAATCATAAACTCATAAAATATATTCATATAACAATATCCAATTAAATTTCAGTATGTATAATGAAAGTATAAAACCTCAACACATCTATGCCAATACACTTCGTTTAAATCATTGTCAATATCAATTTCTCAATTCAAAGAGAAATACAAAACATACTAAAATATGTACGAAATATTAAAATTCCATACATACTGTAGTATCAAATCTCAGTGTAATGAGAAACATATTGAAAGATTAACAAAATATCCAACTATCATAAATACAATACTGTCCAGTCTCATTGTAGTGGCATCCCACTATAGGCCACAAAGGGACATAAGGTCCATATAAAACATATACTCAAAAATCATGAAACTTAGAAGCCCACCAACGGGAGACTTATAACTCACTCTAGGCCAGGCCAACTTTCACAAGTGGCCCAATTTTTCCTGTAATAAGAAATCAATATCTGTGGATGGACCAAAACCAACTCTCACAAGTTGCTTAATTTTGACTTTATATGTGGATCACAGTTAGTAGACGGGCCAAGACCAACACTCATGAGTCACCTAATTTTAACCATATTTGTGGATCATAGTCTATAGAAAGGCCAGGACAAACTCTCATAAGTCATTTGATTTTAACCATATCTATGGATCATACTTAGTAGACAAACCAGGACTAATTCCCACGAGTAGCCTGATTTTAACTATATTAATAAACCAATATCTAAAGATGGTACAGGACTAACTTCCACGAGTTGCCTAATTTTAACCATATATGTAGATCACAGTCTGTAGATGGGCCAATATTGACTTTCACGAATCATCTAATTTTAATGATATTTGTGGATTGCAACATTAGACAAGCCAAGACCAACTCTCACAAGTTGCCTAATTTTAACCATATTTGTGAATCATGGCTAGTAGATGAGCTGAGGCCAACTCTCACAAGTCTCCTGATCTTAACCATACCCATCGATCACAATTAGTAGACAGGCCAAGACCAACTGTCACGAGTAGCCTGATCTTAGCTGTATTTGTGGATCACAGTTAATAAACGGGCCAAGACCAACTCTCACTAGTCATCTGATTTTAACCATAACAATAAATTAGTTGCTATAGATGAGCCAGGACCAACTCTCATGTGTCAGCTAATTTTAACTATATCTATAAATCACAATTTGTAGATGGGCTAGGACTAATGCTCACGAGTCATCTAATTTAATCGTAGCTATGGATGACAATCAGTAGACAGACTAGGACTAACTCCCACAAGTCACTTGATTTTAATTGTATTTGTAGATCAAAGTCAATACAAAAATCAGTCGCCAAATTTTAACCTACTCAACTTGCCCAAGTAGGTAGGTGCATCAAGTTGGGCTACACAAAAGGATAAAAGGATAGGGAAAATAGGGTTTTTCTGTCAATTCCTACTATGGCATTTGGGTTGGGCAACGTTGTCGAGCCGCTACCACCAACAACTAAGAGGAAAAGGAAGATAGGGAAACAATCATTTGTTGACTACCCGGCTTAACATCGACGAAGAAAGAAGGGAACATGTCATCTTTGTCTGGTCAGCTATGATTTCCAATTACCAGGGAAGAAATGGAGAGGAGAGGATTTTGTGCAAGGTAGAGATCTTCTCTTGTGGGGTTTTGCTAGTCATAGCTAGAGAAGAAAAAAAGAGAGAAAGAGGGTTTGCTACATAGATCCTCCTCCTCTCTTTATCTTGGTTTCACTCGAGCTCTACCATAAGATGTCACTATAATTCCAAAATTTTATACTCCATTTTATTATCAATGAAATTCCTCAAGTTTATTTTAGGGTTTCAAAATCTAATTTTATAAAAATAAGAATCCAGTAATAAGACTTATGATGATGGATCAAGCTCGAAGAGAGAAATTGAACAATTGTAAGCATGCAAAGATCAAATGGTTAAGATTAAAGTTATGTAGGAAATCAGGCTTTAATTTCATAAGGGCATCCCTCCTTAATAATGTATAGTAGAAGTGTAAATAAGTGGGACCCATTTGGCTACCATGAAATGGACATCCCACTACAGATTTTTCTAGGTTCAACGTATTTCATATAAATTAGTAATCTTCTATAATATAATTTAGAGGAAAAATCGAAAGGAGGAGAAAATTAAAAGGAAAGTTAGAAAGAATGTGTACGAGATAAAGAAGGTAGATGGTAGGATAGAAACAAAGGAAAGGAGAATCATCTCTAATAGGAAACCCAACCCAAGACGTCTACACATGGGGGCGTCTTGTGCATGGGGGAAGAAGAAAAAAAGATTTTGCATGGACGGAGAGAGAGAGAGAGAGAGAGAGAGAGAGAGAGAGAGAGAGAGAGAGAGAGAGAGAGAGAGTTTGTGTGTGTGTGTGTGTGTGTGTGTGTGCGTGTGCGCGTGCGCGTGTGAAAGGGAGAAGAAAAGGAAGAACTACAATCATCCAACCATTCAAAGGAGGAAGATCTAAGGCTGAGATCGTGTTCAAGTAAGGATGTGGGTAAAAGCTAGTGAGGAGATCATGATTTTTCATTATAATGGTAAGGAAATCTAAGCCACTGAGTTTCAAATGGACTTCAAGGCATAGAGGGTCGTTTTTTAGATATATGCGTGATCTGCTTAGTATTGTAGATTGATGGTTGTGATTAGATTGCCTTCTTATTGATAAGAAATCATTTTATTCTCTAAGTGAATGAATATTTATATAAGCAATTAAGGGATTGATCAAAGATCGTGAGGTCTAAGATGGATGATGAAGAGTGCATCCAAGGGAAGACACGCATCCCATCTCACGCACCGAAGAGAGAACAAGCAAGGGAGAGTATGTCCCATCCAAGCGAGGAGACGCACTACCCTTACACCTCATCCAAGGGAGGAGACGCTCCCATATACATGCACCTCTTTGGGGTTTATGTATGGATAGTAGATGTGCCTCTCTCTGGATTATTCAAGTTAAGAATGATGAGTCTAGTGTTCATTTATCTTAAGGATTAACAGCTATGAACTTTGATGAAATAAACTCGATCCAATGGTCCATAGGAAGTGGACGCATGCATAGAGGGTTAGATCAAGAGATGGATAAGGTTAGTAATAAAAACCTGTAAGGAAGGCAATAATAAGATAGGGTAAGAATAATAGCATGCTTAAAATAGAGAAATCACCTTAAGATAATCGAATGGAGTAGAAGGGTGCGCATGGGCTATGTGCCATCTGCCACTTCCACTTAATGTCTAGGATCATCTGGATGACTTAGATGATAATATAAAGTGATCAAGAATTATGAAGATGATATCTAAATGGGTATAAAAATCTAGCGAAGAGGAAATGTTGAAAAATTATAGGAAAGTGTGATTTTCAAAATGGTAGCGTGCCGCCACCTTTGCATGGAGTGCCATGCACGTCGCCTACCGCCTTGCATGGATGGTGGAAGATGGCATGTAGGGTACCATGCAAGGTGTTCGTGTTTGCCCCACAAAAATCTTGATGCAAATATTCATACAGGCAATACGTTTTGTCTTAAGTTTATGTTTAGATGAATAATGATGTTCTTCTAGTTGATCGAAAGGAATGGTTAGGATTAAACCATGATTAAGTTTGGAAAAGAAAGGTGATTATAATTATTCCTATTGCAAAATTCCTTAGGGAGATAGGATCACCCAGGGACGTGTAATTTCAGCCACTAAGGCAGCAAAATATATCATCAAAGGATGCCAGGCCTTCTTAGCCAAAATAGAGGCCATGGAAATCGGAAGGCCAAAGCTAAAGCTGTGAAAGTGTTGCAGGAATATTCAGATGTATTATCTAAAGAGTTGTTAGAGTTGCCTCCAAAAAGAGAGATAGACTTCACTATTGATGTAATACCGGATACTACCCCTATCTCTAAGGCACCTTATAGAATGGCTCAGGCTGAACTAAAAGAGTCAAAGGAACAACTACAAGAGTTCGCGGACAAAGGGTTTATTAGGCCCAGTGTGTCACTATGGGGCGCACTAGTCCTCTTCATTGAGAAGAAGGATGGGTAGATTAGGTTCTATATGGACTATAGGATGCTAAATAAGGTTACTATAAAAAAAAATAAGCCCCCACTATCTCATATTGATGATTTGTTCGATCAGCTACAATCAACTAGAGTATTTTCTAAAATTGATTTAGGGTACAATATCACCAATTGCAAGTGAGGGAAGAAGACATCTAGAAAACATCTTTCAGAACTAGATATGGACATTATAAATTTAGAGTTATGCCATTTGGGTTGACGAATACCCTAGCTTCATTTATGGATTTGATGAATAGGATGTTGAAGACCTTCTTGGACAAGTGTGTAACCATGTTTGTGGATGATATCCTAAAGTATTTGGAGAACCGTGAAGAGCATAAGGGGCATTTACACATTATACTGAACACACTTTGTGAGCATCAGTAGTATAGGAAGTTCATAAATGCAAGTTTTGGCTTGACCAGTTTAACTTCTTAGGTCACATTATCTCTAAAGATGGTGCTATGAACCCAGTCAAAGTGGAAGCAGTAGAGTAGTGGGAGACAATAAAGACAGTAACAAAGATATGGAGTTTCCTAAGACTTATAGGATACTATTGTAGTTTTATAGAAGGTTTTTCACAAATTGCTTTACCATTAATGGCGTTGACTAGGAAGGATGTTAGATTCATATGGGTTGATGCATGTGAAGAGAGTTTTCAAAAATTGAAGAAGAAGCTAACTACAGCCCTAGTGCTCACCTTACCTAAGGGTAGCGGAGGATTCATAGTATACAATGATGCCTCAAGTAAAGGACTAGGATGTGTGCTGATGGTGAATGAGAAAGTAATTGTGTATGCCTTTAGACAATTAAAGAAGCATGAGGTAAATTATCCAGCACATGATCTTGAGCTAGTAGCAGTCGTCTTTGCTTTGAAGATATGGAGACACTATGTGTATGTGAGAAATTTGAGATATTCACTGATCACAAAAGCCTCAAGTGCATTTTCTCATAACAAGATCTAAATATGTGGTAATATGGATGGATGGCATATTTAAAAGATTATGACTTTGCCATACTATACCATCAAGGAAAGGCCAATGTTATGATTGATGAATTGAATAGAAGATTTGAGGTAGATGTGTTAGTATGTTAGCACAATAATGGAAGTTGCTACAAGAAGTTGCTAATTCTAAGCCAGAGATTCGATAAGCAAGATCAGTTGTAGCTAACTTAGTAGTGAGATCAGCCATAGTTAATAGGGTCCTTCATGTATATAAGGAAGATGTAGAGACACAAGCATTGGTGGGGAAACTGGGTTTCATTTAAGAAGCAAATGGTAGTGTGAAACTACATGGACGGTTTGGTAGTGCCAACAAATGTAGAACTGTGACACCCGGGTTTTAACAAATTGTTTCCCATATTTATACGAAAATAGTAATATAATTTATTGATAGAAAATAGATGGGATCCTAGAACTTAAAACTCATGATTTAAAACTTTTCACAGCGTCAAGAAAATACCATTAAGAAAACCCCGAGGGTCATTTCACCTCAAAACCACACTGAAGAATAGAACTAAAAGTAAACATTTTGAGCATGCTCACAAATTAAAACCACGATGAAATTTTTGCAACTACAAAGATACATAATAGTAAAAGTTCCAAAGCTCTAGGGTCTGTCCAAGATCACCACATCATCCATATATAAGCATATGAACACTATACAGTGCTATGGGTCTAATCTATCAATATATACAACGACTAAGTAGAATGCCAAAAAGCCAATACCAGTCCAACAAAAGTACACTACTCTATCTCTGTATCTAACAGTATCTGTGTCTAGCTCCACTCTAGTTCACCTTCTTCCCTTTCTGACTATCGCGCTCTGATTCTGAGGCATTGCAAAACAAAGCAATGCCTCAGCAAGCCATGCTTGTGCAGGTGATATACATTTAACGTAAACTCAATAAAAACAAAGCACATGGTGCAAGGCATAAAGATCATAAAATGATCAAACATAATATAAAGCCTTAAATCACACGATGAAGGACCTACCAAGTCCATGAAATACATAAGATATCATCAATCATGATATCAGGACATGCACAATCTAAGAAAATCTAGAAACACATGAATGCATGTCAAAGTATCAAACATCATACATAGTCAAGCCCTATGAGTGTCTCACATATGCTCACGGCAATGTGGGGTCAACTCTCTGTACCAGCCGCTTTCACCCTTTCACCCTCACAGGCACTTAGGCACTCAGGCATTCACAGGGTGAAGAATTGCGTCCTACCACAGGATCAATAGTCTCAAATATCAAGTCAGAGCAACTCCCACATGTCAAAAATACCTATAATCAAGTGGATATCATGAAAGATATCAAAAACAGTGCATGCAATAACCACCCGAAAGATAGGACACACATGAGGAACTACATGCTGAAATCAATCTCATGCATATGGTAAGGCATAAATCTCATGCCTCAAAAACTCAAACCATCATTTGAGAATCATGAAAAATTTGTAAATGAAATCACCTACCTCGGTATCGTATTATCACAAACAAATGTGTAAGCAATATCAAAGTGTATGCCCTAGTGTACCTATCACGCCATAAATCATTATTCATTATTAGGCCTCTCATTTTCTCCATAATTTCTAAATTTTTTATTTACCACAGTTACCAAAAATATAAAGCCTGATCATCCATTAATTGGCTTAATCTAAGTCATTGAATAGTGTTTAGTAGTTTGGCTATTCAAAAGCTGCTCCAAACTAGATTTTTATCTTAAATCTAGGTCCACCTTATTGAGACGATCACAACGCCTCTTTCGGATCGTGATTTGGACCTCTGTAGCTTCTAGAATCACGTTTTAAATGAATAAAGGTTCAAAACCAAGAAAACGGGCCCGCTATATGGCGCGTACCGTCCGCACGCTCGTGGCAGGCGCGTCTGTGGATGCGCTGTGCATCAGGAACCCGCGTGGGTGGCGCGCAGGTCTGTGGACGTGCTCTGCGCATTGGGCTGAAACAGCGCGCGTGGCGCGCATCCAGAGCGCCTTGCATCGTGCACGTGGCGCACACGAGTGGCACCACGTGCCCTGCGCGTGGTACACGCTTATCGTACTACATGGCGCTCTCTTGTCCATGCATTTTCTTCCCATTCCGGTCGCCGTTGCCAGAGACGACGACCCCAGGTGCTTTGTTTTTTGTGATTTTTACACCTCTAAGTCTAGTTCTTCTCGTACATTTCATTTTCACCCTCCATTTTCACAAATCCCTCCTAAATCTATCGTTTTTTCACAATTTTTGTCTCGTGTTCAAAAACTCCCACAATACAGTTTTTTGGGTTTTCCGACATCCCTAGCCATCCAATCGTCACAAAATTTCATGGGTCCTTTCCTCTCCTCATCATACTCAATATGAATGGTCCGTACCTTAATCTGAGACCGTCTCATCAAAAATTTTAGTGAAAAACAGTAAAGCACGAATTTTTGTAAAAACTACATGTCCACGCTGTTTTTCACTGTTTACAAGTGAATAAGCCCTAAAATTTAAAGCAAAGAGGAGGGTGGAGTAATCCTACCTTGTTCCAGCTGTTCAAGGGTAGAGAAATCCTTCACCACGGTGCGTAACTGTCCACGTGAAAGAGCGAGCATGAAGAGGGAGGAGAGTGCGTTTTGAGCACTCTCTCTCTCTCTCTCTCTCTCTCTCTCTCTCTCTTCCTTACCTTATATTTATGTATTTTATTTAGTTATTTATTTTCTCTTTTTCAAAAAAATCAATTTTCCTAATACTTAAAATAGGAAATGTTACAAGAACTAAGGAAGGAGATTCTCAAAGGAGTACACCAATCACAATATACTATTCATCCAAGAAGTACAAAGATGTACCAGGCTTTCAAGAGATGATTATGGAATGGGATGGAGAAAGATGGAGGTGAACATGTGGAGAGATGCCTTACTTTTCAGTAAGTAAAGGTTGAGCATCAAAGGCTAAAGGGATTATTGAAGCCACTTGAACTCTTGGAGTGGCAGTGGTATCACATCACTATGGATTTCATAGTGGGTTTGCCCAAGACTACTGGTGGATATGATATGATGGGGTAATAGTGAATCGATGGAAAAAATTAACGCTTTTTGTACCTATCAAACAAAACTAGACTACTAATAGCTTAGCATGGGTATACATTGAGAAGATAGTTAACCTACATGGAATACTAATTATTAGTACCTCTAATAGAGATACTAGGTTTACTTCTCAATTCTAGAGGAGTATGGAAGAATCATTGGGAACATCGTTGAGTTTCAATACTGCTTGTCATCCCCAGACAGATGGGTAGTCTAAGCAAATTATTCAGACACTGGAAGACATGTTGAGAGCATGTGTAATTGATTGGAAGGGAAATTGGGATGATAATTTGCCTTTAATCGAGTTTGCTTATAGTAAGAGTTTCTATTCAAGCGTTGGTATGGATCCTTATGAGGCATTGTGTAGGAGATCATGCCAATCACCTTCTTACTAAAATAATGTAAGAGAAAATAGGATCATTCAATTGAGTTGGTGGAAAAATGTGCTGAGAAAGTGAGAACAATCAAGAAGAGGCTTTTTGAAGCAAAGAGCAGGCAGAAGGGGTACACCATTAAGAGAAGAAGGGGCTTGGTATTCGAAGTTGATGATCATGTATTCTTAAAGATCTCACAAGCTAAGGGAGTTATGAGGTTTGGATTGAAAGGGAAATTGAGCCCTTAATACACAGGCCCTTTCAAAATTTTGTATAGGATTGGAATTATGGTATACAAAGTGGCATTACCTCCACATTTGTCAAATGTCCGTAATGTGTTTCATGTTTCAATGATTGGAAATCATATTCATGATCCTACACATGCTAGAACAAGTGCTAACAAAACTCCATTTGGGATTTGAATTTGGAAACCAAACTAGTAAGAATTCTTGATAGAAAGGAGCAAACATTGACAAATAAAGACATTATATTGGTCAAAGTCCTTTAGTAGAACAACTCAATAGAAAAAGACAAATGGGAGTTAGAGAATGATATGGGAGAGAAGTACCCTAAGTTACTTCAAAGGACGAAATTCTTTCAAGGGGTAATGATGTAACATTTTAAAATTTTGTACCCCATTTTGTGATTAATGAAATTCTTGAAGTTTATTTTAAAATTCCAAAATCTAATTTTAGAAACAAAAGAATTAAGTAATAAGACCTATGTTAATGGATCAACCTCGAAGAGAGAAATCCAATTACTATAAGCATGCAATGATCCAATGGTTAGGATGGAAGTTAAGTAGCTAACTAGGTTTTAATTTGATAAAGGCACCCCTCAATAATCTGTAGTAGAAATATAAATAAGTGGGACCATTTGAATACCATGAATGGCACGTCCAAGTACAAATTTGTTTATGGTTCAACATATTTCATATAAACTAGTAATCTTTTACAATATAATTTGGAGGAAAAATGGAAAGGAGGAGATGAATAAAGCAAAAATTAGAAGAGAATATGTATGAGGTAAAGATAAAGATGTAAGATAGGAAGGTATGATGGTAGGATAAAAACAAGGGAAAGGAGAATCACATCTAATGGGATACCCATCACATAAGGGGACATCTTGTGCATGGGAGGAGAAATTTTGATTTTGCGTAAAAGGAAAGAGAGAAAAAGAAAGGAAGAAGGAGATAGAGACATAGATAGAGAGTGTGAAAGTGAGAAGAAATGGAAGAACTACAACCATCCAACCATTCAGAGGTGAAAGATCTGAGGTTAAGATCATGTTCAAGTAAGGACAAGGGAAAAACTAGGGAGAGATCATGATTTCTCATAAATAAAGGTAGGGAGATCTAAGACACTAAGTTTCAAATGGATTTCAAAGTATAGGAGAGTAGTTTTGATCATGTTTTTTGGTTTAGATCTATGCGCGATATACTTAACATTGTAGATTAACAATTGTGATTAATCTACCTTCTTATTGATAAGAAATCTTTTTATTCTATAAGTGAATATATATATATATATATATATATATATATATCATAAGGAATTAAGAGATTAACTAGAGATCGTGAGGTTGGAGATGGATGATGGAGAGTGTGTTCCATCCACGGGAGGGGATGCACTACCCTTGTATGTCTCATCCAAGGATGGATCTACATCCCATCTCATTCACCATTTGAGGGCTGTGATAAGATGGTAGATGCACCTCTTGGTGAGTATTTTCAAACTCTATTAATAGAGATTTTCATTTGGACTTGAATAAGGGAGTGTGTTTCATCCAAAGGAGGAGACACTCTACTCTCTACTTTTTCATCCAAGGGTGGACATGCATCCCTTCTCACGCACCAAGCAAGGTTTATGATAAAATGATAGATGTGTCCACTTGTGAATGAGTTTGATCTATGCTAAAGGGATAGTTTTGCCTAAACACACACACACACACACACACACACACACACACACACACACACACACAGAGAGCAGAGGAGAGAGTGTCACATCCAACGAAGGAGATGCTCCCATCCTCAAAATTCTTTTAACATCATTTATCAAATAATTATAGATGTGTCATTATCATATCATCATAGATTTCAGTTCCATATGACCACTTTAAATGAATTGATAACTACATAATTCTAATAAACAGAAAACATAGCAATCCCAATTATACACACCTCGTGTGGCATTTACTTGTTTCACTAGCTTCATAACTATCAAATCCACTTACTAATAAGCTATTGAGATTGACAATTCAAGCTTTCATCATTCATTACTCACAATTTGAGAAACATATGCACATTTCTACTAAAATACCTCATTGCTTGCAATCTAGATTTTCATGATTATCCATAGTCAAGATTGACCCAGATTACTATTCTAGCACTGATTATCATGGATTAGCACATCATGATTGCTCAATCTATTGATTGATCTTTCCCAACCATGGAACATCAATCAGATCTCCAATGATTGCTGAAAACATAGATCCCTACTACTAATTTTCAATCCATAGTCCAAGTTGCTCTTTTAATATATGGAATTACCTAATCTACAAGATTTACAAATTGCTTTTTCATGGATCAATAACCTTAATCGCTTGATCCATGACCAAATACAATTTTGGATAGTCGAATATAAAGTTCAAACATTATTGATTATTATATATAATTAAATTTTGAGTTTCCAATTGATCCAATGGTTGGATTGTATCTTATAGCTTGAAAGTAGTAGCTTGCAAGTCCAACATGTACATATCTAATCGTAATTAGATGGTTTATAGCTATTGAAAACTTTAATTTATAATTCAACCATTAGATCAAAGTTTTCAATGTTAAAATTCCATTCAATTGAAATTGAAATTCCTAAATCTTCTAGGTTTTACTATGCACATGATATATTATTCAAAAGTTGGAATGAATCCATGAGAATCGAAGGGACTAAGCTCTCAGTGGAGCAGAGTAGATGGTTAGGATAATGAACTTGAAACACAGAGCTCGAGTGGGTAGCAAGTGAATGGTTAGTGGCCAATAGCAAGACACTTTCTAAAATTTCCTATATGCTTAACTAACAAAAGAAATTAAACTTTGTTTTCCAGATCCTCACCTAATATGTTGTTTAGAGCTTCAGATTGTCATTGGATCATTGTGAATTAGCATGATCATGGTCATACATCACTACCATCCTTCGATCTTTGTCAAATCTTCTTCGATTGGTGAATAGGTCGACGGTTTTTGTTCCTTGCATCTCAAGGATCATGTTGAACGGCTCAAATCTTTGATCTAAGTTATCTTCTCATAGTGCATCACTGTAACAGCTGGATCAATTATAATAGCCAAATTTTGCTGCTAGTGACAGAAGGGGAAGGTGGGGGCCAACATCAGTGGAAGAAGAGTGAAGAAAGAATCAATGTTGCTCTATTAGCATTGGCCTTTAAATCAGTTGCCATACAGAGGGTGTATGCATGGAAGGAGAAACAAGCGCACTGACATCAACTGCCAGAGGTCCCGATGGTAAGAGATGGGGAGAGAGAACTCTGGCACAGGCGCCCTGCATAGGGAAGTGTAGGGTTGGACTGTGCTAGAGAAGAAAAGAGGGGAAATAGCATTATATTTGGAAGTTGAAGCAAGTTATGTTATTTTCATGTTATTGAATGTTGCAAACCTTTCTTGTAGTATTTTACATGCAATTACAACTTTATTTCTTTGATTCACTATCATGCATGCTTCAACAATGTTCATTGCTCATGCTTAGCTAAATTTTTAGATTAGTTTTTATTCTTTGATTATGTTTAGTACATATTTATATCAAATCATAGTTTTTAGGAAGTTTTTAATGTTAGTTTTAGAAATTTTATTTTTAGAAAGTTCTACTTTTTAATCTTAGAAAGCATTCATGTTTAAAAAGTAATCAAGTTATTTATGAGGTTTCTTGAAGATTAGTTGCATGCTAGAAGTTTATTATTTAGAAAATTTTAAATTCTAGTTTTTGGAGGTTTTATTTTTAAATTTTCTAATTTCTAGTTTTAGAAAATTCATTCATCTTTAGGTTTCTAAGTTATTCATGTTTCTCGTTTTGCATTAGTTTCTTTTCTTAAATGCATGTTTGATATAGAAGGTTTCTAATTCCATTCTTAGTTTCTAATCTTAGTTTTAGAAAGTTCCTTTGTAGTTTAAGTTCCAATTTATGCATGTTTCTAATTCCATATACTTTTAATTCTTAGATTAAATCACAATCAAATCTCTTTTCGCTAGGATAAGTAAGCTAAATAAGATTTCAATTTCATGCAAATCTATGAGATTCCTGGTGGGATCAACTTCACTTATGTAAAATAGTACTACTTTGATTCGTGCACTTGAGAGTATTATTAAACCATAAACCTAGTTAAATATCCATTACATATCATTAAAAAATGAGTAGAGATGGTAGAAAAAGTTCAAAAATGAAAAAAGTCTAGAAAGTGAGAAAAACATTATAGTATTTACAAAGAGAAAGCTTTCATTCAAAGAATTATTAGAAAATGAAAAGTTATGAATAAAGAGAGGGGGGGGGAGAGAATAGAAAAGATATTCACTTCATTGCAAGAAATTGTCCAACATTTATTGAAGACCTTTACTCATATTTGAAACCTTGAATCCTTTTATCCTTTCTTTCAGAATTAGTCATGAACCTAAGTTTCGTCCTATCTAAAGTACCGTTGATCATAAGGTGGAAGATAGCCTTAATGAGGAGATAAATATAAAGGAATTAAGGTGGACTATTCATTCTAGTCTTGGTAATGACATCAATTCATAGGGATCACAGTTCTTTGTATCATCGATGTGCATAAGCTTATGTGAACCATTGGTGTTGATTGGATCTGGTCACATTGTGCGATAATGTTGTTTGACCCTTTTCTGAGAGCTTCATTTCTAGGTGTATACCAGTTATAATGTGAGGTCAAGACATTTTCCCAGTGGAGTACGAGCATTTTTGTTTAGAAGTCTAGACTTATGTAGCCTATACACATATTGCACTCATAGATATAATTGTACTAAAATGGCTTTAACATGTGGATAACTTGTAAAAAATTTCATTCATCGTTATTAAGTTATTAGTTCTGATAGAGTATTAATGGACAAGAATTCTCTAAGAGAAACTAAGGAAATATTGTGGGTACACTACTGCACATGGGGCTTTTAAAGTCAGTTACAAGTGATAATAGAAGTCTCTTAATAAATGACTTCTATCCAGCTGACTTGAAAAGTCAATAACTTTTAAAGTAAAGTCCTTTAGGTAAACAACAAACGACTTTAAAAATCAAGGACCTTTGAAGTAGCTTAAACAAACAACTTCAAAAGTCATAAAATTTTGAAATTGTTTAAGCTAAGCTACTTCAAATGCCCAACACTTTTGAAGTTGCTCAGGCTAAGCGACTTCAAAATTGACAAACTTTTGAAGTCCGTTAGCCATAAATGACTTCAAAAGTTGTGACTTTTGAAGTCATTTAGACTACATGACTTCAAAAGTTGTGACTTGTGAAATCGTTTAGCCTAAACGACTTCAAAAGTCCAACACTTTTGAAGTCACTTTTAAAGTCCCTTAGCCCTAAATAACTTCAAAAGTTTTTTTTCTTTTTTTTTTTCAATTTTACATCCGAGCACTACCACTTGTATAAATTGAATAACAAACATCATATGCACCTAATATTCAAATAATCTTTATAAACATGAAAAACTAACATCAAATACAACATGCATCCACATCTTTCTTGATACAATACCAACTATCTACATTGAATAACAAACATCATATACACTTAATACTTCAATCTATATAAACATGAAAAACCAACATCCACTACAACAAGCATCCACATCTTTCTTGATACACTACCGCCTATATACATTGAATAACAAACATCCTATACACTTGATACTTCAAATAATCTTTATAAATATGCAAAACCAACATCCACTACAACATGCACCCACATCCTTCTTGATACACTGAATCATTCTTACAAAATAATATCTAATACATTCATAATGGGTACAAAACATCCAAACATATCATTATCCATCCACATCTATCCTGAAAATACTTTATAAAAGAAATTATAACATATGCATTCTCTATAACATCCACATTCACTTCATTTGTAAATCCATAAACGTTTGCATTTACTTTCATGCTCTAAGTAACCCTCTAATTCATCATCTCATAAAAGTTATATAATTTAATGAATATATTGAAAACCAACCACCACATATTCACTTCTTGTACAAGCTCCAAATTCACTTCATCCATTTCCCACACTCCAAGTTTCCACTCATTCATCCCTTAATATATATATATATATATATCAAAGAAAATAATAAAAACTAAAAGAACACACACAAGTGAATGAAAAAATACTTTATTATGTATTTCACATTGACGTAGTTACTCCAAGTTATCTAATTGAAACTCATTATATACTCAGCCCATTTAGTTTGTATTTTATTGAGATTTACTTGGAAGTAACTCTTCTTTGCCCACTCAAAAAGCATAATATCCAGAAATACAACATATTTAACTAAGTCACATTTTGTAGTTAGATCCATAAAAAACTATAGAAAGAAATAAGATTATGAAAAGTAAAAAGTGTCTTACCTTTCTCAAATGAGAGACAAGAATACTATTGAATATGATGGTCCTCATGTATCTCAGGACACAGTACCCTCACTTCCAATCAGACTATTGTTTAGGGCATTGTGCAACAAGGACAACAAAAAAGAATCCATAAATATCATTTGTAATATTGTAGGTTTAATTAGTGGTGACATAGAGCAATTAACTATTTCCTATATCTTAATATTCTTCCAAGTAAGTTTTGGTGGTGGTACAGTCTCGGTCGTATTAGGTCATTCAAACCATGCTTTATAAATTTAAATTTCAAATGTAATATAGATGAATAATAAATTATTTATCTACACATAAAACATAAAAAAAATTAAAGCTTATTTATTTATAATTTCAATGAGGGATGGACAGATGTGCTATCCACAAGAATAAAAAAAGAAAGCATGCCCACCATACACATCCAAAACTAGCAGCATCCAATGAGACCTATATAGATAGTCATATGAATTATAATTAACTTGACAATCCCTAAGTATAGAATAAGTTGGCAAGAAAATTAAAAATTACCTACTATTTTAGGGAAACATTAAGCCCTATCCCTAAGAGTAGCAAAAGAAGCCTGGTAAAATATCCTGAACATGCCTCTCAATCAGCCATTGCTCTGCCACTTCAAAAATGATGTCAGGGTCAATGAATTGGTAAAGTGTACCATCACCCTTAAAAAGGTTAGTCACATCATTCAAGAAGTTGCATAAAAGAAATAATTATTACCTATATGCTGAAAATATAACATGTAAATGTCAAATATTTTATAAGCAAGTATGTGCATATGCCCATGTAGGAGACAATGTGAGGGTGCTTGACTTGCTCCCATAGGCAAACTCATAATAGGTCCTCTGCCATAAGTGGCACTTTGACAACATTCTCGCTAAGCACTCCTGCCTTGATTCGTACAAGGTTGATTGTCATATCATTGTTGATGAGACTGTAGATTAATCTTAGGGATCGAGGCATGTTAGGTGGGACTTCCACATGCTCCTTAGATGGCTGCGGTAAAAGATGTAAAGAATTTTAGCTAAATAATATTAATCAATGAAGAGGACCTAATTTATTATATGAAAAAAAATAGATATATACAAGTACTTGTTCTATTGGCACAACAGCAATAAGTGATACAACAAAGGCCGCCAACCTTGATGCTACATGTTGTTCCTGATTAACCATATAAAGTAATTAAACAATCAAATTGAGGTCTCTAGCTAAAAAATATTGATGAGGAAGGTAGTATGATAAGAAACATACCATGGAATCTATAGGAATGACTAGTACCTTTTACCAAGTAACGTGATATGCAGCAGCCTGCCCAATAGTTATAATATTTTTCAATTCTAAAGGGAATGGTAGGCAAGCATTAGCATTCAAAGCCATGGTAATGGACACTCTCTTAATATGTGGTGGCATACTAATTCTGTGCAAAACGGTTGATTCATGTTCATATCATGAACCAACTTCCACAATGTTTTGACGGGAATCCAGGGCCAACAAGCATTGACCCACCTACAAATTAGATATACAATAGATGTTGAGATAGAGAATTATTATTAGAGGACAATAAAATTTTCTAGTTGTGTGTGTGTGTGTGTGTGCCTCCTCAATTGGAATTTCCTTTTTGAGGGGCATCAGATGTCCTTCATGATCTTCTTAAGTTGGGGAGTTGCATCTCGCATTGATGGAGGTATAGGGGCGCTATGAAAATTATGTGCAGGTGATGGAGCAACTATAATCAAACCTCCCTCATACAATTGACTAAATATATTCATCTTTATTTTCTCAACCAGGTCATTATAGGCCTCCTCATCATCTTGAATTGTAGGTAAATGTCCTTTACCAAAGAATTTAGAGGGAACAACACCACAACCCATGCCCCTAACTTGACTGGGGTGATCCTTCTTGTTGCCCATAGCCCTATATAGGATATCCTTGATGGCAACAATGCTGATTAGAGTTCCTATAGTTGTGCTTTCTTGGGTAAGAATGTCCTGCAAAATTTAATTAGAAAGACATGATCATGTCACCTAATTAATTTTATAAAATTTATAGACAGTGGAACCACTTACAATGCAAGAAGCAATCTGTGCAGTACTTTCATCTAAGAACTTGTTGCCAATACGGCCCATCGCATGCTCCATCTTCTAATTGATGGAGTGATCAATGGGTTCCGTAGTCCCATCTTTCTTTTGCTATTAAGCAAAGACACTATCGTTGGAGAACAAAATGCATATAACTATAGTAGCATTAATATGAAAAGAATTGTCATAGATGCTTACTTTACTCTCTTCTAAATGAGCATAGCCCAACTTGGACATATGGTGTTGCATATTTGTTTCATACACCTTTCTTCCCCTTGCACTCTTCACCTACACATTTGTACATATGTTATCATGTGCAATAATAGGATGTTACATGTAATTAATCAAATGAAACATCATTTCTACACATAACACAAATTCAGCTGAAGTGCAGTTCTGTACAAATGCATTCCAAACCTCCTAGTCAATGATGTTGGAGTAAATGGCACACACCGTGTATAACCTCTATGGATTATTGACATATGGATCTATGTAATTGCAAAAAAAGTACTTCTTCCATTTTCTCCATTGCCCACCAGCTCCTTGCAAATCACGTGTCTTCTTGTCATCAAGCACATCAAAGGCATTCTACAAAGTACACAGCAAATTACTATATTTGAAAATAAGGTAAGTTATAAATTATATAATACATGTTATTAATGTTTACATACCTTCACCATTTCCCATATTGAATCTTTTGTTTAGGATGGCACACGTCTCCAGTCCTCAAATGTGATAGGAATCATGCTTCTTACTGTAGAGTAGAGGAAACTACTATAAGTGGCTACAGTCTCATGTATGTCCTACCCTCTACTATTGTATTGGATAGTTTCTTTAATTCCCTTAGACTTTCTCTTGATAACCTTTTCCATTGTTGTTTGCCCTATGCTTTTCTCTTTGAAGTAGATCTCATGTTGGTGTCTTGTTTGTGCTCTTCATTTTGGCTATAATCTTCATTTTGATATTCTCTCATTCCATTATTACTATAAAGAAGAACACAGAACAATGACATAAAAAAGGCCATGTAATTCATTTAAATAAAACAAACTGACATGACATATGCCATAAACAAACCGAAAGCAAATCCTATAAAACATGCATGAATATAGAAACTTTCTAAAGTATAGATATTTCTAAAATTAAACTCCTAAAACTAAACCTAGAAACTATTTTGCATGATTCTAAGTAAAGCAATGTTAACTTGTATGAAATTTAAGTAAATCGGGATGTAAGTAAAGCAATGTTAACTTACATGATTCTGGCCATCACATAGCACATGTATATACACATTAATTTGCACTCATATAAACATTACTGAAATAATTTACCTTTATGTAAGCAACTACTACTAGGGTTCAATCAACAGATACATCTTAAAGCAATTACTAGTAAACTTGCATGTATGTCTTGTTGCATCTTGTTCATGACCATTTCTAAAAATGTGTTATAAGTCATTCTTATCAAAATGATCAAGTGTGTACTAGGACCACTTATTGATTAGTTTTGGAAAACAAGCATGTGTTTTGCTTTAGTTTTAGTCCTTTTATGTCATCCATATTCTTGAGAATTTAATTACCACTTGTCCTCAAGCACATACACATGCCCATCTTTTGTTTTTAAACAAGGTTAGGTGAAATAGCATTTAAAAATCCTAAGTGTCATGTTTCTTTTCTAAAGATCAAGATTTTCAGAGAAATGAGTTCTATATTTCTACTAAAAATTTGGCAGAGTCTCCTCTATTTTTTGGACTTACACATTTTACGCATACAAATGCGATGTCCCTAATAAACACAATTTTAGTGAAAAAAAATAAAGGATACTCTGTCTCCATTCATTCACATAAACATACAAGATTTAACATATGTGGCAAACAAACCACAAGCAAATTAGATAAAGGATGCATGAAAATATAAGCCTGCTTAGTACAGATATTTGTAAGAGTAAGGGCTACAATTTCCATAGACCTTTCACTAGTCTTTAACTAGAGCATCGCATTCATTTCTCTTAGTGGGAAGGATGCATCCCACACTAAGTCTATGAACAGAGCTTGCTAATGGTCTTTCAAAAGATTTCTTGAAGGATTGAACTTCTTAATTCTAAATGACTATATATATTTGATTGACACTAAGCTTCCAAAGTTTACTTGTGCCCTAAAATATTATAGAAACAGACTCTACAGAACTAAAGAAATGAGATAACCAAAGAAGTACAAAACTGTAGCAATAAAAGAACTTTAAGCAATATAAGGTGATTAAATTATGAGGTGGGAAGTGTCTCATATCATTAGTTGCTTTTTTACTAGACAATTAGTTATTTTGTAAATATTGTCAAATAGTTATAATGTTTATCCTTAGAAAGTTGATTGATCTTCATGAGCATCAGTTGTTCTTCAACTTAGAATTTATACCCTATTCGATTTGCATGAAGCAAATTTCCCTTCAAAAAATAATTGACTGGATTCTCCAAAAAATCTAAAATAACTTGAAGTTGTGCTGCCTCACTCATTCAGTTAGAATTAAAATAGTTGCTTGTTTTCATAATAGTTGACTTGAAACATTAGCTATTATGTGCCAATAAACTAAATGCATATGTTGAAAGTGACTCTAAGAATAATGGATTGTGATTCTTAATACAAGTGTCTAAATTTCCAAAACAATTCCTCACTAGAAATAGTGGTCTTTTCCGCTAGCTACAACCATTCTCAAAACTTCTTGAAATCATGTCAATCTTATTGATGCTTGACAACTAGCTAAACTACAAAAATAGTTGAGAGGATTTCCCCAGGCTCACTACAATAGTTGAGATCTTTTCAGATAGTAGAATGGCTTAATTAGTTAGATCATGGCATGATTTTCATATATTCTTCAAATTTCTTGCTAGATAGTAGCTAATTGCTTTTATAAATAGATTATTGCAAATTCAGGACCAGAATAGGTTTGTCCAAAACAGCTAACTTAGCTTCCCAAGTTAATCAGATAAAATAGTATTGACATGCAATATCTTATCCTATTACTACAACAATTGACTATTCTTCACTTCATTCAACTAGAATTTATTGAACTTGGATATTTTGATCTTGGATCTTATTCTTTACTAATAATTTCAACTAGTCTTATTTCCTTTAGTTCCTTTTTCTTTCTTTGTGTGTGTGTGTGTATCATCATTTACAAGCTAGCTCCATCTTAAGAGCTAAAAGATATCATGCTTTTGTTAAAGGAAAGCCTATGATATATAATTTATCATCTACTCCACTCACCAAGCAGAAAAAAACAAAACAAGTGGTCATGGTAGGTGGGCTAGCTTTGTACAAAAATTTGGATAAAACAAACTAAGTTCAGAAATGTATAGATAATTTTTTAAGATCATAAGTATGTGTGTCTCTTCCATTGACCTCAGATGGATTCCTGTTAGCAACTCTCCTACCCAAAATGCCCTATAGCAGACATGCACTCTATATGTCATTCAGAAATAAAGCATATCTTCTTCATTAGAAAGCAGATCAATAGGACACGAAATCATATTAGATTATTAGAATGAAAGATGGCCTCTTTAATGTCCTCTTTAGATAGTCCCTAAGTATATATATATATATATATCTTTAAATCTCTAGATACAAAATAGAGACAGTCACTAAGTATACCAACAATAACAAAGGTAAGGATATCAGAGACAAAACATGGCTTACAGGTAGAATGCATCTCATCCTAACAGAATCGCATATTATCTACTCAAATCTTGTCCATATATCCAAATGAAATTAGAAACATTCCAATCATACTCATCCATGCACAAATCCATCAAAACCATGAACTAGATTCAGAATATCTACCTAGAAAAGTTTTCTTTTTCATTTCCTCATCTTTCTTCTCCCCCTTCTTCTATCAAATTGGCTTTTCTAACCAACATGGGGTCTAGGTGTCATCGATGTCGAACAGCACCAGTGGCCTTCATCCCCCCTCTTTCTCCTCCTTTCTCCCTCTCCTTCTCCCCCTTTGTCTTCTTCCTCTTTTCCTTCTTCTCTTTCTTCTCCCCCTTCTTCTCATCATCAATTTTTCTCACCTGTGTACTGGTTTGGCCGTCATCAGCATCGAATAGCACTAGTAGCATGGATCAGCCCCTCTTTCTCCTCCTCCCTTCCCCTCCTTCTCCCCCTTCTTCCTCTTTTTCTTCTCCTCTTTCTTCTTCCCCTTCTTCTCACCATTTTTTTTTCTTACCTACACACTGATCTAGGCATCATCAATGTCGAATAGTGTTTCCTGCAATCTGTGTGTCAGCCTGGGCATTATCAGCATCAAATGGGTGTCGGCATCGTCGTTAGTCTTTCTCCTCCTCCCTTCCTCCCTTCCTCCCTCCCGTCTCTTCTGTCTCCTTTCTTCTCTTTGATTAGCTTTGCCAGGTTTCCTCCTGTTAGCTTTTTGAGAGCAAACATTGGTCTGTTCTCTTTTCGTCGACTAATGACTTAAGTGGAAGAGGTTGCCATTATCAAAATGGTCTCCTCCTTTAGTTTATTTAATAATTTAATTTTGGAAAATTTTACACTTGAAAATTATAATGTTTTTACTATTTAATTATATAATTATAGTAAAAAATAGATGATAACAACTCAAGTCTCAAATTTTTGCAAGTGCGGCCTACTATGTGAAATTATAAATTGCTCTTTTTAAGAAAAATAAAAACTTATTCATTCAAATTTTGATTTCAACAAACTTAGTGTCATTGGAATCATTTTTCTAAGTACAACCCTAGTGTTGAGGTTTTAAGATCAAATTTGATGTCTATAAAAAATTTACTTTTTAGAACTCCAAAAATTGAGAATTTCAAAATTACTTTTGACTCCAATTTCAAATAATTCAAATTTTTGGTAAATTGTTATTTAAAAATCAAAGATGTTACATAGTGATTAGTGTAAATTTGGATGATCATTCTTGGTGCTAAATTTGGTTGTAAATAATGAAATCATTTAGTGTAAACAACTTTAATACTGTCTACTTTTAAAGTGGTTTAGTGATAAATGACTTTAAAAGTATATGTATTAAAGTCGTTTAGTGCTGAACGACTTTAAAGTCTCTACTTTTAAAAGTTGTTTGGCAATAAACAACTTTATAAATTATTTTTAATTCAACTTATATATATTTTATGTTAGTACTTTACAATATCTAACAATTAATACACAATGAAACCGATTTTTTATGAAAGTCAACATTAATTCATGCATTCTTTGTACACACACACACACACACACATAAACACGTGAACAAGGAAATCAAGGTATTTTTTAGATAACTCCTCAATTTTCATCCTTTTATGATATATATGTATACATCACATATAGCTCACTTATCAATCCATATAGCTCATGACAAAAGAGCTAATTATAAATCTGAAATTATATTGCAACTCACTAATACAATCTATATACCCCCAACTATATTGTTTTCAAACTCAAGCACCCTCCTCGCCATATCACGCACATAATCCTCGTTCTCACTAAGTACTACTTCGATTGATGGGATTGTTTTGCTAATACAAAGATAATCTATTTCAATATCTCCTAGGTCATCTTCCTCATAAAAATCCCTCAGATAGGATGATAAAATAGTTGACCATCTCTTATCACATCCGTCTTGCACGTAAAATACTTGTTTTGCTTGAGATGCTAAAATAAATTAATCATTTTTATAGCTGATCCTGTTGAGGTCAACCAATGTCAATCCAAAGGCATCAGTTTTGATGCTATCTTTGTTATGTTCCTCAAATCGCACTTAAACACAACCACAGTTCTGAAAGTACAAATCCAAGGCCCATATCTCTCTTATAACCTCGTAATAAATATCATCCACCACTGTTGGCATGTTATCCTTTGAACTAGAAAAGAATGTAGCATTAACAACTAAGCTAACCCCACTATTCTGTTGCACTCTTGAGTTATCACAGTCTTTCGTCCAAAAGTGATAACCATTGATGGCATATCTAGCATATTTTATTACTTCTGGCCATGGTCCCATTGCCATCCAGCCTAAGGATTCGGATATACCATTGCCTGCTACTTCTCACTGATCTTGAATCTGTGTATACACATATTAAGTAGGATATATGATTATTGCAATTAAGTAAGATTATATATATATATATATATATATATATATATATATAGAATGTAGTTTATTAATATTAAGTGAGAATTCTTTCATTTTACCTTCATATGTAGCCAAGTATTGAAAGTGCGACAATGCTCAAATTGTAGCCACTTCTATTTCTTTGTGTAACTTAGATTCTTTGCCTAGAGGACATCCATATTTTCACTACACACACGCATACAAATTAATGGAGTGATCAAAGAAAATTAAACCATCAACTATTAAATTTTACCTAAGTGCATGACCAACTTACTTAATGTATGGTTCTAGTTCAGCTACATTGCACAACACATAAAGATGTGCCTGGTCCCGTTATTTATAGTCAACAGCTGATACATAACCACTTGATAGAGGTTTGCCAACCTTAGGTTAATGAAATGTAACAAATTGTTTCTTTCTTGGGATTCCAATCACATCCACTCTTAATAAGTACTATGTGTAAAGCTCCACTGCTTCCTCTACAATATAACATTTGATTATACACCCCTCTGGTCAATTATGATTATGTACATACCTTTTTAAAATTTTCATATACCTTTCAAACAAGTACATCCATCACAAGTAAACTGGACCACAAAGTTTGACCTCATCAATGGGGCACATTGTTAAGTGTACCATGATGTCAAAGAAGGATGGTGGGAAGATTGTCCTAAACTCACATAAAGTTGTCACTAGATGACCTTGAATTTCTTGTAATTTTGAAACATCAACCACATTCTTGCATAAAGCATTAAAGAAGTAGTAGAATTTGTAATAACTCCCTTGAATTTGTTCAGTAATACTGAATTTATTGCTACAGTCAAGAGTCGTTGCATCAATGCATGGCAATCATGGGACTTCATCCCCAATAATTTTAGCTCTTCCATAGAGACAATGTTTTCAAAGTTTGAAGAGTAATTGTATGGAACTTTGAGCTGGAACAGGGTTTTACACATTATTCTCCTCTCATCTCTATCGAGCATATAATTTTCCTTAGACAGTTATGTTCCTCGATTGCCCCTATCCTCTATATGCAACCTCCGCTTCTTAAGATCCATTCGAGCTACAAGTCCATCCTTTGTTTTTCCTACGATATTAAGCAAGGTACTAGTCAAGCTTTCACACACATTCTTCTTAATGTGCATGACATCAAGCACATGGCGTAACTGCAGTGATTTCCATTATGCTAGCCAAAAGAATATTAATTTCTTCTTCCAACAACTTCTATAATTACTTTCACCTGCACGTTTTCTTGATTTCTTCTTTTCCAACAAGACACTAATGTTTTCAACCTGCTCTAATACTTGTTATCTTGTCAACATCTTTGGAGGTGTCTTTGTCTCTACAATACCATTAAATTCTCTCTTATTAAAACGATATGGATGGTCTCTACGCAACCATCTTCTATGCCCAAGGAATACCATTTTCCTACTATGTTTAAGTCATACAGCATATGTTTGATCACTACAAATAGGACAAGCATTATATCCCTTCACGATGCATCCAAACAAATTACCACATACAAGGAAGTCGTTTATTGTCCACAATAGTATAGCCTTCAGGGTGAACGACTCTTTCCTGTATACAACGTATGCTTCAATGCCTACATCCCATAATGTCTCAAGATCATGAATCAAGGGAGACAAGTATGTGTCAATGTCATTCCCTAGCTACTTTGGACCCGATATCAATATAGTTAACAACATGAACTTCCTCTTCATGCATAGAGATGGTGGGAGATTGTAACAAACTAATATAATGGGCCGTTAACTATACTTGCTGCTCATGGAACCATAAGGATTAATCCCATCTACAAATAATGCAGGTCATAGGTTTTTAGGTTCTTCACGAAATTAGGCCACATGAAGTCTACGAGCTTCCATGCTAGACTATCTGCTAAATGGCATGAAAAGCTATCAACTACTTTGTCCTTGGCATGCCATACTAATTTCTTCACTATTTTTTTCATATGAAACATTCTTTTAAACCTTGGAATTGGGGGAAGTACCATTGAAGCTTTGCAGGAACATCTGTAACTGTCTTAGTTGAATTCTTTTTTAACTTCCATCTTGATTGTTTATAAGTTAGGCATTTAGTTTTATCCATGTGCTCCTTCCTATACAAGATCCAATCATTGGGACACGCATGTATCTTCTCATGCTTCAACCCTAGTGCAGCCAGGGTTTTCTTTGCCTCCTATGTGGACCTTGCCAATTCATTATCCTTCAGTAGCATCTTACCCACTACTTTCAAGACTTCTAGAAAACCTTGATCTGAAAAACCATAACTTAATTTCACATTGTAAAGTTCTACCAGTGTGGACAACTTGGTATAATCTTTACACTCAGGGTATAATGGCTCATTGGATTCCTCTAATGTAGTATGAAATTGTTCAGGGTCATCTTAGAAGGCATCATATGCATCTCACAACATCAGTACAACTATACTGTCTCCAACACTTTCTACAGTGTCTTGATCATATCTTTCAGGCCTTGTTGATGGCCTGCGCAGAAGTTCTTCTCCATGCCAAATCCATGGCTGATAGCTTTCATCAATTCCATTAAAGTACAAGTGTTCTCTCAATAGCCTTACAGTTACTTTTTTCAAGTTTTCATATTTTGAATATTAACAATGCATGCGATTACGATAAACACTTGCCCTAAGTGCAAACTCTATGAAATTTTTTGTTCCCTCCTCATATACTTTTTTTGTTTTTGTCGTACTCATCCAAGTATATTTCAACATTATCACAAGAAATTGAAGCAAATCTATGTGGAGACTTGTTAGACATGAAAAGATTAGGTTAGGCATTTTACCAAATATTTAAATATACAAAAATTAGAAGTGTTTGTAATAACTACATAACATGAAAATTTTTAATTAACAATGAAAAAAAGAAAAATATGACAGATACATTCAGAAAGAAAATTAACTTCAAAAAACAAAGTTTCTAACCTATAACATTGTAAAAATTCTTCAAAAATGCATAATACATATGAGACAAAAAAAGAGATACTAACCAATACTCAAAAATTGATGTCGACCCAAAATTTGTGAATATAGTTCCAACTCACAATTAGGATTTGGTTGAGGATAGTCAAATAAAAATCCGACTTAGTTTTTGTGTATAGACCATGAACATAGTTAGAAAAATCAAGGCGAAAGTGGACGAAATAACTCTTAAAACAGACTCATAAAATTGAAGTCATTTGTTATAAATGACTTTAAAAGTCCATACTTTTAAAGTTGGTTACAGCAAATGACTTTAAAAATTTACATATTTTCACTTTAAATATATATATATATATATTATTTTTTTTACATTACAATATCTTACATAAATACAAAATGAAACCAATTTTACACACACAAACATATATATATATATATAGACACATTAACAAACATGTGAACAAGGAAATCAAATTATTTTTTTTATTACAACCAATGTTACGTATATCAAATATTGCATATTCTTAAATCTTATTAATACAAGATCAAAGAGCAAATCTGCTCTTTTTCATCAAAATTTGGCCTCCTAGTATTTAGCCCACACCATTCTATGGGGAGAGAGAGTGTTCACCAATTTCCTTAGCCAAAACTTGATGGTATAACCACCACTCTTCATCAAATCCTAAATTTAGAAGAGAACCACAAATCATAATGTTCTCCCTTTCTCCAATAGTGAGGGTTAAAGTGAGAAGCATTTGTCATTTGTAATGAAATTATATGATTTTTGGGAAATCAAGATGATCTAACACACTTCTTAACCCCATCATCTATAGTGAGAAAGCCCACTTGATCTACAAAATGAAAACATAAAGAGTTAGCAACAAGAAAGAAATTAGTAATCAAAAGAAGTTATGGTTTACATACAGTGTTTTTCATAACATAAACAATCAAAATATCCAAAATGGAAAGGAAGAAGGGAAAAAGAGAGAAGCATAAGGACTAGGGCAAGATGCTGTTATGCCACCCGTGAGAAGAAGGGGATGTAGGAAAAAATGATATGAGGTTAGCTATTTATAAATGAACAAGGACTTTAGAAGTTGTTTAGTACAAAACAACTTTAAAACTCAGTACTTTTGAAGTTGTTTAGTACAAAATGACTTCAAAAGTATACGCAAGAAAGGACTTAAGAAGTTATTTAACTTAAACGACTTCAAAAGTAACTAAATTTTAAAGTCATTTAGTACTAAACAACTTAAAAAATTATTGACATTTGAAGTCGTTTAGTGTCAAAGAACTTTAAAAAGTTAATGACATTTTAAGTTGTTTAGGTCTAAATGATTTCAAAAGTTATTAAAGTCCTTCACACAAAAATTTTCTTCTTCACGCTAGACTTTTAAAGTCATTTAGAATTCTTAAGTCCATATTTTTAAAGCTGTTTAATTATAACCAACTTGCAAAATATTTACGAAGTCAGCAGTCAATATAACAACTTCTTTTTGCCAACTTTAAAAGCCTTGTGTGTAGTAGTGGTATATTCTCTACAAATTCTCATGAGGCCTAACTCATCCACTAAGGGCAACCTAGGGGTATAAGGCTTGTTGTATATGTTGAATGCAATCGTGAGTACCTAAGAAAATGATAGTCATTTGTGTTTTCATTATTTTTGTATATTTTTCTTGGGACTAGCAAAATGTTGGTTAGGAGTGTGATAAGTAGTCAATTTTGTATAAAAAAGTAACTAATTAGCAGTACATGCGTCATAGATTATAAGGCATTATTCTAGGTTTTTTTCAAAATTCATGACACATTCATTTCTGAACTGATAATCTAAAAATCTGATATTTTGCAGGTGTTAAAAGAATGATCCAATGGTCCAAATTGCTTTAGACAATAACTAATGATCCAAATCAACCCAAAGAGGTCAAGACTTGTTTTCTATCAGTTCAAAGTTCAAGTAAAGGTTAGGATCATTCCAGAGCAAGAAGATGGATTCCAAAAACAAATTGGTAGAAGTCAAGGTGACTAAAAAAGGGCGCATGCAAAATCCGTGTAAAAGGAATTATAATTTCACCACATTTGCATGTGACTTTATGCCATGCAAGCCACCTAAGCCACATGAACCATGAACTAATGACTAGGAGAAGCCAAGCCATATGAGCCACGAAGCCAAGATGCAAGCCAATGAAGCAAGTCAGAAGCCATCTAAACCACTTAAGCCAAGCTACATGGATCCACGTGTTTTGGGAAGTTTCTATGCAATTTTCCACTCAAAAAAGACATGATTTAAGGAGGAAAATTAGGAGAAAACTAGGACTTATCAACAAGGGTAGGTGGCACACTAAGGTGGACCAACAAGAAAAGAGACCAAAACCCTTCCAACTTTCCTTTTCTTCTTTCTCTTTTTCTCTCTTTTTCTCTTTTCCTCCATCGTGTAACACTTAGGAAGGAATCTTCCATGTCATTTCCTTTGTTTCCACTTCCTAAGTTCCCTTATCTTAGCCAACTACCTTTCTCCAATCCTTATCCATCTTTCCCCTTTAGCTTATGTTAAAAATTAGTAAGAGATTCATCATTATTTATGCACAAATTGTAGTGGAGAGGGAGGAAGTTTTATATGCATCTTTCATAAAGGAGTTCCACGCCTACTTCAAGCCTCTCCAAGCCTACTTCAAGCCTCCTTCAAGCCTTTCAATGCCCTCTTCAAAGCTCTGGAGTTTCCATGCATCTTGCTTCTTCGTTGTTCAAACTTTCTCTCTTTGATCCATGCACACTCTTCTATGGTGTTCTACTAAGGTGGTTTGATTCCATTTATACTCTAGTTCTCCTTCATCCAAAGACCATTAATCTCTTGTAGTGACAGCTAAGAGAAAGTAGTCTTTGCATCATCTTTCTAAGCATTCCAAATCAAGGTTAGCGTTTCTTACTTTTCTTTTAGTTATTAGCCTTAGATTTCCCCTTATATTCTTTTTCTAGTTATCGTTATGCGTCATCTTGTTTTTAACCTTTAGGATTTGTTTCCCATCTTCTCTTCATTCTCTCCTTGTTTTTTTATTTTGGTTCACACACATGCCATCTTGTGGCTCATTGATGAAGGATACTTTGATAGCATTAGATTTGGAAGTTGCAGGAAGTTATGTTATTAAATGTTATTAAATGTTGCTCACCTTTCTTGCAATATTTTACATTCAATAACAACTATAATTCATTGATTCTATATCATATGTGCTTCATCAATGTTCATTGCCCAAGTTTAGTTGAATTTTTAGATTAGTTTTTATTCATTGATTATGTGTACTACATGCTTAGATTAGATCATAGTTTTTAGGAAGTTTTGAATCATAGTTTTGAAATTTTTATTTTTAGGAAGTTCTAATTTCTAATATTAGAAAGCATTCATCTTTAGAAAGTAATTAAGTTCTTTAAGAGGTTTCGTTAAGATTAGTTGCAGGTTAGAAGTTTATTATTTAGAAATTTTCAAATTCTAGTTTTAGGAAGTTTTAATTTTTGAGTTTCTAATTTCTAGTTTTAGAAAGTTTATTCATCTTTAGGTTTCTAAGTTATTTATGTTTCTAGTTTTGCATTAGTTTTTTTCTTGAATGAATGTTAGTTTTAGAAAGTTTCTAATTCTATTCTTAGTTTCTAATCTTAGTTTTAGAAAGTTTCTTTGTACTTTAAGTTCTAATTTATGAATGTTTCTAATTTCATATGCCTTTAATTACTAGATTAAATCACAATCCAATCTCTTTTTGCTAGGATAAGAAATCTAAATAAGATTCCATTACATACAAATCTATGAGACTCCTCGAGGGATCGACCTCACTTGAGTGAAATCATACTACTTTGATTTGTGCTCTTGCAAATATTATTTAGAACAAATCAATTTTCCTTTGAGAGTTCTTACTTTCAAAAGTTATAAAAGGTGGGCTAGTTTCTTTTTCTCATCTTCTCTTCAATCCTCTTCCCTTGTTTTATGCTACTGGTTCTCCGATCTATGTTACATACAGTGCCTCCTATTATGTGCCTCCCAAAAACAAATTGAAATTCACATGATCTAATCTAGATCCAAGTTATCCAGTCTAAAACCAAATCCAAATCCATGATCCAATCCAAATCCAAGTGATCTATCCAAAAGCCTAAATCTACGATCATAGTCTGTAATGACTCAAATTTTTCAATATTAGTATATCACTTTTATAATCACAATCAATCATGTTGGTCTTCATGTGCTAGTTAGTTTATAGCTTGTTTATTTTGGAGATTAATAGAAATTTTATCATATTAATAGGTGGTTGGATGTTTTACTTTAATTAACCTATGAAATGAAGGAATCTATAAGAAATCTCTACAAAATTCGATTCTACGCTTGAAATGGAATCTAACGCCTCGAAGAACGCTGAAAACGGAGCTCGTATGACCAAGTTATGGACGTTTAAAGATCAAAGGCATTTTTGAGATTTACCTTTAAAACAACCAAAGGTCGAAAAACGCAGGGGTCGTTTTGATAACGACACCCCTACATCTTCTTCTTCCTCAGGCCAGGCAATACCCTGTATGACGCTGGAAAAAATAGCAGCACTGCCATTGGGCAGCATTGCCTTCAACGGCTATAAAAGCCCCTTTCCCCTCTCCCCTCTCCCATCGATCATCGCCTTTCCCTCCTCTTCTGGGGTTTCAAGCCTAGGGTTCCGGCAAATCTGAAAACCCCTTCTCCCATTTCCTCTGCAATTTTCAGCACTGGCCCAGGTCCTTCCTTTGGGCCGGCCATTCTCCTCTCTCTTCTTCCCCACTTTTTCCTTTGGTCTCACCAGAAACTGGGTTTTTCCCCTTCTTTGTGTTTTCTGACGACCAGGGGTTTAGGCAAGCGTAGGAGAAATTTGCATTGCTAGCAAGATGGGGCACCATCTTAGGCTGCCCAAGTAAGAACCCCATCCCTCTCTCTAATTTTTCCTTCTTCGTGACTAGATCCACGACAGATCTAGCTTTTTTCGGGCCAAAAAATGCCGGAGAAGAAGGGTTCATTTCATAGCCCTCGAACCAGGGCGTCCCAGGGACACAGTGCGTAACGTGCGACCAAAACGTGCCCCTGGGATGGACATTAGTCTCACACTACGTACGTGTAATGACCCCAATTTTTGTAATATTAAAATCCCATGAAAAGTTCAGTTTTAAAGACAAGGGCATTTTGGTCATTTCACTAGTCGCCTTGACTAAACCGAGGAATTTGGTCCTAAAAATGTTCCATTAGATGCATCTTAGAAAAAGGAATCCAACGAGACCAAAATCACCCAAAACGGAGTTAAAATGGGCAAGTTATGGCCCTTTGAAGTTCAGGGGCAAAACTGTAAATTTTACAAAAACGACTTAACCTGAAAAACATAGGGGCCCGTTTTGATACGGGCACCCTGTCGTCTTCAACCTCTAGAGGGTTCTAGAATGGTGGTGATTGGAGGAGAAATCACCGCCATTCAAAGGCGGTGAGAGCCCCCTCCAGAACCCTCTCCTAGCTCTATAAATAGAGCTCTTGGGTGCCATGAATGGCAGCCCAAAATGCTGGAGAAAGCCCATCATGGAGCAGTGACGAAGAGGGAAAGACGTGGAGAGAAAACCAGCCACAAAGCAGGCACGCTCAAAAACTCTCCAAACCCATATCACCCATATTCGTAGGCTCAGTTTTCCTAGGTTTTTGAATAAAAATCCATGGAGAATAGGCCCCTAGGGAGTCACCAAGGACCCTGGGACGTCCCCAAGGCCGCACTAGTTCCTCAAGGACGAACCAGGGCATCCCAAGGATGCCCCAGTCCCTCAACGACGGAAACGCCCAATTCGGACGAGACGCGTCGAACGCATCTGAGAGGAAACCAACGGGCACGTCCGTAGATGCGCCCGCTAAAGAGGAAAACGGGCGGAGAGTACCGCGCATCTGCAGAGGCGCATGCCTCATACGCGCAGCGTGCTAGTAGCGCATCAACTTTTGGTTACTTAAGGAAGCTGGGGCGCACGTCTTTTTATTTTTAAGACTCCTATGTACATACGACACTAAAACGATTATAACTTGAGATCTAGAGCTCCGATTGAGGCTCCACAAAAGGCGTTGTGTCCGTGTCGATGATGCGGACACATCCAAACTATAAAATGCCTAATCAAGATCTAATCAAAGGTGGGCATGACCCTTAGAATAGGATGATGGCGCGTGGCCATTAGAACGTTGGAAAACTAAGGACACCAAGGCCCAATTAGGACCTTAGGACACCCATAGGCATAGGGATGAACCCCTAATGCCTAAGTAATAAGACCAATTACTCTAAAACCCATAAAAGATAGGCCAAACTAACCTTGATTCCCCAAACCATGATCAGGAGCGTCCGAGGACAAAAGGGTTAATGCGACCTAGCCAGGTAGGTGCTCTATCACTATTAGATTCTTTTAAAAGAACTATTATTATTTTGAGAACATATGTTTTAAATATATGACTTGATTCAGCATGCATGATAAATGCTTTGTACATAGCCATGTTTTGAAATGATTGCACATACACATATATGTGTTGCAAACAAGTGCATACATTGCATGATTTGAGTACTTGCAAAGATTGCATGTCCTTGAGGGTTGCCAAAAGAAGCTGGAGTGCCGAGGGCCAGGCAGTTGTGAGGGACCCAAAGAGGACAAGTTTTAACAAGAGGTTTTGGCTTCTTAATCTTATGTGATTTGGGCAAGTAAGCCTGTGGATGCTATGCTGAGGGGTCTAGGTTGGCCACCCGGCCTCTACCACTATTAGGTGGATGGGTACCACGCCCAAAAAGAGGGAAGTCCCTATGTCGACTGCATGTGGTACAGGGGGCTACCACTGGTGTCACGGTACTGGGTCGACGTGTCACAGGCCTCGTGGAGGTTATGACCGAGTGTCCTCAGGTACCCGGGGACCACACGGCGAGGAGGTCGTGGGCATAGTGGACCCTATGGTTTGATGATTTATGTGCATTTCATATAGCATGATATGTGGTTGGTCGACCATACCATACTAGAGATCCATGAGTTGGACTCCATGAAGCATCTATTGCATATCATGATGTTATCATATATATATATATATATATGATACTTTCAATTTTGGATTATGTGATCTTTTAAGTCATTAGTATTTCAGTTTGATCATGGATTCTTATACTGATATTGAACTCGAGTATTCAAACATACACATGTTTTGAATGAGCATATGATTTTAAAACATCTCATGCATTTATAAAACTAGTAGTGATAGGCTCATACTGAGTATAGTATATACTCACCCAATCCTCAACATTTTTCAGATACAAAATAAATACTTAAGGGCAAGGAACGTTTGTACTAGGAGACACAAACTAAGTACAAGTAAGTAATACCCTATCTTATCTTTCAATGTTACTTGATTGTAGTTACTCTCTAATAGCTGGGGCTGTGACTAACACTTTCTTGGGAATAATATTGATTTAAACTTTGCCATGGCTAAATAAATTGAGAATGTGTTTGGACACTCGGGGTTTTTATGAAAGGTTATTTTCCAAATGAGAAAGATTTTCATGCATTTCATATTTATAAAACAAGAGATCTCGCCTTTTTATCAAAATTGCATCATATAAAAACCCGGGTCGTGACAGTTGGTATCAGAGCCCAAGTTTTATCCTTTCACAACCAGTCCAGCATGTCCAAGGGTCATAGACAATAGAGAAAATCAAGAATAATTAATATAAATAGGAGTAGTAGAGATGACTACTTCTATTTGTGGATTACAATATTAATGCTCAAGGCATTTCACCATAAATAAATAAATAGGTGAAACACAGCTTGGTTTAACAAATAATTAGGCAGAGGATAGTGCAACCCTTATCCAAGATCTAAGACGACTTAAGGATTAAGGATTGTTGTGTGGTGCAAATATGAAAACTCATATATGGATTATATTATGATAAGAATGATGAAGGAATGAAGATGATTAATGGACTTGTTAATAAATAGTGTTGGCCTGCAATAAAGTAATCTTATCAAAGGTGAGAAAAATCAAAAGACTTAGATGGCTATCTTACCATCATAAAGAATATCAGAATATGAATACACTATCACAAGGATGTGATATATGAGATGTAAAAGACAGACTTTGAGAAAATTTTGATGATAATAGGGATAAGCATACAAGAGGATGCTGGGGATAACTATGACTTGTACTAGATGAAAAAGGTATGAATCTTGAAAGACTTAGCTCAATTTTGATACCTTAATTGAAGTCTTATAAAGAGTGAAGAGCTATCGAATAATAACTACTTGAGTATTATGGAACAAATCCGGAGATGCATACAAGTGACATATTATGTGATAGGGAAATGAATTCAACCAAGTTATCAAAAGATTTTGATGACAATACTAAGGATAATAATAGATTGATCCTAACATGAACTTGTAAGAGAACTGTAGCATGACCAAAATGTCAATGCCATTATTAAGACATTGTATGAATTTTATTGAGGCTATAGGCAACTGAGGATTTCAATAATCTTAAGACAATTTAGAATTTCTGAGAAGCATTCAGTTTATCATATATGAATAAATGAAGTATCTAATATATGCAACAACACATATAGAGACATTGATCCAGGTAGACCAAATGGATATTGAAGAAAAGAGAGAAAGAGATAGATATGTAACTACCAGTATTCAATGAATATTGAACATTCAAAAGAAGAAGATCATGACTCTATGGAGATACATACAATTCTATAGGAAGGTAGATCAAACAAATGCAAAGGAATAATAATAGTTGAGTTGGCAAGGATACGTATAATAGAGAGAAAGCATATGGGATTTAAGATTTTGAGTAAAAGTATCAAATTTCAGGAGATTATGCGACAAGAAAGTTTCGAAAAGGAATAGTGATGAACTAGAAATTTAAAATTCTACAAATGGTTTGATATCAACTATTACAATTAGATTCTTATCGGATCCATTAGCTTATGAGGAACACCAATGGATGTAATAAAAAGGAAAATTGGGTGATATCTCACCTTGCCACTACATGAGTAAATAAAAAGGAATTAGGCTAGGACAGTAACTTGTCCATCTATCTATCTTCAGCAAGAAGGGTACCATCAAGGATCAAATGAAGGTCTTGCTATCATCAATTGGAAGACCAAATATCTTAAGACCATCATTGAGTACTAAATGGAGGCATCCCACCCTAATCAGGTATGTTAGTAGTTGAAGTTATATACTTAGAAGGATGTTATAAGCCTTTAGACTTGAGTACTTGTTAGGCTAAGTCATTTGAGGGTATAAGGCTAGTTGATTAGGCCACATCATGGAGGAGCTACAAGTACAATAAATACAGTAACAATTGAGATAGGAGAAAAAAATAAGAAGTGATCTAAACCAATGTGAAAGGTTTTTCAAACCTTAGTGGCTACCATGACAAGGTGAAGAAATTACTTTGGATCTGAAAAATACTACAGACTTGGATTGAAAGAAAGGTAGATAAGTACCGATCACTCTAGAGGCCCTTGAGCTTATAACGCATCTGGGAAGAGATCAATAAGTAATCAAATAAAGTCTTTCTATGTCTAAGAAAATGTTTATGCTTATCTAAGTATTGTAAAACTTGTGGAGTTAACAACTTCAATACAATTTGATATAATCGCTATTGGAGACGAATTATTGCTATTCTAAGCTAAGTATGAGAAGGCACTTAAAAGATAAAATAAGGAGGCACTTGAAGAATAAAATTTGAGGAATTGAGAAAATCACTACTTACGAGTATACCTCTTGACAATATAGACTACATGATTGACAATAAAGCCTTGATAAAAGATTGCACGATATATTGACATAGGGGATGGAAGGAGAAAAGGTGAGATGGCTAGCACACTATAAGGTAAGATTTGATAACCAAATAGTTAGTTGTTATGAGCATATACCAAGTACTAAAAATCAATTAAAGGAATTTCTTAAGGACTAACCCTACTGGATTGAGTATAGAACTTTTGAACTAGAAGGTAACGAAGAAAACCATCAATCAAAGAAAGGACAAAGAGGATGATGACAAAGGATTCAACCATGACCTAGTAAGGGTATCCGGTGATGAATAAGAGACTCTTTGCTTTGCATAAATAGGAACATTATTAACACTCCTAATAACAAATTGATGTGAATAGTGAGATAGGCCTCTAGAAGAGAACAATGGACCATGATATATTTGACATGAGTATGCATAAACTCTTCAAGAAGAAAAAAGCATTTGATGACTTCAGCATCTATGAAACTTGATGAACAGTTTGGATGTCCTAATCGTAATATGAGGTAGTATTAGTGATGGAAGATGGTACTAATTGGCTTTCATGATTTTATTTTGAATATAACCTTGGTCGAGGAATCAAGTCACGTATGGAAAACAACAGACAGTTGAAATTCGAAGTTAATCAAGGGTTTCGCTATAGAGCACATGATACCATATCAGTTATTGAAGTATCTTGGAGACAAGGGTAAGAAGCAAAGTTAGACACAATAGAAAGAAGGTAACTTTTTGGACTTGTGGATAATGAAAGAGATCACTAGATGAAAAGGATTATCCTATGATATTCAAAATAGGAGAAATAAGATAATATGATCTTGAAAGAAGTATATGCATGAGCAAAGAAGCATGATCTTACGAGGAGACTATCTTATACATAATGAGATAAGTATAGGAATCTAAGGAATTCAAGATAGATGAAGTACCGCTAAGAAACGGTATTGTTAAATCGGCACGTACGAGAGTATGGCGCTGCATCAGAGTACGCAGCGAAAACAGGCCCTTATAGGTGAGGCCTTATAGGAGGAACAATGGAAATAATAAATTGAGGATGAACCTAAAATTGATTCCTAGAGGGGAATACATTCACCAAGAAATCATCTAAGAGACAAATACCTGAAAAATAACAAGTTATGGAATTTTGAGGATGAAATTCTTTTAAGGGCGTAATAATGTAATGACCCCAATTTTTGTCATATTAAAATCCCATGAAAAGTTCAGTTTTAAAGATAAGGGCATTTTGGTCATTTCACTAGTTTCCTTGACTAAACCTAGGAATTTGGTCCTAAAAATGTTCCATTAGATGCATCTCGGAAAAAGGAATCCAACGAGACCAAAATCACCCAAAACGGAGTTAAAATGAGCAAGTTATGGCCCTTTGAAGTTCAAGGGCAAAACTGTAAATTTTACAAAAACGACTTAACCTGAAAAACACAGGGGCCCGTTTTGATACGGGCACCCCGTCGTCTTCAACCTCTAGAGGGTTCTAGAACGGCGGTGATTGGAGGAGAAATCACCGCCATTCTGGAGGTTTCTCCACCGCCATTCAAAGGCGGTGAGAGCCCCCTCCAGAACCCTCTCCTAGCTCTATAAATAGAGCTCTTGGGTGCCACTAATGGCGGCCCAAAACGCTGGAAAAAACCCATCATGGAATAGTGACCAAGAGGGAAAAACGTGGAGAGAAAACCAGCCACAAAGCAGGTACGCTCAAAAACTCCCCAAACCCATATCACCTATAGTCGTAGGCTCAGTTTCCCTATGTTTTTGCATAAAAATCCATGGAGAATAGGCCCCTAGGGAGTCACCAAGGACCCTGGGACGTCCCCAGGGCCGCACTAGTTCCTCAGGGATGAACCAGGGCATCCCAAGGACGCCCCGGGCCCCCAACGACGGAAACGCCCAATTCGGACGAGATGCGTTGAACGCGTCTGAGAGGAAACCAACGAGCGCGTCCGTAGACGCGCCCGTTAAAGAGGAAAACGGGCGGAGCGTACCGCGCATTTGCAGACGCGCCCACTGAGGCGCACGCCAACAGCGCGTCAACTTTTGGTTACTTAAGGAAGCTCGGGCGCACGTCGCAGACGCGCAGCGCCCTAGCATTCTGTCTTTTTATTTTTAAGACTCCTATGTACGTACGACACTAAAACGCTTATAACATGAGATCTAGAGCTCCGATTGAGGTGCCGTAAAAGGCGTTGTGTCCGTGTCGATGATGCGGACACATAAAAACTATAAAATCCCTGATCAAGGCCTAATAAAAGGTGAGCATGACCCTTAGAATAGGATGGTGGCGTGTGGCCACTAGAACGTTGGAAAACTAAGGACACCAAGGCCCAATTAGGACCTTAGGACACCCATAGGCATAGGGATGAACCCCTAATGCCTAAGTAATAAGACCAATTACTCTAAAACCCATAAAAGATAGGCCAAACTAACCTTGATTCCCCAAACCATGATCAGGAGCGTCCGAGGACAAAAGGGTTAACGCGACCTAGCCAAGTAGGTGCTCTATCACTATTAGATTCTTTTAAAAGAACTATTATTATTTTGAGAACATATGTTTTAAATATATGACTTGATTCAGCATGCATGATAAATTCTTTGTACATAGCCATGTTTTGAAATGATTGCATATACACATATATGTGTTGCAAACAAGTGCATACATTGCATGATTTGAGTACTTGCAAAGATTGCATGTCCTTGAGGGTTGCCAAAAGACGCTGGAGTGCCGATGGCCAGGCAGTTGTGAGGGACCCAAACAGGACAAGTTTTAACAAGAGGTTTTGGCTTCTTAATCTTATGTGATTTGGGCAAGTAAGCCTGTGGGTGCTATGCTGAGGGGTCTGGGTTGGCCACCCGGCCTCTACCACTATTAGGTGGATGGGTACCACGCCTAAAAAGAGGCAAGTCCCTACGTTGACTGCATGTGGTACAGGGGGCTACCACTGGTGTCACGGCATTGGGTCGACGTGTCACAGGCCTCGTGGAGGTTATGACCGAGTGTCCTCAAGTACCCGGGGACCACACGGCGAGGAGGTCGTGGGCATAGTGGACCCTATGGTTTGATGATTTATGTGCATTTCATATAGCATGATATGAGGTTGGTCGACCATACCATACTAGAGATCCATGAGTTGGACTCCATGAAGCATCTATTGCATATCATGATGTTATCATATATATATATATATATATATGATACTTTCAATTTTGGATTATGTGATCTTTTAAGTCATTAGTATTTCAGTTTGATCATGGATTCTTATACTGATATTGAACTCGAGTATTCAAACATACACATGTTTTGAATGAGCATATGATTTTAAAACATCTCATGCATTTATAAAACTAGTAGTGATAGGCTCATACTGAGTATAGTACATACTCACCCAATCCTCAACATTTTTCAGATACAAAATAAATACTTAAGGGCAAGGAACGTTTGTACTAGGAGACACAGACTAAGTACAAGTAAGTAATACCCTATCTTATCTTTCAATGTTACTTGATTGTAGTTACTCTCTAATAGCTGGGGCTGTGACTAACACTTTCTTGGGAATAATATTGATTTAAACTTTGCCATGGCTAAATAAATTGAGAATGTGTTTGGACACTCGGGGTTTTTATGAAAGGTTATTTTCCAAATGAGAAAGATTTTCATGCATTTCATATTTATAAAACAAGAGATCTCGCCTTTTTATCAAAATTGCATCATATAAAAACCTGGGTCGTGACAGTACGGGCGCAGTCCCAATTTGACCGGGATGCACAAGCGCCCCGGGAGCCATGACGCATGTGCACCCACTCCGAAGATGCGTTCGCGCAATGCCGTCCAAGACACGCACCTTAGCTCGTCATTTAGGCATGTGCACACTTGTAAACGTGGTTTTGGTTTGACTAAAACGCACATGCGTCCTGGGCACCATGATGCTCAAGCCCGATATGGACAAATCTAGTTCGTCCATAGATTCGTGACACTAAAAATGCAATTAAGGAGACTATATAACTCCGATCGCCGATCCAAAAGAACCATTGCGTTTGTAATGACGACACAGACCTAATGAGGCTGTAAAAGTTAGGATCAGAGGACTATTTTACATGACTATAGCCCAAAAACTATAGAAACCTCGTAGATCGACAAGATCAAAGATGATCAAACTCATAGATTGATCCATTTGATATATTAGGAGATCAATATACCTAGAGTAACCCTAAATCACATAAATTAACCATTAGAAACCCATAAAATCATATATCTATAACCTATAATATAGATCTAGCTGTTGATATGTAAAATAAGAAATAATATTTGGATTCTTATTTCCAAATAATATCCAGGACTTCACCAAGGTACGCTAGGACTCTCATTGAAGAGGGGTGTGAGTCAAGTGAAAGCTAAGCGACAACGGTCGAGGTAGGTAGTCTGATACTACTAAGTTTTCAAATGCATTCCAAACTCTAAATGATTTACTTGGCTTTATTACCATATTTAGTATGATTTTTGAGATATGAATTATGGACTTGAACGGGACTACTGGCATGAACAGATTTTATGTATTGTTTGCATGTTCTGAAAATCCTTGCATAAATTACATGATTTACGATGACCAAGATTTTGATTCTTATATATGCTTTTTGGGCTATTGAGCCTAGTGGGCACTATGCTAAGAGGTTGTTATGTATAGGGTTGGCGTCTCGGCCTCTACCACCAATGGGTGGATGGTATCGGTGCCAAAAATGGCAGTCCCTTCCTCGACTGCTGTGGTAAACAAGGCCGACCACTGGAGGTGTTCACGGCACCCTTTTCGAGGACAGCCATAGTCGCCGTGGAGGCTATGGTGGGTAGGTCTCCAGATGCCATAACCACACGATTCCAGCTGTGTGCTGATCGTGAGCATAGTGACCCTATGATTTTATTGTTATCAATGTGCATATAGCATTGAGATGGTCGTATACGAGTACTCGTGACCAGTCGACTTGGTGTATTCACCGAAAGACCATGTGCATGATACTTATTGTGATGCTAGCATTTGCTTTAAATGACAACTATTTTAAGAGTTTCACGATTATTATATTTGACTCATTGGTTTGATGTGTTGCCGAGGTCTTCTTACATGGATTTATTGATTTCTGCTCTATGATTTAAGTCATAATTATATCATTGAATACTATATTTTGGTAAAGGAATCCATGGTTGAAAATTGCATCAATAAGCTTACGTTTTATGCATAAATATGCATGTTTACAGAAAAAGGAATCACTGATGTTTTACATGAAAAGCTCCCTGAATTATGCATGTTGCCTGCCGTGTTTTTCAAAATAGTAATATCAGATCACCTACTGGGTATGAGGAATACTCACCCAAATATATAATTTTTACAGATTAGCTCCCATAAGAGTACAAGAAGCATCAGAAAATGTTAGTACTACGATCAAGTAAATGAAGAAGGGACAAGTATGAATGTAAGTAAACTATCTACCTTTTGGACATGTATCTGTACTTATTACAGTTTGGCTGTGAGCTGTGACTGGATAGACCTGGGAAGACATTTATGATTATCGTAATTTTCAAAACTACTTTATTCATCATGAAAGCAAATGACACTCGGGGTTTTCAAAATGAATTTAAAATAAAATATTTTCCCGCTGCATTGCATTGTTTTCTAAAAGTGTTTTAAAATAGGGATCGATCCCGCATTAGGAATTAGTTTTGCATTTAAAAATGCATGCGAAAACTCAGGTTGTCACATAGTCATCCTATTCCAAAGCAAACCCAAGAGCCTAAACCAATCTAGAGTAAGCTTGATGACCAAGATCTAATCTATCTCAAGATACCATCATATGATTATGATCAAAAGCTAGTTATGGGTCACCCATGTAAAGGTGGTGATGCTCCAGCCATGCAAAAGCTAATGGTCTTGCATTGCTCATGCCAAGTTAGCCATGCACCAAGTACACCCCATGCACAACCTAACGATATTCTTTGTGGATAATCCATGCATAGGTGGCAGCCCCTATTTGGACAATCCATGCAAATGATAATGTTTTACTTGGATAATCTATGCAAAGGTGATAGCCTATTTGGATAATCTATGCAATCATAATCCATGAAAACAAAGGTGGCAAGCCTTACTATTTGGATAATCCATGAAAACGATAATATTTTACATGGATAATCAATGCAACAGTGCTAGTCATATTTGGATTATTTTGTATGCATAATTCATGTAAAGATGGCAAGCCCCTTACTTGGATAATAGGAGCAATGATAATATTTAATGCAAAGGTGGATGTGCAATGTCAACAATTTCAAATAATGGGCCCTAGCTGTGAGAAAGCTTAAAGGTGACATTAATGCTAACCTAGTGGACCCAACTGTCAAGTAACAAGAGCAGAGGAAGGATTAGTGGATTTGGATGAATCAGAGGAGGGAACGACTATGTGTATCGTAAGATGATTACGATTCTACCCATGTAAAAATTGTCATGGAGAGTCCTAATAAGACAAGGACTCCAACTATGGACCCTACTTATGTTCTCATGATAAAATATATCTCAAAATGGCATGCCAAGACACCAATAGGGTTAAACCTCGTGCCTTCATAAAAGTCAATGGTCAATGACTACTTACATGTCTTCTTCTCCAACAATGAATGACTAAAGGAACACAAAATCTATGCCTTATGCCACTAAGCATCTCCTAAAAATATAGAAAAAGGATATTATTATGTTCTCATGATAAAGGTACCTCTGCCTACATGATAAAAGAGAGAATATATTGACACTATAACATAGAAACTTTAAAGGTCATACACTCTTATCCGGTCAAAGTAACACTTTGAAAGATAGATTCATATATCAACAATCAACTAGCTTATGTTATAAAAAATTGAGTTAGAAACCTGAATATGTTGTAACGCTAAATTAGGCAAGAACCATGATCCTAGTAGAGTTAAACATCGTGTCCTCTTGAAGTTAAATGGTCACCTGTAATATATGTATTTTTCTCTAACATTGAATGGCTAAAAATATGAAAAACTTATACCCAATGATCTCACACATCTACTTCATCTCTATGAAGAGAGTATTGTCATGCACTTTAGGCCACAACTACATATGCATAAACAATGAAAGAGAAAAAATGCTAACACTATACTTAATACTATATAGAGAGGCTTTGAATGCTATACACTTATAAAAATATAGTGATACTTTGGAACATCTACACGCTCAAGTTGTAAACTATGTAGGAAAATAAATCATGTTGTAAAATTGATTTAACCAAAATTTGATCCAAAGTTAGAACTAAGGCATACAAAATATGGAAGCCATTGATTCATAGTAGTTTTACATAGCCAACCTCTAATCAAGGGTACTTCCTTTGTTTTATTTGTATAAATTTAGTAATTAGAGAATTGTGTATATTTATTTAGTAGTTGAAGGATTGTCTTATGTACTTAGTCCACAAAGGAATGTAATTAATGGCTACTAGTGACTAAGAAATGCAATTGTAGCACTTGATTTAATAAAAGGAATGTACTCATAATCATTGATAAATTGAATACATATATAAAAGCCTTGACTCTACTCTGGGAAAAATCGGCCCTTAGTTTCCCTTTTGTGTGATTGTTTATGCATCACTCACAATATAAAATTTGATGTAGATAGGTTTATATAGATGATAGATGTGATTTATACTATTCTTTTTCCTTATGATTGTACTAGATTTTTTTTTTTAATCATGATACATTATAGGTGCATGCAAAATATGAATGATATTTAATAGTAGGTACAAAATATAAACAATTTATTGGATAAAAATGTGTTAGCCAAGAATTAATTCTACAAATGGTAATCAAATATTGTCATTGGAGTATAAATGATAATGAGTTATCTTAACATCATTTAAGTGTGATCTTAATATGTTATAAAGGCATCCAAAGCTTGAGCAATCAGATGAATGTGTCGAATCATTCAAAGGAGGGATACCATCAAAGGAAACAAGCATTAAACATTGTTATGTGGACCACATTAATTCTGTATCCATACTAATAGTGAGCTACTAACTTTTTGGATGAGTCTAATATATTATTTTGTACCATACCAATTTTGAGTTCACTCTAATATTCCATCCACACTTCTGGCTATGGACAATCTAGTAATAATGTTTTACTTCTACCATCCAACAACACCAAAGAGGTTAGAAGGAATCAACAATTGTTTAACTAAGATAAGATGCACCTCAAGTAACATTCTTCTCTAATTAATTCGTTTAGTAAAAAGTAGATAAAAGGAATATCGTATCTTCACGTTGTGATGAGCATCACTTAGGGAGTTCTTATAGTACAAATACAAACATTTACTAGGATAGTGACATAGCTTTCCACAATTGCCCACACATTTTATTTGGCACATGAAATCCATCTACCATAGTTGATCACAAGCAACAAGGCATCTCCCTTGTTTATGCTTGGTTACATGTTTAAAGTGGTACTTTCCCTTTGTTCAAAAGATTTCAATGTAGGTTTACGATTTGGATAACATGTTAGCTAATAATTTGGTTTGTAATTCTTTGGGTACCAAAAAGAAAAAAACCATTTAGGGGGGTTTATTTAACAGCATATGTTTGGCGTTTCTGTTGGCACATCTCTTGCGATATCTCTGATGATATCTTCTGTTATTTCTGAGATATGCGTCATATGTTTTGTGATATATGTGATATGTGGCATTTGTTTTGTGATATCTCTGGTGATTTCTTTGGCGATATTTTTGGTTATATCTTTGCTTGCAATCAACAGGGAAAAAAATCTACATTTAAAAAAAGAAACTACCATTACTAACATACTCTTATTTATGTGCATGCTTCCTTATGGCAATCAACAGGACTAATAATTTTTTTTGGACATCTGGAGGATCTTGCTGAATGATTGCCACTTTATTGATGTTGTCTCAATGAGTCAGGTGTTATTTACATAGTCTGGAACTTATATTTTATTGTATATCTAAATAAGCTATGTAGAACCCTTTCTTTGCCTTAAAATTTTGATATATATTAAGATTCTTTGAACTACATATAGATTGACTATTTAGCTTGCAGTTCTGTTTTTTCCTCCCTCTGGTCAAAAACTCTAATAATGGAAGCAACTTTTATTATGCTTCATATAACTTGACTTGTTCTTTGCTTGAAATATTATAACCTCAGAAGCTCTTCTGGGTGATCATATCCTTAATGTTATTTTAGATGCACATGCCAATGATATAACATGGCCTTACCTTGCATTTTTCAAGAGGTTGTTTCCACGCCTTGAACCTGTGACCTCAAGGTCAAACTCTACCATTGCACCAAGGCTCTCCTTCACACTAAAAAGTTTGGTATTTACTATATATTCCATCCATAAACAATTCAAATGCACATGCCTATGAGCCAATTTACAAACTGTTCAGACTTAACAAGATGCACAAGAATAGCATTGAAGAGAAGCCCATTTACAAACAATTCAAATGTCGATGAGCCAACATTTTAGCGAAATTCACAAGACACACAAGAATAGCATTCAAAAGAAGCCTAGACAAAGCATCAGGAGGAAATGCCCACAACACTTGCCAAATGGGTTTGGTATATGTTTACAGCCTTCACCAAGTACAAAATGATTTCAGGGATGACAATGAGAGAGTAAGGTAATGAGGAAAGGCTCTTCAATTGTAGCCCAGTACAGAGACTATGAAGGTCAGTCTTGATTTTCATGTTGTAAAGTAGGCTTAAACCTACGCAAGAGAGCGTAACTGATTCTTCCAAGGATGGTTGTTAACATGAAACATCCTTTAAATACATTTTTTCCCCCGTGATTATAATGCAAAAGGTACTGAAGTAGCAGATTCTGAAAATCCATGAGAAACACAAGTTCATATTGACATGGCCAATTTGCACCCTTGGGGAACCATTCTACTTACACTTCTCTTACACTTTCGTTACTATTCATTTGACACATTCAAATGTGGCAAGTTCGATGGCCTGAGTTGGGACTATACAGAGCATGTTGATGGTGTTGCCAGCCCAAAGCCCTTGCCAATCCTGCTGCTCAATGATGTCAACAAAGCTACATGTAATGTTTCTGGGTCCAACACCAACCACCATTCTCGTCCTATAAAAATAGCTTCTATTTAGATTAGACTATTTTTAGTTGTAAAGTAAACTAATTCATAGCATTGAAATTAAGAAACCAAGGACTTTTAGCTCATTCTGGTTGAACTTTGAACCAAGGTTAGTGTTCCGCTAATCATATTTGTTTCAAAACTCAAAGAACACAATTCAGACTTGACTTGAAACTATCATAAGCAATAAAGAATACACCAAGCCTATTAGAAAGATCCCAATGAGCCATTACAGTAGTAGGATCTATATTGATATATTATTATATAGGAGAATATATAACACATTTACAGCTTTACATAATGTAAACAATATGCTTAAAGAGTCAACAATTCCTTTTTTTCCCCAAAGGATAAACAGAAAATTAAAAACAGTTTAAAATAGTAATTAAGGAAGAAATATTCCATAAGTAGCCACAGCTTGTAATCCAAACACATTATGGCATGCAAACTAAAAGTACCAAATATGTAGCTTCTTTGTTGCATAAAAAACTACCGAGTTAATATTGTGAAACTATGCAACTAAAGTATCTCTTATCAAATTCTACAGTAGGGAAAGGAAAGAGACGTTGATCAACTTGGAAATTAGAACATATATCCTCATCAAATACTCATTTATAAGAACCTTAGTTATGATCCAAGGCTCATGAATATGCAATGGGAAATGAAGTTCAAAGTTTGAACTTTGAACTACCCATATGATTATTTAGTGCTATAGTGCCAAAGAAATTCTAAAACAAAGAAAATTGTTTGAGATACCTAAACATTATTGATCACTCCCAAAAACAAAAATTTTAAAAATAGACAAGAAACCATTTGTGCATAACTCAAAAAGTAAAAAAAAGTTAATTAAAATAAAAAAGGTAAACCAAACAAGAATCCCATCCGAATCTAAAACTTACAAACAAAATGAATCAGGAAGAACCTAATAAGTCCAATATTTTGATGATTTGGTTTTAGATATCTAAGCACAGCAACTAACTGGCCATGCATTCCTAAACCAAACAAAGCATCAAAACCCCAACTCACAGTGATCGAATATTTGATATTCAATAAAACCACACAAAATGACTTTGTGATCAATGACAAGAATAAAAACAAAACAATAAATAGCATACAACCAAACTACAAATAAAAGAAAAGTTGCTCACTTTCATTGCTCTTCTTACATCAGGAACTTGAATTCAGAGCACAAAACCAGTTTCTTTTTCAAGCTCAAGCCCCTTAGGCAACATCATCACACCATAAACATCACCCAGAAGGCACATCTTCTTCTTTTGCAATTCAATTCAAATGCCATAGTATTAACCCAAAAAAGAAAAACCCATAAAATTAGAGATATGATAAACAGTAAGGCCCTTTCATATGCATATATAGAACCATTTCAAAGACAGAAAAGATTTATTATACAAAACAAAACCCAGAATGAAAATGTGAGAGAAAGTTGGATGTTACTTACAGGAGGTATGATCAAATATTTTCGAGTACTGACGGGGCTTCTAGTGTTGATTGGTAACAAACAATGGGGCTGCCGGCGAGAAAGGATGGTGAGATGGGAAGAGGAAACCAGATTCAACGTAGGTGGTTCTCTCTTTAAAAAAACACCAGTTTCAAATGATTTTCTCTCCCTAAAAGAGTTCCAATTGTACACTGTAATGTTTTGGCATATTTGAGATAACACCTCAAATATCACTTATCAAAAAGTTAAATAAGCAGTTAAATAAACTTGATATCTCACATATGCCAAAGATATCGTAGTTAAATAAACTTGATATCTTACATATGCCAAAGATATCACCGTTAAATAAACCTAATATCTCACATGTGCCGAAGATATCGTAGTTAAATAAGTTGCATTTCTGAGATATGTCATGATATCTCAAAAATGCCAAACTTGTGCCGTTAAATAAAGCCCCCTTATTTGGTGGAGCTTGCAATTGAAGAGTCACATGCACAAATTGTTCAATGTTTCTAGTCAGTGACTTTTGGTCCTTGTAACTTTGCTCTTTCCTATCTCCCTATACTTGAAACTATTCTTTCTAAATGTGAGAAGGTTTAGAGAAATTTCTTTTGAGACACCTCTTGGAGAAGAAAGGCATCTTGTTAGCTGAAACAGCTCATGCATGCATGTGGGGGAGGGCTTGTTTGTAGAAGATTAAGCACGGTTGATATGGCTTTTAAGGTAAGTATGGATGATTTAGTAAAACAAAAAACTTAGATTCTTTAATATGGAGGTCACTCTTTGAGAAAGACAACTTTTTGGAAAGGTATTAAATAGTCTATCAAGTCAAGTAAGAAGGTTAGACTATGGAAAGACACTTGGGAATCCACTCAAACTTTGGAAGAATTATATACTTCAATTATAATGAGTTTGTTGATTTGGATGCTATGATTGATTCCATTATTAATAAATCTAATCTTGCATGGAATCCAGCAACTTTGCAAGTTAGGGATAGTAGAATGGTGAAATTGTGAAAGCTTTTCTAGCATTTGCTTTGTGTGCCTAAAATCAAGCTATTCATATGGCTTGTTTTGCATTAGAGGCCTCGTACAAAGGCTTATGGCAGTCAGAGAGAAAACAGAGACTAGTTGCCCAATTAATGATCAACTAAAGGAAATTGTTAACCACAATTTGTGGGAGTGAGAAAAAATTAAAGTTCTATGGTGCACAATGATTAGTTCATTAAATATTGGTTTAAATATGTATTAGTCGACAGATAATTCCATTAATAGATGGCTATTGGTAAGCCCAAAATCTTGCTTGTTGTTCACTTGTCTGGAGCATTTAGGAACAAAGAAATAACTATGTGCATAAAGGAAATATGTTTGGTGTTGAAGGGATATGGAATAGTTGTTATGCTTAAGTGGTAGAGCAAGCCAACCAAATTGACAATACATCTTTCTTCACAATTCAGCAACATGATATATTGAATGCATGGAGTTGAAAGAAATTATCAAACCAAAAATGCATACTAGATGGATGTTGCTACTAGAAAACTTTATACAATTGTGTTTCGCTGGGTCGTCCTTAAGAAAATCTAAGAAAGCTTAAATTGGTGGTGTGCTAAGAGTTTGCAATGGATCCTTCAAAGTAGGCTTTAGTCATTACATTGAGAAAATTACAAACAGCATGGCTGAGTGGTTAGCTCTTAACACCAAAATTAATTTTTCCTTGAAATTAAGACTTTTGTAAAAAATATCATTATTTTGGAATTTTTGCAAAAAAAGTCCAACATTTTTTAAGTTTTACAAATTCGCCATTAATTTTTCTCAAGCTTTACAAAATTTCCATTCTATTAGTTTTACATCATCTTTCCATATTAGTTTTTTGAAATGTCGATATTACCCTTCTAGCAAATAGACGATAGCGAATAAGACGACTTTGCGCATCATTTTTTATTTCGTTACTTAATGAAAAATCTCTAAAATTGATCATGTTAGAAAGAAGACATTGAGAAGAAGAAAACCCAAGTCTTAGATTTATAATTTTCATTCAAAAAGGCATCGAATGAAGAGCTTAAAGTCCTTTACTTATTGTTGTTTGCATGAAAAGTAATAGTATTTTGCTTATGATTTAAACTTAATTTTTTTAAAATTTATTGTGTTTCTTATTGATCTAACATATTGATTATGTTCTAATTTGTGTTAAGAAGAATTTTATATTAGTTTTTAGTGAGAAATCTTTTACACAATTTGATGAATATGATATGTTTGCAATCGAATATTTCACTATTAGTTGGTTTTTGTTAAAATCTAACTATACCATTAGATTCCTTGTTATCGAATTGTGTTGGATACTAAGTTATGCTGAAACTTTTAATCGAAGAGCCATTAAACTTAGTTGCCAAATTCAACAACTTAATCACAGGTTATGATTCTAAAGTATATAACTTGAATTCAAAATAGAAAAGACTAATATTGGAGTTTAAAAAAACTAATAGGAAAGAATTTTGCAACGGTCATCAAAACTTAATTGTAAATTTATAAAACTAAAAAAATGTTAGGGGGGTTTATTTAACAGCATATGTTTGATGTTTTTGTTGGCACATCTCCTGTGATATCTCCTGCGATATCTTCTGTGATATCTAAGATATGTGTCATATGTTCTGTGATATCTTGTATGATATCTGAGATATGTGGCATTTGTTATGTGATATCTTATGTGATATCTGAGATATGTGTCATTTGTTCTGTGATATCTCTGGTGATATCTTTGGTGATATCTAAAATATGTATGTGAATTGCATACCAAATTCTCTGCTAATGGAGCTTACATGTATCATGTAAATACTCATATGACATACTCTTGCTCTTTAGAGGAAATCTAGAAGAATGTTTTAACATGAAAGGCCACTCTTAGATGTTATGAAGATGTGACTAGGCAAAGAATTAACATGCAAAAATTCTCACTGATGGGTGCTAAAGTTAAAAATGATTTCTTACATCAATGTGCATTGTGCATAACATGTGTCATCTTTTGATCCTGGTTTGGGTAGGTCATGGTCCACAAGTATCACAAAGATATTTTAAACTTTTTAAGCCATCCATTTGACATCCGAGAGCATGGTGAATAAATTTCATCCTACTTGTGAATGATTTGGATCACTGGATACGATAGTCCCACATGCAAGTGCATATTTATTTAATTTTACAAGCATTCAAAGTATACAAACGGCACTCTTTCTTAGTTGATCTTTTATTTATTTATTTACTTAACAGACTAATACTACAAGAATTCCTAATTTGGAGAGGCTGAGTTGAAAATATATTAGCATAGGCCATTCTTTGATGATCTTTGTGGTTATCCCACCTATCTAATCAAATGTAAAGATATAACTAGTATTCAAAGAAAACATCATTTTGAATGGTGAACTCAGCAAGAGAGAGAGAGAGAGAGAGAGAGAGAGAGAGAGAGATCTTGCTCCAAGAAAGAAATGAACAAACATCCCATTTAAATGTTTGATTGAAACAAGTACTTAATTTTGTAACAAGAACAAAGATAACATTTCCGAAAAAGGATGATACAATAATTCCAATATTCCACTGCATTTGTACAAACTAAATGAATGGTCTAATAAAGCTATGTATTTGTAATCTTCCAATGCATTTGTATAAACATGGGCTTAGGTATGGAAAGAAGAAAAAACAGAGATCCTCTTCCAAACTTCCAAAGAAGCAACATGACCATTCCCATACACCAAGTCCATAGATCAAGCGTCCGAGCTTTGGGAAAGCATGAACATGTATGCTAGAGAAGAACTAATGATGTAGTCATACATTGGACAAGAGCAGTGCCTATGGTACATGAGTAGGCATGCCCAAAATTAGTGGATTACTCAAAAAAGCAGCTCTTATATATTGAATTTAGAGCAGCACTGCTTAGCACTAAAAAAATCAATTGAGTTCATCGTTATAATTGGTCAATATTTTTTCTTTTGTTTCTTCATTGAAAAGGGGAACCTTAGTGGAAGAGTAGAGTTTTCATTGTTTGACCTTGAGGTCACGGGTTCAAAACAGAGAAACAGTCTCTTGCAAAATGCAAGGTAAGGCTGCATACTATTGAACCTTATGGTCCGCCCCTTCCCCGAACCCTGCATAGGCAGTAGCTTCATGCACCAGGGCTGCCATTTTCTTGATTGAAAGTTAGCAACAAGCCCCTTGAGCAGCCTGAACCAATGACCTACAACATCAGAGGCACCAGTGGTTCATTGTACAGCTGGCAAAATGGATGAAAATCCACCGATATCCTCTCGGATAAAAATGGATGGATAAGTTTGATATGCGGATAAAAATGCATAGAATTAATCTAATCCGCATGGATATAATTGTAGTTATCCATTTACAAGGGCATTTTGAAAATTTAAATTAAAAAATAATGTAAACTGTGCATTTGGATAACTCTAACCATTTGTTTTATTTCTCAGAAAAAGAAAAAATCAATGTCTCTAATTTTCAACTTCCATAGATTAAGCTATAAGAATCTACTGCTCATGAGATTTGTTATTTAACCCGTCCATGGCATTCTGAACAACATTAATAGTTTAGATCTTTCAAAATAAGTTAAAATCTATAATTCTTCATAACTTATGCATGATGGACACATAATCCGTAAAATTGTGATCTACAACAGGATTGAGGTTTTTTTATGCTCGATCCGCATAGATCAAAACTCCAATCCATATCCATGCAAATTGGATTCAATCCACTTATCCATTTTTCCAGCACTAGCTCCTTGACAAGAATGAATTTTTGTTTTACCTTTTGAAGATTTTCAATTTCAAGAATGAATTTCTTAAGCTTTTAACTCTTTGACATTCATGCTTGAGAGCATTTTACAAGGAAAAGTTTTAACCTTGAAGAATGACTTTTCTTAAGCTTGTAGCTCCATGTACATGCAGTATATACAACAAAATTCAAAGTGTTGATGCTTGCGATAGCCTAGAAAAGATTGTGAAATATATTTCATAATGAGAAAGAAAAACTTCTTGTTTGACCAATTTTGTTTAGTCTTCAATAAGAATTTTCTTTAGCCTGTAGCTCCTTGCACATGCAAGATGAACAACAAAATTCAAAGTGGTGAGGGCTGCCATTGCCCAGAAAAAATAATCAAGGTGGCCCTTGTTCAAATTATCAGGTAACCATCCTGTTAGTCTTGTCACAAGCGTGACAAGAAATGAATACAAGTAGTTGCCTCCTGAAATTGAAAGATAGGAGAAAGCAGTGCACATACCTCTCATCAATCACTTCGATTCCACCAGTGCAGCTACTGACATAAGAAGAATCATCATAAAACAACCAAATCCCATCTTCTGTAACTGTGAAATTCCAAGTTCATGGCCTCTATATCTCTTCCCAATTGTGGAAATTACTTTGTCATAGATAAAAATCCAGAACATGTCATTAAGTGTTCGGAAGGAAATGAGAGTGGCTGGAAGGACAGAGAATGCTCCTATATTTGTGTTCATCAAATTTCCTTGTTCAAGGAACATTGTGTTTGCTTGAGCAACTGCAACTAGGTAGATTACACCAGATGCCCAGAGCTATAGCCAGGCACAATGTAGCAATGCCATATCCAAGTGCCCAATTGACATTCTCTTGTATCCATACTATGGCAGTGCTTGAAACGAGTTGGCCAATGCCAAAATAGAAATAATACCAACTGAAGTAAGACTCTTTCCTTTCTCCCTCTATCGGGTTCCCCTCTTCAAATTGATCTCCCCCAAACGGTATTAATGATGACTTAATACTACCACTTACGAAGGCAAGAAAATATAAACCAAATAAGAATACTAGTTTCTGAATATCTGTTACAGAGTGACATGAAGTTCCTTCACAAGATGGCAAGAGGGAGGCGGCGAGTGTGATAACTATCATCCCCTGCTCAAATTGGCATTTGGAGAAGAAGAAAACCAAATATTAGAGCATCCTAGACAGTACATGGAGAAAGTTACAGAAAACCATGGTAGTTAATCTTATGCAGAAGCAGTCACTCTACAGCATTTGGATTAAAATGGAAGGAAATAAAAAAGATTTGTGGAGAATTACATACAACCAAGTACATCCAAAAAGAGATGAGCACAGTCCTATATCTTCCCCAGTATGAATCTACTATAAGAGCACCCAAGAAGGGCGTGAAATTGCTAGTCCCAAACCAACTGCTAAAACTGGCTGCAATTGAACCATTGCTTCCTTGAAAAAATTTTCTGAGATACATAAGCAGATTTGTTGAAATGCTATAATAAGCCACAGTCTCAAAGGTTGCAACACCTGCAAATTTAACCTTATTTAATAAATTCCATGCAATTATATTATCAAATATGTATAACTCTGACAACAATTCAAACGTCACGGGTCCAGGAGCACCTGAATGTATATAAGAGACAATAGTTGAAAACTCAATGGAATTGTGTTACAATTCTTCCCATGATTTTGTCTCAGATGAACTACAAAGTATATGTAAAGACCATCAAAAGAAAAGACAGAAGCCACCATGATGTAATAACTGACACCTTGTGAGCTCCTTTCTAGAGAACATTCAACTAAGAAACTTCATCAACTCCTGAAGTGTAAATAATCAGACTCCAACCATAAGTTAGAGAATAAATTATTTCAGTACTGTACCTTCAAGATTGTATATTGAAGCAACCACTAAGCAAGAAGATTATCTCATAGATTAGAGCCATACCTTGTGCATTCTACCAAGCATAAGACTTGAGACTCCAGCATATTTATAAAATAATGATTCAAAGCTTTTTATTTCCATCCAAGTTGCCATCAAACCCTACGGCCCTGCACAAAACCAACAGATCTGAGTTGAGCCAACATGATTTAGAGAGTGAGCTTTCAAGAAACGAAATTTCCAAATACAAAAATTATACCTTAGGATGTAGGGAAGGGCTAAACATTAAAGATGGAGATGGTGCCCCTTCATCAGAAAATCCCAAACATATCCCATTAAATGAGCTTAATCATGGAGAACTCAGCTAAATTGAATAAATTCAAATAATGATCCATTAGCTCCAAATACATAAAGTTAAAGAAATAAAAGAAACTTGTATGAGAACAGGAAAAGACAGTACCACCTCACTTGGATTCAACTTCCTCTCTCAGCCATGTCAAAGACCTCGATATGAGGTTCATAGAAGAGCACCAATCAACATTCATATGGTTACACACGCTCAAATACGTTATATGAGATAGAATAATTACCATATGTAGACATTGTTGGCAATCAAATCCCTCACATGGTAGTGAGAGAAAGAAATAGCAATTACAAGGTAGACGACTACAAGCAAAAGTAATTGCAGGAAAGTTAGAAGATAAGTTTTACATAAACAAAGGCACAATCACAAGCATGATAATTACAAGTATAAGTCCACCAAAAACATATGCTACTACATTAAATGATGTGGATGGGGCATTAAATACAAGAGAGACATGGTCTTGGCCTCCATCTTGTAATGCAATAGTGGGTGTCGACACCACATTTTGATCGAATCCCCCATCCCACCGTTCCCTTCGGTGCATTGTCGTCCCAATTGGTGGTAAGGGTGGTAGCTCAACTGGCATGCACTCATCAAGCCAGATAAACCATCCTGTATGTTGTTCGTTTGCAGGACAACGCAAGTACCACTTGCCATTATTGGGCTTCGACCGTACTTGGAGCAACAGCATAGGCCCTCGGCCACATGCACATAAGGGGTGAGGGTTTTCCTCCATTCCTGTAATAAGATATCATGTGCATATATTTTGCGCTATAAGCAATATATACAATTCATATAAGCATTCAAGCATCAATTAAATCAAGCAATCAAGTAACACATCCTAAAACAAAGCATCAATACATCATTTTTTGGCACATGAACGCACATCTACTGGTTATTTCTATGAACATAATCAAACCACAGTTTCTGTGCTATGGAAGCACGCCAAGCAGCAGCATCTCGACGAGCAGCCTCCTAGGTAGGACATATCGATGTGCTCTGTGAATTGTTTGTGCTCATCATGAGTGTCTATAAACCCTGCAGCTCCATCTCATCCTGATGCAGCACATGCATACCGACATTCACCCTCTCCAAGTTTACATCAGTGACAATTTCATCCTCTGAAGCACTGTTGAAGTTGCAGCTTTCATTGTCACTGGAGATTGGAGACTTAGGATTGTCTCCCATCTCCTCTTCTGAACACGTATCATCAACTCATTCCTGTCGCATAAAATTGTGCAACACACATAATGCTTTAACAAGATTAACTTGTGTCCTAATAGGAAAGGGGGGTGCAATCTTGAGGATGGGAAATATGGACTTTAGAACACCAAATGTTCTTTCTATGACATTCCACAACTGTGCATGTCGAAGGTTGAATAACACCCCGGCATTTTGTGGTTGCTACATTTCCTGGGCAAACTCCTTTAGATAATACCTGGTCTTTCGATATGGGGCAAGAAATTGTTGCTTATTTGCGTAACCACTGTCAACTAGGTAGTATTTTCCTATACCACCGCATCAGCGATTAAGGAACGAGGCATCAAGGTAGAACCTAAAAATGTAAACACATAATGGATTTACCGTCAGGAATTGTCAACTATGCTCCTCGTCTTGTAAGAGCCTCTTTCAGCACGGCAGAGTCATGTGCAAACCCCTCAAAGCCAGCAACCACGTATGTGAATTGCATGTCAAAATTGCAACACGCAAGAACATTTTGTGTAATGAATCCTTTCCTGGTACGCCACTTTGACGATTCACGTGGACCCAGGCCATAAACCCTAACAGGTATCAATGTCCCATCTACAGCTCCAATGCAACCCTGTCAATAGTATGTGACATATTGAATGTTATGTCTACAATGTCCCAATCTATTGTATTGAAGACTACAAAATACATATACAGTTACCGTGAAATGATTGTCTCTTTGATAATTGTTTGAAATCTCTGGGTGGTCCTCCGTTGCATGTGGAACCATAAGGCGATCGTACAACTGTAAGATTGCACGAAGAACTTTGTGGAAGTTGGTACTGATGGTGTAAGAAGACCTAAATAGATCCTTCATGGCTAGTTTGTACCTTGAGTCTTGTTCGACAATCATTAAAAATGTTGCCACCATCTCCTCTACTGTCACCCAGTGGGTGCTCGATAATAGGCCGATGTTTTGGAAAATATTAACCAACTTACTAAACTGGAACTGATACATTCTATACAATTTTTGGAATCTCGGCCTAGTTTCTTCATAAACTAACCGAAATTCCTCGTAACCTCGAGTACTTTTTTGGGTGCGCACTGGACGCGGCCTTCGCACATGCAGCGTTGCATCCTCCTCAAATTGCATAACATGTCTCAATATGTGTGATGCGGCTGTGCTTACCATATTATGCACTTCACGAAGTACTTCTTCGTTACGTGCAGCGTTGCACTATCCCTCTTCTGCCATTGCCTTGTATTATCGCACATGAAACCTATATTATCTTATAATGAAATTTTGCTTATATATTAGAAATTTTTTGCCAAAGTCTCAATTGTTTGTTGATCTAGTGCACAGTCTACGCATGTGAGGCGTTACACCTATTAATCAACTTTTACAACCATGAAAATTTTAAATTGTAATATGCATATTACAACATCATCCATATAGAAGTAAATGTTCAAATCATATAAAGACAGTACAATAAATATGTAATTAAATAGTCGTGGCCTCAAAGTACGGAATAATATATGTCTAACCATAATAAATATGGCATATAGAGGTCCAATATAAATACACACCAAAGAGATTCAACTAAAATAGTTTCTCTGGAAACAGTAAACACTTACAGGTGCATCCTAACATACAAGAGCTGTCTATCCTGTGACCAACGAGCAAAACCCTCCTTGAAGCCTATGTCTGTTTTTTGGAGAATACTATACGCCTTAACCTTCTCCATCTCAGTCAGATCCTCCAAAGAATCCAATGCAGTCATCCACGAGGAGTTGTCTATGCCTGCAAGTCGTTCCAACCTTGATATAATTGAAGGATCAATTAATGGAGGATGATCATTGCATGTTGAAGATGATGATTGACCAGCTTGCTTTCCTTTTCTCCTCACTCGTCGTGGGTTAACTGACTTTGAGGAGGGAATTGAGGATGATGTTGTGGAAGTATCTTGGCGTATAGGGGGTTGTTGAAGGTTTCAAATGGTTCTTGCGCGTGCAATCCATCATTGTCCTCTTCAGCTTCCTCCTAATAATATGAGCCATAGGAGTAAAATGCATCAACATCCACATTTGACATATCTGGTCTGTATACTTGCTCAACTGGGTGTGGATATTAACTGCCAGCCATTCTCAATTCAAGAAGTCCTTCATCATCTACAGAATTATTGATCCCTGAGGAAAAATCTCCGGTGGCAATGCTCCCTCCAAACACCATCTCCAGGTGCTCATAGTTCCATAAATTCTTCCCAAATAAGCACCGAGCTTCCAGATTCGACTGTACATACACAAACATTTGTAAAGGCATTGTAAAGATGACGTATATTATTATAGAATTGGTGTGGTGCATTACCTGGAGGTGTGTGTTCATGACCTCTGGAGTTGCAAGGAAGCAATTTCTCTATGCATCCCACCCTAATCCTGAGTCTCCATTCCTTAACTTTGCAAGTGTCATGTACTTGCTTTTGAAAAGTCTTATTTTGGTATTCAATTGCTTCATTATTAAATCAACTCCAAATCGCTCTTTGAAGCGAACCAACAATTCCCTAATCACCACACCCTTTGGCATACCCCCTGTTGCGATGATTCTCCCCTCTATGATTTCATCATAAAGTGTTTCGAGGATAAAGTCCTCTTGTTCCTTGGTCCATTTATTGTATGGTCCCTTGTCTCCATCAACAATGTCTTTAGACACACTGTCCATATCTTCGCCATGAACAGGACTAGGTGTCATAGGGACTCTCTCCTTTCTTTTGCGTGGCATCTGAAAAATGTCTCCAATATATCATACCAATAAGAGGATGCATAAAAATAATATATTTGAAGTATCAAAGTATGGATGACAACTACCTCTACTTCTTCCCTATGGATTCTATAAAAAAAGACTCTGCAGTTGAATTTTTAGAATATTACTGTTACTATTTTTCTACATGATGCTTTTTAGTTGTGCTTTAAAGCAGGAAACATCGTTGACAATGTGTTCAAACCAACAGAAATATAAAAGTTGCAATCATCAAGGGGAGAAATGTTAGAGTTCTTATTTCCATAATCTCATAGTTAGATAATGACACACAAAAATTTGGCAATACAAACTACAAACTAACTACAAAAACTAATAAATTAGGCCCTCAAATTCCAAAAACCCCAACTACGAAAACCACTTGAACCAAAGAAGTTTTGGGTTTAAAACAATTTCACATTAATCCATTACTGGATCTGGTTTCCTATGTCTCCTAATTATAAGCAAATGCAATAAAACAAAGATATTGAACAGAGCAATTCTGGAAACAATACTATCAAACTCTGTTCATATAACCAATTTATTGGATCCAAGTGGGGATATTACGTGTGAAGATCATCGTATCACCAAACAAATAAACAAATCAATTCAATAGATCCAAGCATCAAATTACTTGCACAACAACAAAATAGAAGATCCTGTTTCAGCTGGAGGACTTGACAACTTGGTCTTTGGATTAGCAGAATATGCTGAAGGATATGCAAAGAGAACCTTCAATATCTTTGATGCTTGACTGAAGGGGATCCTGTTTGAAGATGCATTTAGATGATTAGAAGCATAGATTCAAATATTGAGTATTTACTAGCTAAGAATGATATAGCTGATTGGTTTTAAGAATAACAAAACAGTTGCAAATGGGTAGAAACTAGGCAAGAATGATATACCTGACTATTCTTACAAATAACTAAACAGTTGCAAAGGGGCATATCCTAGGTAGGAATGAAAAATGACTGCCCTTAGGAATAACAAAATAGTTGCACATGGGTATTTACTAGGATCTTAAACGACCAACAGAACATTTGGATTTTGGAATATAGTTCATTCCTAATAAGAGAACAACATATAAAATAGATACAATAGAACTCCCACTTGGAGATACAACATAATAATCATGGAAAGTAGAAGATGCTCAATGAGAACATGGATGAAGTAATCAAAATACATGCAAATAAACAAGCAACATAACATTTTGATTCTGGAATGGAGTTCATTCATAACAAAAGAACAACATATACAGCATATACAAGTAGAAGACATAGAAGATGCTCAAGGAGAACATGGGTAAAGTAATCAAAATACATGAAAATAAACAAGCAGCATAACATTTTGATTCTAGAATGGAGTTCATTCATAACAAGAAAACAACATATACAGCATATACAAGCAGAAGAGCATAGAAGATGCTCAAGGAGAACATGGCTGAAGTAATCAAAATACATGAAAATAAACAAGCAGCATAACATTTTGATTCTGGAATGGAGTTCATTCGTAACAAGAGAACAACATATACAAGCAGAAGAGCGTTTAGATGGATGATTGGATTGGGCTCATGCATGAAAATTTGCATTTTCAATTTGCTATAATATGAGAATGATATGAAGTTGCAGATTTATTTGGAGATTAATCTAAAATGAAATTGAGAAAGGCAATTTAACTTGCCAAAATAATATAAATATAGGAGAAAAAAAGAGGAAATATACACTTATTACTTGTAAGGAAGGCAGGCCGGCCAAGCACAAGCACAAGAGGAAGCTTATTTGTAGGTTACCTGGTAACATTCAAGATAGTAGAACAAGAAGAAAATCATAGCTAAAATCCATCTAAATGAATCTTGTCAATGACAAGATTACAATCGTAGATTCAGCTCGTTGTTTCCCTAATCTTTCGAGCAAACATCGTTAACTTGTTTACTGAGGATCAGGTAGCAAACAGGTCTTAAGATGATTTTCCTTCAAACATCCTATTTTCATCTAGATAGATCTGATTAGAAAATGAAGTTTCCCATCCCATAGATCGGCTAACAAAATATCAGAGCATTGCAAGCTCAGAATGAAAATGACTTACGTTGAACTCCCCCTTCTTCTCTTCTCTCATTAGAAAACGCAGGTTCAAAGTTGATTTTAGCCTATGCAAAATTAGTAACTTTTACTGTCTGAGGATAAAACACAAAGGAATTTAGTTATAGACAACATAAATTTGAATTTACTAATTAATTTTTAATTGCTGCTTTCTGGCAGTAAGCGTGCAGTCATTTTCCTTTAGGCACAAGGTCTGTTTGATTATTTAAAGTAAAATAATTGCAATGTCATTCTGGCAATCAACTTCAACATACAAGATCAGATTAAAGAATAAGGAATCAGGGATAGATCTATCTAAGACTCAACTTTTGGCACCATTTTATGACCTTCTAAGGGATTAAGCAGATACAGAGGATATGTAAGATGGATCCTATGTCAGAATCATTCTCAGAAGTCAATAAGGTGATTACTTGAAAATGCATGCTCTATCATCTTAGCAGGAACACTAGGTAAGTTAATGTTACTTATAGGATGTTGCTTCACTATAATGTCAAATAAACATGATTCATATCTAGAGTCAAAGCTTGACCACTGAAAGGAAATAAATGAAATTCTATATAATCTATCAGTAAGGAAAATTATACAGGACTAAAGAAAGAAGTACTTTAATGATACATTTTGGAAGTTTCTTTAGTATGGAGCCAGTTATTACTTACTACAGAAGCTTCCACTTGAATTCTCACTTACCATGAAGTATACAAACGGAAACAAGGAAGATATTGGCAAAGCTAAAATAGAAAAAGCACAGAAGTGAGATACTAGGCTGCAAATTATAAATCCAAAAATAGCTACAAAGTTAATTTGCTCTCCCTTGCATTGGTAATGCTCCACCATAAAGGGAAAAGTCACTAGAAAAATCAACTACATACATGATAATTCTAGAAAAAAAAAGTTTAAGAAAGTGATTCTCAGACACTCGCTACTAGCTTTACTTGAATCACTAATTTCTAAACATTTCTCATGTACTACATGAAGCTAGTAACAAAAGCATATCCTCAGGTTTCTTTGCATCAATCACATCAAACCAAACTGAATATGGAGACAATATTCCATGTGAAGTTGGAATTACATGAAAAAGAAGTAAAGATCATGCCAAGCTTTATCAACTGTAGCTGAAGTGAAACTATAGCAGTTACTGACCAAATAACAAGTCAAACCTTTTATATATAACTATTCCAGCTATTACAAGATATTCCAGTAATCATGAGACTCTTTTAGTAGATTACTACAATTAACCACATAATATCATATATCAATTCAGTGACTACAGAATAGAACCAAACATGGTTTAGAAAGCCATGTTTACTCAGTTCAGAAGTCCATTGGTTGACAAGTCCTAGATCTCCCACTTGAACTGTAATTCTTGTTCCAAGAATACTTCTCAAGATATATCATGTTATATATAAATTCAGTCCTTAGATTATAAGACCCAAATAAATCTTTGGAGATCACTCACTTATTGCAAAGAACATATGCAATTTTTTATTAAGGGAAACAAACATATATCTGAAGATATGCAGTAAAGACTAAATAGCACAATGATACCAATATAATCCAATTCAACAAGAAGGCAACAATTTGATTTCCTTACTCGTTTGATACATGGAACATCCAAATTTAAGGTAAACAATCTCTTCTAGAAGGGGATAAACCACTCTGAGATTATGGGCTCAAAATCATCAATGTAAGCAACTAATAGAATCCAAAACACTGCCATTTCTGAATGACAATGGGAACAAATAATAGAATCCAAACTTGTTGTACTTGGAATGATGAAGCAAAGCCAAGTCAAGACCAGATAAAAATTGGTCATGAGCCTCACAAGAAATTAAACAAGCAAGAAACAGAGGAAAAAGACTGATGGGTGTTAATTTTAATGAGAAAAAAGAGGAGAAAACAAAACTTCCAATTCTAAAACTACAAAATTGCTTTTTACATTCTCATCAAACCAAAAACACATTGCAATCACTTCTTAACTCTTTCTATAAAAACGAAAATGAGGGTTTCCTAGGGTTTCTGCTTAGAACGAAAATGACCTACGTTGAACTCCCCCTTCTTGTCTTCTCTCACTAGAAAATGTAGGTTCAAAGTTGATTTAGAACTTGAACAAAGAAAAATCTGCGCAAAGATGAAGAAGCAGACATGTTTGGGAAAGATCGGGTTATTTTCTAGGACATTATTTACCTGTTTAGAAGAATGCTGACAGATCTACTCGCTCAGGTGGGAAATGGAAAATCCTGCCTCTTCTCTTCGTGGAAGCAGACTAGGGTTTCCTTCTCTCCAGGTTCTAGGGTTTCATACTTAGACCGAAAATGAGGGTTTCCTAAGGTTTCTGCTTAGAACAAAAATGACCTACGTTGAACTCCCCCTTCTTCTCTTCTCTCACTAGAAAATGCAGGTTCAAAGTTGATTTTTCTCTCACTAAAACTAGGGGCATTTTACACTCCATACATGGTTTGGCATATTTCCAAAATGCCAAAGATATCAGCTCCTCCATATGTTAAATAAAGCTGATATCTTAAATATGCCAAACATATCGCAATTAAATAAAACTGATATTTCAGATATGCCGAAGATATCACAGTTAAATAAACTCGAAATCTCAAATGTGCCAAAGATAGCACAATTAAATAAACCCGATATCTCAAATATGCCGAAGATATCGTAGTTAAATAATATACACATTTGAGATATGCCGGCATATCTCAAAAACGCCTAACATGTGCGATTAAATAAACCCCTCTTAGATTTTTTTTGCAAAAGTACTCAAATGTAATGGCATTAAAAATGCCCTTTGAAATTATAAAAGTGTAATCTGCAGGTGTAGGGGGACTCCTAACACGTAATCAGCCCTGTCCAAATCCTTGCAATGTCAAATGGTTCCCAATTGTGGAGCATGCAATAACCTAGAGATTGACAGTTTCCATCATCGAAGTAGTGGGCCCACTTTGCGGGAGATCATCCACAATGCGAAGACTTTTGGCTGCTTAGGGAGCTGAACACCCTTCTTGCCAGTTCCCTACGCAAACAAGCAAGAAGAGGAGAAGCAAAGAAGATAAAATGAAAAGGAGAAGAGAAAATGAAAGTGAGATGGAGACGATCGTGTGGCAAACCCCTGCAAACCCTCCCCAAGCCCACGACTACATCTTCCGCAACGGTAAGTCTCTCTCTCTCTCTCTCTCTCCAGAATTTCAAAAACCTCTCTGATTAATTTTGGCGGGAATGTTTCTGGCCAGGGAGACGCTACGTGAGACCTTACTACTTTGAGTTTATCTCCCATGTAACTTCATCTCCTTTCCCTTTGCCCTTTTCCATTTTCTTCTAGCTTTCTCAATCTAAGCCCAGAAAAAAGAGTAAAATAATCACATATTGTTCGGGTCAATTTTTATCTTTGATTTTCAGGTGAAATCACGATGGGCTGGAAAAACCATTGTCGATCTCTTCTCCGAGGAGTTCAAAGGACGCCCTTACGATTACTATGTATGCATCTTGTCTTTCCTTTCAATTTGCAAATAAAACAACAAAGTAACTTAGAGGGATGAATTTTTTTGTTGTGGAGGATTTGATTTCCTGGTGTTTTCTGTTCCTGATCTTTTAATTGAACACTTGTTTTGAGTTGAAGATTTTACTTCTTGGGAACAAAATGAGGTCATGCAGGATAACATTGATTTTATATACCAGTAGTCAAGACGGAATTTAATTCCAGTGCACTTCTGATTTCACTTCTAGTTCAAATCCACCGTATTAACAAATATTTCAGATCGCAGGTGGAATCTAATATGAAGGGGTTTCACCTACATGTGAATTCAGGAATGCATCGCGTATTTTGCTATTTGATCTGGATTTCAAGTTAGTGGGTTCTGCATTGCTGATTGGGTTTTGCATCGCAGGTAAGTGCAATTAAGTCTCAGAGAATCCAAGTTGATGGACAAATGGTGGGCGCATCGTATATAGTTCAATCATCCCAAAAGATAAGCCACTTCTTACACAGGTTCGTTCTGTTTCTTGAAGCTGGTTCGCAGCATTGTTACTGGAAGCTGATTGGGATTTAACTTTGAAAGAATTTTTTTTCTTGCTTCCAAAGTTTGACGAAGATTTACAAAGCACTTCAGTTTGCAGGTTAATTTTTCTAAGGAGTTATTTTTTCCCTTTTGTTGTTGTAGAAGGATATCTAAAACTTGATACACTTATTTCTGAGGTAATTCAGACAAGATATTTAACCTAATAATCTTTATTTACATAGAAGTAAAACTTAATGGGAGTTGTTTCTGTAAACCTGTTGCTGCTCTCAAGGATAATTTAACAAACACCGTAACACTTAATCTAAAAGGGCAGCCCCGGTGCACGAAGCTCCTGCCTATGCGGGGTCCGGGGAAGGGTTGGACCACAAGGGCCTAAAGTACACAGCCTTACCTTGCATTTTGGAAGAGGCTGTTTCCATGCCTTGAACCTGTGACCTCAAGGTCACACGCCAACAACTTTTACTGTTACACTAAATCTAATTCTTAAAAATGTTTAAGTAATTACTCATGAAGTCCTCCATTGACTCCCTTGCAACCCTGACCTACACTAACCCTCCCTGCATGACCTATTTCACTTCAATGATGCTTATTGCATCCCTGATGTCCATTTTCCTGGATACTTCCAAGAAAGGGAAAGAGAGAATTGACGTGCATAGAGTCACATGAGTTCTCCTAGGCACAGGAGACTTTGCTAGGTACAAATAGTGCCATTAATGATGGGTCCTATTCTATTACTCAATGGCACATAACTTAGGTCAAGGTGATATTGAACTTCAGTGATAGGGCCTGCAAATAATTTAAGGTGGACTACTCTAGTGTGGATTAACACTCTCCATCAAGCTATAGCATATATGTCACAGTGCATTGTTTAGAACACCCAAGTTTGAAATTGACTGCAAGTAGGCGATTTGGAGATGATATCACCTAGCTGATCTGTAGTTGCTGGACATGAATACACCAGCATCTAGATGGTATTCCCTAGCTGATCTTTAGTTTTCTTAGATGCAGGACCTGTCCTTTTTTCTCATGCGACAAAATGGCAGTACACTTCAATATGTTTTGTCCTCCTTATATAATTATAGATTGCCAGCAACTTAAATTTCTCCTATTTATCACAGTATATTTATAGGTTTTTTAGCATCAAACCTCAACTATTCAGTGTGTTTCAGGCAGAACTGGACCAAGCAACTATGTTTGCTTCTTGCTCCTCTATGACACAAGGTGATGACCAATAAAGGAGCAATGAATTTGAGGTTGATTCTACTGCATCAAATCAGATAACTAACAATGTACGGTCAGACCTTTCTCTGGAGTGCTTTTGAGTTTTGAGATACCAAAAAATTCCACAAATTTCTTTCTTCCTCTCTTGAGTAGGAGTTTATATGATCTGGTGGACTAAACCAGAAACAGATGTTATGACTGATCTGTAATATTACGTACCTAAATGCCCATGCCATTTAGGATCTGCAGATGGAAGACTGTGATCAATTCCCAGTTTGACATATGGACCAGAGGTGTCTTAGTAGGTTTAGTTGTTAGAATCCCAGTCTCAGTCAACAGATCATTTATTTCAGAGATAAATGAATATCATTCTTTTCCATTGCTGTGTCATTATCAAGGAAGTAGAGCTGTTCTATATGTTTGGTTTCAAATGTTGTTTAAGGATCTCTCTCACATTTCCAATCTGAAATGCATTTCTCCAGAAATGATACCATCAAAAGCATATTGAACGCAATGATGATATCTGACATTCCATTCTGAATAGACAATTAAATTGATTAAAACGAATTTATCAAACCCACCCCAATAATCCTACCATGATTGAATTTAACAAACCATGTTTGAGGAGATTATTTGAGCCCATAGGTAGCTTTGTTCAGTTTATACACCAATCCAACTCCTGTGAGCAACAAATCAATGCAATTGCTCTATATACACCTCACTTGTTTCCCTTTTTCTTCCTTCATAGTGGTTGCATCTTTCTTTGTTTCTAATTCTTCTATAAATCCCCATACAAGAAGTCATTCTTGACATAAAACTGAAACAATAGGCAACAATGACGAAAAACAATAGAGATAAGAACTCAAACAGAGCTTAATCCTATAACAGGATAAAATGTCTCAAAATAGTCTACCTTGTATTTTGAATATACCGTTTTTGTCCAATCTAGCCTTAACCTTTCCATACTGCTATGTGGATGGTACTCCATAAGCAAATACTGCAGCTAAGCAATGACAGGTTTCCCTTTTGGCAAGATAGGAGCTCCAAGTTGTGCCAGTGGATGAGGTCCTCTTCTATGGTGTTCTTCCCACTAGGAAGAAAGAGCGTTTGTTGATAAGATCCAGTAAAAGGGCATAACAGAGAGGACAACTGCACTATGAAGGAGATAAATGATCTAGAGAATTTACTTTCCAATAGGATGTTAAATTCAACATCATTTTACCTTTCTGAACAGCAATGGGAACATATAGTTCCTTAAGGGAACTAGATGTGGAAGGTGGATCTTGTAGAACAAGTTGGGCAACTCTCTCTCTTTTTGATAAGATGGTTTGCGACGTTGCATGTGTGAGGTATGTGGGGAGAGAGAGAGAGTGAGATTCCTTAAGGGAACTAGATGTGGCAGGTGGGTCTTGTAGGACAAGTTTAGCATCTCTTTCTCTCTCTCTAGCAAGATGTCTCATGATGTCCTATGTGTGAAAAAGTATGAGAGAGAGAGAGAGAGAGAGAGAGAGAGAGAGAGAGAGAGAGAGAGAGAGAGAGAGAGAGAGAGAGAGAGAGAGAGAGAGAGAGAGAGAGAGAGAGAGACCCAACCACCTAATTAATAGATAGGTAATTGTCCCTTAAAAATAGGAGAGAAGGAGTGGAACAGATACCTTCTCCTATGCGTCCCTTAAAGTAGCAGGGTAGAGATATCGTTATTTTTATTTCCTACAATACCATTGTACTTTTTTAAAATTAAAATATTGTAGGAGGGTAGAGATATCGTTATTTTTATTTCCTACAATACCATTGTACTTTTTAAAAACTAAAAATTGACCACCAAATTTTCCTAATCTATTACACCCTGACTCTTCTTTTAGCGCGGGCACACAGACACACACACACACAAGTCCAACCATCAATATCTAGAAGCCCCAATTGACCGTTTATATTTACAAAAAAAATGCTAGCAGTTTGAACAAAATCTAATACCCAGGAGTTTTCTTCCTAAAGCTGGAATTTTATGTATCAGCTTTCCAAATCATCTCAAAGAAATTAACCAATAAGCAAACAGTCAGATATGTGGAAGTCCCCTTGTTTTGCAGAAAGATAGTTCAAATTGCTTGCTTCTTTTTGTGAAATTGACAACTTAGGCTTCTTTCATGTCTCTAAAAAATACAAGCAGGACTGGCCAGTACAGGCAATACCAATTGATATGACCAGTACAGACTGGTACTGAGTTGGACTATTTTTGTGCCGATTTTCCAACTGATCAGAGAATCCTGGTTTACCTGCAGTTACCTGTACAAGATTGACAACTTAGATTTCAATATGGAAAATTCTAATCCTGGATGCTTAGTTCATTAGCAGTGACCCCCATATAGTTACCATCTAATGCATATTTGTGCTTTACGTAAAAATTTTGGCTTGGAAATATTATTTATTGCATCCACTAAGATTGTAAAGCTGTTCAAATTTTTCAAGAAAGTTGTCTTTTTCTTCTGTCACTGAGCTTGCCCAGATGAAATTACTGAGATGAAGGTAATGGTGCAGGCATGAACCCCCAGTGATGGCTTTGGATATTTCAATTCTGCAAAAAGAACCTGATGTTCTGACCATCTGTAAACCAGCTTCTGTTCCAGTAAGTCAGCACCTTGAAGGAAGTTTCTGATCCTCAGGAAGCTATCTGCTTCATTGCCTGAAACTTTGAACTTGTTCTTTGGTAGATTAAAGTTAATTTTTTATAAGATGATAGTACTCTGCAAAATGTCTCTTAAGTTCCTTTTTAATATTGCGGCTGTTTTCTTGGCTGCAAGCTTTCATATACAAGATGTGGATTTCAGGATGTGGGGTGTGGAGCTGGTCTTAATTGATTGACATGGAAGTCTAGCCGAAGCTTGGATGCAGGATTGCTCTACCAGTAATAAAGATAGTAATTTCAGTTGAAAGAAGTATATTTCAAGTTTTGTAGTTTTGAAGGTTACAAATTGAAGAAAATAGGAAGAATATATTATTGTGTACGAAAATATTCCATTTTCTTAGTTGATTTATTGGAACTCTCAAAACCCACTAACAGAATAAAACACATCAAGGTTTGATCCTTTAGTGCTCCCAAAAGTACAGTAACCCCTTTGGTACAAGTGTTTTGCCTTGCCGTGTTCTTGAAGAAGTCACAGCCTAGACTGTGGGGTATTCCAAATATAGAAAAGAAGATCCAATTTGAGTAGCTTGATTCATAGGATTAGATAAGGCAGCATTATGCTAAATTATGAGTGAAATTAGTTTGGCCCATTTGAACCTGAACCTGATGTTATAACCATCTCTAAGCTGGGATCTGCTCCAGTAAGTGAGAACTATGAAGCAGTCTTTGTCCTCAGGAGGTTATCAACTTCACTGCATGATTATTAACCTTGTGTTACACCTTTTGCTTTGGTACATTAAAGTTCACTTCTTTAGAGTCCTCTTAAATTCAGTTTTACTATTGCAGTTGTTTTCTCGGGCTGCATGATTCCATGTATAAGATGCAGATTTTCAGGAAATCAGGTGTGGAGTCAGGCTTGATTGAGTAGCATGGCAGTCTGGTTTAAGCTTAATATAAATTTTCCTTGCCAGCAATAAAGATAGCTAAAAGAAGTATATGTCAAGTTCCAGTTTTGAAGGTTATAATTTGAATAAGATATGAAAGATATTATGATAGGGGGGGGCAGCCCCAGTGCACGAAGCTCCCGCCTATGCCGGGTACTGGGAAGGGGCGGACCACAAGGGCCTATAGTAGGCAGCCTTACCTTGCATTTTATAAGAGGCTGATTGCACGCCTTGAACCTGTGACCTCAAGGTCACATGACAATAACTTTTACCGTTGTGCCAAGGCTCCCCTTCTATATGATAGATATTATGATGTACAAAATATTCTATTCCCTTCATTGATATTATGATCACATATGCATTTTCTTGGTATTGGTGTTAATAGGATAAAACACATTAAGGTTTGACCCTTAACACTTTTGAAAAAGCAAGAACCACTTTGGTACAATGTGTTGTCCCATAATAATTTCTCTGTTCATCTTGTGGGTTGTCGATATCCAGGCCCATGAAATAAAAAGGAAGTTTATAACCATGTCCAAATAGCAAGAACCTAGCTTTCTGGTGATTGGGCAGCATGAATACCAGATTAGGACATCAACCCCTTTTATAAAATGAATTTTCTAGCTGCGATTTCATGGCACCAGTTTAGATATTTGCTATCTTAGAAAGTTAAAACTATTAAGAATAATGAGCTAAGTTAGCTAGAATAATAGACTACTTAAAGCTATGAGAGAATGAATGGCTAAGTCAAAGTGATTGGCTTAAGTTAGGGAGATTGATTGGAATTGTTTCTAATAAGAAAGGAACAAGCTTTTCCATATCCACTACTGTGTAACCTGAAATTATTTGGTTAGTAAAAAATGGGGTTATGCTGTAAATAATCCTTGTAAGTTCCTCCATAAGGGATGATATGTTTTCTCACTTAGAAACTTTCAAGAACTCTTTGCAATATTATCTTTAATGGTCTTAGCTTTGCTCTTGATTCTTTTGTAAGATTGTTTATCATCCATAAAGCGAACAATTAATGTTGATTCAAGAACTAATTTTAGGGCATTTGGATCTAGTGTTATGATTCTCACTTAAGATGTGAGAGCTCCCAAGTTCAATTCTCTGAATGCTCATCCTAGTTGGTGGTGTCGTCTAGTTGGTTATTGCATCAGTCTAACACACTGAAGGTCTTTAGTTCGACCCAGGCAAGGCCATCTTTTAAATAGGTCACTGAAGTACAGTGATAATTATTCCCACCTGTCACGCAGGTGACCCGGGTTTGATGCGAGGCAATGACATTTAGATTTAGTTGGAGAAAGGGGGGTCTATTGATAAATGCTACAAGGCGGAGCGTGGTTTGGGGTTGGAAGTTTAGGAGAAGGCTCGGGATGAGTGATAGTGTTCTTTTTCTAACCACCTTTTATCTCTTCTTGAAGGGCTTTACATCTCTCCCATGACGAAGGACAAAAGAGTTTGAGCACCCAACCTGGTGGTGTTTTCTAGTTCTTTGATTTTCCCATAAGCTCATTGGAGGGCCCCCCAAATAATGTCTTTGGGGCAAGGTTTGGAATGCCAAAGTAGCTCCTTGCATGCAAGCTTTTTATGGGATGGTTCGTTTATGGCACTTAAACATCAACGATACTTTGAAGAAGATGCCTTTTCTCTTGTCAACTGATGTGGTCTTTCCAAGATAGCGAAGTGACATTGCCATCACATTTTCATTCATTACAAGATGGCAAGAAATATTTGGGTTAGTGTGCTTTCTAACTCCTCTGAACTTTGGGCTTCTCTGAGGTCTTATGGTTCTCTAATGGTGTAATTCTAGCTTCAATCTACTTGGGCCTTTCTGAGGTCATGTGATTCTCTCATGGAGCATGGAGTGGTCCAATGATGGTGGAGAAAGGGGTTACTGTTTCGTTGATGCTGCCTGCTCCCATCTTTTGGAATGTTCAAGTAGGAATTTTCTTTTGAAAGTTACAGATTCTATTCCCTTTTGGCTTAGCCCTATGAAGGAGTTCATGGGGTACTCTAGACACTATGTCAATGCTGTGGAAGGAGATCTTGGTGGAGAGAGTGGTTAAACACCTCAAAGGTCCTAATTGGAAATCTACTCCTAGAGGTTTTCTTAAGGCACACCTTGTGGGGATCCGGGTTTGTTGGGAATCAGTTGTCTAATCTGCAAAAATGATGTAATGTTATTAAAGTTTTCTTGGGCCCACTGGGTACAAAAACTCTATTGAGGCATAGACTGGTGAACTCCTCATGGGTCACAAGTTGCTTGACAGAGATTTGGGGGCTGCCTCTCTTGGTGGATGGTGACCCCACCTGTCTTATTGAATGGGTAAAGAGATCTTAACCTGGCCCATGAAGCTTAGGTCATTTAATTGCTGAAATTTGGGATCTTTCTATTTGTCATTTATTTGTTTATTCTCATGTTCTTAGGTTGGCAAATGATTTTGCCGATTGCCTTGCCAAAAGAGTTGTCAGTCCTTTGTATATAAGGGAAATTTCTCTCTCTTTTGTATATTTTTAAGTATATGTAGTTAGATCATTTGAAGATAATGTTCATGAACTAATTTTGAAATGATATGTCTACTACTCAGATTCTTTTGGGTTCAGTGCAGGACTGACAGGGTGCCCATTGCCCATAGAAGAAGAAAAGACTTACAATTGCAAAACACTGGCTATTAAAATCAATTCCATATTGTTACTGAAAGGAATTTCTCATTAATGTCACCCAAAAACTTCTATATTATGTTTCCATTATCAAACTTCAGCGATTGTGATGATATGATATTAATCATATAATCAATCTGTTCATTTTATTCTTAATCTATATATTACATGTGTATCTATGTATGCATACATGTGCATGCACACATGAATACAATTATTTGAGGCAAATAACCTTTCATGTAGAGTCCAAACCGTTGATCATTGAGATAACTCCTATGAATCTTGAAAAGTTAAGCTTCATCAGAGAGCTTGAAAAGTTGAGCTTCATCAGGAAGTCTGGCCTTATGCTGACGTTTAGCTAAACTACATAAGAAATTCATTCTCCGAACAAAATGGAGACAAGTGTACCTGTGTCCATCTCATTTCGTGCACATGCTACCACTCCCTCTTTCATTTTTTTCTTTATTTATTTGTTACCCCCAGTGACTTGAGTTAGTAGACACACTGATTGCTCTTAATTCCTCCATTCTGAAACAATGAAGGTTCTTCCAGATCATGCTTACTATTGCTACAAGTTACTGTATGTCTGGAGAGACGCAAGATACCTGATCTTGCAGCAATGATTTGTTGCGTGCAATTGAATAGTGAAGTTGGATATGTTAATAATAGAGAGCTTAAGGAGGAACTCAAAACAGTCGGGTGTATGACAAAGGGAAAGGCCAAATTTAGACATAAGGACCAGGAGGGAAGGCATTTGGAAGCATGAAGGATTTCTATTTAATGGAAGTTTTAGCATCAGGTGGAGGGCTTTAGATGTGAAGCAAATGGAGCAGCACGTACGGAAATAGCAGGATAAAGGACAAATGTAAGGAGTTCAAGTTGAACAGGAGTAGCAGGTAAGGCCATATGAATATGTTCTGTCACATTTAGGTGGAAGTTCATGAAGGGATGCCCTCTTAAAAGGAAAATGGCCAATCTTTGAAATTGGAGGGAGTTGCATTAGGAGGTAGACAAAAAACTGTGAACTGATGCTTTGTAGATGTGTTTGAATTTAAATGGAGGAAGTAGCTTTGCAAGGTGATGTAGTTCAACTGGGGAAGAAGTGGCATCTGTCAATGATATGGTTAATGGATAATCAATTTCTGTTCAGGTTTCAATCAGAAAAAGAAATGGGGAAAGCTCTGGGGAAGGTTGTCATTGTTGTTAATTGGTCCTTTAAAATGGATTGAAAACCACAAAATGCGGTATAAGGTTTTGTCAATGTAGGATATTTGATCTCCTGCTTCATTCTTGGGAAGTTGACATGGTTAGTGATTTTGGCAATAGTTTCGGTGGCTTGAGAGATGTTGATCCAATGTATGAAATTTGCTAGAAATCTATTTGCAGGGGATCCATTAGTTGCTGGCTGAGGGAAGTCTGGAAGATGATAAATATCACACCAATGCTGTCCAGGAGCTGGATGATGTTCATTTTAAAAACTAGGGTGCTAGAGCATTCAAACAGCATAGAGGTAGATACTTGTGGCCATGTGTAAATGGTTCTGGATGGTCAGAGGTGAATAGAGGTGGGGCTCAAAAAGTGGATGACATGGCAGGGTAGCTTGTTCTGGGCAAGTGGAGTTAGGTACAGCCTTCCAAAGGGCCCAACCAGAGATGCTTTTTGTTTTCATGGCGGGTAAGAAGTTAAGTCAGAGGTTCAAATATTCATGGTAAATCAAGAAGCACAACAAAAGAAGCATTTATTAATTCCAAAGATCCAAAAGCGGGAGACTAGCACAATGATGTGACCTTTTGTTTATGGGTAATACCTGTTAAGAACAACAAGGAGAGGTGGAGTACCTCTTTCTAAAGGAGCATAAGGCAATAATCTCTGAAAGAAAAGGAAGGAGAAAGAAAGCCATGTTTATTCTTGCTTTTGAACGATATAGATTTTCATAAAAAAGAAGAAGGCTGACATCAATTCCGTGGTTATTCTTGCCATGATATATGAAGTGGCTCTCACCTCCAGGGATCGATAGCTAAGTAGAAGAAACTGGTGAAATGGCTCCCTTCTTCTTTGTGGTTGTCTCAAACATTGATGGATCTTCATATCCCCTTGGTAGATGTTGGTGGATAACCCGTAATCATGTTGCAGAAATGGTGCCTTCTTTCTTTCACCCAATTGGTTGGACTGGTTCGAATGAGGCTAACCTATGGGCTCTTCTTATGGACCTCTGCTTTCATGTGGCAACGGCGATAAAGGCATAATTGTTGAGGGGAATTTATCCAATGTCATGGGCTTAAAGGGGTGCTATGGTCTATGGTGCCTTGTGGCTTTTGTTGGTGTGATTCTTTAGAGGTTGCCATCCAGTAGAGGTCTTGCTCCTATTGTTGGTTGTTTGCGACAATCTAAGGAGTGTTAGTTGTTAGGTGAAATTCATGCTATAGCGGGTGGAGGCCTTCTCTTCTCCATTGTAGAATCTGAGTGGGTGATTCTAGTTGTCAGTGCAAATAAGTTGGAAAATTCTCTTGCCAATAGAGGAGCAAGAAGCGAGAGTTTGTCCCTAGGGGGCCTTCTTTGCTGCTCTAGCAATTTGCTTCTTTGAATGTTTCATCTAACATATAGAAACCTTATCTTTACCAAAAAGTCCAACTTCCATTTTGTAACTGCACAGATTTGTTTAGTAATTAGTGATACAGAAAGCTTCTATTTCATACTTGAATAACTAAGGTGCAGCACCTTTTGTATTGAATGCATTGCTTATGCCTAATTTTTTTTTGCAGAAGCACCACACGAGCTCGCCCTCTTTCTTATTTGCGCAAGTCAAAATCTTGTCTAGAAAGGTTACTTTTATTCGTCAGTGTCGTCCGCTATAAAGCCTTAATTTTAGGCTCAAGAACAATGTCTCTTGATGATTGGAAGAATAAGAATGTGATAGAAGCTTTACTTCCTCACATTTATGATAGAAGTGTTATATCTCTTAGTGTGTCTACCAGCATTGTTTTGTTGCAAGCATAGCTAATGACTATCATGTAGCATTGGAAACTGGAGTTGCAGAACTTATTTAATTGGGCAACTTGAGATTACCTTGATGTTGTCTCTGTGACTTCTTCTTTTCTATACGAAGACAATCCAAGTTTCATATTAATTAGATCTGCCAATCGGCGCAGATCTAACTGTCAGGATCTTTAGATTATAGGATCACACGATCAAACACATACAAAGAATAGGAGAGACAGAGTTTTATGTGGTCCGGCCAAATGGCCTACGTCCATGGGAGAAAGAATACTATCTGACCAGATTACATGTCTCTCACTTCTCATCCCTCTCAGATCTCTATCTCCTATTTATAGGAGTTACAAGTGTAAGATCGTCAAAACCGGTTGCTGTTATAGTCATCTTTTACGGCACCATGGCCGTCAATGTTGAACTGCTTGAGTCGGTGTGGTGCCGATCTTCTAGACGTTGGCTATCTTTATTACATGGGCATGGACCATAGCGGGTTCACCCCAACAATCTCCCCCTCCATGCACATGGGAGGAGAATATACTAAACACTGCTACTTTGTTCAGCTCCCCCAAATTTCAATCACAAGTGTGATCCAGTCTACACTTTTCAGCAGCTTTGCTCCCTTTGCTCAACACTCTATAAAGTGCGAAGCCTATCACCTGAAGCCTGCTATTGCCTCTTGCACCTACCCTCATTGGTTGCCTCATAGGCCGCCCTTGTCTGCTGCTCACAAACATCACTCGAAGTGGTCACATCCACTGGTCAAAAGGTCCGCTCATTGAGTCCACTCGGAATTACACTTTTCACCGAGTCATCTCATCATTCATTGAGCCATCCTATCATGTTCACCAAGTCGTCCAACTACTGTTCTCGAGTCAGCCCACTCGCAGTAGTCACTGTGTCTATTTTCTGCACTTGTTCACAGAGTCAACTCCTAGCTATTACTAGATCACTCACCAGCTGTCACCGAATTAGTCCACTCGGAATTACACTTTTCATCGAGTCAACTCACCATTTTCAGTTTTCCTGAATAGGGGTGTTCTTGGGGTACATCTTTATTGCTAGTATTGCAACTCATATTGTTACAACTCTGCACTATTGCAACTCGAACTGTTGTAACTTGTAACTGTTGAAACTTGGAATGTTGTAACCCGCTCCTTTGGTGCACTGTTACAACTCAGTACTTGTAGTGATATTGTAGTACCGACATTATTGGTCCTGTAGCAAACTGTAGCGGATATATTATTGTAGTAGACATAATCGTTACGTTTTTACTATAGTAGACTATAGACGACTGTAGCTATACTGTATAGTCATTGTGCAAGTACTGTAGATTGCGCCTCTCTCCCTGGCCATCCAGAGAGCATCACATATTCGGATCTCTCTTTTCCTCAGTCGGTTGCACCTATGTCAATCTCGATCATTCAGTCATCTACTGATGGACATAGTAGCCAGTTGCGGCTGACCTCCTCTCATCTTCTTTCTTCACTGATGGCAACATCAGCTGTCTCATTAATGCGCTCCATTCATCCTGTCCACATTGCTTGTCATTGTCGCCAAAGGGCAGTACTATGCTGACAATCTTTGGCTTGTATGGGTGCAAATTGCCACCCTTTCATGGGATTGGGCTTCTGAGATTGATTTGCTTTTCCACCATAGCTCTGATACCACTTGCTGGGGATTTACAATCCCCGCCTAAGATCAAGCACACACAAAACACATAAATTTTACGCTGGTCGGCCAAGATGCCTACGTCCACAGAGAGGAGCAATTTCATTATAACAATTTAGCGAAAATTACAAGGGGTATTACAGGCTATTTACAAACGGGAATGCATGGAATGGTTTTCTAGATTGATCTTCAGCTCTTCCCTATTTATAGGGATTTTTGGAGCTTAAATATTAATAAAGTTGTCACAAAAGTCTTGGGCGGTGGCCGATGGTGGCGGCCATCACAGTTGACGTTCGTGGCCAAATTCGGTAGCTGTAAATGTTGACAACGTGATGGTGGTGGCAGTAGTGGTGGCCGCAATGGTTGAAGCCTGCGGTTGTTCTTTGTTGAATGAGATTGGACCCCACAAATCTCCCCCTCCAAGCCCATTAACTGAAGGAGGTTTCTTCACATATGGACTTTTAGCAAAAGCCCATTTCGGCCAATTCCTTGCAAATCTCGAACTTGCTTTGAGGTAATGCTTTTGTTATCATATCCGAACGATTGTTGTTAGTATGAATCTTTTCAAGCTCTAATGACTCTGAGTCCAAAATATCACGTATCCAATGATATCAAATATCAATGTGCTTTGACCCCCATGAAAAGTAGAATTCTTGCTAAAGTGTATAGCATTTTGACTATCGCAAAATAATGTATACCTCTTTTGCATAAAGCCAAGTTCATTCACAAACTTCTTCATCCACAGTAACTCTTTGCAAGCCTCTATCACAGCAATAAACTTAGCCTCTGTCGTAGATAAGGCAACACACTTCTGTACCTTCGACTGCCATGACACTGCTTCCCCTGCAAAAGTAATCAAGTAGCTCCTCGTGCCAATATCACCAGCCATATCTGAATCAGTATAGCCCTCAAGCACGGGCTTGCTGGTGCCAAATCCTAAACTCAACTTGGAAGTACCATGTATATATCTCAATATCCACTTCACTGCATTCCAATGCTCTTTTCCTGGATTTGATAGAAAATGGCTCACTGTACCAACTGCATATGCAATGTCTGGCCTGGTGCATATCATGACATACATAAGATTGTCAACAGTTGAAGCATAAGGAACATCTTGCATATATTCCTTCTCAGCATTACTTATGGGAACTTGATTCTTACTAAGCTTAAAGTGAATAGCAAAAAGTGTACTAACCATTGTAGCTTTATCCATGTGAAATTGCCGATGTACCTTTTCTATGTATTTCTTTTGAGATAGCCATAACCGCTTATTCCTCCTGTCGCGAACGATAGAAATCCTGAGAATCTGTCTAGTAGGTCCCAAGTCTTTCATAGCAAAGACTTTGTTCAGCTCCTTTAATTGACTAATCCTTAAAGAGCTGCGTACAACAATAAGTAAATCAACGACATAGAGTACCAAGATGACAAAATCATCCTTTGAGAATCTCTACACAAACACATAGTGATTTGAAGTAGTCTTTCTATAACCCTATTGGGTCATGAACTGCTCGAACTTTTTGTACCACTATGTTGGAGCCTGTTTCAAGCCATACAGACTTTTCTTCAGTTTGCAGATGTAATTCTCCTTGCCTTTAGTAACAAAACCTTCTGGGTGTTCCATATATATCTCCTCTTCTAAGTCACCATGGAGGAATGTTGTCTTCACATCATCTGCTCAACCTCAAGATTAAGGTTGGCTGCCAAACTCAATACAACTCGGATTGAAGACATTTTGACCACAGGAGAAAATATCTCCTTGAAATCAACACCTTTTCTTTGACCAAAGCCTTTCACCACAAGTCTAGCTTTGTATCGTGGTTGTGAAGTATCACCCTCGTACATCACCTTATAAATCTACCAATTCTTCAAAGCTTGTCTGCCCTTAGGCAATCTTACCAGCTCAAATGTGTGGTTGTCTTGTAAGGATTTCATCTTATCCTTCATAGCTGCAATCCACTCTGCATTCTCTTCACTTTCAACTGCCTCTGTGTAGTTCTCAGGCTCTCCCCTATCAGTGAGGAGCACGTACTTATCTAATGAATACCGAGTGGAGGGTTGACAATCTCTCGAACTGTCTCAATGAAACTGCTGGCTCCTCAATAGGAACCTCCTGCTGAACATCATCAGCCTCTGACGAAACATGTGTCTTCAACATCTTCATGCTCACCCTCAGCCTGATCATCTTGAACATCAGCTGGCACACCACCATAGTCATTGGCGCCATCTACACCTGGCGTATGTGAAATAGGAATTGGATCTAAATCAATAAGAGTATCAGAACTCCGAGTTTCTAATCCTTCGGCTTTGTTAATGTGTTCAATGGTTTGGTCTTCCATAAAGACCACGTCATGGCTTCTAACCAGCTTCTTTGCAATAGGATCATATGGCCTGTAGCCAAACTCATCCTGCCCGTAGCTGATGAAAATACATTGTTTGGTCTTGACGTCTAGCTTAAACCTCTCATCCTTGGGTATATGTATAAACACTTTGCACCCAAATACCCACAAGTGATCATAAGAGACATCTTTTCTATATCATAGCCTATCAGGAACATTTGCATTTAAGGCAACAATTGAAGACAGGTTAATAACATAGGTTGTTGTGTGTAGCGCCTCACCTCAGAAAGAACTGGGCAGCTTTGCTTCAGAAAGCAAGCATTTGATCCTCTCCATCAATGTCTTGTTCATCCTCTCTGCTAAACCATTTAGCTAAAGAGTCTTCGGAGGAGTCCTTTGATGTCTGATTCCCTACTGCTTACAATAAGCATCAAATGGTCCATAGTATTCGCCACTGTTGTCTGCGCGAATACATTTCAGCTTCTTCCTTGTTTGACGCTCAACAGAAGCTTGAAATTCTTTAAATTTGTCAAGCACTTGATCCTTAGATTTCAAAACATAGATCTAGAGTTTTCTGAAATAATCATCAATAAAGGTGACAAAATATAATGCACCACCTACTGTTTGTACCTTCATAGGACTGCATACATCTGAGTGTACTAATTCAAGCACGCCTGGCTTCATGGAAGAAGGATGACTTTTGAAGGAAACCTGTTACTGCTTCCCGGCAAGACAATGAGCACACTTGCTCAACTTTGCAGCTTTGAGCCCTAGAAGGAAGTTCTTCTTGACTAGACAACCTAGTCCTTTCTCACTCATGTGACTAAGTCGCCTGTGTCACAACTCTGAAGAACCAGCAACATCAACCGCGTTCACAGAGTTAATAGAATCGAAGCTTGCATTACATACAAGTTAGATGATTTCTTCCCTCTAGCAACCACAAGCGCTCTATTAGAGAGCTTCCATTGGCCATCGCAAAAGGTACTATAGTATCCATCATCATTAAGCTTTTCGGCTGATATTAAGTTCAACTGGATATCTAGTACATGTCAAACTTCCTAGAGAATCAACCTTGTCCCATTGTTGGTGTCCAAACATACGGATCTAATACTAAGAACCTTTGACAGCCCGTCGTTACTTATCTTCAACACTCCAAAGTCACTAGGAGTGTACGAGGTGAAAAAGTCCCTCTTGGAGGTAACGTGGAAAGAAGCACTGTTGTCAACGACCCATCCAATCTCACTGGAGGCTAGGTTGATCTTATTTTTATCACAGACCACAACAAGGCCTGAAGTCGTGGTGGCCACATGATCATTCTCGTCATCATTTCTTCTCTCCTGCTTAGCATTATCTGTCTTGTTCTCAGCTCTCTACTTGTAACACTACCTTTTTATGTGACCTTTCTTGCCACAATAATTGTACTCCAGATTCTTGTATCTGGACTTTGATTTACTCCTGCCCCTATTATTCTTCTCCTGGCCTTTGATCTTGCTTCTCCCCCTGTTTTTTGAGATCAGAATCTCAGACTGTGATGTGGTGGCAACTTGAGCTTGTCGCCTTATTTCTTCATTTAAAAATATGCTTTTTGCAGATTCTCACGTCATAGTGCCACTTGGAGCAGAATTGGCCAGAGAAACACGAAAATTTTCCCATGAGTCGGGCAAAGTATTTAAAAGCTACAAGCCCATGATATCATCGTCAAACTTGACACCAACGTCGGATAGCTGCTGAAAGCATTCGGTCAACTCGTTCAAGTGGTCGGATATAGAACTCCCTTCCTTGTATTTTAGGTGCATCGCTTGATTAAGTAGGAATAACTTACTATTGCCAGTTCTCGACACGTATAAGGTTTTTAATTTGATCTATAGAGTTCTAGCATGTGTTTCATTTTGAATATGATTCAAAACATTATCTTCTATCCACTGTCGAATAAAACCACATACCTGTTCATGTTCGAAAGCCTACTCGTTTTCGGCCTTATCCTCCGGTTTTTGAGTAGAAAAGATAGGTAGATGTAATTTCTTCACAAAAAGAAGATCTTTCATCTTTTCCTTCCACTTGTGATAGTTAGTACCATTTAAGTAAATCATTTTGCTTATGTTTGCCTCCATAAGTAAAGATAAAGTACTTATAGCAATTTAATGCAAATCTAAGAGCACCACTACGTCTAGAACGCTCGATTTAGCCAAGAACCAGTCTATCTCCCTTGAAAACCAGTCAAAAATAGGAGGCTTGGTACAGTCTAGTTTACTGCTGCAACTCGTCACTGTTGCAACTCTGCCACTGTTAAACTCGAACTGTTGCAACTCTGCTACTACTGCAACAAGTATTGTTTCAACTTTGCACTATTACAACTCTGTCATTGTTGCAACTTGTACTGTTACAACTCTGCACTATTGCAATTCGAACTGTTGTAACTCGAACCTATTGAAACTCAAACTGTTGTAACCCGCCTCTGTTGTATTGTTACAACTCAGCACTGTAGCATATTGTAGCCGATAGTAATGATAATGCTTTATACTGTAGTAGAATGATAACGCACTTTTATTGTTGTAGGATGATGATGTTTTTTTTACTATAGCTGACTGTAGCAGAAACAATTCTTCTCCCTCTCGCCTGCTGGTGTTTTCTGCCTTTGTTTTGCGGTAGAAAACGGTAAAAGTTGTCATCATGTGACCTTGAGGTCACGGGTTCAAGGCGTGGAATCAGCCTCTTACAAAATGCAAGATCAGGCTGCCTACTATAGGCCCTTGTGGTCCTCCCCTTCCTGGGACCCTGCATAGGGGGGAGCTTCGTGCACCGGGGCTGCCCTTGTGCATCTCACCTTTCATGATAAGGAACAGAACTAGGAAAGTAAAACCCTGTGGTATGTCTTGAGGTATTAAGTTGACGACTCCCTAGACTAAGCAATACCTATATAGGCAATAAGCTTTGGAACCCATCAATATTGGGGCTCAACTTGCAGTTCTTGTAGAGAAGTTTGCTCATCTTTCGTTGTTTATTCATCCAGGAAGGGGATCAATTGTCTGTATTTTTGAGATATTCTGTGACTAGAATATTCTTTATGGTATGTATATACATTTGGCTAGTATTAGTGCTGTTCACAGTTATTACCACAGAACTAAATATACTCTGACTAGAATGTAACTGTAGGATTTTCACTTCCTGTGGAACTAGTGAATAGTATAACTGCTTTACTATATAACAGCAGATACATCAATATAACTCATTAGTGCTGTTTGTTGTTATTTTTCTAGTTGAAAATTCCTGATACAGTCATTCAGGTATGTGAAACTCTTTAGATACCTCATTTGCTTTTGCTACCATTATTGATAGTGCCTCAACATTGTATTGACATTTAGGATAGTTAAAGAAGCTACCTTGGGCACTTTGCTGTAAACTATATTTTCTTGGGCCTCTGGTCCCTTTTCCGACTAATTGATGCATGAGAAGCAACATAATACTTGATGACTTCTCATATGCAGTGGTCTTGTTCTTATTGCAAAGAAGTTTATGGTAGTGTCATCTGTTTTCTAGCCCACAGATAGAACTTGTGACCACGTGTAGTTCTGGATTAAGTGGGAAAGCTTCCTGTTTAATTGGGGACCTTTCTCGAAGGTTCTAGTTCAATTATTCATATTACAGTATATTGATGTTGAAATTAGGATTTTTTAGTTATTTTGCCTGAATGGTTACCGCTTTTTTCTATTGCTTTCCTGATTGAAAGTCCTTATGGAACTTTGCTTCTCAGTTTGCAGGCGCTAATTTGCTGCATCTTGTTGTTGGCAATGACAGGTACATCCATGTGGTCAATACCGTAAGAACACTGTTCTTGGCATTCTGCAGGCCGAGCATGGCTTGGCCCCTCTGTTTCGTATCCAAATAAACAGCTCAATGAAGCAAAATTGGGAACTTGATCAATATAATTTGTAATGATAATTGTTTTAACGATAATTGTTTTTTGGGGTTTTTAAAGTTAACTGGTTTCATATTTGGTTTTTAACTGTACTCTAATTGTTTTTACTTGCGTGAGTTTTGTGCTTTCTACTTTTTCCTTGACTTATAACTTGTTTATCAGCAGTGCATCGTCTTGATCGCCTGGTCTCTGGACTCCTTCTATTGGCTAGAAATGCTACTAAAGCAGACGTATTTAGGCAACAGGTCCTTAACCACCCCTATGCATGAAAATGCTTGAAGTTGCACTGCTAATTTGAGATACTTTACTTATTTCAAGTTAGTGGTAAAACTCCAAATTGCTGGCTGGATCTGTAATGGACTTGCTTTGTGGAATTTTAGAAAATTATTTATTTAAGATAACATTGTTGTTTTGACATTTTCATTGGGAATTTCCAGGAGATAGAAAGATGGCAATTAACAGCAAATATGTTGAAGAAAAGTTATTTAGAGATAAACTAAGTTAGTAATTTAGCTACTTGGAGTTAAATATAACTAATAAATTTAGTTTCTTGACTGTTGATTGTTTATATGTTAATGTTGATTATTTTAAAGTTATGCTTTCTTGCTTGTCTCAGTTGTTACCTATTTGCAGTAAATGATGAGTGGAAAATATAAAAACAAGGTTTACATTGTGGTGAAATTAACTTCTGGTGAAATAAAATGGGAACAGAATAGATAGATTAAAAAAGGGCAGCCCAATGCATGAAGCTCCCGCATATGTGGGATCTAGGGAAGGGGCGGACTACAAGTGTCCATAGTATTCTATCTTACCTTACAATTCTGCAAGAGGCTGTTTCCACACCTCGAGCACCTGACCTCGAGGTCACACGATGACAACTCTACCGTTACGCCAAGGCTCCCCTTCTACAATAAATAGATAAAAAGGGCAGCCCCAGTGCACGAAGCTCCCTCCTATGCAGGGTCCGGGGAAGGGGCGGACCACAAGGGCCTATAGTAGTCAGCCTTACCTTGCATTTTGCAAGAGGCTGATTCCACGCCTTGAACCTGTGACCTCAAGGTCACATGACAACAACTTTTTCCATTGCGCCAAGGCTCCCCTTCTTCTACAATAAACAGATACAATAAAAATATTTTGGTATGTCAAGAATATTGAATAGTTGTCTTTATGGATTGGGAACCTTTATTTGCAAATCAGTGGAGCTTGTACATTCCTCTCTCTATCAGTTTGTCTGCACAGTACATATATTTGTGTTTTTTTGGGCGTGTTTGTTTGTGTGTCTGTGCCTATCTGTGAAACTACATGCTGTAGGATGACTAACAGTAACTTCTCGAATTGAAAATTATTCATGGATGGGTAAAGTAACTAGTTTGAAAATCAATAAAAGGTTGAATGAGTAGGAAATCTGTTGGAACTTTAAGAAAGTCCAGCAGAGGTACTCTCCAAATTTCAAGCAGACAAATTAGAGTGGTAGTCCGAACTTTTAGAGATGCAGGGCCCGAATGGAAAAGCTTATATAATCTTGGTTTATTGAATTGTGTTGGATTATTACATATATATCTTGAATAAACTCATGATTGTTCTAGAATCTGACAACACAGATAAAAGAAGTTAAATTTGACTTCAAATCTTCAAGTTGAACCTCTTGCATATCCAAGGAGGATGGGCTCATGAATTTCAAAAGAGACCTCTCAGATACAAATTCAGGAATTTCTGAAAAATTTCAACATGATCTCATGAAATTTTCCGATCAGTGAAGGAACTGGAACTGATTGCAAGCCCACAAATATAAGTTGAAGTGGGCACTTTAAAGAAGAATCAACAAAGAATTATTGGGAAGGGAAAAGAACTAAAAGAGAGATATCAACTCAGAATAATGACTTCTGAAAAATTTCAACATGATCTCATGAAATTTTCTGATCGGTGAAGGAACTGAAACTGATTGCAAGCCCACAAATATAAGTTGAAGTGGGCAGTTTAAAGAAGAATCAACAAAGAATTATTGGGAAGGGAAAAGAACTAGAAGAGAGATATCAACTCAGAATAATGACTTGAAACGAAGATAAAATAGATAAACTCTGGAGTCACACCTGTATAAAGCGAAGAATCAAGTTGAAGTTGCTTCAACTAGCTTCAAATGTACAAGTGTAGTTATCACCAGTGACAAGTAGCTTGAGAACCTCGCCAAACCATGGATACATTTCATGGCTGATAACTTTGTTAGTGATGGAACTTAATACAAAACTAAGCAATTGTCCCATTTTGGTAGATCTCTGGGCGGACATCTAGTTAGAGCCCCATATGGATGGGTGCAGTTCTTGCTACAGTTAGGAGCTAAAGAAACTTGAGGACTCCTATACTCTAGTAAAACTTAATGAATAGCAATTCAAATTCAAATACAGAAGCTGTTTTAAAAGGAAATATTTTTTAACTGAAACAAAACTCTACCAACAGGTGCTTGCTGTTGATCTTCTCCATGATTTTGAAGCTAGAGTCAGATTCTCCCATGTAATCATCATTATCGTCAGTGGATTTTCTTTTATCTGCGGGTATTTGTGATCATCTATGTAGTCACAGGCGCGACTAGTCGCAAGGTGCATGGCATGCGACTCGACTTACCCCAGGCGCAGCAACTTAAGTCGCAGCGTGACTAGTCGCGTGCCTGGATGCAACTTGCGCCTAATGCGCCCCCAACTCCAAGTGCATCGACAGTCTTAAAAATAAAACCTTAGTTACGGGTTTTTTTTTTTTCATTCTTCTTTTTCCCCACTCAAATACTTCGTTTGTAAACCTTTGATCTTCCATCCAATTAATTGAGGTAAGAATTGTAAGATTGTAACTTCATTACTTTCATTGTTTTGTTTTTTTGTTTTTCTATAAAAAAATGGTAAAACCAGCATCATTTTTTCATTTTTTTTTGCATAATGCTTCTTTTTTCTTTGAAAACTCAACATATGTATACTCTAAAGGCAAAAACGAAAACTCCATTTCATTCTTTCCATCTGTTTTCATTGATTTAGTGTAATATGCAGTAAATTTCTAGTTTTCTGGAATTTTTTACCTGAAAATGAAAAATACATCAGTAATCCGTATTTTTTTCATTTTTTAAAAGCAAATATGCATATCCTCACTATCATAATGCTAAAAATGATTGACCCATGAGCTTAATTGACTTTATTTTTTACTGTTTTTTGTTTTTTAACAAAAACCAATAAAAAACAGTAAGGGTTTTTTTATTTTTTCCATCTTTGTAACAAATGTGTAAGTGTCATCATAGGATGATACTAGGAATGCTAAAAACAACTTATCAATACAATGTTTTGATGTTTTTTCTTACTTTTTTTTTATCACTAACAACAGTATTTTTTTTCCATTTGTTTGCAGGTTTTCTCTTTTAAATCTCTGATTGCTTGATTTGATTCCACTTTCCATTCCACTCTAAAGTCTCCAATAGTTTCTTGTATTCCGATTGATACATCAAGTCTACAATATGTCATCATCAAGGGGCTCCAGCAATGCTTCTTCTAGATTAATGGATCCGGGGTGGGAATATGTAGAGGCATGGGATCTAAATGATAAAAATTTGGTATGGTGCAAGCTATGTGGGAATAGATATAGTGGAGGAATTTTTAGATTAAAGCAACATTTGACGGGTGGGCATAGGAATGCCAAGAAATGCTCTCTAGTCACTCCTGAAATATCTAAATTTTTTTTAGATTATATGAATGAAACAAAGAAGAAGAAAGAGACTAGAGAGAGAATAACAAGAGAGATGGAACAGCCAGAAAATTTATTTGGCTTGAATGATGATGATGATGAGGATGTGTAGGAGATTGATAGCACCAGGCCTGCTAGTATTTCTATTGGGGGGGATAAGAGGCGTAAGATTCCCGCACAACAAACAAAAGGGCCTATTGATTATCTCTTTGCTCCCAACCTTGAGGCCAAGAGTAAGGGTAAGGGAAAGGCACCTATGCAGCAGCAGACGACAATGAATCGAGCATACAAGAAAGAGTTTAGAACAAGAGCATGTAATTATATCGCCTCTTGGTTCTATGAACATAGCATTGCATTCAATGCTGCTCGTAGTTGTTCATTACAGACCATGCTAGAGGCAGTTGCGCAACATGGTCCAAGTATATATCATATATTTTTTATAATAAATAGTTATATATTTGTTTAGCCTTTTACCTAATCTTATATCGTATAATCTTATGTGACTAAGGTTTCAAGGCACCCTCGTATCACGAGTTGAGGGTGAATTTTCTTCAAAAGCAAGCTATGTAATCACAGGCGTGACTAGTCGCGCGCATGGATGCGACTTGTGCCTAATGTGCCCCCGACTCCAGGTGCATCGACAGTCTTAAAAATAAAACCCTAGTTACGGGTTTTTTTTTTCCATTCTTCTTTTTCCCCACTTGAATACTTCCTTTGCAAACCTTTGATCTTCCATCCAACTCCAAGTAATTGAGGTAAGAATCCTAAGATTGTAACTTCATTACTTTCATTGTTTTGTTTTTCTATAAAAAAACGGTAAAACCAGTATTGTTTTTTCATTTTTTTTTGCATAATGCTTCTTTTTTCTTTGAAAACTCAACATATGTATACTCTAAAGGTAAAAACGAAAACTCCATTTCATTCTTTCCATCCGTTTTCATTGATTTAGTGTAATATGCAGTAAATTTCTAGTTTTCTGGAATTTTTTACCTGAAAATGAAAAATACATCAGTATTCCATATTTTTTCCATTTTTTTAAAGCAAATATGCATATCCTCACTATCATAATGCTAAAAACGATTGACCCATGCGCTTAATTGACTTTTTCTTTTACTATCTTTTTTTTTCAACAGAAACCAATAAATAATAGTAAGGGTTTTTTGTTTTTTCCATCTTTGTAACAAATGTGTAAGTGTCATCATAGGATGATACTAGGAATGCTAAAGGCAACTTATCCATACAATGTTTTGATGCTTTTTCTTACTTTTTTTTTTTTTTTTCACTAACAACAGTATTATTTTTTTTGTATTGTTAATTATTTTATTTCGTCGTTAAATTTTTTTTTCCGTTTGTTTGCAGGTTTTCTCTTTAAATCTTTGATTGCATGATTTGATTCCACTCTAAAGTCTCCAATAGTTTCCTGTATTCCTATTGATACATCAAGTCTACAATATGTCATCATCAAGGGGCTCCAGCAATGCTTCTAGATTAATGGATCTGGGGTGGGAATATGTAGAGGCACGGGATCCAAATGATAAAAATTTGGTATGGTGCAAGTTATGTGGGAATAGATATAGTGGAGGAATTTTTAGATTAAAGCAACATTTGACAGGTGGGCATAGGAATGCCAAGAAATGCTCTCTAGTCCTGAAATATCTAAAAAATTTTTAGATTATATGAATGAAACAAAGAAGAAGAAAGAGACTAGAGAGAGAATAACAAGAGAGATGGAACAGCCAAAAAATTTGTTTGGCTTGGCTTGAATGATGATGATGAGGAGGAGGATGTGCAGGAGATTGATAGCACCAAGCCTGTTGGTATTTCTATTGGGGGGGATAAGAGGCGTAAGATTCCCACACAACAAACAAAAGGGCCTATTGATTATCTCTTTGCTCCCAACCCTGAGGCCCAGAGTAAGGATAAGGGAAAGGCACCCATGCAGCAGCAGACGACAATGAATCGAGCATACAAGAAAGAGTTTAGAACAAGAGTATGCAATTATATCGCCTCTTGGTTCTATGAACATAGCATTGCATTCAATGCTGCTCGTAGTTGTTCATTTTAGACCATGCTAGAGGCAGTTGCGCAACATGGTCAAGGTATATATCTTATATTTTTTATAATAAATAGTTATATATTTGTTTAGCCTTTTACCTAATCTTATATCGTATAATCTTATGTGACTAAGGTTTCAAAGCACCCTCGTATCACGAGTTGATGGTGAATTTTCTTCAGAAGTAAAGGAGACAAAAGAATACATAGATCCGCGTAGAGGTGATTGGATTAGGTAGGTGTTCAGTGTCTTTTTTTGCAACCTTGTATATATTACTTTTAAGTCTTAAGGTGACACTGATACTAACAACAAGAGTGCTCCATGGTATTATTCCTTTATAGGTATGGGTCCTCCATCATGTCAGATTGGTGGACCGATGGCAAGGGTCGCACCCTTGTCAACTTTTTGGTGAACTGTGCAACTGGGACAATATTTTTGAAATCTATTGATGGGTCTGCACATGTCAAAAGTGCAAGCCTAATACTGGACATGTTGACGAAGGTGATTAATAAAGTTGGAGAGAACAATGTGGTTTACGTAATAGTTAAGTATTTTAAATTGCTTATAAGCATATACTGCAAGTTCATCTTATATAATTTGACCTTTTTTGTATTTTAAGTCATAACTGACAATGCCTCCAACTACGTTGCTACGGGAAGGGAGTTAATGGTGCGGAGGCCGCATTTATATTGGACCCCCTGTGCAGCTCACTGCATTGATTTGATGTTGGAGGACATAGGGAAATTACCAATTGTGAAGAAAACTGTGGCAGAAGCTAGGGCATTGATGATTTTTATATATAGCCACACACATGTCCTTCATCTTATGAGGTTTATAAGAAAAAGGGATTTGGTCAGGCCTACAGTGACGCGCTTTGCCACCAACTTCTTAAGCTTAGAGAGCATCCACAATTTCAAGACAGAGCTTAGGGCAATGTTCCACTGTTTAGAGTGGATGAATAGTAAATGGCCAAAAAGGCTTGAGGGTAGAAGAGCTGAGAAGATTGTATCGCGCACCAGCTTCTGGAACCACATCCTATTCTGTTTGAAAATTATGGCTCCACTCGTAGAGGTGTTGAGGGTGGTGGATAGTGAGTATCGCGCACCAGCTTTTGGAACCACATCCTATTCTGTTTGAAAATTATGGCTCCACTCGTAGAGGTGTTGAGGGTGGTGGATAGTGAGGAGAAGCCAGCAATGGGATACATCTTTGAGGCTATAGTTAGGGCCAAAGCCAAGATTCAAGCCAATCTAGCAGGGGATGAGCGCCAGGCCACTCATGTTTGGGGGATTATCAGCAGTAGATGGAGTTCTCAGCTTGACCAGCCTTTGCATGCAGTGGGATATTACCTCAACCCGTCCATCTATTATGACCATGACATTGAAATTGAGCGTAATGGTGATATCAAGAATGGTCTAATGCATGCCATTAGTAGGTTATATGATGGAGATGAGGCTGACATGGTGATAGATCAGATATCTCTTTATTGACATGCTAGAGGCTTGTTTGGCAATGACCTGGCAATACGCAAAAGAAAAACTCTAGCCCCTTGTAAGTATTTTATGTTATCCTATGTTTTAAGTTTTATTTTTTATTTTTAATTTTAATTTTTTTCCAAAATGTAGGTGAGTGGTGGATTACCTTTGGGGCTGAAGACCCATAGCTTCAAATATTCGCCATTAAGGTCCTCTCCCAGATATGCAGTGCATCTCTTTGCGAGCGCAGCTGGAGTGTCTTTGAGAATGTAAGCTACTTAGATATTAAAATGTAGTACAGTACTAGTAATTAGTTATTAGTAATTTAGTATAGCATTCATTGTATTCTAAATTTATATTTACTTCTTTTTTTTCTTTTTTCAGATCCACACTAAGAAGAGGAATAGGCTGCACGCTAAGAAATTGAACGATCTAGTTTTCGTTCAATACAATCAGCACCTTCATCGTCGACATGAGGATTGTTTGAAAATGCAAACGTATACAGATCCTATTCTGTTAAGAGAGGTCGACAAAAGTGATGAATGGATTGTTCCAGAAGATGTTGGAGATGATCTGGTGCAGCAAGGTGATGACCTCACCTGGTTAGATGTTGAGCTTGTTGAAGGATCAAGTGAACATGATGCTCCATCTACTAGGCAATACCAGAGGCGAGGGAGGGGGCAGAGGGGGAGCCACATTTCTCAATCTCAAGCTCATGCTCATCAAGAACCAGATGAGGATATTGGAGAAGAGTAGGGTGATGAGGAGACTGGGGAGGAGGATGTCAACATCTCTCAGGGAGATGATTCTGATGATGGTCTTGATCTTCCTGATGAGGAAGAAGAGGTGTACGAAAATAGCTATTAAGTCTTAATAGTTAACTTTTACATTTGCTTTACTTTATTTACAAAACTATGGTTTGATTGTTTATTGTTCCTGGATTTATAGGAAGATGGTGATGATGATGAGCATGAGACCACAACATGACAACAGATTGAGGGAGTAATCCCTCCCTGGCTGCTAGTGCTACTCTCTGTTATGTCATTGTTTTTTGTATTTGTATGTTTCTCAAGACTCAACTTATTTCTATGTATATAAGTGTATGATTGATTGTTTGATTTAACCTTTAGCTCCTTACTCCTTAGTCCTTAGGTTGTTAGCTTGTTATTGTATTGTTGACAAGTATTTATTCATATCTTTATATTTCTATGCTTTTTAAATTTTTTGGATTTCTTTTTACAATTGTTTAGATTTATTCTTTTTTTAAATATTTAAAATTTTTATTTTTGCGCCTTGATGCCTAGGCGTGCCTAGTCCCTCTGGGCGCAAGGCACACCCCTTGCGCTTGGGTGCGCCTTGCGCCTGTGACTACATAGGTGACCATCTTTAAGCAAATGTTCATTTGATAATGATGTGAGAAAAATATTGCTATTTCCGTTTTGTTAGGCTTATTTTGATACTGAACACATGCTCTCAAATCCCATCATTAAAACATTTTACCTGTTGAAACATTCTTTGCTTCTATCATTTTGGACCCTAGATGGGTTTCTGAGAAGAACTTGTTGAATATTTTGGTTAGTGGAAATGAAGGAGAACATGGTTTTAGGGTTTATAGTGGGGAGAATAGAGGAGAGAGAAAGATGTATGGACTCTTTTGTTTTCTTTGTTCAGGTTGTTATTTGTTTATTTATTTATATGTATTATATGTGAGTGAGAATATGTTATTAAGGTCACAAGAGGGAAGAATAGAGAATATAAAGCGTGGTGATCAGAGGGCCTTTTCAATTTCTTTCCTGGGGTTTGTTTTTCCATATGTATTGGCAAATCTTCTTATCAATTGTGCTTGCTTGAAATGATGAAAAATAAAGCATTCCATGGCATGTGTGTATATGATCCATGCACATCTGTATCTATATCCATATCTATGTATTCACTTATATGTCACATCATCAAATCAACACCCAATCATTGGGAGTCCTCAAGTACATGGGACTGAGGGAGCCATATCAAACATTAGGCTGGTGTCTCAATGTGGTTGGTTACCTGTTTATGATATTATAAGTGTAGATGCTATATGTTGTAGGTCAACATAAATAAGACAAGTAAATAATAAATGTCTATGTGAATATTTAGATAATCATGCTTGTTTCCTAGAAAACAAAGGAAAATTGATACTGAACATGGTCGCAATAAATGGTGATGTTTGTACAATAATAGGTTCTTATAGATGATATGCAAAATTGTATTATTTGTACTTTTAGTGGTCAAACAAGCACACTCAAAAGTTCAAGTAGATAAAGATGTAAATGGCAGAAAATCTTAGGAAGGTTCCTTGGCCGTTTCTTGGTTATGGTATTGATGTTGCATCAGATTTACCTCAGGTTTTTAATTAGTGCAGTCTTTCTTATTATTTCATTGTGAAGTTCCAGTATCAGTGTATACTTTGATGCTCTTATGTAGATTTCCTTTTGCAGATTGAGGCTGGTAAGGTACGGAAAGAATATATTGCAAAGGTTATTGGTGTATTTCCTGAGGAAGAGGTATTTGTTTAATTTCTAAATGGATTGTAGCTATCACCTTGTCTACTGTTCTGCTATTGATATCTTGATTATTATATGTGTGTGTTGTTTAATTTCTGAATGAGGTTTAGCTATCACTTTGTCTACTTTTGTGTATTGAAATCAATATATAGTATATATGCATGTGTGTGCACACGTGCGTGCACACTATTTACATTAATGGTTAATATCTTTCACTATTATGAAAGTGTGTTGATGACTCATTTTTCTTTTCAGCAAGTTATCAATGCAAATGTGAATTATAATGCTCGAGAAGGAAGGAGCACAGTGGAGGTAAAAGCTTCATAACCTATAAATTTATATTCCATAGAGCTGTAAAAGAATAATTGAAATCAACTTGGTTGTTTGGCTCGAGAGTTTAACCAACTAGTGCATCATTATTGTGATGTATATTAGTTTTCTTGTCAATTTATACCTACTGCTGGCAATAACTCCGATAAGCATCTTGTATCATCTCTTTATTCGTCTTTCCTCAGAGGACTTAGTGCATCCATGTTGGGTTGGATATCAATGGAGTGCTATTCAGGAGCTAATTATGTACCAGTAGGCACTCCGTTGTCTTTGGTGTTTAACCAGAGAATCCTATTTGCTATGCAGTCTGTCCTTTAGTACTGGCTTCCATCTGCAAGTTGTGTTGTCTGTGCAGTTAATATCTTTTTGTTTTTTGTCTCCTTCCTTCCTTTTTCCATTCTTTCTTTCTTTCTTTATTTGTCTTTTTATTTTATTTTTGAGATATGTCAATGCAGTTAATCATCAGTACTATGCATAATGATTTTGAACCATATTTAAAGTTATTTAGGTAAAATTGTCAGCTTTCCCTTTTATGCAGGTGGCCAATCAACTCAGTGATAAATCCTTGAAGGGGAAAACTGCATGTACAAAGTTTGCTAGGATTAGCACTGATGGAACTCATAGTGTGGTCATATGTGAACCTGTGACTGGCAGAACTCATCAGGTAACGGAAATTTTAGTTCTCTTGGATCTTGGGTGGTGATGGATTTTGATGTCCATATTATGCGTCAAAATTAAATAAAATCATTCTGCTAAGAACTTTGACCATCTTCAGATGAAAGTAGGTTGTGAAGTTTATATGTGCCTTCCAGCTATTTTGTGATCCTGTGGCTCTTTTTCAACCTGGATTTGTATGCAACTGTAAAATTGCCAAATTTAAAGTTCGGTTTCTCTTTCAGAATCAGTGGCTTTGATGTATGACACCATTAGTTCCATAAACTATTTGATTTCTTTTGCTGTCTTGAGTTTTGTGAAGCGGGGACTTGATTCAACCTATTTATATTTTTCTTAACACTTTGTTTGAGGTAATTAATTCTCTTCTTATTGGCTTAATCACAACATGTGTATTGGCAATTAATCAGCAAAGTGTTGTATTTCAGCAAACCGATCATATATCTTAACTTGTACTCAAATCTGTTGTTAAGGAAATATGTTAGAGGTATATAGTCATTTCATCTCATCTTGCAACATAAACTTCTTCTTTGTCTTGCCGGTATCTTGTCTCACCACATCGTGGTGCCTCATTTAGATTTGCCTTATCTCTAGTTTTCTTTAAAGGTTCAGTTTCTCCTTTTCATATAATATGATGATCAAGAACATGTGGGAGACTTAATTTTTTCTTTTCCTGAAGATTTTGCTCTCTTGTCCAATCTTTCTTTCTTTTGTTTTCTTTATTCATGTTTTTCTATTAATATTGTATGAGATCACATTGTTCCGAAATATTATTTTGATTTCATTTCTTAATTCTAGTAAGATTTTCTGTCTCTCTTAAACTTCCATTTTTGCGATAATCTGTGCTGGCCATTCAACTAGATTCTGGATTTCCTACTTTTGGTGCATAGGAACAAATGAGAATTATGTGTTTCTGTGCTTGGACATTGTCCAGTTGATGTTATTTTCTTTTTGTTATTCTGAAGAAGCAAGTAATAGTGATAGCATATTGTTCTCTTGGGGAATGATGTGTTTAAATACTTCAGGAGATTCATCTTCAAATGTGAGGACCTGCAGTCACCAAGATCTTTCTCTATCTTCTTTGGTGCAAGTTAGGCCTGGTTTCATATTTTTTGTGTATTTAGATTCTTGTCCTGACATTATAGTTCATTTACATAATGGGGGATATTTCTTTTTGCCTGATAGCGAGAGATAGTAAGCCTTGCATGCCTTAACTAATGGAGATGCGAAGATTACATCTTAGCTATGTAAGGTTTAGTATGCCCATCTTCTCATGTTGTATATCTTTGACGGTAGGTGCTACAGGAACCTTGGAATCTTTAATTGAGGATGATCTAGATAAGTCTGATAACAAGTAAAAAGAAGCTTCCAGACAATACCTATTTAAATCTTGGTAGTGAAGTGGCAGAACCCCCAAGCCTTGTGCAAATGTTATGTTCTTTGATAATGTTAAAGGTACTGGAATTGTGGCTAAACATGTTCTCTAGATTTATTAGTTGATGACTTGCTCAGAGGTATGTTAGTGATACAAGAGGCTTTGTGAGTATTATAGCACTCCTTGAGATATGAAGGAATAGCTGACTGTGTATTAGCTCCTCTCTAGTGACTTGAAACTAATGGAGAGACAATCTGAGGTTAGGTTGCAAAAGCTTGAGAGCATTCCAGCTGCCTTCCATGTTGCACATTTCTCTCTCTTAGGTCTCAACCTCAAGTATCATTTGGTCTGTGGAAGTTTATCTTAAGGCGGAGCTTGCTCTGATAGCAATTTAGGTTCTTGTATCTAAATAACTGGATTCTCTTCATCTTGCTTTAGTCTTAGTGTTGGCGATGGGTAGGCCTGGACAATATTTGTGTCTAAGAGATCATGAAGGTGGATGACATGGTATGTAACCCAAAAGCAGTTGCTGTGGTTGTGCAATAAACACCTCATGGGATCAGTTGGTAAGCACGTTTGAGCTAATCAGGCCTTCTACACACTAGAGACTGATTCTATGCAACTCAATTGTTCCATCTAAATTCACCAACAGAATTCTGGTGGTGAGTCAATCCTGCTTCCGTGTTATTAGATGAGAAACTCATAAAAATGTGTAACAGTTAGTGCGACACACTTTCACATCCATTATCTCTTTTGATATTGTATGACTATGACATTACCATATTCCTGAATCATTCATTTTACCATATAGCATGATGTATCAGAACCTCATGACTGCACATTTGTTTGTTGAGTCTCTAACATGTTTTTCTCTTCATCCTAGACTAGGTTGAAAGATTTTTGTACTGATGCACTCATGATTGTAATTTCTTCAAAATGTTTGATCTTGAAAACCCTTAACCATTTTGTCAATCTGAATCTGTAGATTCGTGTACATCTGCAATATACAGGCCATCCTATAGCCAATGACATGCTCTACCTCTCTGAGGTGGTTGCCTCCCGGTCTACAGAAGGAACAGGTGCTGATAGAGCTGCTTCTATGTCTGTGACCCAGCAGTCACTGGATCCTATTTTTTCTTGCAATGATGATTTAGCTAAGGCAAAGGAAATGCCTGGCACTGAAGACTTCAGCATTGATCCTATGTGCACAAACTGTCCAGATTTACCCCCTAAAGGGTATGATTCTTCTTCTTCTTCTACAGCATGTATAATCAAAATTGATTATTAGGTTAGGTTAGAAGAGCACCACTCACAGATTCTCAATGTTCTTTCATCTAGTTTGAATGACAATGTTAGGTGCCTTTTCTTTTTTTCTGAATAAAAAATAGCTCCTTCCATAACTGCTGATATCTCCATTTGAATTATATCTCCAACTTACTTTTGGATTAGAGGCCCAACAACTTTGGTGCTGTCCTTGCTAGCTAGATAGCTTTCTTTACCTACACTGTTGTTCATGCTTCAGTCGTCACCACTTCCTAAGATGCTATCTGTCGCCAGCAGCCTTTTCCTTGTACCAGATCCAGAAACAATAAGTAAAAGACATGTTTTGAAGCATGCATATATGGTGAAAGTAGAAGGGGAGCCTTGGCGCAACGGTAAAAGTTGTCGTTATGTGACCTTGAGGTCACAGGTTCAAGGCGTGGAAACAGCTTCTTGCAAAAAATGCAAGGTAAGGCTGCCTACTATAGGCTCTTGTGGTCCGCCCCTTCCCTAGACCCAGCATAGGCGGGAGCTTCGTGCACCGGGGCTGCCCTCTATATATGGTGAAAGTACATCTACCTTGTGGATATTTCAACAAACTGAATTTTGTGTCATTTTCTTTTCTTTTCTTTGCTAATTTTTGAAGTCTCTCTAAAATGAACAACCTGATATGATTGAGCTAAAGCTCGTAAGCTTGAAAAGATTCTCGAGTGGCCAAAGACACATTTGTATGTCTGAAAATTTAGGAAAGATGATGTCTTGTCCAGCATTCTTGGACAATTTTTGGTGCACCATTCAAAATGGCATGGTGCTTTCAACGAACTTTATTCAGGAAAATAGCTGTTATGTGGACCTTTTCCTCTATTCCTCGGGGCTGCTTAGGGGCAAAATCCTTGTACAGGTTGGACTTTGAGTTAATATAGGCCTCCCAAGGTTCCTGTGCATGAAACTACTGCTTATGGAAAACGAGTCGGTTTACTAACCTCTGGGGTGTTATTGAAATTTAGAAGGTCCTTTCTAATAATTTATGTCTGCTACTTAGAGAGAGGAAGCTATTATTATGTTCTTTACCTTATTTCAAGGGGTACGGAAAACAAGTCACTTTACCAACCTCTGGTGTATTGTTGAAATCTAGGTGGTCCTTTCTAATAATTCATGGCTGCTATTTAGAAAGGAAGTTACTACCATGTACTTTGTTTTCAAGGGATCGTAATTTTGGAATATTGAGTTTCTATTGTGATAACGAATGACATGGGTGCAAATAGTTTGGTTCAGTTACCTGATGATAACATGCTTTTTATTGGTCTCTGTAACTTGTGATTTTATATGTATGTTTCCCGAAATTGCTCTATTGCAGATACGGTGGACATGAGGAAGCATTATGGTTACACTGTGTACGATATACTGGACCAGACTGGGATTATGAATGCCCCTACCCGGATTGGGCATTTCTGCGTTAACTCTGAAAAAGAATGATCGTTTCCTTTGATGATGTAAGTTCGTCGACGACTCGTTTCTAACACATTTTGCAATCGTGTCCTAGGATTTGCAGCCGTATTTCGACATACGTAACAAGTACTGATCTGCCTGGCAACACCAATAATGCTCCTATTCTTTTGGTGTTCCATGGACACCAAAGTCACACGTGCATTGATAACTGAACTTAAGGCAGGAGACACATGTCAAATTTGTTATCCATGCTGGCACTCATGTTTGATAGTATCATATATACAGCAGAAACATCATCTTTTTCTTGAATAATTCCAGGAAGATCACCCCAAATTGCTTTTGGAGGTAGCATGTTCTGTTTGATACATTCAGGCGTAATATGACGAAGAATCATGTGGATGTAGATCCGCTAGGTTGTCCATCCTTGTAAGGTGTTTGAATCTTTCTTTTTTTTAATGCTTGAAAATAAAAAATCATTCTTTGTACAATATGTTGACATAACATCGGGGAAGAAATGTTGTTACCCTAATTGTATTCTTCTTTACTTCTGATAGTTTTGTACACATCTCGCTTCCTGTTGGCATCGTGCTTAATTGCACATGCTGAGATAAGAGTGAGGAAAACTGTGTTACGTAGGACTCAGATGATGTGTTATTGAATCTACAAGATTGACATGTTTTGCTTGATGTTGAGCATTTCATCTACTGGGTCTGACAGCATGGATGCCATTTCTCATGAATACCTCTTCAACAATTTTACTAAACGACTCGGTTGGCGTCATCGTTTGGAGGCTAGTAGTTCTGTGAGTTAGGAACTTCAGGATCTGATTAGTGTATGGCTATGTCATCACCATGGGATGGTCGGTTAGGTGAGTGTCTTTGATCATGTTGGTCACGTGGAACCCATCCAGTACTTTTGGGAAACATTCAAAATAAAAATTAAAAACTCATCTAAAAACTTAGGGCAAACTGAAGGGAAACTCTATCCGAACATACGGTAACACCTCTTCAATGATAGATGTGCTATATCTAATTCAAAATTTTTTCACTCAGTTCCTTTTTGCAATCACTTTCCCTCTCGATCTATGGCTCTCTTGCTCTCTCGTTTTTCTCACAAATCTGTTGGTTTTTAAGGCGTTTCATGATTTTGCTTCACGTTCAGATAACTATGGGTGATTGAGTAGTTACATCTTTGTTGGAGCGTGATACTTTGTAATTCGCTTAATTGAATTGGTATATATATTTATGGTGCGGTCCGTATGAGTATGAAGTTTTACATTCAGGTAACTATGGGTGGTTCCGGAGCTACATTTTTGTTGGAGCATGATACTTAGGTTGACCTAGAAAATATGTAATTTGCTTAATCGAATTCGTATTCACATTCATGGTGCACCATCTATGATTATGAAGTGAAATGACATTAATCCAAGCTCATCATAGCCAAGTAATGCTATTTAGTTTAGCAAGACTTGTACAACTATTTGTCCTATTTAATTTTGCAGCACTTTGACATTGTTCCGAGAAAAATATGATTTCTATATTTGAATTTTTTAGATATATCTAGGATACTTTTAAAACCGTTGCTGTAGGTCCCAAGCTTGGATAAAGGAGGAGGGTTTTGCGTTAGGTTTCAGCTGACAAGTAAAATCCATGGCAAACCCATACATGAATCAATTTTTGACATTCCCTAGGCTAGGGCAATTTCTTGCAAGCGACTCAATGCATTGGATATCAAATGTAGTGAAAAATAGACAAGGGTTGTTAGGGTGTTCCTCTGGAAGCAACACGTTGTATCAGATCGCAAGTGTATTGGAAAATAGGCAAGGGTTGCTTGAGTATTCCCCTAAAAGTGACATGCTATTGGGGAAGTGCACGGGTAAATAGGCTAGGTCAGCAGCACAAGATTTGTATTGCTACATGTAATATAGGCACATTGACATTAAGGGTATAGAGTTAGTGGATATGATTAAAGCAAGAGAATCAACATCACTTATATCTAAGAAATTAAGTAGAAATGGGGTAAAACTAGAGAAATAGATAGGTATAAGCTCTGATACATAAGAAAAAATAATAATAGAAATGTAGTAGGGATAATGGTAGATAAAGAATTAAAGGATAAAGTTATAGACACTAAAAGAATCAGTGATAGAATTATACTAATAAAAGTTGTTTGAGAAAAGAAGATTATGAATGTTATAAGTGCATACATACCATAAGTAGGGTTAGAAGATAGAATCAAAAGATAGTTTTGGAAAGATATGGAGGGAGTCATGTAAAGCATTCCGAAATAAGGGGATATTTATAGGAGCAGATTTTAATGGTCATATAGAATAAAAAAAAGGAAAGAAAGAAGAAGGATATGATGAGGGTTCATGGAGGGTATGATATTAGAGAAAGAAGGGGAAACTATACTTGATTTAGCCTTAGCATTAACCTAGCTTTAGCAAATACATACTTTAAGAAGAGAGATAAATACTTAATAACTTTTAAAAGTGGATTATATAAAAGCCAAATAGACTTTTTTCTAAAGGATCAATATATAAGGACTGTAAGGTCATACTTGATGAGAATCTAACTTCACAATATATATTAATAGTTATGGATATTTACATTAAAGTATGGAAGATAGGAAATGAACTTAATAGGTGCTCAAAAACTAAATGGTGGAACTTAAAAGGAGGGAAGACAAGTTTGATAGTAGAAGAAAACTGGAATAATGAAATAAAAATAAATGCCATGTGGACTAATATGACCATGTCGATTAAGAAAGTGGCAAAGATGCCCTAGGAGTATCTAAAGGTAAAAGGCAACCAACAAAGAAAACTTGGTGGTGGAGTGAAAAAGGGCAAATAGTTATTAAAGAGAAAAGGGTCTATTTTAAAGCATAATAGAGGACTAAAAATAATGAAAACTTTGAGCAATATAAGAATACTAAAAAGGTTGCTAAGAGAGGAGTAAGTAAAGCTAAACTCAATTCATATGATGATCTCTAAAATAAATTATGATCAAGAGAATGTGAGAAAGGTGTATTTAAACTCGAAAAACTAAGAGAGGAAGAGTAAGGACTTGGACCACTTTAAATGTATTAGAAGTGATGATGAAAGATTACTAGTCAAAGATGACGAGATCAAATAAAGATGGGAAAGTTACTTTTAAAAATTTCTAAATGACAATTATCATGAGAATATAAGAATTGAAAGTACTTTAAACCCAAATAATGATGGACATTATAGATATGACCGTAGCATTAGAATACCTGAAATGAAAGAGGTAGTGAAAAAGATGAAATCAGTAAAAACCTTGGGTTTGATGGTATATCAATATAGATTTGGAAGTATATGGGAGATACTGAAGTAGTTTAGTTGACAAAGTTGTGTAACAAGATTGTAAAATCTAAGAAAATCCTATATAAATGGTGGAAGAGTTCTATTGCACCAATTTATAAGAATAAAGGAGACATGTAGTGTTGCACATATTATTGGGGATCAAATTGGAGCCATAACATGGAACTTTTGAAAGAGAGATGGAGAAGAGGCTACGGCATGAGATGAGTGTATCAAAGAACCAGTTTGGTATAATGATTGGAGATCTACCATGGAAGCTATTTTCCTACTCAGAAAATTGATAGAGAAATATAGGGAGATGATGAAGGACCTCCGCATGGTATTTATTGACTTAGAAAAAGCTTATGATAAGGTCTTAAAGAGTTAATATAGTCGGTGTTGGAAAAGAAAGGAGTTTTATGGGGTATATAGACATAGTTGAGGATATGTATGATGGAGTAGTAACAAATGTTAGGGCAATAAATGAGAGACCAATGATTTTCCTATAACAATAGGATTGCACCAAAGATCAGCATTGAGCCAGAACCTTTTCATGTTGGATATGGATGAGTTAACCAAACATTTGCATTAGTTTCCATGGTGAATGTTATTTGCAGATGATATGGTTTTACAGATGGTATGGTATGATAAGATAAGGAAGGGCATAAACACAAAGCTAGAGTTATGGAGAGATGTATTAGAATATAAAGGATTTAAAATTAGCAGAACTAAGACAGAGTATATGAAATGCAATTTTAGTAAGGAGAGGAGAAGGACTAGAGCACCAATAAAGATTGATAACCAAGAAGTCCCCCTAAAAGAACACTTGTGATATTTGGGATTGATAATTCATGTGAGCAGAGAGATTGAGAGGGAGCTTACCTAAAGAATTCAAGTGGGTTGAAACAAATGAAGATGCACCTCTAGAGTTTTGTGTGATCTAAGGGTACCACTCAAATTGCAAGGAAAATTCTATAGGATGGCAGTGAGCCTGGCTAAGCTTTATGGATCGAAGCGTTCGGCAATTAAGGAACAACATGTACATAAAATAAGCATCACCAGGATAGAATTAGAAATGAAAACATTAAAGGAAACCTAGGAGCAGCACTAATAGGTAACAAGATGAGGGAGATTAGACTTAGATAGTTTGGACATGTCTAATTGAGACAAAAAATGGCATTGGTTAGAAGGAATGAAACTATCCAAGTTGAAGGTTTTAAAAGGGAAAGGAAAGGCCCAAAAGAATGTAAATAGAAGTGGTGATAAAAGATTTAAAAACTTTGGGACTATATGAAGCGATGACCCTTGATAGAGAGGAATGGAGGAACAAGATTTATGTGACTAACCCCTAATCAGGATAAGGTCTTGATGATGATGATGATGATGATGATGATGATGATGATCTTGGATACTTTGGTTTTTGGCTGTTTGCTAGAAACTTCTTGATAGGGATGGTTTCACAAGGAAAGTGTTGAGTTACACTTCACATGAAATGCTCTGGGGGATTGCTTCTACTAATTAGTGAAATCTCCCACATTTTTCTAAATGATAGAATTCTTTTAACACTAGTTATGCAATTAAGCAATAAAAAACAACCAAAGGAAAGAGTGAAGGGAAATCAATGAGTCAAAATCCATACTCAGAAATCTCAAAATGAAAGAAAAATAAGCAACTATTTATTCATAAGGTCCGTCACATAGGTTAGGAGGGAAAAGAGCAACACAGGGCTCCAAAATAATTCAAAATCAAACTAAAACTACCTTTCTAAAGGGTTGGATGCCCCTTATGATTAAGGCTAGGGTTACATAGAGCCTCTGGTTCAAATACCAATCTTATCTCCACAACTGCATGAACATTGTTACTCTACAATGTTGCGAGAAAGTCCAAACCGCATCAATTATATCATGCTTTGTTTAGAAAAGAATCCTCTATCTGCAAAGTGATGCATCCACCCTGGTCATAGTGATAATATTCCAATATCTTTAACCATATCATTTAACTTGACTCTATCTAGTTCTCACGAGTAACATAAGAAGCCCATCATCGAACTCATGCACCACTTCACACAGGACCACACAGTACTATTGGAGCCATGTTGAACAAAGAACCCCTACAACGGGCCTAACTCAATGCAATCACAATAATGTGCTATTTCATTGAAGTGAATGATATTCATAGAAACCATGGCATGAATGTCATCCTAATGAATATATTGCTGGTAGATAGGGTTTGCAGCATAATGACACACACTACTACTCACTAACATGCTACTCATGTCATTAGGTAGTAGCCTACTATAGGGATTGGCCTCGTCTAATTCATCATATATGCAAAGATCATCGTCTTCGATTTCTATCATTATAGCTTACATTCTATGCCTTGACCTACAAATCACTAACATAATCACCATTCTCTTTGTATTCTTCCAAAAAAGGGTAATCGTTATAGTCTTTGTTCCCAATGTAGCATACATGTGATGCAAACAAGATATTAAACATGTTGTGCATAGTCTAATACCTCACAACAGTATTACCACCTTTACAATCTACTATATACTTGGAGAAGATTTAAAAGATTGGGAATGTAAAAAATTTAATAATTTTCCCTACAATGATAGGAAAGATACTGCTTTAAATCACCCTTAAAAGTCTCTCTCTCTCTCTCTCTCTCTCTCTCTCTCTCTCTCTCTCTCTCTCTCTCTCTCTCTCTCTCTCTCTCTCTCTCTCTCTCTCTCTATATATATATATATATATATATATATATATATATATAACTTTGAAAATTAAATCAAAACTATGAGAAAATAGGATGAGATAAAGCAAATTTAGTAGAGATTTAAGGAGTTATAATAAATGATATTTAAAAAACAACTACTTAGAGAAGATTTAAAAGATTGCATATATAAACAATTTTATTAACTTTCAATAAATTGTAGGAAAATTGAATTTTAAATCACCCTAAAAAGTAGAAGGGGCAATTTGTTTAATATATAGTGAGAAAGGAATAATGAGAACAAAAAAGTTGGTAGTTTTATTTTATTATTTATTTAATTACTTGAAAACATGCCTCACACACCAAATAAATCTTTTATATGTGCATCCTTTCCATACGTATTATTGGAATAACCCCCTCCCCCCTCTTATTGTACACCCTTGCCAAACTTACCCTTGAGAAAAACCCTATCAATATGCAAGCCATTTATTAAATTCAGCTTGTCCCTAATGGCTTAGGTACCAAACATCCCCTCTTCTTAATACTTGTTAGACTTTTTACTTGGACATTTTGTTGTTGTAAAATAGATGATTTTGAGTTGTTTTTGTCTTACACTATCTATGTTCAAGCCACAAAAGATCAAATAAATAAGGTCTTACTTGCATCCAATAGATGAGATGTATGGTACCTTGCCCATCTAGGACATGCACGCCAAATTAATTGAATAGCTTAGATCACCAAAAACATGAAAAAAAAAAAAAGTGGGCCTAACATGCATATTTTTTCAATGTAAAGCTACGATAGAAACTTTAGGGAGAGAGGGAGTGAGAAAGAGTTTTGTTTAGCTTTAAAGATAAAATAAAATGTATGAGAAGAATAGGAGTTAAAGCAAGATAGTAAAGATTTAAGGAATTATAGTAACTGATATGTAAGAATCAACTACTTAGAGAAGATTTAAAAGATTGAGGATATAAACAATTTTAACAATAATATATATATATATATATATATATAAAATTTTGTAGTCAAATTTTTTACTAAAAATATAGGAAATTTAATTTTTAATCATCTTAAAAGTATGAGGGGGAATTTGGTTAATATATATGCTTTGCATAACCAAGTAAGAAAGAGTATAAGTGATGAAAGGGAAGTGGGTAGTGAGAGGAATAAAATTATAATAATTGATTTTTAGGAGCTAAAATGGGAAGAGAGAACGACAAAGAGAGTGAGAAAAAATAGGAGATAAAGCAAAGCTAGTGAAGATCCAAGGAGTTATAGTAATTGATATGTAGGAAACAATTACTTAGTTAATATTTAAAATATTGTGGATCTAAACAATTTTAAAATATAGGTAGACCTACCAAAAAATTTGGATGAAAACTATAATTTAATTAGTTAACCAGCTCTAAAAACTAAAAGGGGGAATTTGATTTTAGTGAAAAAGAAGAGGTGCACATGCTATGTATGCCAAGAAAGAGAAGAGGATAATTGAGAAGAGGGAAATGAGTAGTTAGAAACTTGGAATTAGTGAAAATGAAATTATAGTAGGACCAAGAGAGATAATTATTCCTTACAACTGGTTGTATCATGGTTGTATGGTAGGTGTACTAGAAAAGGTGAATTGGCCCCATATTTTCCATCTTTCAAGGATCCATATTTTTCCATCTTTCACGGATCCAATTTGTTAATCACCTCGACTCTGCTAGATACCTTTAAGTACCAAAACACTTCCTAATATTGGATAGCTATAGATGCATATTTTTTTTTATGACTTTAAGGTATCAAAATAGATGGGCATTTTGTATTTTGAGGTTCTCTTGTGCCAACTATCTATTTTGGTATTCTAAGAATCTCAATTAGGGTATATCTGGTATAGCTAGAATATAATGAACAACTTGGATCCTCGATAGAATAAAAAAGTGAAGTCGAATCACTTTTTCACTATACTAACGAGAGAGAGAGAGAGAGAGAGAGAGAGAGAGAGAGAGAGAGAGAGAGAGAGAGAGAGAGAGAGAGAGAGAGAGAGAGAGAGAGAGACTAAATCAAAAGTGTGAGAAAAATAGAAGGACATAAAATAAAAATAGTAGATATTCAATTCAAGGAGTTACAATAGGAGATTGAGGATCCAAACAATTTCAATCATGATACATACTTTGGGCAAACCTTCGGACCAAAAAAATTTGAACCAAAACTATAACCATTTTAGTTTTTCAATTACACTTAAAAATAGAAGGGGAATTTGTTACACACACACACACACACTTTATAGAAGATTATAATATATGATGATAATTAGAACTAAAAGAAGATAAATACAAAAAGTTACACATAGAGAGATTTTAGGGATTGCTGGCAAGGAGAACTTCAATTAGAATTAAAAGTTAAAGGAATTCATATAAGAATGCCATGTGGCTCAAAAAGATTGAATGTACAAAGCAAATTCTTTTAGGGGCTATTGATCCAACTAATGAGATAAGATAAAAAAATAAATAACAAAATTAAAAAATGTCTATATGACTAAGGAAAATAGAGTTTAAGCACTCACAGAATAACACCATTAGCTTATGTAAAAAAAAAATAAAACCTAACTTTTTATTATTTTCATTTGCACCCTGAACCATAATTTCAATGAATTGAACCCCAAATTTGAAATTTGGTTACAGTGGAACCCCAAGCTAATAGCTCTCGACAACATCGTTAATGCTATGTCTACATGGTTGTTGACATGGGCTTTGAAGAGTTGACATGGCTTTTGACCATGTGATGTGTAGTTTGAAGTACCATTGCAAAAGGAAGAAGAAACCTTGAATTCACCTTCTTCCCGACTAGTGACATCTCTCGCCTCTTCCCCATGGATTTGTATACTGGTAAAACTTGTATCCCCTTCTTTTCCTCACACAAACACACACACACACTCTTTCTCTCTCTTGGGCACCATAGCCATGGGCTTCTATTTCATGGGTTTGCTGCCAGTGTAGATCCTTAGTATCTTTGCTTGGATGGTACTGAAAATAGGGTAGAAGGTGATCTCTCTCTCTCACTCTTAATTAGTATGTACTACATATCTCATATGGGTAAATGTCTGTGTTAGGGTTCTTCGAATTTCTGAAATTTGCTTAGTAAATGTTCTGATGCTTCTGTTGTTGGATATTGGCTTGTCTTGCAAGGTGGTTTGAATCGCAGGTGGCAAAAAGATTTAGCAAGGGATACCTACAGCTATTCTGTGTCCCCGGTGCTGCGGAATTTGAAGTAATACACATCTAAAGCTTTTAGGAATCCTTCAATACATTCTACAAGTGTCTTGATTGGCCTAGGGAGCTAGCATGTGGGCGCTTGGGTGAGTGGATAGAAGAAGAGAATATGGTAGAAGGGCAGTTGATGGTGAGGGAGTTGTAGATACAGAAGGTTCAATTGTTCAGCAAGAAATTACAAGGGAAAATCATGGAAATGCAGACATGGTGGTGGAGTTCAATAAGATCACTAATGTAAATATGTGTAGCTTTTGTAATAGTAGTGCCTGTGATGTTCTCTCTACTGATAGTATCGTTGAAATTGAGAGACAAATCAAAGAAACAATGCAAATATAATTCGTGTCATTTGTTTGAATGGATCTCCTTTGGTTCTTGATGTAATCAGTACCGTTGAGATAGTGAGGAATTTGTGACATATGCACCTTACATGTCTTCTAATACTACATAAATACATCAAGCAACATGTGAGAGCTGCACCTTATTGTGCTCAATAGCTCTGTAATCACTTAAATTGAAAATAAAATAAAATAGTAAACTCTGATACATATATGAACATCCTAAAGCCATTTAAAAAGTATATTTTCACATTCCATAGTTTCGTAGAAGAAAACTAAGATAGCTTGCCTAATCCAAGAAAACTTGGATAATGGTCTCGAGCTTTTTGCAGTTGATTAATCCAAGCCAGCAACAAATCCACGAGTTTTAGGAAAGAGGAGGCTAAGTTGGTACTTGAACTGATATTGCAGTATAGTGCAGTTGATTATTTCAGTTAATTATATTGCAATTGTGATTGATTAATTAATAGAGTAGCCCATTTAGGATGTCTAAAATAGGGGTGTTCGTCAATGGATAGAATGCCTATTGATGGTCACCAGGGTGCAGTCACTTCTGCCAAAACAGAAGTTAAACTATGTGTCTATCAATGAATGATTCACCCTTTGATGGATGAACCATTGTGTCTGCCGACGTGTCCAGAAGATTGATAGTGACAGATACTATCATAATGCTTGAAATGGATCTCATTACCTGCGATTAAGCTAAAATTTTGCAAGTATGATCTGCATTCATTTTTCTTTAAAGCAATTACTACAAAAGTTAACAAAAGCTACTCAATGACTGGTTGTTTTGAAGTCAATATAGCCATTCCAAACTGTCGTTTAAACATGGAGAACATTGGAGGAACCTCTAAAGATGATATATAAAGGTTTAATAAGCTTTATCTAGAAATTGAAAGCCATTTTGAATGAATATTAACAAGCGATTACAAGCATATCAAGTAATACTCTCGAGTTCTTCATTTTCAAATATGAACAAAAGAGTGAGCCACATTGCAGATCTTTACTGAAGCATTCAAAGCAATCTCGTTAAGCTTAAAAATCAACATTCAAGTGCGGGATCATCATCACACAGGTTCTCGTCACAATTCTTTCAATCTCTTTTCAATAGAGTTCAACATTTATATATGTTCTATCTTAACTGTTCTGCTTAAAATCAAACCCAACATCACCGTGCACAGAAAAAACCCACTTCTCTAAATAGCAGGAAACAGTGTTGTCTGCAGTCTAGGGATATATCAACATTGAGATATAAAGTTTAAAAATGAGTTTTGCCTTAACCACTACAATAACATTGCCATAAGGCTCTTGCATTGTCTTGATTGAAAGGAAACGACAATCATCACGTAAGGCTTAGTAAGAGTCATGATTTAAAAAGACGGTATTAGTAGTTCCATTAACAAAATATCTATATCCGTGCACTTTGAGTTTGTAGTCACTCAAATAGAAAAACAATGCATTACCACTTCTGTTCCTTCTAAACCAGTCACACAAAGTGTCAAAAAGAGATCCTATAACCACACAAATTGTTCAATCTCAGCCTATAGGTGCTACGATCCATAACTTGCTTGGTTTTCCTAGGTTCCAATAACACATTGGCTTATTCATACACCTTGCGTTGAACTACCTTCATCCTACCTTGCCATGGATTGCCTCCTTCCCCTTTGGGCTAATGGATTGGATTGAATGTCAAACCTCTCTTAGCTTGTCCTGGCTGAAAGTATAACATAAATGCATATGAGCTATGGCACATGGACAACAACATAACTAAGACAAGGTGTAGTTAGTAGAAAATACTTAGCATATATATTGCACTTTGATTTGCAGGCGAAATGTACACTCCATAACCACCAGCCTTTCCCTGCAACCTAGATGTGGTTGTACTTTGTGTAGGTCCTCCTGGAGCAAATGCATATGGAACTTGCATGCCAATTAATCATATAACATGCGAGACAAAGAATAGAACGTGGAATATCAGTCACATAACATGTGAGACAAAGTATAGAACTTAATTCTTTCTTGGTCCACCTCTTTTTCTAGGTTGTGGTTCTTAAAGAGGCGGAATGGATTTTTTTCCTCTCTGAGGGCATCCTCTAGTGTCGTGTCCTTATTGATTGCACATTTTGTGGCTCATGACTCTTTCATGGCCTGACAAAGTGGTCTTGCTACCCATTCTTTCCTCATGTGCATCTTTTACCCCATTAATCCTTGGTCTTCTTGGAAGTCTTCTCTCAATGGGAGGTAGAAATACACCTGGATTTTGCTTCTCCCATAGCTCACTCTCATGCACAAGAAAGACAGCATATGCATAGCATCTTGTCCAAGCCTCCTTTGTATACCAATCAGCTACATAATCTTTAGCTCTACCTTGGATGGTCCATATAGAAGCTATTGCATGGCAGCAGGAGATGCCACCAAGTTCTCCTAATCAAGTTGATTGTATAGCCTTGCCCATGAAGTATCAACTCATATTTCTCAATACCACTATAAAGAACCTCACTCCTAAAACTATCAATCTTAGGTTCTACCAATTTTGTTTGTATATTTGGACACACAACTACATGGAAATATTCAATGTCATTCTTTTTCCTTGCCTTTTCACCGTCACTTGTCTTCTTATGTCTTCCAACATCTCTATGATTAGTTTCCCTTTAGCCTCCAAGATGTAGTCATTGAAGGTCATTGATATATTATTGTCTTTTGAATCACACCCACTCAGCTGCTTTTTCACTCTCTTCCTTAATTTCTAGAATAGTCTCATTGAACACATCCATTGTTGTGCACTTTGCTGTCTTGTAGAATTTTCCCCTTAAACTCCTGCCATGCTGGCTCTTTTTCTAGTTAGCATAAGCATGCCTTGTACACATCTCATGCTCTACAAGTGGAAAGAGATTCTTCATTGCTTGAACTAGTCCCTGCAAATAGCAGACAAGATTCGTAGTTAGTACTAATCAACTATGGTTGTTAGGACAAAGTAAATTATTAATAGTGAAAATATAAAGTGTTGGTAGTTGGGATAGTGACACCTTTTGCTTATCACTTATAAGGGTTAGCCCAAGACCGTTAGTATAACTTCCACGATCTTTTAGTACAAGCTCTATAAACCATGACCATGAACTCAAATTCTCCACTTTTGCAACTACCCATGCTATTGGAAACATTTGGTCATTTGCAGTTCTTCTGATTGCACAAAGCAATTGCCTCTTGGACACCCACTTTAAAAACATCCATCTAGACAAAGAGTTGGTCAATAGCCCTATTTCCATCCCTCAGCCAGTGCATGAAGACAAACATATAATCCCTAAAACACTTGTTCTTCTTTAGGCCTTTCCACAACTAACTAACCAACGTGTTTTGGATTTTTTCCTCTAACTTCATATATGTAATCCCATAATCTCTCTTAAGGTTCTTTAATAATTCCTTCGATCAGTTTTAAGGCCCTTCTCTATTTTGCTACACTTGGCCATTGTCACATCAAACTCATATGTTGAATGGATGTCATCTCTTAACTCTCTTGGTTTAATATCTGGTCTCTATTTGAACTTATCGAAATATTTCTTTGCTAAGAAATTGGACTTGAGCTACCTATTCTTGTGAGGTTTTCACATAAATGTGGGAGTCATCTAAGGACTTCACTTGAAATATTTGAGTCATTCCATCAAAAAGACCTATACATTTTCCATGGACATCCTATGGAACCACAAACCACGTGAACCTTGTGTTCTTTTCATTACTTGATTTTGATTTCTCTATACTCACTACTACACATGAGGCTTTTAAAGTCAGTAAAAAATGTTAATCGAAATTGGTTAGAAAAATGACTTCTATCAAGCCAACTTTGAAAATTGGTAACAAAAGAAAACTTTAACATGTATACATTTAATGTATCACCTGATACAATTTTTTTACAATCTTTATACAAAAATATATATATATATATATATATATACATTCACTTCCACATTGGTTATAAAACATCCAAATTTATCATTATCCATCTAGATTTATCTTGAAAAGACTTCATAAAAGAAACCACAACACATGCATTCACTACAACATCCACATTCACTTCATTTGTAAGTCCATACACATTTGCATTTACTTTCACACTCTAAGTTTCCCTCATTCATCATCCCATAAATTTTACATACTTCAATGAATATAATGAAAAACAACCTCCATATTCACTTCATTTCCAAGCTCCAAATTCACTTCATCCATACTTAGTCATTTACTTTCACACTCCAAGTTTTTAGTCATTCATCGCTTAAAATATATATTATATTTCAATGAAAATAATGAAAACTTAAAGAACACATGCATATAAATGAAAAAAATACTTTATTATGTATTTTACATTCATGTAGTTACTTCAAGTGTTCTATGAAACTCATTACATAATCAGCCCATTTACTTCATATTTTGTTTACTCTGGAGTAACTCTTTTTTGTTTTTGCACTCAGAAAGCATAGTGCTGTTAATACAACATATTTAATTCAGGTCACATTCTTTTAACTGATCCATAAAAAAATTGTGAAAAATATATGATTATAAAAATTAAAAAGTGTCTTAACTTTCTTAATTGGAGACACCAACACCATCAAATATTAGGGTTTTCATGTATCTCAGCACATAATACCCATACTCTCAATCGGACTGTTGTCTAAGGCATATGCAATAAGGAAAGCAAAAAGAATCCAAAAATATCATTTGTAATATTGTAAGTTTAATTAGTTGTAAAATAAAGTAATTAACTATTTTCTATGCCTTGACAGTCTTCCAAGTGAATTTCGGCAGTTTTACAGTCTCGGTCACATTAGCCATGTTAAACATGCTCTATAAATTTAAATTTCAAATACATTATAGATGAATAAAAGTCTCATCTACACATAATACATGAAAAGAATAAAAACTTACTTATTTATAATTTCTATGAGGGTGGGACAGATGTGCAATCCATAAGAATAAAAAAAGAAAGCATGCCCACTGTGCACATTCAAAACAATTAGCATCCAATGAGCCCTATGTAGATAGTCATATGAATTATAATTAAAGTTGACAATCCCTAAGTATAGAATAAGTTGGCAAGAAAACAAGAAATTTAAACTTACCCGCAATTGTAGAGAATCATTAAGCCATGTTCCTTAGAGCACCGAAAGAAGATTATATGTAATCTTTTACCAAAGAATTCGCAATGAGTAATACCACGCACCATGCCCCTAACTAAACTATGGTGGTTCTTCTTATTGCCCATAGCCCTACACAGGATGTCATTATTGACACCAGTGCTGCTTAGAGTTCTTGCACTTGTGCTTTCTTGGGTAAGAATGCCCTGCAAAATTTAATTAGAATGACATGATTATGTCATCTAATTAATTGTATAAAATTGAAGTTAGTAAAGGATAGACCAGTGGAACCACTTACAATGTGAGAAGAAACTTGTGCAATAGTTTGATCTGAGAATGTTTGGTTAGTATGGCCCATTGAATGGGCCATCTTCTAGAGGATGGAGTGATCAATGGGTTCCATAGTCCCAGCTTTCTTTTGCTACTAAGCAAGACATTATAGTTAGATAACAAAATGTATATAACTATAATAGCGTTAATTTAAAAGGAATAAATTGTCACAGATTCTTACTTTGTTCTCTTTTAAATGAGTGTAGTTCAACCTAAAGAGGTGATGCTGCATATTAGTTTCATGCACATTTCTTCCTCTCTCACTCTTTGCCTGCACATTTGTACATACATAATCAAGTGTAATAATCAGATGTAATATGTAATTAATTAAATAAAACATTTGTACATACATAATCAAGTGTAATAATTAGATGTAATATGTAATTAATTAAATAAAACATCCTTTTCACATATACCTTAAAATTCACCAGATGTGCGATTCTCTACAATGCATTCCACATGTTTTGGTCAGTGATGTTGGAATAAATGGTACACACTGTGTACAACCTTGATGGATCATTGACATATGGAGCTATGTAATTGCAAACAAGGTAATTCCTTGTTTTATCCACTGCTCACGAGCTCCTAGTAAAGCACATGTATTCTTCTGCTTAGGATGTAAAAAACAGTCTGCAAAGCACACACCATATTACTATATTCATTCAAATAAGGCATGTTATAAATTATATAATACATATTATTAATGTTTACATACCTTCACCATTTCACATATTGAATCTTTTGTAGATGATGGCACAAGTCTCCAATCATCAAATGTGATAGGAACCATGTTTTTACTATATAGTAGAGAAAACTGCTATAAGAGGCTGTATTCTCACTTATCTCTTGCCCCTACTATTGTATAGGATAGTTTCTTTAATTCCATTCAACTTTCTCTTGATAAACTTTGCCATGGTTGTTCCCCCTCTGCCCTCTTTTTTGAGTACTGCTCATGTTGGCCTCTTGTTCATGCTCTTGATTTTTCCTATATTCTTCATTTTGATATTGTTCTTGTTCCATCTTTACTACCACTACTACATAGGAGGCTTTTAAAGTTGGTTAAAAATAATAATAGAAGTCACTTACAAAATGACTTTTAACTAGCCAACTTGGAAAGTTGATAAATTTTAAAGTCGTTTAGATAAACAACTTTAAAAATCAAGGACCTTTGAAGTCATTTACTTAAGTGACTTCAAAAGTCACAAACTTTTGAACTCGTTTAGCCCTAAACAACTTCAAAAGTCCAACACTTTTAAAGTCATATAGGGTTAAATGACTTTAAAAGTTTGTGACTTTTGAAATCGCTTAAGTAAAAGACTTCAAAAGTTTGTGAATCTAAAGTCACTTAAGTAAACAACTTCAAAAATTTGAGACTTTTGAAGTTGCTTAGCCCGAAATGACTGTAAAAGTGCTGGACTTTTGAAGTCATTTAGGGCTAAATGACTTCAAAAGTCTTTTTTATCATTTTTGGCATTCTGAGCATTACCACATGTATACATTGAATATAACATACTTCTTACAATTCATATACATATGAAAAAAAAATATCTACTACAACATCCATATCTATCTTGATACACTTGATACTTCTAACAATCTTTATACATATGAAAAATAAACATCCACTACAACATGCATCTACATCTTCCTTGATACACCCGATACTTCTTACAATATAACGACTAATACATTCACTTCCACATTGGGTACAAAACATCCAAATTCATCATTACCCATCCATATCTATCTTGAAAATACTTTATAAAAGAAACTACAACACATGCATTCACTATAACATCCACATCACTTCATTTGTAAATCTATATACATTCGCATTTACTTTCACAATCTAAGTAACACTTATTCATCATCTTACAAAAGTTATATAATTCAATGAATATATTAAAAACCTACAGCCACATATTCACTTCATCAACAAGCTCCAAATTCACTTCATCCATACTCATTTATTCCCACACTCCAAGTTTTCACTCATTCATTGCTTAAAATATATAAATATATATTTCAAAAATAATAATAATAATTAAAAAAAATACATAAGTAAATGAAAAAAAATACTTTATTATGTATTTCACATTCATGTAGTTACTCTAAGTGATCTAATTGGAACTCATTACATACTTATCCGATTGCATTCATATTTCATTGAAATTTACTCTGGAGTAACTCTTCTTGTTTGCCCACTCAAAAAGCACAATAACCTGTAATATTACATATTTAATTGAGGTCACATTCTTTTAGCTATATCCATAAAAAACTATAGAAAAATATAAGATTGTGAAAAGTAAAAAGTGTCTTACCTTTCTTAATTAGAAGATAGGAATACTATCGAATATGAGGATCCTCATGTATCTCAGGACATAGCACCCGCGCTCTCAATTTGGCCATTGTCTGGGGCATTGTGCAATATGGATAACAGAAAGAATCCATAAATATCATTTGTAATATTATAAGTTTAATTAATGATAAAATAGAGCAATTAACTATTTTCTATACCTTGACATTCTTACAAGTGAGTTGCAGTGGTTGTACAGTCTTAGTCAGATTAGCCCATTTGTATCAAAGTCCACAAATTTAAATTTCAAATTCATTATAGATGAATAACAAATTATTTATCTACACATAATATGTGAAAGGAATAAAAGCTTACTTATTTGTAATTTCTACGAGGGTAGGACGGATGTACACTCCACAAGAATAAAAAAAGACAGGATGCCAACTATGCACATTTAAAATGAGCTGCATCCAATGAGCTACATAAACAGTCATATGCATTGTAATTAAAGTTAACAATCCATAAGTATAGAATAAGTTGGCAAGAAAACAAGAAAATTAAAACTTACCTACTATTGTAGGGAATCATTAAGCCTTGTCCTTGAAAGCAACGAAAGGTCAAGTAATTGGTAAAGTGTACCCTCACCCTCAAAAAGGCTAGTTGCATCATTCAAGAAGCTGTATAAAAGAAATAATTATTACCTATACCATGAAAATATAATATGTGATGTCAAATATTTTATAAGCAAGTATGTGCATATACCCCATGTAGGAGACAATGTGAGGGTGCTTGAGTTGATCCCATAGGCAAACTCATAATAGGTCCTCTACTATAAGTGACACTTCAACAACATCCTCAACAATCACTCCCTCCTTGATTTGTACTAGGTTGATTGCCATATCTTCGTTAATGAGACCATAGATTAACCTTAGGGATCGAAGCATGTTAGGTGGGACTTCCACGCACTCCTTAGATGACTACTATAAAAGATGTAAAAAATTTCAACTAAATAATATTAATTAATGAAGAGGACCTAATTTATGATAATAAAAAAAACAAATATATATACAAGTACCTGTTCCATTGGTGCAACAGTAGGTGATGGTGCAAAGATGGCTGACCTAGATGCCGCATGTTGTTGTTGATTAATCATATAAGGTTAATAAACAATTAAATTGAGGTCTCTAGCTAAAAAATATTGATGAAGAAGGTAGTATGATAAGATGCAAACCTTTATGGGAGTGACTAGTGTCTCTAGCCAAGCGACATGATATGAAATAGCTTGCCAATAATTATAATAATTTTCATTTCTAAAGGGATTGGTAGGCGGGCATTAGCATTCAAAGCCATGGTAATGGACACTTGCTTAGTGTGTGGTGGCATACTAATTCTACGCAAAATGATTGTTTCATGCTCATAGCATGAACCAACTACCATCATGTTTTGATAGGAATCTAGGGCCAACAGGCATTGACCCACCTACAAATCATATATACAATAGAGAGGTTGAGATAGAGAATTATTACAAAAGGACAATAAATTTTTTTAGTTTTGTCTATATATATACCTCCTTAATTGGAATTTCTTTTTCAAGGGGAGCTATATGTCCTTCATGATCTTCTTCAGTTGGAGAATTGTAGCTAGCATTTGATGGAGGTACAGGGGTGCTGCAAGAATTATGTGTAGGGGATGGAGAAACCATCATCAAACTTCCTTCATGCAACTGACTAAATATATCTGTTTTTATTTTCTCAAGCAACTCATTATAGGCCTCCTCATCTTGAACTGTAAGTAAATGTCCTTTACCAAAGAATTTAGATGGAATAATACTGGGCCTCATGCCCCTTAACTCAACTAGGGTGGTCCCTCTTATTGCCCATAAAACTATACAAGATGTCCTCATTGGCAGCAGTGTTGAACAGAGTTCCTGCACTTGTGCTTTCTTGAGTAAGAATACCCTACAAAATTTAATTAGAAAGACATTATCATGTCATCTAATTAATTGTATAAAATTTGTAGACAAGTGGAACCACTTATAATGCAATAAGCAATTTGTGCAATACTCTCATCTTAGAACTTATTGCTAGTACAGCCCATCGAATGCACCACAATAGTTAGAATGTATATAACCATAATAGCATTAATTTGAAAGGAATAAATTGCCACAGATGCTTACTTTGTTCTCTTCTAAACAAGTACAGCCCAACCTGAATAGATGCTGTTGCATATTAGTTTCATGCACCTTTCTTCCTCTTGTACTCTTTTCCTGCACATTTGTACATACGTAATCAAGTGCATTAATTAGATGTTACATGTAATTAATTAAATGAAACATCATCTTCTCACATACCTCAAATTCAGCAGACATGCAGGTTTGCACAAATGCATTCCACATGTCTTGGTCAATGACATCGGAGTAAATGGCAAAGCATTGTGTATAGCCTTGACGGATCATTGACATATGGAGTTATGTAATTGCAAATAAGGTAGTTCTTCCAATTTCTCTATTACTCATCAGCTCCTTACAAAACACTCATCTTCTTCTGATTATGCATGTCAAAGGGTCTGCAAAGTACACATCAAATTACTATATTTGAAAATAAGGTACGTTATAAATTATATAATACATGTTATAAATATTTTCCTACCTTCACCATTTCCCTATTGAATCTTTTGTCAAGGATGGCACAAGTCTCTAGTCCTTAAATGTGATAGAAACCATGCTTCTTATTGTAGAGTGGAAGAAACTACTATAAAAGGCTACATTCTCACCTATATCTTGTCCCCTACTGTTGCATTGGATAGTTTCTTTTTCCCTTGAACTTTCTCTTGATAACATTTTCCATTGTTGTTCATCCTCTGCCACTTTCTCTTCTGAGTAGTGCTCATGTTGACCTCTTGTTCTTGCTCTTCATTTTGGTCATATTCTTCATTTTGATGTTATTCTTGTTCCATTGTTACTACAAAGAAGAACATAATGATATTAGAACAATCACATAAAAAGGGCCGTGTAATTCATTTAAAAAAAAACAAACCGATATGACATATGTGGCAAACAAGCCGAAAGCAAATTAGATAAAACATGCATGAATATAGAAACTTGCTTAGTATAGATATTTCTAATATTAAGCTTTCCAAAAACTAAACCTAGAAACTAACTTAAGTACCATTCTGAACACGCAACAACTTTAAAAAATGAAACCTAAACCTAACATAGCATTCAATTAAACTTATCAATGAAGTGTAAGCTCTAAATATGGACTAACAATATAAATTAAACATGCAATTAAAACTTAAGAGGAGTTCAAATGTGATGCATGTATCATAGAAAATGATAAATTTCAAGTAATTCTAAAGTTCAAAGCATAATGTAAAAGTGCCTTTGTCTATGTACCATTCATACAAGCATCAAACACACACCCATCTTTTGTTCTTAAACATGGCTAGGTGAAATGGACTTATTCATTCTTGAGTTATTCAATGACATTTCTTACACACTCATAAGAAAAAGTTTAAATACATATTCAATGAAGATAATCAAAGGTGACAACATTGAGTCATTAAAAGATTACAAATATAATAATCCTATTTTACAAATTCAATTAACATGTCTACACTAATAAACTGAGAGAGAGAGAGAGAGAGAGAGAGAGAGAGAGAGAGAGAGAGAGAGAGAGAGAGAGAGAGAGAGAGAGAGAGAGAGAGAGAGAGAGAGAGAGAGAGAGAGAGAGAGAGAGTGCTACAAGTTTTTATAAAATTCTACTTTCTCATGATGTGTTGCACAATTTTTACAAAAGGGATATTAGGGCTGGTATCTTTTAGATTGTATTTATTGGGGTGCTCTTTTGAAACTTTTGTAGAAATAAGGTTTTGATGATGCTTGGCTTCAATGGATTAGTAAATGCATTAACACTCCATCTTTCTCTATTTTGGTGAGTAGTTCTCCGCAAGGTTACTTTATAAGTACGAAAAGACTATAATAAGGTGATACTATATCTTCTTATCTCTTCTATGTTGCCTTTATAATGCACTTCATCACATTGAACGTGCACCCATTAACTAAACCAATACAACAAGTGTCCCACCTTTTCATGCCACATTCAACAAAGTCTCTATTCAAAGATCATGAAGGAAGAATGCTTATAGTAATTCAAATCATATTTGTTCACCATAGAGTTCATGAAGTAGGTCCTCGGTGATTATAAGTCAGCATGTTACCTCTCTAAACCATGATCATATGGAACTCACAATAGTTGTTCATATTATTAAGCGTACTTTTCATGGACAACATTGATCATTCTCATGTAATATAAAAGGGGTTCAAACTGCTATCATTCAATGGCTAAAGTCATAGTACAATCTAACCATTTACCAAGGTCTTCCTTAGAGTTTGAAGCCTTTATAGTTATGCTACCAACTTTCATCTTGTTACTAATGTAACTAGTGATATTCTCTGCTATTTGAACTCTTTAAATGTTATAAATGTTAGATATACAAAATCTTCTCACGTATGTCAATAGTCAAAGAGAAAATTATGTTCTAAGTGCTTAGGCATCAATTAGGTGTATGTATAAGTTTCAGTCAAAAGGGCAATCCTCACTCTCTTGTTTGGGTCTTATAACTAGTATGACATTAACATTTTCAAGCACACATTTAGTCATTCAAATATTTTATTTAATTAGTACAAAGTGTCATTATTTAGTAACTAAGTTCCACATGTTAATAAGAACTCTAAATATGAATATTAAACTTGCTTAAAGTTAAGTGCCAAGCTTAGGTCTAGAAGTTTCATTGCAATTGAGCCAAATTCTTTTATCTTTTGGATTTTATTAGATCAAACAAAAAAAATCAATTTATCATATGGGTTCCACAGATTCTACCTCAATGATGTATCTCCAAACAACTTTCTTCAACAAATGGGTTAGATTGATCATCATTTTTTGACGATGATCTTTGAGTCTGTCAAACGTTTGTCCCTTCTCTGGTTGAGTGACAAAAACAGCACGGATTACACAACAAACTTGGGGCTTTGGTTCTTGCTAGTGCACATAAGAGTTTAATCAGCTCAGATCATTGATCCAAGCTGCCGTCTTCTCCAGCGACAACTTGCAAATTCCAATAGCTGTAGACCTGCTTTCTTTCCTCCTTTTACTTCCTATCCTTCTTCCCATTCTTCTTCTTCCTCTCCTTCACCCCCTTCTTCTTCTCTTTCTTCTCCCCCTTCTTCTCCCCTTCTAGTCTCACTACTAGGTTTTCTCTCTTGCTAGTTTGGGCATCATTGGCGTGAAACATCACCTGTGGCCTAGATCACCCCTCTTTATCCTCCTCTCTTCCTCTCCTTCCCCCCTTCTTCTTTCTCCTCCTTTCTCTTCCTCTCCCCCCTCTTCTCTATCCTTTCTTCTCTCTAGCTGGCTCTACTAGGTTTCCTCCTGTTAGGTTTTTGAGAATCTATTCTCTTTTTGTCGACTAATTTAAGTGGGAGGGGGTGCCATTATCAAAATGACACCCCTTTAGTTATTTAATAATTCATTTTTTAAAGTTTTAAACTTAAAAATTATAATGTTTTTACTATTTTGTACATTAATTATAGTAAAACATAGATGAATACTACTCAAATTAATTGCAAGTGGGGCCCACTATGTGAAATTACCAAATTGCTATTTTCAAGAAAAATCAAAACTTATTCGTCCAAATTTTGATTTTAGCAAACTTAGTGTTGTTGGAATCATTTTTTTGAGTACAATCCCAATATTGAGGTTTTAACATATGATTTGATGTCTATAAAATTTTCACTTTCTAGAACTCTAAAAATTGAGAATTTCAACATTATTCTATTTCACTTCTATTTTACATAATTCAAAATTTTTGTACATTACTATTTAAAAATCAAAGATATTACATAATAATTAATGTAAATTTGCTTGATCATTCTTGGTGATCACATCCATACTTTCTTACCATCTAAGGTTACTATTTTAACTATGATATGGGGACGCGAAGATCGTTTGATCTATTCCATACTGGATCAAAAATTTTTGATTAGACATATCATCGATCAGGCATCACCGGTACTATTTTCACAATTTTTATGTGCAAAATATTTTCAAATGTGCATATATATAATACGGGGAGAGGTAATTTTAGCAAGGAGTTGCAGGTGTAAAGTGCAGGTTATATTTGATTGGTTGAGAAAAAGCTTCTAACTACCATTTCCTCTAACTTTTTTTGTTTTTTACTTTTTGCAGCCAATCAAATGTCACCTGCTCCTTGTACCTGTGTAAAATAGCTAAAATTAACACATCCCATATAATATATGTATGTATGTATGTATGTATGTATGTATGTATGTATGTATGTATGTATGTATGTATGTATGTATGTATGTATGTATGTATGTATGTATGTACATGAGACAAACAAAGAGATACTAATTACCAACACTCAAAAATTGATAGTGAACGCAAATATCTGAATGTAGTTCCAATTCACAATTGGGATTTGGTTGAGGATAGCTGCAACTCAGAGTAGAAATTTTAAAGTCGTTTACTGTAAATTATTTTAAAACTCTGTTACTTTTAAAGTTGTTTAGTGTAAACAACTTTTAATGTCATTTCGTTCAAATAACTTTAAAAGTATAGCCTTTTAAATCATTTAGTTCAAACAACTTTAAAAGTCTATACTTTTAAAGTTGTTTGAATTAAATGACATTATAAACTATTTTTCAATTCAAAATTTTTTATTTATTAGTACTTTACAATATCTAACACAAATACACAATGAGACCGATTTTTTATGATAGTCAACATTGATTCATGCATTCTTTGCACACACACACACACACACACACACACACACACACACACACACAAACATGTGAACAAGGAAATCAAAGTATTTTGTATAATAACTCCTCATTTATCATCCTTTTATGATATATATACACACACACACACAGATATATATATATATATATATAGTCACATATATAATATTATTCTCTACTCAATCCATATAGCTCATGACAAAAGAGCTAATTATAAATCTAGAATTATATTGCAACTCACTAATACAATACATATACCCCCAACTATATAGTTTTCAAGCCCAAGCACCCTTCTCACCATTATCATGCACATAATCCTCATTCTCACCAAGTACTACTTCAATTGATGGATTGTTTTGGTAATACAAGAGTAATCTATTTCAGTATCTCCTAGGTCATCTTCATCATAAAAATCCCTCATACAAGATGATAAACTAGTTGAATATATCTTATCACATCTGTCTTGCATGTAAAATACTTGTTTCGCTTGAGATGATAATATAAATTGATCCTTTTTATAGCTGATCTTATTAAGGTCAACCAATGTCAATGCAAGGGCATCAATTTTGATGCTGTCTTTGTTGTATTCCACCCAATTGCACTTAAACACAACCATAATTTTAAAAGTATAATCTAAGGCCCATATCTTTATTATAATCCTATAATAAATATCATCCACTACTATTGGCCTGTTATCCTTTGAACTAGAAAAGAATGTAGCATTGACAACTAAGCTAACCTCACTATTCTATTGTACTATTGAGTTATCACTGTCTTTTGTGTAAAAGCAATAATCATGGATGGCATATCTAGCATATTTTATTACTCCTGGTCATGGTCCCATCGCCATCTAGCCTAAGGATTCGGATATACCACTGCATGCTACTTCTCATCGATCTTAAATTTGTGTATACACATATTAAGTAGGATATATGATTGTTACAATTAAGTAATATTCTATATATATATATATATAGAATATAATTTATTAATTAAGTGTGAATTCTTTCATTTTACCTTGTTACAGAGCCAAGTATTGAAAGTGTGACAATGCTCAAATTGTAGCCACTTCTGTTTCATTATGTAACTTGGATTCTTTGCCTTCAGGATATCCATATGCTTATTGAACACACATACAAATTGTGATGGAGTGATCAAAGAAAACATAACTATCAATAATTAATTTTTACCGAAATACATGATCAATTTACTTAATGTATGGTTGGAGTTCATTAACATTTCACAATATATAAAGATGCTCCTAGTCCCATTCTTTATAGTCAACGGTTGATACACAAACACTCTATAAAGGTTCGCCAACCTTGGGATCATGAAATGCAACTGATTATTTCTTTCTTGGGATTCTAATCACATCCACTCTTGATAAGTACTTTGTGCAAAACTCCACTACTTCCTCTACAATATAACATTTGGCTATACACTCATCTGACCGATTGTGAATATGTACATACCCTTTTAAAATTTCCATGTACCTCTCAAATGGCTACATCCATCACAAGTAAACTAGCTCATAGAGTCTGACCTCAACAATGAGGTGCACTGTTAAGTGTACCATGATTTTAAAGGATGGTGGGAAGATTGTCTCAAGCTCACATAAAGTTGTCATTAAATGTCCTTGAATTTCTTGTAATTTTGAAACATCTACCACCTTCTTACACAAAGCATTAAAGAAGTAGCAGAATTTTGTAATAGCTATGCTAACTTTGTCCGGTAACACTGAACGTAATGCTACAGGTAGGAGTTGTTACATCAATACATATCAATCGTGGGACTTCATCCCCAACACATGAACAAGGAAATCAAATTATTTTTTTATTACATCAAATGTTACATATTATTAGATCGTATTAATACAATATCAAGAACAAAGAGCGAATATGCTTTGTTTCTTCAAAATCTGGCCTCCTCGTATTCAATTAACACCACTCTATTGGGAGAGAGAGTGTAAAGCTTTAAGCTGCAATATTTCCTTGGCCAACTTGACTATATGACCACGACTCTTCATCAAACTCTAATTTTGGATGAGAACCACAAATCATAATGTTCTCCCTTTCTCCAATAGTGAGGGTTAGAGATAGAAGCAGTTGTCATTTGTAATCAAATCAAGATGATCTAACACACTTCTTAACCCCATCATCTATAGTGAGAAAACCCACTTGATCTACAAAATGAAAATAGAGAGAGTTCGTAACAAGAAAGAAATGCATGATAAAAAGAGGTTATGGTTTACTTATAGTGTTTTTTATGCCACAAACAATCAAAATATCCAAAATGGAAAGAAAAAAGGGAAACAGAGAGAGGCACAAGGACCAGAGGAGGACACCATCATGCCACCCATGAGAAGAAGAACATGAATAGGGGATATATGAAAAAATGAGATGACTTTGACATTTATAGATGAATAAAGACTTTTGGAGTTGTTTAGTCTTAAATGACTTTAAAAGTATAACTTTTTGAAGTCATTTGAATTGAACGATTTCAAAAGTATGCACATAAGTTTGTTGTGAAGAGGATTTTATGCAGGAAAGGACCTTTAAAGTCATTTGATTCAAACGACTTTAAAAGTCATTTCCCTCGTAAAATCCTCTTCTAACGAAACTTATGTGTATACTTTTGAAGTCGTTTGACTCAAATGATGTTAAAAGGTTGTACTTTTAAAGTCGTTTAGGACTAAACAATTAAACGACTTTAAAAGTCAATCACTTTTAAAATTGTTTAGATATAAATGACCTTAAAAATGCATACTTTAGTAGTCGTTTGAGTCAAACGACTTTAAAAGTCCTTTCCTACAAAAAAAAATTCCTCTTCGTGCCAGACTAAAGAAGTCATTTTTTATTAAACGACTTCTTTAGTCTATACTTTTAAAGTCATTTTTTTTTTCTAAATGACTTGTAAAATATTTATGAAGTCGATAATCAATATAACAACTTTATACCAACTTTAAAAGCCTAGTGTATAGTAGTATACAAATAAGAACACAATGATATTAGAACAATGAGATAAAAAAAAGCCAAATAATGCATTTAAAGAGACAGGTGGCAAACAAACCAATAACAAGATTAACCTCAAGCATTGCCAAGGGAATGAAGATACTTTATGTTCATTCAAATAATTTAATTGTAGGTGATCCATTAGATGGGGTAAGAACAAGAATCAATTTAAAGAATGCATATCAATTTGCTACTTTCATGTCTTAAATTAAACCTAAGGACTTGTTCTTATGCATAATTAGATGCATATTGGGTCATGGCAATGATTTGGTCATTGTTAAGAAGAGCGTTTACTTTCTCTTTGTGGGGGGGGGGGGGGGGGCACATGAATAAACATTCTGATAGGGCAAACACTCACATAGTTACGTCCACTAGGTGCCCTTTGGTGTATGTTTTAAATCACTTGCAAGTGCACGATTCAATGTAATAATTTACACAAGAGAGGTCGATCCTACAAGGAATCCCATGGTTTTATATATTGACTGTATCTTGCTTAATAAAATCACTTATCCTAGCCAAAAGAGATGGTTTTTAATCTAATCTAAAATAACATGAAAATTAAAACATGCATGAAAATAGAAACTTTCTAAGTATAGAACTTTCTTAAATTAAATTTTCCTAAAACTAAACCTAGAAACTAGCTAAACTATTCTGAAGATGAAGCAACTTTAAGCAATGAAACCTAAAACTAACATAGTGTGCAATTAAACTTACCAATGAAGGGCAACCTCTAAATATGGACTAACAATACAATTAAAACTTAAGAGGAGTGTGCATGATGCATGTATGGTGCTTATGGGGATAAGAGAGAAAGAATGCATGAAACAACCTAAAATGGCATGCATGAATCCTAAGACTATCGCTCATGGAGTTATCAATATGTTCATGCATGAAATCTAAACAATAAACATTGGATCCAACAAACTTAAAATCATTAGAGACAACTTGGGACATTTCGCACAAAACATGTACCCTTATGTTGAATAAAAATCTTACAAAAAGAGGTGCATGTACATTGAAATAAGAATCAAACAAACAAAGAAAAAGAGGAACTCAAATAAGGAAAGAATGCATTAAATAAAGGAGTTAAACCAAAGAAATGGAGAAGAGAACAAGAGCAATGAACTAATTAAACTAGAAATTAAAAGTGCAATGACCAAAGAACATAAATAAGAGGGAGGTGTGGAGTCTTGGAAGAAAGCAGCCAAGAAGGAGGAATATGTTGCAAAACCTAAAGGAGCTTCAAGGTGGTTGCCACTTGGAGAGGGTGGAAGGGGGGACTCACCACAAGCAAGGGGGGTGGTTGGGGTGGTGGTCGACGCAAGCAGGGGGCGGGGGTGGTGTGTGGTGTTCACCTTGCGTGGTGGTCGTTGCAAGCAGGGGGTGCTTCGAGTGGTGGTCACCTTAGGCAGGGGGTGCTACAGGTGGTGGTCACCACAGCTAGGGAGGGGATGGTAGGGGAGGTGAAGAGAGTGTTGAGGGAGTTGTAGGAGGTAAGGGGAGGGGTGATGTACCTTAATTAACTAGCATGCAGTTTATGGTGGGGCGTGGCACAGTCAATTGACGGAGAGACTAGAAAGGGAACAACTGTAGATTACAAAGATTGAAAAGTAAATGGTGGGATGAAAAAATTCGATCCTATATACATTGGACTTTTAAAGTTGGTTTTTTCAAACGACTTTAAATATGACATTTTATAAAGTTATTTGAAAAAAAATGAATTTTCAAATATCTTTAATTATATATACATAATATCACATATATAATATTCATCTCAACACCCCTGCAGTTACTTTTTTCAAGTTTTTACATTTCAAGCATGGACAACGCATGCGATTACAATCACTACCTACCCTAAGTGCGAACTCTGTGAACTTTTCTATTCCCTTCTCATATTCTTTTGATATTGTTGTAGTAGTCATCCAAGTATATCAATCCATTATCTCAAAAAAATCTAGTGATTGCATGTGTTGTGGTGTTCACCTTGGGTGGTGGTCATTGCAAGCAGGGGGTGCTTTGAGTGGTGGTCACCTCAGGCAAGGGGTGCTACAGGTGGTGGTCACCACAGCTAGGTAGGGGGTGGTAGGGGAGGTGAAGAGAGTGTTGAGGGAGTTGTAGGAGGTAAGGGGAGGGGTGATGTACCTTAATTAACTAGCATGAAGTTTATGGTGGGGCGTGGCACAGTCAATTGACGGAGAGACTAGAAAGGGAACAACTGTAGATTACAAAGATTGAAAAGTAAATGGTGGGATGAAAAAATTCGATCCTATATACATTGGACTTTTAAAGTTGGTTTTTTCAAACGACTTTAAATATGACATTTTATAAAGTTATTTGAAAAAAAATGAATTTTCAAATATCTTTAATTATATATACATAATATCACATATATAATATTCATCTCAACACCCCTGCAGTTACTTTTTTCAAGTTTTTATATTTCAAGCATGGACAACGCATGCGATTACAATCACTACCTATCCTAAGTGCAAACTCTGTGAACTTTTCTATTCCCTTCTCATATTCTTTTGATATTGTTGTAGTAGTCATCTAAGTATATCAATCTATTATCTCAAAAAAATGCAGTGATTGCATGTGTTGTGGTTACTTTTCTGAAGAATTTTCAAGATAAATATGGATGGATAATGATGAATTTAGATGTTTTGTACACAAATGTAGAAGTGAATGTAAATGAATGTGGATGTTGTAGTGAATGCATGTGTTGTGGTTTCTTTTATGGAGTATTTTCAAGATAGATGTGGATGAATAATGATGAATTTGAATGTTTTGTACTCAATATAGAAGTGAATGCATGTTTGTTTTTCATGTATATAAAGATTGTAAGAAATGTGTTTATTGAATGCAACATGTAGTGATATTGATTGTCTACAAGAGGTGTTATATATGTAAATAGGTGATAATGATCAAAATGTGAAAAATGGAAAAAGAAAAGAAAAGAAGAAGACAATTTTGAAGTCATTTATCCTAAACAGCATCAAAAGTGCCTATTTTTGAAATCGTTTATGATGGAACATTTGAAGTCATTCGTAGTCAGTTTTTTTCAAACGACTTTAAAAACTAATACATTTTTTACTTTAAATATATTTTACTTTAGTACTTGATAATATCTTACATTAAAACACAATGAAACTAATTTTATTTTTATTTTTATAGTTGACATTGATTCATGCATTCTTTGCACACACACACACACACACACACACACACACACACACACACACACACACACACACACACACACATAAGAACAAGGAAATCAAAGTATTTTTTGGCACTCTTCATTTATCATCCTTTTGTTACATATATCGAATGCTACACATTATTAGAGCTTATCAATACAAGATCATGATCAAAGAGCTAATATGAATGATTTCATCAAAATCTAGCCTCCTAAGTATTCAACTAACACCACTCTAGGGGAGAGAGAGGATAAAGCTTTAAGCTACAACTTCCTCAGCCAACATGATGGTACCATTTCTCTTCATCAAACCCCAATTTTGGATGAGAACTACAAATCCTAATGTTCTTCTTTTCTCCAATAGTAAGGTTTAGAAAAAAAAGAAGAAGCATTTGTTGTTTGAAATGAAATCATATGAACTTTCTTACTTCTTAACCCCATCATCTGTGGTGACAATACCCACTTAAACTATAGAATGCAAATAGAGAGAGTCGATAACATAAAAGTCATGTGTGATAAAAAGAGGTTTTGGTATACTTAAATTGTTTTTCATGCCACAAACAATTAAAATATCCAAAATGGTAAGCAAGAAAGGAAACAGGATAGAGAGAGACACAAGGACTTGAGGAGGAAGCCATCATACTACTCGTAAGATGAAGAACATGAACAAGGTATACCATAAAAAATGAGATGACTTCAGCCTTTTATAGAAGGACTCTTGAAGTCATTTTTTGAAAGTGACTTTAAAATTTGCAACTTTTGAAGTTATTTTTTGGAAAATGACTTTAAAATTCCTTAAACTCATTTTTTTATGACACTTAATAAATACAAGAATATGCAAAAGACCCAGGTACAATGCAAAAATTCTTCAAACGTGCATATATATAATATATGAGACACACAAAAGAGATACTAACCAAGACTCAAAAATCGATATTGACTGAGAATATATAAATGTAATTGCAATTCACAGTTAGGATTTGGTTGAGGATACTGACAACAAAAACTAACCTATATATATGAGCTTCAGTTTATGTATAGATGAAGATAGTAAAAAAAGATAAACCGAAAGTCGATAAAAAATTTATTAAAATAAAGTATTACTTTTAAAGTTGTTTGCTAAAAATGACTTAAAAAGTCTCATTTGACTAAAAATTACTTCAAAAGAATGGAGTTTTAAAGTCATTTTCAGTCAAAGGCTTTGACTTTTAAAGTTGTTTGATTCAAATGACTTTAAAAGTGGTTTTTTTTTCTAAATAACTTTAAAAGACTACACTGTTAAAGTCATTTGATGTAAACAACTTTTAAAATTTTTAATTTTAAAGTCATTTTTTTCTAAATGACTTTAAAATACTACACTTTTAAAGTCATTTAGGAAAAAAAATACTTTAAAAATCCTTTTCAGCATAAAACATCCTCTTCACACCAAACTAAAGAAGTCATTTTTCTATTAAAAGACTTCTTAAGTGTGATTTTTAAAGTCATTTTTTCTAAACAACTTGAATAGCATTTACGAACTTGGTTGTTGAAATAAAGACTTCTTTCTACCAACTTTAAAAGCCTCTCATGTAGTAGGACTCAAGAAATAAGTATGCAACTGTTGCTTTCTTAAACCGCATAAGCATTTGTGAAATGCATGCTCAGCATGTGCATCATATACATGGAACTTTTTCTTCTTTTTTCCCCTTTGTCTCATTATCAGATGCTAGAGTCTCAAAGTTAGAAGAACTCACATAATATAAGAGTGTCATAGTTAGAAGAACTTATATAATATAAGATCTCTCCATCTAACCTTTGAACTACACCTTTTGACTTCTTTAAAGCAGAAGTCTTTCATCTCGTCTTAGATGGTGTTGGGATATCTTTTGGCTCATCCAAAACATTTTTTTTTCTTCTTTCAGCTCTTTACGTAATGCCCCTAGCTTTTTGAAACACAATCTTAACTACTTGGGTGTTGTCCATTTCTAAACTAAACTCACATCTAAGTCATTTTGCATCTTGTTTAGTCTAAAAATTATTCCCAAGATTTTGTGAATCACAATCCAATTATAAATTTACAGTGCAATAATTAATGTGCAACACTTATTGCTTGAATACATCCATAATCAACGAAATATAGATAAGAAATATAAATTCCAAACGGCTTAGCATCTTACTTTTTAGTTAAGCTTTTGATCTCTATGGTTCCTTAGTCCTCATCCCTAAGCTTTTCTAGCTGATTTGTAGTATTGTTGATTGCTTGAGTATAAGGGGTATACTTAGTATATAGGATTAAAACTACAAACTTGAAAACTATGGCATTACAACATATAAGTAAACTCAGATTCTTTGAAAATATATTTTTAGTGCAAGAAAATGATATGATTAACTTTTTGTTAGCCAATCCATGCAAAGCATCAAAACACTCTCTTAGAATGCACAAGCATTCATGGATATCTCTGTCTATAGAGGATAAATATAATGACTTGATAATTCAAGTAAAATTAGGATGCATCAAAATAATCAAAATAGTGATATCAAAATATCAATCCAAGCACTCTCTCATGTTCATAGAGTTTCAACTCTTATTGGCAATGTTTGCCAGTTTGGTTAGGAGTATTCATCTAGCAACCACAATTTAGGTTCATCTTTTGAACCATCATCCTACTCCTTAGGAGCATCAAGATAAAATCTCTTGGTATCTAAACTATGCTCACAAATAGCCTAGCTGAACCTTGTGCCCCTCAATACTCGAGAGGGACTTCCACCACATCCATCACGAGGCCTACATATATTCATCAAAAGTGGGCCATGACCATCATAGTAGAAAATGTGCAACTCTTTGGGGGTGGGTACTTACCACCTCTTATGATTGGAGACAAATGGACCAATCTATACTAATCTCCTAAAATAGCTACCATCAGGCTCATATACCTATCTAAATATAAAATACTGGGTATCACTATACCCTCATATGTTTTGCAAAACTCTTAGGCAAAACTTATCATGCAATTTTCATAACATACAATTGTACAATAGTTCTTTTTCAAGTAAAATTAAACATCAACGAACCGTTCTAAAAACTTATTTGAAAATGTTAAAATCAAAGCACAATTTCATGTGAAAATTGTAGTTAATTAACATCAATTCATAGTTCATATTTTGCTATTTTTCAAGCCCCTCACTAGTATCATGTACATAATCCATCTCATTCTCATCGATTACATCAATTGATGGGTTATTTTAGTAATACAAGAGTAATCTATATCACCTAGGTTGTCTTCATTATAAAAGCCCCTTTAGGAAGTTGATAAAGCAATTGACTGTTTTGTATTATGACGGTCTTGTTATAAAATACATGTTTTGTTTGAGATGTTAAAATAAATTGATCAATTTTGTCACGACCCGGGTTTTTATATGATGCAATTTTGATAAAAAGGTGAGATCTCTTGTTTTATAAATATGAGATGCATGAAAATCTTTCTCATTTGGAAAACAACCTTTCATAAAAACCCCGAGTGTTCAAACACATTCTCAATTTATTTAGCCATGGCAAAGTTTAAATCAATATTATTCCCAAGAAAGTGTTAGTCATAGCCCCAGCTATTAGAGAGTACCTACAATCAAGTAACATTGAAAGATAAGATAGGGGTTTACTTACTTGTACTTAGCCTGTGTCTCCTAGTACAAACGTTCCTTGCCCTTAAGTATTTATTTTGTATCTGAAAAATGTTGAGGATTAGGTGAGTATATAATATACTCAGTAGGAGCCTATCACTACTAGTTTTATAAATGCATGAGATGTTTTAAAATCATATGCTCATTCAAAATATGCGTATGTTTGAATACTTGAGTTCAATATCAGTATAAGAATCCATAATCAACTAAAATACTCATGACTTAAAAGATCACATAATCCAAAATTGAAAGTATCATATATATATATATATATATATGATGACATCATGATATGCAATAGATGCGTCATGGAGTCCAACTCATGGATCTCTAGTATGGTATGGTCGACCAACCTCATATCATGCTATATGAAATGCACATAACTTATCAAACCATAGGGTCCACTATGCCTACGACCTCCTCGCCGTGTGGTCCCCGGGTACCTGAGGACACTATATCATAGCCTCCACGGGGCCTATGACACGTCGACCCAGTGCCGTGACACCAGTGGTAGCCCCCTGTACCACATGCAGTTGACGTAGGGACTTGCCTCTTTTTGGGCATGGTACCCATCCACCTATTAGTGGTAAAGGCCGGATGGCCAACCCAGACCTCTCGGCATAGCACCCACGGGCTTACTTGCCCAAATCACATAAGATTAAAGAAGTCAAAACCTCTTGTTAAAACTTGTCCTCTTTGGGTCCCTCACAACTGTCTGGCCCTCGGCACTCCAGCGTCTTTTGGCAACCCTCAAGGACATGCAATCTTTGCAAGTACTTAAATAATGTAATGTATGCACTTGTTTGCAAAACATATATGTGCATAATGTATATGCAATCTTTTCAAAACATGGCTATGTACAAATCATTTATCATGCATGCTGACTTAAGTCATGCAAATCAAGTCATATATTTAAAACATATGTTCCCAAAATAATAATAGCTCTTTTAAAAGAATCTAATAGTGATAGAGCACCTACCTGACTAGGTCGCGTTAACCCTTTTGTCCTAGAACGCTCCTGAACATGGTTTGGGGACTCAAGGTTAGTTTAACCTATCTTTTATGGGTTTAGAGCAGTTGGGTTTTATTACTTAAGCATTAGGGGTCTATCCTTATGCCTATGGGTGTCCTAAGGTCCTAATTCGGCCTTGGTATCCTCAGTTTTCCAAAGTTCTAGTGGCCACGCACCACCATCCTATTCTAAGGGTCATGCCCTCCTTTGATTGGGCCTTGATCAGGGATTTTATGGTTTGAATGTGTCCGCGTCGTCGACATGGACACAACGCCTTTTGCGGTGCCTCAATCGAAGCTCTAGATCTCAAGTTATAAGCGTTTTAGTATTGTATGTACACAAGACCCTTAAGAATTAAAATACGGAATGCTAGGGCGTTGCGCGTCAGTGTCATGCGCCCTTGTTTTCTTAACAAACCAAAAGTCGACGCACGCTAGCGCGCTGGGCGTCTGCGGCGTGCGCCTCAGCGGGCGCGTCTGCAGATGAGTGGTACGCTCTGCCCGTTTGGTTTTTCAAACAGAGGTTGACGCAGGTCAATGTGGGACATTCCTATTGGATCGTCCCGCTCGTTAGAGACCTGGGTCGTCCTCAGGTCACCCTGGTTCGACCCTGTCGAACCAGTGCGGCCCTGGGGACGTCCCAGGGTCCTTGGTGGCTCTCTCAGGCTCCGTTTTGCATGGTTTTTCATGCAAAAACTTAGGGGAATTGACCTTGGAACTATGGGGGAGATGGGTTTTGAGTGATCTCGGACGTACCTGGCTCGTTGCTGGGTTTTTCTCCTCATTTTTCCCTCTAGGTCACTGCTTCACGACTGGTTTTCTCCAAGGTTTTGGGCTGCCATTAGAGGCACCCAAGAGCTCTATTTATAGAGCTAAGAGAGGGTTCTGGAGGGGGCTCTCACCGCCTTTGAATGGCGGTGGAGAAACCTCCAGAATGGCGGTGATTTCTCCTCAAATCATCGCCGTTCTAGAACCCTCTAGAGGTTGAAGACGACGGGGTGCCCGTATCAAAACGGGCACTTGTGTTTTTCAGGTTAAGTCGTTTTTGTGAAATTTACAGTTTTCCCCTGAACTTCAAAGGGCCATATCTTGCTCATTTTAACTCCGTTTTGGGTGATTTTGGTCTCGTTGGATTCATTTTTTTTAGAAGCATCTAATGGAATCACTTTTAGGATCAAATTCATGGGTTTAGTCAAGGAAACTAGTGAAATGACCAAAATGCCCTTATCTTTAAAACTGAACTTTTCATTGCTAAACTTGGAATTTCAATATTACAAAATTGAAGTCATTACAATTTTTATAACTGATCTTATTTAGGTCAACTAATGTCAATCCAAGGGTATCAATTTTTATGCTATCTTTATTGTGTTTCACCCTATCACACTTAAACACAACTATATGTGACGCCTATATCTCTCATATAACTTCGTAGTAAGTATCATTCATGATAATTATGTTGTTGCCTTTTGAACTAGAATAGAAAGTAGCATTGGCAACTAAGATGACCCTACTATTCTGCTGCTCTGTTGAGTTATTACGGTCTTTTGTGTGAAAGCAATAACCATTGATGGCCCATCTAGCATACTTCATTACATATGCTTGAGATTCCATAGAGATCCAACAGAAGGATTCATATATACTATGACCTGAAGCATCTCACTAATCTTAAATCTCTTTATATTGAGCAGGATGATTATTACAATCTAATAATTTAGTACATGTATGTATATACAATAAGTAAATGAGGAGTTAGTTCATTTTACTTTTTGATAAAGCCAAGTAGTGAAGGTTCGATAGTGCTCATGTTGTAGCTACTTTTATTATTTTGCATCTCTTGGGTACCTTGCTTTTAGAAAATCCTTGTGCTCCTTACAATGAAGAGATGTAAAGTTACGTACCCTTTACACATAAAAATAGAGGAAAATGTGAAAGCAATATGAGAGAAAGAGAGAGATCAACTTACTCAATGTATGATTGAACTTCATCACATTATTTTCGTAAAAAATAAAGGTGTTCCTAGTCTTGTTCTTTATATTGAATGATCAATACACGACCACTCGAGAGAAATCCACCAACTTTTGGATCAAATTCGCATGATCATTTCTTTTTTGATAGAATTCTAATCACATGTACGCCTAATAAATATTCTATGCAAAACTCTCCCTTTCTTCTGCAATATAATATTCAGATGATACATCTCTTTGGCCAATTGTGATTCATACATATCCTTTTAATGCTTTCATGTACTTGTTAAATGGGGACATCCATTGCAAATAAAAGGGGAAATAGAGTTTAATCTCATCCATGAGGTACACTATTAAGTGTACCATAATATCAAACAAGGATGGTAGAAATATTTCTTAAGTTCACATAAGGTTATCATTGGATGGTCTTGTATTTCTTATAATTTTGAAAAATGCACTACCTTCTTGTACAAAGCATTGAAGAAGCAATATAAATTTATAATAGATCCTCTAACTTTATCTGATAGCACTGGATGTATTGTTATAAGTAGGAGTTGTTGTATCAGGGTATAATAATCGTACGACTTCATACCTACCAGTTTTAGCTCTTTCATAAAGACAATATTTCTAAAGTTTGAAGGCAGTCTTTAGATATTTTGATCTCCAACAAGGTTTTATATACTATTCTTCTCTCATCAATGTCTATCTCATAATTTACTTTAGGCTGGTATGTTCCTTAGTTGCCCCTATCCTATAGATACAATCTTTTCTTTAGACCCATCTTCTTAAGATTCATTCGACCTACAAGTTTATTTTTCTCAGCATGTCAAGTAAGGTACCAATTAAGCTCTCACAAATATTTTTCTCAATGTGCATGACATCAAGCTCATGTTGCACATACATGGATTTTTACTACTCAAGTTCAAAGAATATTGACTTCTTCTTCCAATAACTTGTATATATAAAGGGTCTTTAACTCTAACTCTAACTCTAAGTGAGCCCAGAACTTTTAAGATAACCTAGATGGGTGATGCGCCCAAATTCTAATCCATTGGATGATTTATTATCTATTTTACAACTAAAAGTAGTAGTTGATTATCCAATGGATGAAAGTTTTGTAGCATGGTCCATCTAAGTTGTATGCAACATCGTCAAGGATTCTAATCTTAAGAAGTATGCGCCACGGTCGATAGCATTGGGAAAATAGATAAGTGGATTAAATTCGAACTGAAATACCTGGATATATATTTTAGTTTTTTTCTTTGCACGGTTAATGGATCAAAAACCTCAATCTGAATGTGATGCGATTGCATGCCGTATATTTATGAATTATTTGTCCATCTCACGTAAGTTATGGAGAATTGTAGAAAGTAGAAACTTAAGTTATCATGTCAAGATTCGCTCTTTCTACAATCAATGGCCTAAACTAGAGCCACACTGCAGTTCAGTTACTGAGTTGTGGAAGGATTGGCTTTTCTTGAACATCTTGTGTTGTTTTCCCATTTGCTTTCCTTCGCTCTTTGCTCTTCCAACGGTACAAATAATCTGCTGTTGGAATCGAAACAAATGGAGCGGATATGGAATGTCATGATATTCTTACTGCTATTCAAATTCGTATATGAACCGATGGAGATCATTGGAATAAATAATTGTTGGCAGCGCTGTCTCTGGAAATATTTCCACAGAAAATGGCCATCTTCCCTCTTTTCGGCCGCTCCTAAATTTACATTTCTAGACTCGTCCGGGTCAATATCAAAACGGTAGGAGAAAAAAGAGAGACCGCTTGCTTTCTCCCTCTAGTCGCCGATGTGGCAAGTAAGAGTGGAAGGCCCTTAGCTAAATTAGTGGGACCCATACGCGATATCATCATTCCACGTGGCAAGCCTAGCCTAACCGGAATATTACTGTCGTAGAACCTAATCCTCCCCATTTCTGTCTAACGTGCAAGGAAGAAACCTTTTTGCTTCTAAACTCCATTGTTTCTGCGATTATCTATGTATACAGTTCGATGGATTATATTGGGCATTAATAGTAAGGGGTGCTAATATCAACATAGAGGGCTAGAGAGACAACACAGACTCGCTTTTGTTCTCATTTCTTTCTATACAGAGGCAGCAAATTACATTTCTCTCTGCTGCAACACCCGTACAACCAAAAAGAAGAAGAAAACCAGAATCCAACCCCGAGTAAACATTAGAAAAAGCCATTAGTGTATGCAAAATAGAGAAGGAAGAAGCAGAGGAGAAAAACCTACTCCTCTTCTTCCTTCCTTGCTTTCTATCTATCTACCTATCTAAACCTGGAGTCTTTTTCATCTATCTGAGAATGCTTCTTTTTCTTCTCCTTCAAAGCCAAAGTGCTCCAGCTTCTTTGAGAAGTGGAACCAGAGTTCCGTTGATGTGAGAAGCCATGACTCGATCCATTGCTCCGACGAGTTTCCCTCCGATGAAAACCACAGGAACAGCCGACGAGCTACCCAGTAGCCTCATAAGCGCTTTCTCCATCTCTTTCCCTCGTGGATCCTCATCGAGCTCGTAGACCGTCGGATTAACACCCATACCGCAGAAGAGGCGTTTGATGGCGTGACACATGCAGCAACTGCTGATACTGAAAATCACCACCGCATTTTCGGAAGCGAGTCGTTCAACTTGCTCCAGCGGGTCTCCCATGCTTCTCGACGGCATGTATGATCCCCATGATTCAGTCTGGAAATGCATCGTCGAATTGTTAGAGAGAGCGAGAGAGAGATTGAATTGTTAAAGAGAGCGAGGAGCGAGGAATGAGTTGAGGCCATATTTATAGGGCGAGGGTGCGGAAGCTGACTAATTTAATATTACTTTGGGCAATGGCAGGTTCGTAATTTGGGGGGTGTTGGTTTACGGTCGTCAGCGCATGCAGAGAGAGAGGGAGGAAGAGTATGTACACGTAATCCATCTTTTGTGCCCTTTTTACCCTTTTTTATTCTTTTCTAATAAAAGATTTTTGGAAAAAAATAATGAGGGAAGCGAGAGACAGGTGACAGGCTTTATCGGGAGGGAGTGTTGGTTAATAGACGGCTCTTCCCGTCCTTGTTGTCGGGTGAGCCTGAAAAGGTAAAACTTCTCTTGCCTACTTGGTTGACGTGAACCCACGCGCATGTTAGAACCTCCCCCCTTCTTTCCTCCTAGGAATTCAATTCCTCGCTCCAGAAAACTTCTCTTCGGTTCGTGAAATTTGTTGCCGCCTCCTGTGCATTTTTTAGAATGGTGGATGTAAAGCCGTCCCAAAGGTGAAAATTGATTGTCCATCCAATAGTGTTGACTATTCATCTTGACCATTCATCTAGCGGACACATGATCGTCTGCAGCACCTGTTTATATTTCGTGATGTTCTGGACCCACTCAGTAAACCAAAGGACCTCAGCAGACATGTATTATTACCTAGGCTAAGATCACTAGTGAGGACTGTCTACTGAAATTGCGTACATGAAAGGCCCAGATCTAGCATAAAGTTGGTTGAGCAGATAAATGCACATGATCCTCCTGTTTGCATTTTCAGTTGTTGAATGGGGACGGTAAAAGAATTATTGCCCAAGGTCCGTAGTCAAAGTAAAATTCGTACCATGCATTAGATTGGATGGTACAATTCATGGGCTGTCGGAGATTGCTCATAGGGCCTATTGAACCGGTCCGGAGCAAATTAATGTGGCCATACCATGAAATGCCCCGCACAGCATTTCCACTAATCTGATGTTCATAGCGGGGAAGATTTCAACAGGCAAAGGCCGCCTGCATAGTTGCAGGATAAATTGTTATTGAAGGAAAGTTGTTGTAGAACGCGGGCCCTCACATTTATGTAATGGCTCCATGCATGGTTGATCCAAGCCGTTCACAGCTTTCTCCGACGTTTGATATTTAGTCTGAAATTCCACGCCTAACGGACATCAGCTCGAGTCCCGTTTGATTTTGATCTTATCTTTTAGGTAATGAGGCATGGGGGATCAAGTGGCTAGGATTGCCCCATTCATGTGATCAACAACAATGTCAGAATCAGGATCTGATCACCTGCATGTGGCAGATGTAGGGAACGACTATTTTCTACGTGGTAAGTTGCACCCGTTTTGCGTGAAAGGAGCCTACCCTTGGTTGATCTAACCCGAGCGACAGGATCTTGTTTCTAGGAAATTTTATATCAGTCGCTTTCCATTTGTATCTTGTTGCAAGTTCGAATTGGGTATTTCTCCCACCGTGGATCTTCTAGACCAAAATTCTTGATGATTTGATAATTTGACTCCCAAAAAACTGTATTTTTGTTAGTAAATGTGGACCCTTTATAGAGAGTGTCACCGTTCGGCCCAGCACTTAATGTACGTTTTTCAAGATGTTAGAGTCATTCAACCCGCACGATTTTTAAATTAACAAACATGCAAAGCAGGAGAGATCAGATGAAAGGCGCGGATCAACCAAACGTCAGGCCCACATTGTACTCTTAGCTATCTAAAGGAAGAATAAAAACGGTCATTGTTTTTTTAGGCAAAAGGGTTCCTCTCTCTCTCTCTCTCTCTCTCTCTCTCTCTCTCTCTCTCTCTCTCTCTCTCTCTCTCTCTCTCTCTATATATATATATATATATTAAATTAGTTATGCTAGATTTGTTCTTTTGATGATATAAAAGAAAGAATATTACGAAAGGGTTGAAGAATGTCGGTACGCGTATAAGACTTTGAGGAATGCTTGGCCACTTTCATTGAAGCACCCTCTTTTTTTTTAAACGAAGGAACCCACTTTTAATCATTGAACTAGCCTATCTGATTTATCTACTCACAATGGTTGCATGAGCTTAGTATTCTAAAAACTGTACTTTGATACTTAGATTAAGATCTTTGTTTACGTAAAGCATCCAAGTGTCCATTTCTTTTAATAAAAAGTTGCAATTTTCATATGCTAGAATTATCATATCTGCTTGGTGTTTGTAAGAGTAGATATAGAAGGCCACTAAATCATCTATTCTACCATCAGTACTACTACTCAACCTTCAAGGATCCTTTACACTTGAGTCTTGGCCTTCTATTGTAATGATGCAAGAAGGAGCATTCATGTGCTAGGTCATAGGTTCAAGTTGCTTTTTTTCTTTTTCTTTTTTGAATTGGTAACTAACACACTCAATGGGTGCTTTATATTTACACTCTTTCCATTGGGCTATGCTGACTTATGTGCAATTCAAGTTGCTCGTTGGTTTAGGGATATAAAATAATCCACTTGCCTACAATAAATAAATAAATAAATAAAAAGAGTATCATTTAAATGCCCGCTTTGAAGATTTGCTTTATGCACACTTTCTTCAATAAATTAGAAATTACTATTATATTGAATAACAAAATTAGATTTTCATTTTTGAAACATTAGAATGCTAACTTCTTAAGTAGATCATAAGTTCGAGGTGGTGCATAACGTCCCTTTAGGAGATGTAGTGTGCTTGCACGTTGAGAATGGTCTCCCCAAGATATGTTTTGACAAGAGTATGTGTTGAAAGCAAGTGTAACCCAAGGATATGTATGGAAAGCTCATATCCAATTGATTGTGTGAGGTACCAGTTCAAAAAATATAAAATAAAAATTAGAACGCTAACCATGTCTCATAAAAGAGGTTTTGGGCTTAGGACCTTGTGGGTTCAAATCCATTCACACATCCCAATTTTACAAAATGAAGCCCTTGTTTGATCCACCATTTATCTGATTTCTCTGATTGGGCATATCTATATATTTGCCCATAATTAAATCAGATTGTGCAAACATTCTGTTATGAGATGGGTTTTCAAAGCGTGAGTACGCATGCATCCCATTAGGATGGTCATAGTGTTTATATGAGTGAGTGGGTATTAATTTATCTAAAGTTGTGAATATTCTAAAAGGAAAATTTCAAGCCCATAATTCTAGTATCTTAAGAGAATGTATTTTGGGCATAAGATGACAGATGGCTAGACACTTTGTTTAAGCAACCATTTACATTCAATGACAAAAATTACAAATTTTTTGGGAGCTGATCCCTTCGATACTAATGCCACACCCTCTTTTGAGGTTTTGTGGTCAAGTACATGTAGGGTTCACTTTTTTTCAGTAATTAGACCATTCATCTTAAGTATCTTACTATAGATAGGTTGTATCCAAAAAATCTCATATTTTAAACAATCTCAACATTGATTTTAGAACTAAAAAATGCAATGATACAATTATCCAATGCATGTGATTTTTGGGTCAAACCATCTACTACAAAATAACTAAAATAAATGGTTTGATCATTCAAAAATGTAGATTCTACATGTACATTTACTACAAGACTCCGAAAGAAGGTGTAGCATTAGTACAGAAAGGATGTGGGAATATTAGCCTCTTTTTTTTATGCTACAAATGGAGTGCCTTGCACTAACTTACGACAATGGGATGCAAATTAGTGCATTATATTTATTTTTTAAAAGTATAATTTTCATCCAAAACCCCAGCAAGCTTGACTTGGTACAAGTGAAGTGTATGTGATAGTCAAATCCTACGATACTCAAATATTAGAAGAGAATTTTTATGCATTTCAAATATGAACTTGATCGTCAAATGTTGATTATGATGATGGGACTCACCATCAAAATGTGGTAAAGATGTGCTATGGAGTTCTTCGTTTTTAGGCTTTAGAATACACGAGGCGTGCAGTAAATTCAACTGAATCTGAATTTATTTAGAAAAGGCTAAATTTATTTTACACAGGGAGAACAACCCTCCCCATGGCCCTGCATTAGATCGAGCTGATCATATAGAACCAAGATGGGCACAGTAAAAATTCCTAGTCTAATTGAGAAGGGTGGACAGGGCCTCGAATCCTAAGTGACTCAAGTTACACCACTTCCCTTGCTGAGGAGTGTTAGATCATTGGCAGCTCTTACGACATGCTTAAAGGAGACATCAGACTCCCCTATTAAAAGCTTGATTTTGTCAATTATGTGTCAAAATATATATGGTGGAGAACCTTCTTGCCTCATGCGTGAGATTACGTTAAATGAGTCCCTTCAATTATCAATGGTGCTAGAGGATGATTCTTCCAAATGAGAATTCCGGTAAGAATGGCTTGGATTTAAGCTTCATTGGAGTCTTTCCGTCCTCTTGGCCCAGCAAAATCAAACAAATGTTTCTCCTTTGTAATCTCTAATCGCTCCTGCAACCCAGAGTAGCTTGAGTTTTCAAAGCATGCTCCATAAAAATTCAGTTTAAATCCATTCATCAAAGGAGGCTACCGCTTCTGTTTCGGTTTTTCATTTTTAATTCCCTTGGCAGAAATTTCGCTCCATTTTCTAAGAATTTCATTCAACGGGAAGCCTCCAAATTCTAGTGTAGAAGTTGCCCCTGCCCTCCAATTTGTTGCCATCAATAGTAATTTTCATAATGTGCTTCTTCTCGGTGTTGACCATTGAATCATGTGATCCCTAAGTGACCTTGGCATTACCCAAGCCTGATCAAATTTTTTTCCAATTTGGAGCCAAATACGCTGGATCTTACAACATCTAAGAAATAAGTGGTCCCAATCCTCAATTGCTTCATTGCAGAAACAGCAAATAGACGGTCCATACCATCCTCTAGCCATCAAATTATCGAATGTGAGGACTTTGGCCCAAAGTCCACGCAAAGACTAGAACTTTGACTGGAACTTTTGATCTTCAAATGAAAGGTGCCAACGGCCATTGATTGAAAGCAGACGACAAAACCTTGTAACATGGCTTGAGTGAAGATTTCCCATCCTAGTTTGGCGTCCATACAATCTTACCTTTGCTTCCAAGGTTTATCACAACCTTATTCAACTGTTCTCCTTCATTGCCTCTAAATTGGGGCTGAAAGCTTAGGTTCCATTGGGTTATACCTTGTTGCAAGCAAAATTTTTAGATATTTTGCTTTCACATCTGTTAGTGGCTCTGTTCAATCTGGAGTATGCCTTCTTTAGACTTCTGTCCCCCAACCAAACATTCGACCAAAAACCAATTCTCCTTCCGGTTCCTAGAGAGAATCGAGAGTCGGACTGAAATACTTCTAGGTGTTTGATCATGTCCAGCCAAACCTTAGAACCATTTGAGCTTTCTGCCTTGCTTATCCGCCATTCCATCCTTGGACGGTATCTTTCTTTTACAAGTTTACGCCACAGTAGCCTCTCATCATTCACATATCTCCAAAGCCTCTTACTAGGAGAGCTTCATTCATTTCTTTTAACCTTCTTATTCCAAGACCTCCATTTTCTATGGTCTTGCAAATGTTCTCTTTTTATTTTCTTCACTGCCCCCACAAAGGATATTACATTATAGCTGCTCAATCTTACTTATAACTTTAAGCGAACTTTGAAATAAAGACAAAGTATACTGGAAGGTTAGCCATAGAGGATTTTAGTAAATGAGTGTTCCACCTTTAGAGAGGAGTAACCTCTGTCCAACTTGCTAACACTGTTTGGAATCTATTTATCATTGGTTCCCATTGTCTAGCATTTGGCCTTCCAAGAGCAAGTGGCAGCCCTAGGTAGTAGCATGGAAGTTGAACATTTTTTGCATCCCAAAGACAACTCTCTATCCTCCATATTTAGCCTGAAATTTTCTATTTTTTCTATGTTTATTTTTTTGGTATGTGAGCAGCTCATAAACTTCGATAATAGCATTCAGTTTTGATTCTAACCCATACGAGAGCTCTCCCACCAGTAAGGTGTCTTTCCCATATTCCAAATGCGACATAATAAAGTTAGAGTTCGTAACTATAAGTCCTTGGTAGAGACTAGATGAGATCGCCCATACATGATTTTATGGAAAATCACCGCCGCCACTGTGACTAGATAAGGTGATAAGGGGTTGCCCTGATGCACTCCTCTCGAGCTTCTAGAGAAGCCTTTTGGCCAGCCGTTAATGAGCATGGAGAAGCGTGCTGATCTTAAATTTTCTTTTATTCAATTCCTCCGTCAAGCACCACTCATCTCATCCACCCAGATTTAGATGTCTTATAGATTATAAAGCATATGATTTGATTGATTTTAGCATCTATAAAGTATTTGATAGAAACAAATAATTTAAAAACTTTATAAATGCACGCAATTTTTTAGAGGCTAGAATCATTAATATCTTATGATTTTCTATTTATAAAAAAATAAAGTATAAGGATTAAGATGAACAATTCTGATCATGCAAAGGTGCGCTGCACAATAAGTGGTTGCTATTGTGGTTAGTTTAGTATTTCTCTATAATATAAACATATAATAAGCATGCATATATATGCATCTAATTGATGCCCGTATATAATAATTTTCTTTTATAAAAGAGCATGTGAAATCTCTAGAATCTATCTAGTTCTAATGGTTTTCATATAGCCCCCGTGATTTGATAGTTTTAGCTTAGTAGACCATGAGTTTAAAACCAATACATAAACTGAATATTTAAAAAAATCCTAGGTTTTTTTTTTTTTTTTTAGGGTGAGAGAAGGCTTCAGTTTACAGTTACCCAACTCACTCAAACACCTAAAATCCACATATATCAAAATCTTGGATATTCACCGCTGCCAATCTTGGCTTTTGTAAAAGGATTTTTCTCTCTCTCGAAAATATCTCTGTTTAGAATACGTTTGCTAATTAGTCACTTAATTTGTATTATTTGCCAAAAAGTTGTGATGTTAAACATTTGCTCTTAAAACATCCTTAAAAACAATGAAAGTTTACTAAGTTTTTTTTTTTCGGGTTGGTAGAATTAAAAAATTACAAAGCAACACACTCACAAACACTCCTAAGTCTACTTTTCAGCCAAAGGAAAAGGCAATGACTTGAACTTGCAACTAAGTGAATTCCAAATGAGATATGAGTTGTCTACAACCAATTACGCTGTACATTTGCTTAGCTAAAAGAGGAATGTAGTAGTTTACCCTGATTTTAGAGAGGCAATAAACTCTATCAAACTTTAGATGCTTTAATAGTATCAGCTGTTCATGTTATTAAGCTATTGATTTTACAACTTTTATTCCCTATAATGAGTTTATGATTATCAATATCTAATTTATTTATGAAAATCTCAATTTATCATAATGTAATAACCTTTTGAGTTTTGCTGATGAATACAGATTTTTAAAAGAATAACTTGGTTCACTAAGTTCTCATTTATATTAGATCCAAGAAAAGTTCTCATTTATATTAGATCCAGGAAAAGGATGACCACAAAGGGTAAATAATATGCAGTCTTACCTTGTATTTTGTAAGAGATTGTCTTGACACCTTAAAATCCGTGACCTCTAGTTCACATGGCAATAGCTCAACCGTTGCCCCTCAAACTTGTCAATGCAAATATTTAGTTTTATTTATTTCTGTCTAGACAAAACTTCAGCCGTCTCACATACAAAATGGATTGAATCATTCTGATGGATCATCCTAGTCTGATTTACCGGCTAGACGGTTTGGATCATTGGTAAGGATATGCCCTACGTAGATAAGTGCAAAGAACAGTTCAAATAAATAATGGAACAATTTATAGGGTGACGTTAACAAGGGAGCATACATGACGCTAGCATGGTGGAACCCACTCCTAAGATGACACAATAGCGAAAGCAACTCAATTTTATGCTAACCATCTATTTGGAGGCCCCACATAAATGCATTACAAATCAAAGGACAAACATGGATATTATTTTGTTTGGCCCCAGCAATGTCTAATGTTATGATGTTACCTTGACGTCATAGTTTGGCACGCGCAAGAGAAGTTACACTTGCGAGGGAAACGCACCAGGTAAGAGAGAGAGAGATGATTATGTTGGTAGAGCCTTTTGGGCACGTGGGAGCAGTGCGCCGCGGAAAGACTGGTTTTGGGGTGGGGCTGCTTGTGCACGATAGCCATAAAAATGATAGGGGGAATATGGGATGTCGGGCTTTGGTGTGCGTGTGATAAGAGGGAGGATACTGGATCTGGGTCCAACTTAGTGGTTACGCAAACCGCGAAGCTTCTGTCTGCGCCAAAATACCCAGCGACGATCGCCACACTGCAATCACTCCTCCAAACCATCTCTCTAACTTTTCTGCACCTCTCTGTCGACTCTTCTTTCTTACGAAGATTACACAATTGACCTTGCCTTGTGAAACTACAAATCATGTTTTAAAGCTCATGTTACAAACTAACCACAAACAAATAATCAAGGGCCTAGGTTTCTCTAGTTAAACCTCCAAACAAGGATTCAATCAGAGGCACACGGCTTTCTTTTTGTTCTTTTGGATAAGATAGAAAAAAAGAAGAAAAGAAAGAACTAATGAATACTATATTAAATCTAGCAGTATTTTGAATAACCTCGCCAAGCCAAAGCGATTTGTATTGGTTTTGCATTTTGTGATCACGAGTTTAAGGTGTGAAAATAATCTCTTAGTAAAATGCAAAGTAAAGCTGTGTACTATAATCTCTTATGATCCGCCTCTTTTCTTACCTTATATGGGTAGGAGTTTCGTGCACTGAGCTGTCCTTTTTTGCCAAGTTCTAAGTTTTGTATCTTTAAAAAAAAAAAAACATTAAATAACTTAACTATATTATTCTCCTTTTCAAAAAAGGCGCATCATTAAGTCGGTATTTGTTGGTTTTAACACTTTGCTAACGAAGAGAATCATTAGTGTTGTTTTCAATTGCCCATCTTCAGGTTGCCTGGATCAGATGGGTGGGATCATGCATTTTTTCTTTCCTAAATGATAATCGAACAGGTAGGATCGTCCTCCTTTTATGTTTTTAGATGACAATACAGATGAGTGCTTCTGGAAAAAATAATAAACCAGCAAGAGACAGCCAAGTCAAAAATAAAAGAGAGAGGGCAAACGTCCTGGCCCTCCAACAAGGGTGAAGCCTCATTCAGGGGCATTAACGTAATTCCTCCTAGACAGAATACTGGCCGGAATCCTACAGGGGTGGCGGGCAGTCGGCCGAGACCCACCGCTTTTCCTAGGTCAGCGTGCTTACGGCAGTTGCAGAAGGCTCCTGTCGTCTGGTCTCCCTCACAACTGTGTTGGCATGCAAACCCCTCCATAATCATTGCTCCCAAAAATCCATTCCCTTTCTTCCCATTAAATAATCGCATATACAATTGTTCTGTCTATGTTCGCCCTCAAAACTGACGACATGACCCTGGTCATAACTCCGATTTGCAGGTTTCTAACGGCTGACGTTTGTCTGGTTGACTGCTTTTTCTGTTCTCTTTCCTTCCCTTTATAGGGTAAGCTGGATTTCACTGTTTTAGGGGTTCGAATGAGATGTTACTGTGAAAAATATATACTGGGGTTTGATCCATTGATGATACTTCTGCCTCTGCTTTTTGCCTCGCTATATCAGGGATAATGGAGACGAATTCAGATAAAGTTTGGGCAGGAAAAGTGGTTTTTATTGTACCTGAAAAGAGTCTCTACACTTGGAATACACTGTGTATCTTTGTGGGTTCTGGGTCCTCTGTTGAACTCCATTATACTTGTAGATAAAGAGATACACTAAACTCCAGTGTATGTTATGATCATCTACTAAATGAACGTCCTAATCAATCAAGATTTGATGGTATAGGAAGTCGGTTCTGTACTTGTATCATGTGGGTCCCCAACTATGGCGTCACAAGTTGATCCTGTAGTGCTGGATTTCCACATGGGTGTACCTTGGCTAGATGGTCCTTTTCTCTTTAATTTTATTAATCCATTATTGAATTTGTAGGCTAGTGATCGTGGTTAATTACTTGGTCCAACTTTGGACTTTCTAGTAGCAGGAACGCTTGTCCCATTAGCGTTGCACTTCTGATATTGGACCTCTACAGTGGAACCAGGGATGGCAATGAGGCATGTGGGCAGGGCCATATATTCTTTTTACCGTGTATAGTCGTTTATATATATAAAAAATAAAAAATCCGTATGTTTTCTTAGTTAAAAAGCAAAGCCATTTTTGTAAACTTCATTTCTTACATATAAGATGTGCCCAAAATTCTATCTGGCTCTCTCCATTTCTGAAGAAAGCTTACTACTAGATGGCACCGAACGGTGCATCTATATCTAACATTCCTTAAACTTTATCTAAGTTTCATCCCAGAATGTCCCTGGTACAAATCCTAAAGAAAACTAATTAATCATTTCCACTATAGCACTCTACCCACAATCCTAAGAAAAAATGGGTTTTCATAGTCTACTTCGCCTATAATGGGTTGTAAATTTTTCAGTGACGGGGGCGTGGTGAGACATGGTAATAAACTCACATGCTGTCAGGGCAGGTGAATTAATCATCTGTGTCCCTCATGGGTCCGGGTAAAAGGTTTCTTGCTGTTGCTCACCCTAACGGGTTCGTTTCAAGTTGGGTCTGAAAAAAAACCCAACCGGTTGCCATCTTAGGTTGAACCCGTGGTTGAATGAGTTGGATAACATTAAAGTTACATGGGTAGGGCGATCACCTGAATGTTTCATGGAGTTCAATGTGACATAATAATTTGTGTCCTTGGAAAGCTAACAAGAAACTGCCATAAGGATTTTCATGGGAGAGACGGGTGTGAGGAGATAAATTTTCTTTCACCGATTCTAGTGAATCGTAGGGCCCAAAGAGATAAGGTTGTTGGGTCCTAACCTCGTTTAATCACAGTCACAATCCGAACGCCAAGGAAACTTAGGCTTTTTGACTTAGGAGGAAGCCTTCCACCAGTCAAAGAGCCATTATGGCACTTATTCTTGAGTACGAGGGCGTCTGAGGTTTAGACATGGCACTCATGTAACCCAATCCCACTAGGTTTCTGACATGTTCGATGCTCGCACAAATGCACGTGCACAAACATGTGGATGCGCTCCTATTGAAAAGAGTTCATTATATGTGTATATATGAATATAGAGATAGGCACATAGAGGAAAAAGTATATATATATCTCCGTGGATTGGTAATTTTAGTAAGGAGCTACTGGTGTAAAGAGCAGGTGACATTTTTTCTTACTATTATTTTTTATAATTTTACTTTTCCTCAGCCAATCAAATATCATACTCTCTTTCTACCCGCAATTCCTTGCTGAAATTACCACTCCTCTCATACATACATACACATATATATGGGTGTGTTAATTTTAGCTATTTGATGTAGGTGACAATTGATTGGCTGAAAAAAAGTAAAAAACAGAAAAAGTTAGAAAAAATAGCAATTAGAAACTTTTTTTTAGCTAGTCAAATGTCACTTGCACTTTACACCTGCAACTCTTTGCTGCAATTACCACTCTTCATATATATGAAGGTTTTCCTTCTTTTCCCTTTTTTGGGAAACTTATCTAAGAGTGTTTGCAAATTTGTTTTGATGTTTCTTTCAGTTTTGTTTTTGGAGAAACATCAAAAACGTGTTCGGAAATCTTTGTTTTATAGGAGAATCATTTATGTATATCAACTCGAAACGTTGAGAATGAGAACTGCTTTCTACTTTTAGGCTCTAAAAAAATTGCCAAATACCCCCAAGCCTAGTGTGAGAAATTATCACTGTGTATCAAACAAGATCGCACTTATTATTCAGGTGTGCAATGTTTGGAAGATAATGATCCAGAATTATTTGCAAACAACTTCAACAAGATATTTTTCAATAACTTGTAGCAATGACTATCAAATAAATGGTTTGGATGATTGATTAGATTGCTTTACATTTGACTTCTCACGACTCGCTTTGCACATAAGTTTTGGGTTCTAAGTCAAGCCCTCTGGTGAGCGTCCGTCTCAGTTTAAATATAACTTTGGATATATATTCTTGACCCAAAATTAATTTTTTCAATCAAAATAAAGTCCTTTAATAATAATAGAATGTCAATCTCTCATCATTGAATGAGATTCGTGTGATTGTATTTATATTGTAGGGTTGTTTCAGAACATGTGAAAAGATCACAATCCTGCGGCCTACATGATGCAAAATTACACTAATTCCAATAGTAATCTCTAATTCGCCTCTTCAAGTTGAACCTTCTAAACTAAGAACTTTCAACTTGTCTCTAAGTAAGAAAAACCAAGCAGAAGACCGCATTATCAATGGTGAAAACGTTTTTAACACTCATGAGACCTCGAGTGACGAAGTGGAAGTCGACTTCCACATGCTTGGTCGTTGCATGGAAGATTGGATTCATACTGAGGTAGGTTGCTCCAATATTATCACACTAGATGGTCGGTGGAGTGCAAATTTGAATATCCAATTAACGTAATAAAGAGCACAACCAAACTAACTCAGCAGTCGGATTAGCAATTTTCTTGTATTCGGAATCAGTAGACGAATGGGCAACAGTACAATGTTTGCGAGAAGACCAGGAAATAAGATTTTGGTCCAAGCAAATGTCATAACCATCAGTTGGATGACAGTCATCTTAACACCTTGCCCAATCAGTGTCTGTAAAAAATGTGAAGTGTAGCTGAGGAGACTTTAGACGAACATGAGTAAGGGTATTCTGAAGATGTCGAAGAATAAGCTTAGTGACTTGCTTGTAAACGTCATTGTGCTTCTACATGAACTGACCAACCTTTTTCATAGCATAGGCTAGATCGGGGGAGTGATGGTGATGTATTGCATAGCTTCAAGAGAACTATGATATAATGGAGGATCAGGCATGGGAGTCCCATCATATTTCTACAATTTGATAGAGGAAATCATGGAGGTTGAAACTGGTTTCCCACCTACGATCTTGGTGCGATCAATAAGGTCCAAGATGTAGTGGCACTAAAAGAGAAAGATACCCTAAGATGTGGATGAATTTTAATTCCCAAAAATAGTGCAAATCGCCTAGATCCTTTAGATTAGAACGAGATTGAAGGGTAGTGGTTTTAGCGCAAAGCGCCCGCAGATTGTGGCTAGTCATTATAATATCATAAATGTAGATTAACACATAGACGATGATGCTTCTTGGATTATAGATGAAGAGAGAACTATCAGCCAACAAATCCATACTGTAGAAGGCAAGAGTTCATCATAATCATCATTAAGACTATTTTGATTAGGGTCAATCACATGAATCTTGTTCCTTCATTCCACTCTATTAAGTGTCATGGCTTTATTTAGTACCAAAATTTCTGAATATTTTCTCACCACTTCTATTGACTTTTTTTTTTTTGGCTTTTCCTTGTCCTTTTAGAACCTTCGACTTGGATCTCCCTACTCTTTCTAACCAGTGTGGCTTTCAGTCTCCATTGGACATGTCGTATAACAATCCCAATTTTCTATTTTATTTTATATATTTTCATTACATTTTATTAATTTAAAAAGAACGAGGAATTCAATTCCATTGAAATTAGACTCTAGTGAAATTAACTTTTCTAAAATTTAAAATCAGACTTGAAAACCTCAAAATTTGGCATGTACACGATGAGAGCTTTTCAATACTGGTAAGAAGAAGAGAAAGGGGTAGACATCATAATGACACCTCCCACTTGATGATGTAGGAGGAGCTCGACATGTGGGGGGTTAGGCTACGATGTGAAACATGACTCCTTGTTATGGAGAAGATTGAAACAAGAGGAAAATATGGGAACAAGAAGAAGAGAAGGAGAAGGAAAGAGGGAAGAAAGAGAGGCAAACTCATCGTCGCATGCCATCCACCATTAACATCGGTTGTTAGAGGAAGAAGAAAATGGAGCATTAGTGACACGTTACATGAGAAAATCCATGCGAAGAGTACACGATGTAAACTGTTCATCACATCTCGTCATCAATACGATCTAACCCACAAAAAATTGCAGTGATCAGATGTGTTTTTACTATCCAATCAAGAATAAAATAGTGATATGAAGGATTGCACAAAATTTGGCTGCTGACACTATTTTTCGTTGTTTTTCAACATCAAACATTGAAAATATCTCTCCAAACTTCATGAAAATGAAGGTAAACCCCTAATCTACATTACTTAGAAGTTGTTGTTTACAATTTTTAACTTTTCTTGCACTGTATATAAAATGGCAACAATAGTAGAAATTCAACTATCTTCTCCGACAATGGCCAGCCATCTCCGGTGAAATCCTTAAACTAAACATAATATACTTAGGTTTGCTTTGCCCATAGCAACACATTTGTACTAATTTGAGTCAGATTGGAGGTTATCCTGCCAAACATCGAATTTGAGTCAACCTGAGTCGGTGACACACAATCCGTATCATCGGAACATTAAAATGATGATAAATTGTTGATACATGCTTAGGAATGTTGATCCACATTTTAATATCCCTTAATTTCCTAGATTGATGATCTCCAGAGTGTACTATAATCTAGACCATTGATAGAAAACCAATGGTGTGGATCACATGCCCAATAAACAATTTATAGCTTTCTTATTGATATATGATTCAAATTCAATTCTGGGAACCTGATCAATGATCAAATCAACAGATTGACACTTATCAAACCTTCTGTATGCCAATTAGTGGCGAAAAATGCATGGTCTATGAGAATTTGACTCCCCATGGGTATTTGTCATCAAGAGTAATCAGAACCGAAAATGTATCAATATAATAGTTAAGAAAATAGAATTATTTTGTAATTATTGATCCATGATTTGAAAGATGAGAAAATTGTATATTGACATGTTATTAGGTTAATTGATAAATTGAGTTCAAGGAGGGACATAAGTGAACTGAGAATAAAGTCTGAAGAGGTAGGTAGTTCTAACATCAATATGCTGTTCGTAAAATGTAAAATCTATTAAGAACTATTTCATCATGTTTGAAAATAGTTAAAACATGACTTACGTGACTTTTGATTTTATGTAGTTGAGCATACTTGTACTTCATGCAAAAAATCATTTATGAAATACCATGTTCATTTATTATAAGCTGTGAAAACTTATTATATTGAACTATTAAAAATGTAGTGGTTACATGGTTTATGAAATGATGAAGATTGATATTTTTATTTAAACTCTTCAGACTCGACCCTTATGAGGGTTGCTTTTACTAATTGGCCATGTAGTGCCATGAGATTTGATATGTATGACTTTACCAATGCATGATTTTTTATTGTTTAATAAGTCATAGAGGCATGTAGTGGTGTATAGTTATAAGTATTTTGTATAAAAAGTACTCAATTAGTAGCTCATGTGTTATAACTTATAGTATTAAATTGGGGTTTTTGGCCAGAATTTTATAACATATGCATTTTTGACCAAATAATTCAAAAGTTTGAAACTTTGCATGTTCAGAAGCTAATCCATAGTAATTATGTAAATTATCATAATTTTCTAAGATTTAACTAGGATTTTTCTTCTTTTGTAGGTGTTGAGAAGGTAATCCAAAGGTTGTGCTTCATCGGGATAAGAATTGAGACTATTCATAAGGTTTCTTAGTCTAATTAGGAAACCTAAGCAAGCCAAAACCTAAATGGTCATTAATCCAAGGTGTGGTGAAGATTTAAGGTAATCCTAGTGCAAAGAAGAAGGCACTAGAAATGGACCCAAGGCAAAGCCATTCATTTCCACCACCTTTGCATGAGAGCCAATCCAGCGACCTTTCGCCATTAAAGCTATGAAAACGGAGTGATAAGTCATATGAGCTACTCAAGCCTTGAATCAAACTATTGAAGCCACTTAAGCAACTAAGGGAGGAGCCATCAAGCCAAGGATGAGTGTCACATGGAGCCTCACTATTGGAGCATCAATTCAAGCAACTATCTTATGTTAAAAGTGTGATTTCTAAGGGATATTTGAGAGATAATTGTAAAAGGTAAGATGATCATGCATTAAGGGACCATCAAGAGAGAAAAATCTGCTTTCCTAACGCATTTCCCATGCCTAATCTACCATTCATCCTAGGGTTCAATGTTTTTAAGTCAAGGAAGGAGCCATTATCCAAGAGGAGGACACCCCCTGTCCTCCCTTTTTTCTTAGTTAGCAAAATCAAGTGGTTTCATAATTAGGAAACCCTAGATCTAAGTCCATGCAAACATGTAAATACCCTAGGTTTTTTTTTTTCTAGATTTTTCTCTTTATTATTATTATTATTATTTTTCCTTTTTCCCACTCTTCCCACCAACCAACCACCATTCAATTAGGAGGTTGGAGAGCCACTTTGCTTCCATTAAAAATGACACCTTCCCCCTTCCAAAATTAGTAATTAGCCAATTCATGCTTACTCATCTCTCTTATGTCATCTTTATAACATCATTCCTACCTAAGTTTCCTTCTCCAAAACTTTTCATAACCTTCCTCATTCAATACCCTAACCTTAGAGCCACTTTCCTAATGGGTTCACCCTTTCCTAAGTTAGGAACCCACTCCTCTACATATAGCCCATGGTACATAGGAGTTTTCCAAGCAAAGGTGGGAGAGACACCTTGAAATCAAGCGCCCTTCTTTGGTGCTTTGTTGCTATTGGACTTTAGGATTTCTTTGATGCTTTTCTTCCTTTGATTTTCTAGTTCTTGTCTTAGTTAATTGCTCTCTAATTCAGGTTGGTAGTTTACTTGTTTTGATTTAGTTTTATTGCTCAACGTTTTCCTTATTTTATTTCTTAGATTAAATGCAACTTTCCAGTCTTCAATCCCCATCCTTTCTTGCTTCAATTCTTTAGTTTTTCTTTGCTATCAACTAAGATTTAAGTTATTTATTCTCTCGTAGTGACAACAAGAGAATAGCCAGCTTAGAACTTGGAAATCCCCTCTTGAATTCTACATTTTTTTTTCCTTGTTTACCACTTTAGTTTAGGTCCATTTTCTATTAACTAGTTCAACCTTTTAGATTTCTTTTCTCTTAAATTCCTTTCTGGTTTTCTTTGCATATCATTATTCTTTAGATTGAATTTTTAATATAGTTTAGATATAGTTTTGCAAGCTTGAATAGTGCGTACTTTCCAAAATTTGTAGATATTTTTATGCGCATAATTTTAGTGTAATTTGGAAGCGAATCATTAAATTTTTGTGCAAATTCTTGTTATTGAATATTTATTTCATCAAAATACTTTGGATCTAGATTGTTTCCTTACGTAAAAGTTGTGGTTTTAATTGCTTCCTTATGCTTAATTTGTTTCGTGTTCTTAAGTAGAGCAAATCTAAAATTTTTTCCTCCTTAACTTTATGCTTTGTTTCTAGCCATTTAAACACCTTATTTGCTTAAATCCTTAGGAATCCATTTAGATTTTCATGTTATTTATTAGATCCATTAATTATTTTTCATCATAGTTTACATTATATTCATCAATTTTTGGTTAGTTTTGTACCTTAGAACCATGTGTACAATCCATGGATCATATGCATGGTACTAGATGACTTTCCTTTTTGGTATTCACTTAGTTTAGTTGAATAATTTTATTTTGGAAGTATTCAATTCATTTTTTACATCTTATTTTATGTTTAGAAGGTTTTCCTTTGTGAATTTTAGAAAGTTCCATTTTGAGTAAGTTTTAGGTTAGGTACGTGTTAATTTAGGAAAGTTTCTAATTTGAGGTTTGGTTCATTCTAATTTAGTATTAATTTTCTTTAGTTGCTTGAATGTTACTTAAGGAAGGTTTCATTCTAATCTTTTAGCTTTGTTTTTAAAAATTTTCTTTTAATTCTAGCTTCTAATTTCATGCATGTTTCTGTCTTTGTTTGTTTTTATTTCCTAGTTTAATCACATCTCAATCTCTTTAGCTAAAGTTAATTGATCTAAATAGAATCTAATCTACTACAAATCTATGAGATTCCTTGTGGGATCAACCTTGCTTGCATAAAAACTACTACTTCGATTTGTGTGCTTGGTAATTTTAAAGCTACACTAAGTTTTGGGCACCATTGTTGAGAAATCGCAACAGATTTGTGTTTGGATCTTTATTTAGACTATTTATCTTTAGTCACAACTTTAGGTTGCATAAGATTAGGATTCTTGCATTGCATTTGCATATCTTGCTAATTTCTCATAAATTAACATATCTTTCTATTTTTTGTGCGAGGAAAAATTGGCAAGAGGAGCTTCATCAACTAGATATGATTTCTTTGCTTTCTTAGATTAGGTTTTTGAGTGAACTTGTAGTGAGGCCCCATTGTAATTTGTAGTTTTTTTATTTTTATTTTAAATGTGTTGTATTAACATAGGGCAAGTGTGTGGCATGGAGGCCCACTGTAATGACTCCATTTTTGTAACCTTGAAATCCCATGTTGGTAATGAAAAGTTCACTTTTTGAGATAAGGGTATTTTGGTCATTTCACTGTTCACCTTGACTAGACCCAGAAATTTGGTCCTTATAATGGTACCCTTAGGTGCGTCTCAGAAAAAGGAATTCAACAAGACTAGAATCACCCAAAACGGAGTTAAAATGAGCAAGTTATGGCCCTTTGAAATTCAAGGGCAAAATTATAATTAAATTTAAAATGAATTGGCCTGAGAAAACAGGGACCTGTTTTGATACGGGCACCCCCTTCTTCCCAAACATACTACATCACTGACATTCTAGAATGTCGGTGTGCAGAGGGAAAACCACCGCCATTCTGGAGGTTTCTCCACCGCCATTCCATGGCGGTGGAAACCCCCCTCCAGAACCCTCAAGCTTTATAAATAGAGCTCTTGGGCGCCTCCAATAGCAGCCCAAAACCCTGGGAAAAACCAGTCTTGGAGTTGCAGGCAAGAGGAGAAATCATGAAAAATACCTAGCCACGAACCAGGTACTCCTTAAACAACTCCAAACTCATCTCCCCCTCAGTCTTAGGTTGAATGTCCTTAAGTTTTTGCATGAGAAATCATGCAAAATGGGGCACTAGGGAGCCACAACAGACCCAGGGTAGGTGCCTGGGGTGTTCTGGTTTGACAGGGTCGAACCAGGGCGTCCCGAGGACGCCTAGGTCACCATAGAACCAAAACGCACCCAGTGCATTAAAGGGAAACTGACGGGCACGTTCGTGGATGTGCCCGCAAACGAGAAAAGGGGCAGAGGCCCGGTGCGTCGATGGATGCGCCCTGTGGGGCCCGCGCCGGTGACGCGGGACGCATTAGCGTCCCGGGTGCTTACCTTGTGTGGGCCTGCGACAGTCTGATGACGCCCGGGAGTGTGCGACAGCACGTGCGGGCCAGTCGCCGCTCGACTGGGACGCAGGTGCGTCCCGGGAGCGGTGATGCAAGGCCCGTGTTGGGCCTTCTATGTATTCCTAACACTAAAATACCCATAACTTGAGTTCTAGGACTCCGATTGAGGCGCCGCGAGAGGTGTTGTGTCCGTATCAACGGCGCGGACACATCCAAACCATAAAATACCTATCTAAAACTAGCATGACCCTTAAACCATGATAGTGGCGTGGGGCTACTAAACCTTTGCAAACTTGACTATACCAAGGCCCAGTTAGGGACCTTAGGAGGCCCTTAGGCATGGGAATGAACCCTTAATGCCTAAGTAGTGAGGCAAAATAGGCCAAACTAACCTTTTTCCTTAAACCATGTCTAGGAACGTACGAGGACAAGGGGACTAGTGTGATCAAACCAGGTAGGTGTCCTATCGCTACTAGACTTTTAAAAAGAACCCATGATACTTTGAGAATGCATGTTTTGAATCATGGTTGCTTTTCTAATACATATTTTAAGCTTTTAAGTTACATGTCCTGTCTTTATGCGTATATCATATAAACTTATGTTACATCCTTATGCACATGACCTGTTTAGCATGAATTGATTTCATAAATGAACTTAGCATACATATGAAAAATACATTGCACATATATTGCCAAGACATGTGTTACATGCATAGACTTGTTTTGAAAAAGGATTCTTGTCTGCATGATACATGCATAGACATGTTTTGAAAAAAAAAGGTTCTTGCCTATTTGATAGTATATGATTTGGGCTAGTAAGCTCGTGGGTACTATGCCGAGAGGTTTGGGGTGGCCTTCCAGCCTCTACCACTATAGGTGGAAAGGGTACCATGCCAAAAAGGCTTGTCCTCACTTCGATTGCTATGGTAAACGAGGACTACTACTGGAGGTGTCATGGCACCGGTCGAAGTGTCATATGCCTCGTGGAGGCTATGACCGAGAGTCCCTAGGTACCCGGGGACCACATGGCGCTGAGGTCGTGGGCATAGTGTGCCCTATGTTTTGAGGATTTACTTGCATGAATATGGCATGACATGAGTATGGTCGACCATAGATCCATGAGTTGGATTCAGTTGAGCATCTTATGCATATCATAGTATATGTTTGTGATATCTATGTTACTTTTGACTTGGATTATGCGATTCTTTAAGTCGTCAGTATTCTATTTTGACAATGGCTTTTAATATCGATATTGAACATGAGTGTCCAAACATGCACATGGTTTAAAGAACATATGGTTTAAAACATAGCATGCATTGTAAAACTAGTAGTGATAGACTCATACTGAATATAGTGTATACTCACCCAATCCTTAATATTTTTCAGATACAAGTAAACACTTAAGGACATGATACACCCATGACAGAAAACATCCAAATTAAGTACAAGTAAGTAAACCCCTACCTTATCTTTTAGTGAATGTTACTTGATTGTAGTTACTCTCTATAGCTGGGGCTGTGACTAACACTTTTTTAGGAATAGAGTTGATTTAAAACTATGCCATGGCTATATGATTTGAAAATGTGTTTTGACACTCGGGGTTTTATATGAAAGATTGCTTTCCAAAACAAAAGATTTTCATGCATTTCATATTTCTAAAGCAAGAGATCTCACCTTTTTATGAAATTTTCATCATATGAAACCCGCGTCGTCACATCCACTCTTAATCTTCATAAAAAACCCCACTATAAGTTTTCTTCACCTTCTTTTTATTCTCTTAGTATAGTTGCATTTCGTATATATTTACATTTGTTTGGTAGAATAATTCATATAGTTTAGGGTCATTCATCTTATTTGTTGCATCTTTGGTTGAGGTTGTTGTATTAGAAAGCACCTATCTGACTCTTGGTTGGATAGCATATAGGTTGCATTAGTCTGCTTTATGGTCAATGAAACTTAATGTTAGTAAGGGCCCCACAGAAACCATCATAAGATAAGGACTGGATTTCATCACCAAATCATTGACCCACCTAGTAAATCAAATCACTTCCTTATATGCTTTTGATCCCATCCATTAATCTTAATTTAAAATCAAGTAGTAAGAGACCTAGGGTTTGGAGCTCACAGGACCCTTTTTGAAAGAGGCAATCTATAATCATTCAATGGCTCTTAAACTTTGGGGTTATGGTGGGTATTTAAAATCCAAGTGAGTTTCCCATAGCTTTTATTAATGGTTGCTGAGGTCTAAACACCTCCTTCCATGAGAATTGTATTAACCAACTTGGGCAGGACCTAAGTGGTAAGCAATAGTCAAGTCTGGATTAAAGGAGTAGCTTTCTAGCTTTAGCTTAAAAGCTATAACCTCATGGATGAACACAGATCTACAAGACTCTCGTTAGCATTAGAAATTATTTTTGTTTGCATATCACAAATAGTTAGAAGTCATTTAGATTTAGGTTGCATCATATAGGTGGGGCTTCTCATTAGTTTCACAAAAAAAAGTACTCCATTCATTGTGTACATTGATTTGTTTCATTATATGTAAAGTGCATTGGCCTAACAAACAAGTGATGGAAAACCACCACTTTCATACTATTTCACTCTTAAACCATTACTTGATATGTATGGGATAGAGACAAGGTATAGTTTTGATCTATCCAGTGCAATTGATAGTTGATTGGATAGTATGGAAAATCTAATGAATAGTTTAATTTCTTTTAAGCAAGATATTGAGGCATATCAAGAACCTTAGTATGATAATTCCTACACTAAGTCATATCAACAACCTTAGTATGAGAATTATTATACTCATATCAACAACCTTAGTACAAGAATTCTTATACCTTTTCTAACCACACATATCCCACTACTTCATGCCCATCAAGCTCCACCTATAATGGATATTATCAGGAGCCAGTGGATGCGCCCACTACATTCCTTGAACCTAGTGATCATTATTATATTGCAACAAACTATCATGATTATATTGGATGGGCTAGGCATCATAAACAACCATGGTCTTAGGAGTATCAACCATGTCAAGGACAACCATCATGGTTCCAACCTAATCAATCCCTTCCCAGTGCCTTAATGTCATACTAGTTGTTTCCTCCATAATAGAGGAAACAATCATTTGAAGAAACCTTTAGGATATATATGTAATCAACTCAACAATCCATTGAGAAAATGAAATAAATGTAGGAAGAGAGTGAAAAATTTCTTGAAAGAATTTTAAGATGGGAATTACCATCTATTTCCTATTGAGCCTCAAAATTTTTAACCAAGCATGCCAATTATTAGTGACATTAGGATGGATATATCTTATGATCATTATGAGCGAAAAAGTCCACAACCATCTTGCAAACCTCTAACTTATAACACTAAAGCCATGCACTGATCCTTTTTATGATTATGCTTAAGAGATAGTTATTGATGAAGAGCATGAATATTTAGACACTAAGCCTTTAGTAGACACTTCTCAATGGCAAGACCTAGTAAAAGCCCCTATATATCCTGAAATTCAATTTGAGCCATGCAGTGTAGAAGACATACTCAATTGGGACCTACAAACCTTATTTGATCAAACTCTAGATAGTAATGTAGGTCCACCTGAAACCTTACCTATGTTTAAAGAATATGAAGAAGATGAGTCCATTGATGTATTGACCCTACATCATACAACTCTAGGGTACACATTAGAAGACAATAAGGGTTTAACCCTACCCTGCCTCCATTAGATAAAGAACAACCTTTTAGGGAAATGAAAAGTCTACTTATACCCTAGTTATAGGAAAATGTAAGAGACAAGGAGGAAAACATGTATTGTTTGCTAGGGGCCCACTAACCCTCAATTTGTTGAAAAAGGGATCCATTCATTTCAATATGGTCCAACAAATTTCACTGTCATCTTTTATGCTATCATGTTACTACCACCTCAAATTTCAAGGAGGTGGATAATCATTGACTAATGTGAAATTCTAAAAATGGGGGTTCATCAATTTCAATGTTGTCCCACCAAATCTAAAATTACGATGGCCTATTGTGTCATATTGTTACCACCACCAAGAATTTCAAGGTGGAGAATGTATATAGACTACAGTTAGATTTTGAAGTGGCATGCAAAATTTTCCCATTTCATTGTTAGGTTTAGACAATTAGATTATTCAGTTTAGTCTAGTTGAAGATGTTAAACTTAGCACTCATTGAGAGGCAACCCCAATATTTTTAGTGTCTTATTAGTCTACATTACCCATTCATCATATATATGTCCTATATTTCAAAACATTGAGAACAATGTTTAGTTTAGGTTAGGTGGTGTGGGCATGGATGAGATTTTTGACTTTTTGTTCATATTTAGTTAAAAAAAATTAAGAAAACAAATTTTTTTGAGTTTTTCAAAGTTTCTAAGTTAGAGTTCATTTACCATGATGATAATTGGTTATCTAAAGCTTAGTATTTCCACTACTTTAACTTCTTAATAGAAATGCATATGGTTAATTTTGCATCTTATTCATGTCTTGAAGTGTTTATAAAACTTAAATCTTGGAATATACTTATACCCAGTGTATAAGTCTAGATTGATAGATGGTTATGATTTAGAGATTCTAAGGAAAATTAGTGGAGACCTACATACCCCAATTCAGTATTAGAGACTATCATCTTTCTAAGGATTATAAGTAATTCCATATTTTCTTTAGCATACATCAATTTTGAAAGATCCATATTTGGGTCAAAATGCTAAGATCAATAAGAGTACTAACTTTCTTTCCTGAATATTTATTGACTCAAATAGTTGTAAGAAACTTTGAAACAATATAGGCCATCCTTGTTATAACCTAGAAACAAAAAGCATATATAGTATATTATAACACTAGTTAGATCCTTTGATACTCTTGGTAAGCCTTTTCTTTTCATAACCCATTTTACCTCAAAGAAACCCTAATAAAAGTAAGAATATCCATTACTTACCTTTCAAAAATGAGTAGAGATGGTAGAAAAAGAAGAAAAAGGACAAAAGTAAAAGAAGTGAAAAATATCAAAAGTACAAAGAGAAAACCTTTCTTTCAAAGAAATACAAAGAAATGTAGAACTATAAAGTAAAAGAAAAAAGTTAAAATGAAGAGAAAGGAAAATAGAAGAAATATTCACTTCAAGTACATTAAGAAATAAAGTTGTCCAAACAAATATTCATAGAAGACCTCTACTCATATTGATCTTAGGTGGGACATAGCCTTGATGAGAATATAGCTAGAAAGGAATTAAGGTGAACTATTTCCTCATGCTCTTGGTAATGACATCCATTCTAAGGGATAATCACATTTCTTTGTCTAATTTGTGATCAAAAGAAAGTATGTGAACCATCAGATTATTTAATTCAATCATATAGTGAGAGAATTTTGTTTGAACCTTTTTCTCTGAGAGTTTTATTTCTAAGAGTATACCAGTGAGACTTTAAGGTCAAGACATCTTCCAAAGGAGTAATAAGCATTTCTGTTTAGAAGTCCTAATGTATGTAACTATACACACATTGCACTCCGAGATAAAATTGGGTGCAATAAAATGGCTTCTGGTATATGGGTAACTTGTAGAATTTTTCATTCATCTTTATTGGGTTGTTAAAGTAAGTAAATTACTTATGGATGAGAATTCTCTAAGATAAAATAAAGGACTCAGCCTTATTAAACTTTGTGGGTATATTCACTGCAATCACTCACGAGGCCTAAGCATGTCCACTTGGGTAACCTAAGGGTTTAAGGGCTTATTGCATGTGCTAAATGCAATCATGAGTACTTAAGAAAATGAAAGCCACTTTTTGTTTTTATGATTTTTTATATATTTTTCTTGAAACTAGAAAAATGCTGGTTGGGGGGTGTGATAATTTTTTAATTTTTATAAAAAGTGTCCAATTAGTAGCCCATGTGTTATAACTTATAGTGTAAAATTAGGGCTTTGGGCCGGAATTTTATAATGCATGCATTTTTTACCTAATAATTCAAAAGTTTGATATTTTTGTAGGTTAAGAAGATAATCCAGAGCAAGTATGTGAATGATAATAATTTATTAGGATTTAACTAGGGTTTTTCTTCTTTTTTAGGTGTTGAGAAGGTAACCTAAAGGCCGAGCTTGATTGAGATAAGAATTGAGCCCATTCATGAGGCTTCCTAGTCTAATTAGGAAACCTAAGCAAGCAAAAGCCTAAAAGGTCATCAATCCAAGGTGTGATGAAGATTCAAGACTATCTTAGGGCAAGCAACAAGGCAATTGAAGAAGCAAAATGTGACTAGAAATGGACCCAAGCCAAAGCCATGCATTTTCACCACCTTTGCATGATAGCCATCTAAGCCACCTTAGCCATTAAAGTCATGAAAAAGGAGTGATAAGCCATATATGCTACTCAAGCCTTGAAGCAAACCATTGAAGCTACTTAAGGCACCAAGAAATGAGCCATCAAAGTAAGTCATCAAGCCAAGGATGAGTGCCATAAGGAGTCACACAATTGGAGCATCAATTCAAGCAACTATCCTATGTTAAAAGTATGATTTTTAAGGGATTTTTGAGAGATAATTGTAAAAGGTAGGATAATCATGTATTAAGGGACCTATCAAGAGAGAAAAGGCTACTTTCCTAACCCATTTCCCATATCTAATCCACCATTCATCCTAGGGTTCCATGTTTTTAAGTCAAGGAATGAGCCACTATCTAGGAGCAGGATGCCCCTACTTAGTTGGAAAAATTAAGTGGTTTCTTTATTAGGAAACCCCTGATCTAAATCCATGCAATCATGTAAAAACCCTACGTTTTCTTCTATATTTTTCTCTTTATTTTTTATTTTTTCCCACTTTTCCCACCAACCAATCATCATTCAATTAGGAGGGTGGAGAGCCACTTTCCTTCCATGGAAAATGATGCCACCCCTGTTCCAAAATTAATAACTAGCCAGCTCATGCTTACTCATCTCTCTTCTGTCATCTTTATGACATCATTCCTACCTAAATTTCCTCCTCCAAAATTCTTCCTAGCCTTCCACATTCAATACTCGAACCCTAGATCTACTTTCCCAATGAATTCTCCCTTTCCTAAGTTAAGAACCCATTCATCTATACATAGCTCATGGTTCATTGGAATTTTCCAAGTAGAGGTGGGTGAGACACCTTCAAATTATGGTGCTTTATTGCTGCTGGACTTGAGGATTTCTTTGATGCTTTTCTTCCTTTGGTTTTCTAATTATTATCTTAGTTAATTGCTCTCTAATTCAGGTTAATAGTTTACTTGTTTTGATTTAGTTTCATTACTGTTAGTTTTCCTTCTTTTGTTCCTTAGATTACATGAAACTTTCCAGCCTTCAAACCCTCTCTTTTCTTGTTTCAATTCTTTATTTTTTCTTTGTTAGTCAACCAAGATATAGTGTCGTAGTGACAACTAAGAGAATAACTAGCTTTGAACTTAGAAATACCCTCTTTTCCTTGTTCACCACAACCAAGATTTAAGTTAGTTATTCTCTCATAGTGACAACCAAGAGAATAGCTAACTTAGAACTTGGAAATCCCCTCTTGAATTCCACATTTTTTCCTTGTTCACCACTTTAGTTTAGGTCCATTTTCCCTTTAGCTAGTTCACCATTTTAGCCTTCTTTTGTCTCAAATTCCTTTTTGATTTTTTTGCATATCATTATACTTTAGATTAGGAGCTTTAGATTGAAGTTTAGATAGAGTTTTGCAAACTTCAATAGTGCATAATTTCTAAAATTCATAGACAATTTTATGCACATAATTATGATGTCATTTGGAAGTGAATCAATAAATTTTTGTTGAAATTCTTGTTATAGAATGTTTCTTTCATCAAAATACTTTGGATCTAGTTTGTTTCCTTGCATAAAAGTTGTGGTTTTAATTGCTTCCTTATGTTTGACTTGTTTGGTGTTCTTAAGTAGTTGAAATCTGCTATTTTTCTCTCCTTAAATTTGTGCTTTGTTTTTAGTCATTTAAACACCTTATTTACTTAAATACTTAGGAACCCATTTAGCTTTCATGTTTTTTATTAGATCCATTAATTATTTTGCATGATAGTTCACTTTAGATTCATAAATTATGGTCACTTTTGTACCCTAGAACCATGCATATAATCTATGGATCATAAGCATGGTACTAGATCACTTTCCTTTTTGGTATTTGCTTAGTTTAGTTGCATAATTTATTTTAGCAGTAGTTAATTTATTTTTTGCATATTAGTTTAGGTTTAGAAAGTTTTCTTTTTGAATTTTAGAAAGTTCCATTTTTAGTAAGTTTTAAGATGTGTTAATTCTAATTTGACTATTTTCCTAGTTTGATTCATTCTAATTTAGTATTATTAATTTTCTTTAGTTGCTTGCATGTTAGTTAAGTAAGTTACCATTCTATTTTCTTAGCTTTATTTTTAGAAAGTTTCTTTTTATTCTAGTTTCTAATTCAATGCATGTTTCCATCACAGTTTGTTTTAATTTCTTAGTTTAATCACATCTCTATCTCCTTGGTTGAAGTTAATTAATCTAAATAGAATATAAGCCATTGTAAATCTATGAGATTCCTCATTAGATTGACCTCGCTTGCTTGAAAATACTACTTTGATTTGTGTGCTTGCTAGTAATTTTAAAGCTACACAACCTAGTTATATCATCTTATGGTAGGTATAGGACTCGAGGGACACTGTGTTAGGAGATTTTGTAGGCTGATCATCCTCCATTTGAAATCTTATATATTTGACATCTAACCACAATAGGCTGAATCAGGTTACGATGGCTTCATGAGTAGGTCATGGCCTTGTGCATCATGTTTCCCACACACAATGCAAAGGAGTCTACCTGTTCTAGTATCGATGGGATAACTTCAAAAGGGACCGAGTCTTGTCTACTACATAGATGGTTCATTATTTTATAGATTTAAGACTTGTATGTATATAGAGTGAGAGGTGTGTGTCTCCTTTGGACTTTAGAAATATAATAAGTACTCATGACTAATGACAGATAGCCAAATTTTAGGTGGTTTTATGTTAGTAGACCTCAAGGATGTAACTCTGATTAATATTTACATATGTTTTATGAGATATATTAATGTTATAAGAAATTTATGATTTATTGCTTCTCATGTATTTACTATCTGACAATGATGTTGCTATCCATGTGTTGATGTCCATATGCATGAGATGTTGCATTAAGGAGATATGGTGTGACCATGTATGGTTTGCAAACTACTTTACTATGACCATTACTACATTTGATATAACATGTGTGGATGCTTTAAGCTCATTTTATTCGAGATGATTTGGCATGGATTTTTTGTATGAACTAAAATACGACTTCACTATTTTATATGTTGCTTATATGAATCCTATTCTTTAGAATTGCATGACAAGTAATTATGGATTTCATTTTGAATTTGCAATTATATAAATTTCCATATTCAATGATAAAATTATCAACACAAGCACAAGCTTGTTGAGATATTATACTTATTTACAATATCTCAAATTCAAAGAAATAGACCGGGAGAAATGGAGTAGAAGACCGTACTAGAAGTTGCAAAAGAAGTTAGTTAAGGTAATGTTAAAGCAAGTGTATAGAGTCATGGCTATTTATCTTCAAATTCTATAAGTAAAAAATTGCATTATGACTTATATTTCTTGGACATGTGGAATTATGATATTGAACCTCGACTATGTGGCTATGACTGGATTGATCCCAGTGGCACTAGTTAGTTCCTAAGTGTTTTTGGTTGACTAAACTTTGATTTTCAAACATATATAAATATGTGTATATACTTATATTTGGATTGAGAAGGAATCTCCCTTGTTGTTATGTTGCTATATTGTGGTTTATTAGGGACACCACATTACATGCAAAAAATGTGTGAGGTCCAAATTATAAAGGAGATTCTACCAAATTTTTGGCAAAAATGAAATGATCATGATACCAAACAGTCCCTATCTCACATTCGAAACATGACACTAGGGGTTTTCAAAAGTTCTTTCATAGAAAAATACTTTTCACTATTTATTTAAACTTCTTTCAAAAGTCAAGGTCCCACATTTGAAAAGGATTTGCCCAAAATTCATAAAAAAAAAATCAATATGTTACAAGTCCAAACTATTTAAGTCTGATCTCTCTCATCTTGTTACCTATTGCTGCTACTCTTAAGTTTCTTGTAATGTCTTCATTTGTAATTTTATCATTTCTTGTCTTGCCACTCATCCATCTCTACATTTACATTTTAGTGATGCTCATCCTATTTACATGTTGTTTCGTAACTACCCAACACTCTTATCCTGAGAGCATGGCCAGCCTTACAGTCGTCATATAGAATTTTACTTTCAACTTGAGTGGCTCCTATCGATCACACAAAACTCTAGAGGTGCATCTCCATTTGTTCCCACCCAATTAGATTCTCTAGTAACCTCGATCTCAATCTCTCTGCTCTCATGAATTATCAACCCACTTAGATTCTCTAGTAACCTCCCTCTCAATCTCTCTACTCTCATAAATTATCAATCCCAAGTATCAAAAATGTTCTTTTAGGAGGGCTTCTTAGTTATCAATCTTTACTGATGCTCCATTCTTGCACCTCTACTTGTTAAAATTGCATTCCATAAATCTTACTTTGACT